>OZ017739.1:401742114-402942114 GCA_963969285.1 Odontomyia ornata | reverse complement strand
TTGCAAAGATTCGTATCGTTTCTGAGGTGAAAGACTGTAAAGTTTACCCAAATTTGCAGTTTCACTGGGGGCTGCGCCTTAACGGTCGCTCTTTTTTCCTGGAGTTATCGAATCTGCAAGGATGTTTTGGATATTAGCAGAGGTGGCACAAAGGTTAGATCAGCGATAGGAATGGAAAATTATGGGGTCCTGAACAGCGAAAGATTTGCTAGATTAGTCAAATTCAATTAACCTGTTCCTTATTGGCCAAACATTTTAACTTTACTTGGTGTTAAGCCGCAAAAAAGTGTAATGCAAGTTTTCCTGTTCTATGTAAGACGGAATAGTGAAGTTTTCTAAATTTCTAGATTTCCTTGACGTTTCGGATGATTCAAGTGCTCTCTTGTTGGTAGGATTAAACATCTTGGACTTGGCGTTCTAATTAAAGAGTTGTTTCTAACCAAATTTTAAGTCCTTTTAGTACAGAGATAGTGGTTCATAGTGTTGCATTTGTTGGAGTTGTGGAAGAATGCGGTTGCAAGTTTTTCTTTTCGGCGTAAATTATAGTTTACGACGTTAATATCAAGCCTTAGGTATAACACCTAGTCACCTAGCACAGCAATTAGCAAATCATTCCGGCGAGCCGCGTTCTCATTTGGCGGATCAATCGGGGTTCAGTGGAGCAAACCAATGACGCTCACGCCAGTCTTCAGAAGAGCGGACTCGGTACCCCCAGTCGGAACGCGTTAGCAAAAATCCCGAGCAAATTGATATCAAAAGTTTTTTACGACTCTCAAGGAGCTTACTACTGTGATCTACTTGATCATTTTCGAGCTGCATATCAGTCAAAAGGGCGCCGACAACCCATCCAAAACGGCCTGCTCTTGCAAGACAATGCAAGATCTACACTACAGCCCTAACGATCCCAAAATCGGATGAAATACATTGGACTGCACTTGATCACTCTCCCTACAACAAGCCTAATCTTTTACCTTGAGATTAAAAAAAAAAAAATTCCAATCGCGAGGGGGATACACGAAGAGTTCGTGCATTTCTCCTTACCCTACTCCCCTCGGTAATGATAAATTAATTTTAAGGCTGGTTTTGGAAAGATCGCATTAAGACCTTTCTAATGATACCCTAGTCGACTACCAATGGTGAAAATTTGTTATTGCAGGATCAGCTCCTATATGCGAAGCCCCCCCCTTAAAGCTTTCTGAAAAATATTTTCTGCCCAAAACTATCAAAAAGTCATCATTTCTGACCTTTCCACAAAGTTTCATAGATGTAGTCTCTACAGTTTTGGAGAAATTATTATCTGTGCCATGGCTGGATAGTAATCTTCGTAATTTAAGAAACAGAAGGAATAAATTGTATAAAGTTATGAACAATAGTTCTAAAGTGAGCGAAAATACTAAAAGAGAATATGAGGAGTTGGCAAAAGAATTTAAATTTAAGTCATCCGAGGCATATGAAACCTATGTTAATGTAATTGGCGAGAACATAATCGCTAACCCTGAAAATTCTTTGATTTTTTGAATATAAAGCGCAAAGCACATGGCTATCCCGGGGAAATGACTTATAAAAACTGCTGTTCCTCCCTCCCTGAAGAAATTTGTAATTATTTTGCAGATTACTTTCAATCTGTGTATTGTTTGCCAAGCACTCCAACTCATCTACATGACTTAGAACCAAATTTTACAACAGTGCTTCAAGAAGTTTCAGTTTCAGAAGGAGATATATTTAACGCAATTGAAACACTTGACTTGAACCATGGTCCTGGCCCTGATTTACTTCTACCATCCCTACTATTTCAGTGTAGAGATCATTTAGCTTCACCTCTCCATGTACTTTTTCATAAATCGCCCTCGAGCAGCGTGTTTCCAGCATACTGGAAACCTTCTCATTTGACTCCAATGTATAAAAACAAAAAAAAAATAAACCCCACAATTATTTTTAAAAATACTGTGTTCCAAAATACACCCCATTATAGAGCCACGTCTCAATGACCAACAACATGGGTTCAGAAAAAACCGACCCACAATCACAAACCTCACAATTATGGTCTCTAATATCCCCTGTGCAATGGAAAACGGGCACCAAGTCGACACAATTTACGCTGACTTTAATAAAGTGTTTGACCGGGTAAATTATAAGATTTTGTAACTCAAACTGCGTAAATTTGGAACCACCGGCCCTCTGCTTGATTGGATAGATTCCTGTCTAGAAACTGGAAATCAAACTGTTAAATTTCAGGGATATGTATCTAATGATATTAATGTCTATTCTGGTGTACCTCAAGGCAGTTATCTTGGACCGTTTCTTTTTAGGGTTTTGTAAAATAATTTCAAAAAACCCTACTAAAATCGCGTCCTGTTTGTCCGCCCGTCCGTCGGACCGTCCGTGTGTCACAGCACTTTTTCTTGCAAACTACCGAAGCTAGAAAAATCAACTTTTGTATGCAGGTGTAAAGTGGTACTCTCTACAAAGTTCGAGGGGCGTACAGGGAGGGGAAATACACGAAAAATTTGTGTCCCGTGACCCTCGCGTTTGGACACCTGTGATCTGAAAGATCTGAAAAAAATTATGGAGGTAAGTGTTTATGAGTACAACAACAACAACAACAAATACCTTCGAAGTCAAAATTCGAAAATTCGAATTTCACATTTTCCCCAATAAAATCGTATAGGCACCCTTAAACTCAACGAAATTCGATATTTAAGTAGTCCTAGAAAATGCCCCTAGACTTTGTTTGTTTGATAAAAATCGAATGATATACGAGTACACGGAAGTTATAGCCATTTGAAATTTCTCCAATTACAACACGAATAACACATGATTTTGGTATTTTATGGACTTTCCATCGAATCAGTCACTGCAGTTTTGATTTGATCTTCTTGAAATTTTCAAATAAGGTCAATAACATTAATATTTTTGGGAGTTCATGATTTGAGTGATTTTTGTTGGTTTGCAACAGAATGGCGACCGTTGAAAATAGAAAAACGATAGATTTGTTTTAAACGTGCACATCTCTTTGACAAAATTCTTGACTTTATACGTTGCTGGTAGGGATTGCAATCTCGCGCAGTTTTCAATCCCGCGGGATTATTGCTGGATTGTATTAAAATCTAGCGTTTGATCCCGCAGAAATTTGATTTTCTATAAAACTCAAAATATTAAACATTTTTGTAGTGAAAATTATAAATTTATTTAAAAATATCAATTTAAAGCATCTCCTTGTACCTAAATAACTAATTATTGTACATATCAGTAGCTTATCTGAGAATGACTTTATATATGAACTGCTAAACACAATATTTAGCCACAATATTCATCAACGCAAAGCTGTCCTTGCATTTTAATTTAACAAAAATTAATTCAAATTATTACATGAGCAAATTATAGAATCAATCAATCATATGAATTATAAATGCATATTTAACATTTTTATTTTCACTCATTGAAAGAAAGCAAATAATGTGTTACGTTTATCTTAAAAGTATCAAGCAACTATTCATTCCCCCCATTGAAAATATGATCTTAAAAAGCATATAGCATCAATCGTTTGATCTCCCAACCTGCTTCTTATGGAGCTACATATATAGCCAGCAGCCAAAAATGCTCTTTCTGCTTCTACACTTGTTGGCTTGATGGTTAGTAAATAATCGTGTAACAAAGTCAGATATTTCCCTTAAATTCCATCGGTTTAAAAAGTCATCATTTCTTTTCTGAGGATTTGATCGAAATCTTTCTCTTTTCTATTTGCAATGTTTTCAATGTAATCTACATTATCTTGTTCTAGTTGCATTTCTAATTCCTCCAGCAAAGTCAAATTATGTGGCAATGGTGGTTGGCAATCATCGGCACGCACATCATCTAACAATTCAAAATTTTCAAATTCAACAGTAATGACTCGGGATAGAATTTTTTTCATGTCTTGTCGTAGTTTGTTCTTTTTCGGCATTACAAATATCGGATAGGGTGTTTTCAGCTCTTGCTCATATTTTTTTGGATGCTGCAAATAAGTTAATGTTGCTGCGATTTCATTGCGCCTTTCCTTAACTATCACTCTTAGAGCCTCGGCGAGTTCATCGCTAAAAAAATTATTCTGCTTCTCCAGCTTCGCTATAATAAAACGCAATGTGGTATCTGCAGTAAGAAGTGTTGATTCTCGTCTGCACAACACTTCGACGCCCAATTTTAATGGTTGCAAGCTGTCAACTACGCTTTTGATTTTGAACCATTCTTCGTCGGTAAATTTTATTTCAGATCCAATGTCGATAAGAGCTTTCTCAATGCACATTTTTAAATTGTAAAACCGCTCTAACATGTCGAACATACTATTCCACCGGGTACGGCAATCTAAAATCAGAGCTTATTCTTTCCCAGTCTCTTCTCTGATATATTTTTGTAAATACATATCATCTTTTGTAGGAGACCCTTGGAAAATTTTGACCACTTTTCTAACTTTATCTATAACATTACTATAGCTAGAGATCAATTCAGCAGGTTGTCGCTCTATAGTAAGGTTCAAACCTTGTTCATCATGAATTTCTTCTAAATTTTCACCGCAATCAATTTGATTGTTGAGATTTTCAACATCAGATAAGGCTTTTGACGTAAGCTGTTCATCCGTCAACCGTTTTTTATAAAGGATATTTGCCACGGCTAATTGTATTCCGTGTGCAAAACAAAGCTGTTGATGGCAAGATAGTAGTTTGCCAACTTTTTTCATGACACTTGCACCGTCTGTTGTAATGCCGAAAATATCAGTTTCAAGATCAAGGTCAAAACTTGCCAAGCGTTCTTTAACTAACCCGACACAATGTTCAGCAGTACATGAGCCATGGATCCGAACTAAACCAAGATTTAGAAGTGTATCTTTGGAATGTATATTTATATTTAAAAAACGACGGTTTTTCTGAGATGTCCACTCGTCAAAACTGAGTGAAAATCTTGCCAAATCTTTTTTCTGACGTGAGATTTCAGTCATCATATCTGCTTTAACTATGTTTGAATAATTAATTACTATAGAGCGAATTGTATTGGACGAGCTCGGAATTTGAAACCCACTCTTCGAAAATAAATATCTCAAATCGGAAGATGTGCAAAATGAGTTTATACTGAACCCATCCTTACAAATCATTCTGGAAACCATTTTTTCTAAAGAATTCTCCCTTTTAAAATATCCATCTATAGTTTTTTTGGATTTTTTTATTGGAAGTTTTTCCTCAATAACATTTCCTGATGAAGAGGATGGTTGTGCAATGAGCTCTGTACTCTTCTGATCTAATATCATATGATGTTTCGCTCTAAGATGGATTTAAAAAACCCGTGACTGATCGTTGGCTAATTTTCAACGAATTAGAACATAAAACACATTTTGCACTTGCTGCATCATCTGACTTTTGAAAATATTTCCAAATATTTTTTCCAACTATTTCATTATTTACGATATCTTGTGTTGGTTTCGATATAGACATCATACAAAAGAATCTGTAAAGCAATAATTTGATACCCTATAAATACCTGAAGACACGCAATATAAGTCAGAAGTTGAACTTTAGCAAAATAATTTTCTATAAATTACTCAGCTTAAGAAGTATTCAATATTAGAAGAATAACAATAGAATAAAACTCAAAGTCATGAGACAACAAACAAACACAATACTTACATGTAAAAGTGAATCAAATATTGAAGAGTAATAGATTAATTTGAAACCAAATCACTGACACAGGGGTAATGATTGCGCAGACTAATCTTATTATGATTTAACTTCCACTGTCAATGAAAACTTTGTAAAATAACCGGTGGGACTAGAACAAAACCATCTGCAGCAGATAACATATGTCAAAGAATTTGCGGGATTCGATGCTGCGGATCCACACTTTGTTGAGGGATCTAGCAGGTCGTAGAATAGCGCGGGATTGCAAACCCTAGTTGCTGGTAACTGCATTTCTGAGAGGGTACAAAACCCTTCTGACATGAGCGTAGGTCTGTCTACCCAACTTGTTTACATATTTATATCGGACCTCTCTTAAGTGTTGTCTGGGATACGTTTATTTTATGCGGCTGATCTAAAATTATACTACGTGATTCACTATTCTGACAAGATAAAATGATTTTCCTACTAGAAAGGTCTAATTATAACTTTCTATATCTGAACATTGAGAAATACCAGGTGATTGGGTTTTCTCGGAAAAATATAATTCTACTCAGTGATTATCAACTCAACAATATAAAGCTTTCCATGGTTGATAGCGTAGTAGATTTTGGTGTCTTGTTAGATAAGAATCTCCGTTTTAATTTACACTACGATGAAGTTCTTAGCAGGGTTTTAGGCTTCATCAAACGTCGTGCTAAAGAATTTAAAAATCTGTGGGTGCCAAAAACTTTATATACATCACTAGTTCAACCGATTTTCGAATACGCTAGTGTTGTTTGGAATCCGATTTTCGTTGTTCATGCAATAAGGTTGGAGTCCGTTCAAAAACAGTTCTTGCTATTTGCTTTGAGATCCATGTACGACCCACAATAATTCAGCTATCTATTCTCAATATGAAATCACTTGCCTCCCATAGGAATACGATAAGCTCTTGCTTTGCTTTTGACGTCCTCAGAGGTACTATTAAAGTTCCTACCTCACCGACAGGATAATCTTGAAGGAATGAGCAAGATTTACGACATATTCTCGTTTACTGATGAAAAGTAAACATTCCACGATCTATGGTGAAAACGAGCCATTAAATAGATGTTGCAAAATTTTCAACAGGGTAGGTCATCTTTATTCTCAAACTATCTCGAGATTCCGATTTAAAACAGCCGTTTCTATGTTCGTTTCGACCTAATTCCTACTCTTTCCAATCCTTTTTCTTAACTTTAAAGTAATAAAAACGTGATATTATGATATATGTTATAATTTTAAATTATTAATGTAGTTATATATTGGTAAGTCTAACAAGTATTGAGATTTTTCTTTGCCATTTTTGGGTAGAGCCATTATCATAGCTGTGTAGAACTTTTAAGGTTTATCGGCGAAAAACTTGGCGAAGTGATTTTCACAGTCCCTTTGTGAAGTGAATTTCTTTTAATTAAGGAAGTTTTGCAGAGACCAAAAGGTATGGTTGTCTAATGGTGCAAGGTCTGGACTATACGGTGGATGCATCAAAACTTCCCAGGCAAACTCTGTCAATCTTTGCCGGGTCATCAAAGATATGTGCATTGTCATGATGGAAGACAACGTCTATTGATCAATTCTGGCCAGTTTTTTGAATTGCTTGTTGCAATCTGGTTAATTGCTGACAGTACAGAGCCGTATTGAGTGTTTGGCCAGGTTCTAGCACCTCATGATAAACAATTCACTTCCAATCCCACCATAAACACAGCATCACCTTATTTGGTGTCAATCCTGGCTTTGAAGTCGTTTGTGATGATTCACCTTTTTTGACCATGATCTTTTTCGAACGACATTCTCGTAACTTACCCATTTTTCATCGTCTGTAATGATTTGCTTTAAAAATGGCTTGATTTCGTAGCGTTTTATTAGCATTTCGGAAATGGAAATTCGGTCGATCAAATTTTTTTGTGTTTATTCATGCGGCACCCAAACGTCGAGCTTCTTTGTGTATCCAGCCTTACGCAAATGGCTCAAAACTGTTTGGTGATGGATATTTAGTTCCTTAGCAATGTCATGGCTGCTTATGTGTCGGTCTTCTTCAATTTTTTGTAAGATTTCATCGACTTTTTCAGTGATTGGTCGAGGTGAGCGAGGTGCATCTTTGACATCAAAATTTCCAGAACGAAAGCGAGCGAATCGTGTCTTGGCTGCGGCTTTTCATAAAGTATCTTGACCGTAGACACCACAAATTTTTTCACGAGCCTGCGATGCATTCTCACCTTAATCGTAGTGATATTGCAAAATATAACGAATTTTTTCAGAAATTTCACTCATTCTTAAATGAATACAACTTTTGACACGAATGACGAAATACAAAACTGTCCGCATGAAAATTTTAGACTGGAATGTCACCTGTCAAACGCATGGCAGTTTGACTCAATCTGATTTGTATTGCCCGATATGTGACAACGAATACCATCTAGTGACAAAAAAGGCTCAATACTATTTTGAGTTCGTAAGAAACGATAGGGTGACAGGTGATGGGGGAGGTGGCACCGGGATATTGGTTCGAAGACCCTATCGTTTCCAAAATATTGAAAAAGTCGAATTCAAAAGCTTTGAATCTCTTGAAGTGTCCGTTATCAAAATCTCACTGCCAGGTGGGGATAACCTCTTCGTTATCTCTGCCTATGCAACTGGTGGAACTGTTCTCAAGCTCAAGGAGGAGCTCAATTCCTTGTTCGAAATACTCGAATTGAACAGGCTGCATAACTACTATATTCTTGCTGGTGACCTGAACGCCAAGCATACATCATGGCTGAACGCCACCAATAATCCAAGAGGTGTATTCCTGAAATCATGGATAACAGAGAATCAAATTGAATACAGGTGCAATCTATATGGGTCGGAGTACCCAACATACCCTAGGACAAATTCATATTTGGACCTCTGCATTGCTGACGCAAGACTCGAATTAAGCTTTAATAGTCCTCAACGGAAACTACAGGTGCTTCCTTATGATAGCGACCATAACGCAATCGTAATGGAAATCAATCATCACAGGGATGATTTCTTCCTCATTCCAGTTCAACACGAAAATCACCGGTTGAATTTCAAAAAAACAGACCGGGGAAAGTTTCAAAAGAAGTTTAATCGCGAGTACCAGAAGCAATGTCCACCTTCTGATGGTGGCAACTCTTGCTCAATGGTTCCTAATGACAGGAATCTAACTAACGATGAAATAGATATCTATTTGTCGAAGTAAGAGAAGCTGACGTTGGAAACGATTGAGAAAGTAGTTCCAAAGATTAAACATCGAAACAATATGGAAGGATATGAAACACCAACCATCGCAAGGTTGAAAAGATTGAAAAGCCTCCTTCTCACACGCGTCAACAATATTTATCGACGATTTTTGGACTACAACCATCCCTCATTGGCTTTGTTGAAATTACATCTAAAGAATGTCCGGAACTTAATCCGGTCATACTTCAGGAGTGAGGTCAGCAATCAATGGGCGGAAAAATTGAGGGGTATTAGCCCACAGGACCCAGACGGCGTGTTCGCAAAAGTGAATAGCATATTCCGCAAGAAGTCTCGAGTGAAGGTATCGAATCTTGAAGTCACTAGTGATGAGATAAATCTTCTCGATAGGCCTGGTATCGAAATTGATAGTACGACTCCGGATAGAAATGGAAACAGGATTATTTGTGAAGGATTGGATAAACTTGCCCTGATTGGAACACATTGTGAATTGGTTCATCTACCAAACCCTGAGAGAGGGAACGAAATTTTTTCAGAGGTCGTTGAAGCAAAAGTTTCCGACTTCAAATCAAGCCTGAACGGCCAATCAATTCTTCATTTCAATGAAACATTAACATCTGACCTCATACCGAGCTTGAATCTTGTTGATTATTTTGTCAGCTATGAAGACTTGTGTTTCATATTTCGCAAGATAAACAACAAGAAATCATGTGGTACTGATGGTATTCCAAATGTAGTTCTCCGACATTTGCCTGAGGTTGCTATTAGGAACTATTGCATATTGTTCAACAACATGTTGAGCAATTCATATTTCCCAAATGAGTGGAAAAAGGCTAAGGTATTTCCGATCTTGAAGAAAGGAAAAGAATCTTCATGCCCCAAAAGCTATCGCCCAATCAGCTTGCTGCCTAACATCAGCAAGGTGTTTGAAGTGATACTCAACAGAGCATTAAACGCCCACATTGAGAAATATGATTTGATGCCGAATTGCCAATTCGGTTTTGTGCCAGGCATTCGACCACACATGCAATAACGAAAGTAACCTCAGACATCTGTTGGAAACTAAATGACAGAGAATGTGTTGGAGCATGTCTCATTGATATGGAGAAAGCCTTTGATACGGTATGGTCAGATGGACTCATTTTTAAACTCCTTCAGGACAAGTTCCCCAGACACCTTGTCGCCATGATGTGTAATATGTTATACGGGAAATCGTTTGTTGTAACCGATGGAAATCTGACAACAATGCGCGAGTTCAAGGTCTTGAATGGTCTACAGCAGGGAACAGTTACTGCGCCTCTGCTCTTCTCAATCTTCATTCGCAAGCTATTGAACGGCTTTGATTTTAACGTCTCGCCAACGCGATCATTGGTAGCGTTTGCTGATGATCTAACCATCTATACGGCAGACCGAAAAGCTACAATAGTTCAGAGCAATCTCCAAAAAATGTTCAATGATGTACAGCTGTACACCGACAATTGGCGAATGAAAATCAATGCGCAGAAGTGTGAAACAATCTTGTTTCGGACAACGCTGCAGAGGGTCGGTCAAGACCTGAAACGTAATTGGAAAGATTTCTACATCATGGCTGGTGAGAGTAGTCTAGAACGGGTTCCACATAAATCCTGTGTTCGATACCTCGGTGTTTATCTCGATCAGTATCTGTACTATACTGAACATGTGAAAATCATGCTCAGTAAGGCACTAAAAGTAGTCATGGCCCTTCAAAAACTCTTTCATTCCAGACACATTGATCAAAAGGTCAAAGTTATCTGTTACAAGACACTGGTTAGACCAGTTTTGACATATGGATGTCAGGTCTGGTACAACCAGAGCGCTAGTACTATGGAAAAATTAAGTTTTCGAAAGGAAATGTCTTCGTGCATGTACTGGTTTGTACAGGAAGCCTGAGACGGATTGGAAACATTATATATCGAATAGAAGAATTTATCAAACTGCTGAAGTGACAAGGGTCGATATCTTCATATTGAAGCTTCTTCGGAATCATATCGCTAGATCTGTGACTGTGAGTGAAAACCCTTGGATTTCACAGCCGTTCCACCCTACAGACGGGTATATAGCGACTTGCCTCGCTACTGGCTTCATTCCTCCAGAAGCATTCGTGTATTTGGACATGAATCGATATGTTTTTGATTCTGACGGCGTCCCAGTCATATATCACATATATCGACGGGCCACCGATAAGAAGAGAAAATATCCTCCTAATTTGAGTTCACGAGACCAACGTTTCCAATGGAGATACTCATTTGCTAGATTCGTTGAAGCTGATCGAGTTGAGACGGCGCAAGTCAGGTATTGGTGGCTGAATGACAATGTCTAAATTATTCGTGTTTATTTTTCAGTTCTGGTGTTTTTCGTTATTTCGTTTTTTTTTTCGAGTTTCAGCTCATTATTGCTACATTTAGTGTTGTTGTTTATTTTTGTTAAAAATTAGGTATAGGTTAGGTATATGTAATGTTTACTATATTCCGTTAGAGATAAGATTAAACACTTAGGTTAGGAACATTGTTACAGAATTTTTTTAGTAGAAGATAAAGTTTTTGATTGTATTTTATTAGAAATAAGTTACAACATATTAGGTGTAGGATCAAAGTTTCACTGTTGTGTCTTAATTATAAATAATTTTAGGATAGTGTTGGTTGGTTTTTTCTCCTTTTTCCAATTAAATTTTAAAAATATGTAATAATCGTAATTAATTGAATTTGCTATAGTTTTTTTATTGATGAAATGAGTTAATGATAACGTATAAATTTAGAGAGCCATTTGGGCCATTAAGTTTTTGATTGTTATTGTTTGGAATTTGCTTTATATTCTTTTAAAATTTATAACGATTAGTATTAAATAAAGCGCTTTTGACTTTGACTTTGAAGGCTCAATACTTTTTAGACTATCCAACATATTAACAAAAAAAATTCTTAATACATGCGTTACATTTTATTTATAAGGAAATGTATCTGTATTTTCTTGTGAACACCATGTTTTGTTAATAACTAAATAAAAAGTGCTGTGACATACAGACGGCGGACAGAAGTCGTGATTGCAATAGGGTTTTGCATTTTAGTACAAAACTCTAAAAAAGGTATGAATCAACCACAAGTTCGATGGGAAAAATTCATTACTAAGGAGGTAGCTATGTGTAAAGATAACTATAAAGTGTGATTTCAACTTACATGTAAAATTCAATTCCTTTTACAAAAGGCTCCTTTATATTTGAATGCTCCTCGTATATAAAGTACAATTTTCATGTTGATATATCTCGGGGGTCTTATGACCCTCTTAAAAAAATTTGAGAAGATGCCATCAGAATCGCGAAAACTGGGTCAAAATTGAATGAATGTAATATTTATTCCAATGACTTTTCCTCTAATTTTGAATTCCAAGAAACCTCAGCATTCAGTTGCAAGCAAGTTTAATCAGTCGTTCACCTAGAATATTTCCATATTCTACATTCCTTTCATTTCTTGCTAGTTTTAAATCATAACTGACCATACGATATTCTTTTTCATCACTTTAAGCGGATTATAGGGCTGCTAATGGCCATGAAAGCAATTTAATATTTATCGATCGTTGGTCATTCGACTATCATTCATGGTTGGCTGGATATTGAATTTATGAGGTTTAAATTATTATTTTACTAACGTTAGTTGACAATTCGTTTATTCCTTCTTTTTTTTCAATTTCAATCGAATTTCATACTGATACTCGTACATGTTGAATTTTTCAGGATTAACTAGTTTTAATTAATGTCGCGTGTTGTTTTTTGTTAGATTTCCGGACGTTAAACGACAAGAGGACCTTTTAAAATAATCTTTTAGAATTTTCTTTCGAAAATTTTGCATTATTTATTCTTTAATTTGCAGCTTGCGATTCAGCCCAATTAGCTTTTATAAAAACTGTTTAAGTATCAGATTCAAAACCAGAAAAGATCTTCCCTTGCTTGTAAAACATTACGCCGATGCTAGCTTTGTCTTTCTTTAAATGAGTTTGCCAAGATTTGATACAATACAAATAAAATTTTATAGTTGTTAATCGGATTAAAAAATGTAAGCTGTCATAAATGAATATCGCGTAATATAAATTGGTTGATTTAAATAAATTATTATTTATTGTAGCGCGAATAGAAGTTGACAAGCGGCATTTTTGTATCGAACGTTTTTTTAGTTATTTTTTATTTGAGTATTGTCACCAATCAGGCTTGTATTTGGTTAAATTATCGGGAACTCTTTTGTGTATTTTAGAGCCTAAAATCTAAGGTTTCAAAAGTGACTGATATATTGTAAATTTTACGAGCGCATAAGTTTCCTAAAATTAAAAACTAAATTGTGCGATAATGAGAGCTTTGATTATTTTGGGACGTTCGAGAGTTACGGACATAATTCAAAGTGAACTTGCCAATTGATCGTACAAAAAATATTCTGAAATCTTCCATCCATAAAGGAAAAAAAACACTTCGCAAAGAAAAAAACCAAATTAGAAATTTCTTATTCATATTTTGTTTCTTTCACGAATCGTGCATTTAGTCGACCTCACATTTGACCCGTATCTTTAATCTAAAAGTTTGTCAAACATAAATTTCAAACTACTGTTTCGAATTGCAACCATTAAATAAAGTTAATTACATCTCGTAACTTTCTACATTCATCATGACAAGCAATTTATCCGTGTTTGTTCCCAGTCAAATATTGGCTTTAGACACACGAACTTTTTTTTCCATCTAAGCTTTTAAATACCATTTCATCACATAATTAAAATCACGAAAAATCCTTAACTACACTATTACGCTATAAAATGTATTTTTAAGAGTTTGATTCGGCGAAAAAGAAGGTTTCAAACGAGCCAATCTGCCTCCCAGTTAGCCGTTAAACATATGTTAGTCTCAGATCTACTACTCAGTGCATCGAATTAATAGATTAAAGTCACTGATTTATAATAGTAATGTATCATACCACGAGTATGTATGTTTAACTTTCACGAAATCTTTTCAGTTTGATCGTAAATCGAGTCCGGAGATAAAACCTACGATCGCCACAGTGAATGTTTTGATAAACGCGAACACATTTCAGATACATGCACGTATGTACATAGAAAATATAATTTACAGATCAATCTCTCATTATTAGAGTCATTTAAGTCACGTTTCACCGCGCGATGACCTTCTTTGACGGCCACCGTCGGAGATTTTGCAGAAAATTCCAAACATGCTGGGATAAGAAGGAAAATGCTGGTTACTGTCTTGTGCCACTCGAGTATGATCTTCAATGTAATGACCAAATGGGTCCGGTTATTAACTTTCCGTCTATCAAAGCGATTACCAGCAATCGCAAAAGATACTTTCTCAATAACATCTCGGATTAGTAACACTTTCCTTTGATTGGAGTGTAATCCAATCGACAATTTAGTATTTCGGTGTGCAATTGAATATCACAATCGCCCATATGTTACGTCGTTTCCTCCTTTCTACCCTGCTGCGTTCTGGGGAGATCTCTCTGGTTTTTATTGCAATTTAGTATCTAGCGTATGGCAAGGTGTGTTCGGTGGATACCTAGCGAGCTGGACTAGCTTTCGAGTGTGGCTATTATTCACTCAGAAAAAAGATCCGGGGTGCAAGGTCGTTTGAAGGCAACGGTTCGCTACCAATTTGATTGCGATTCGTTATGCCATTTGATATGATCGCTAATTGAATATATTGCAGACAGGTCGACAGGTATCTTATATCTACTATCATGTAAGTATTGCAGCGAATGTATCTGCAGCAATCTGGAGTGAAAGATAGTCAACATACGGACATTGTTAATGTTTCTTGTCGTTTGGCTTCGAGCCGTCTTTATTTCGTGACATGTTCGATCACTTGTTAGGTTTAATGATTTCGTGGGTCATAAATTTTGCATAAAAATTTTATATTGGGAACGGTAGATTGGAGAGATATATAATTTCGATTAATTTCGCGATTCGACAGATCGTTATCGTGGCATAGATTTGAATAAAGTCTGATTTATGTTTTTTTGCTGATACTTTGTTTGATTTGCAAGCGAAATTAATGCAATATTTGATTTTATAACGAGTACGGTTTCTTTTCGGAGAAAATTTTAAATTAAAATATACGTAGTTAGCGGAAATGAATTTGACGATGGAATTTTTTCGAGAGACAGATTATGCAAGGAATTTGCGGCGCCAAGGGAAATTTACATATGGAAATGAATTTGAATTTGATCGATGGCCTTTTTAGAATATCATTTTGGTGAATAAATTCAATTATTTAATAAATAGTTTGAATCTTCGATGTTTTTGCGAAGATCGACCAATACATGGAGAGCAATACCAGCGACATCGTACCACTTTCACGCAACAAACATGGCCACCTACAATAGCTGGATACACAGGATGTTAACTATCCCTTCAACTAAAGAACGGTATGATAAGGAGCGTAAGTCAACAGATACGATACAAAAATAGTGACCTGGATCATAAGTAAAATGGAAAGGACATTAAAACGGAAACCTTCACTACGTTATTCGCACAGAACCAAAAATTGGAGAACACCCAGAGAGCGGCGATAACATACTCCAGCGTGGAAGCTGTAGTGTTTAGAGGATATTCAAAAGTCCATAAAGGACTGCAGCGATGGTCTGCTGCCTCAACGAGCGAAGATATTAATGCTCGCCGGGATGGGCCTTGTCTAAGGACGCATGAATGCGCTTGCAGGCTAGCGTTTGTAGTGAATATAAGATGTTCAATAAAGTCCGTAAAGGACTGCAGCGATGTTCTGCTGCCTCGGCAGAGGAAGGTATCGGTATCTGCCGAGAATGCCCTCGTCTGGAGACGCGTGAATGCGCTGGCAGGCTAGCATTGCGGTGTCGTGGGGCGGGTTCGTTTCCCCAGCACGAGGACCCACTACAAAAAAAAATTCGCATTCACGAATTGGTCGATAGCTCAGGCGACCGAAGTCGCAAGAATTGTAGATAACCTCGCCGAGGGAGATGTAACTTGTTACGAGAACAAGTGGAACCTGAAAAGAAAGGCGAACTTGGGGTGACCTCGTCATTACCCAACGAAATTCATGGCCCACAAATGAAAGAGGGGCAACCGGGTGGTGGTGGAGCCCCTTCGTACCCACCCAACCGGAATAAATCCATAGATAGCTTGTTGAAGTGGCCAGGTATTCCTCTTCTGAGTGGAAAACTCATACAACTTGAATTGTATGAACTTTCCCATCAGAAGGGGAGTACCCCGGTGACCAATTTATGTCATAAATTATACAATTGGATTGCATAAATCTATGCCATAAAAAGGCACTCTGCTTGGGCCACTCAACCCAAAACGTCACCTGAAACAAAA
Organism: Odontomyia ornata; assembly: GCA_963969285.1. NCBI lineage: Eukaryota > Metazoa > Arthropoda > Insecta > Diptera > Stratiomyidae > Odontomyia > Odontomyia ornata. The sequence goes on along the minus strand of OZ017739.1, from coordinate 402,925,897 downwards.
GAAGGATTTAGTAAGTACCCGGCGGCTGGCTCATGGTTTTGAGGTGGAAGCCTGCCACCGTACCGGGTCCTATACCCGGTTAGAACTAAAGGAAAGGAAAGACCGAAAGTTACGGGGTATTAATTCATTTTATTATCTATTCAAATTTTCACTGACAGGGAAAATATCGATATGTAATCTACGCATTAAGTGAACTTTATGTTATAATTGAACCAAGAAATTGTATGTGTCGTGCAAGACAGGCATTAAATTTAACAATAATTACTATGCAAACAGCTAGGTGTGCTAAAATAAATACCTTTTTCTTTTCGTACGAAAAAAAAAACTTTTCTGCTTTATTTTTAATTCTTATTGCAACATAATAGTAATAATAATAATAAAAAAAAACTAAAAGTGTCGCTAAGCTATTATGATCACGATTTCTATTTTTTTTTATCGCATGCAAACAAATCGTCGTACAATTTCTTCTCTGTTGTTTCTTCTCAGTTCTTTTTACGCTCAATATCCTTTTTTTTCTTTTCCTCAGCTATCATCACAATGCAAAAAAAATCCGCGACTTATCTAGGCTATTATGAGCCAAACAAATGTCTTTGAATAGTTCGTGTTATATAGATTTTTCCCAGTTTGTCATATGATTTTCAGATAAGATTTTCGATCGTTCATCAACTACACTTCCTCTAGGTATAAGGAACAATTATTTAATAGCAGCACCTTGCACGTTTCAAAAGATTCAATTGCAGTTGTTCTCAAGATTCAAACAAATTAATCGTGCGATAGCAAGGTTCTATACGCAATTGATTACCTTATGGTGCTATAATCCTGAATTATATATATAGTAAATCTGGCATATCAAATATAGGGAGGAAAATTTGTTGCAACACATTTTTCCCTACTGTCCTGCAAATACTAATTGTGGTTGTACAACGCGGCTATAAATGTCTTGCTAAGCCCTGACTGCTATAAAACCTTTTCTTTTGAAAATATGTGTACAATATCATTTATCAACGACTAACTTAGTCACAGGATGAAAGCGTAGGAAATGCCTGCCTATTTTAACTTGAGATATAGCCTGCGTATGATGGTAAGCGAAAACAAAACGCTCGTTAAAAATAGAAAAGCCTATCGAGTAAATAACAATAAATTCTGTTTAAAGTTTATTCTAATTAATAATGATTTTACGAATAACTATTCACCTATTAATATATATTTCTTGAAGTATCGTCTGTAGATCAAACTATTCTCCTTATTTTGGGATAGGTTTTAAACAACTCAAAGCTTAATATTGCTTACTATGACATAAAGTATAATAACAGAGACCGACCTTGCAAATATTGGTCAAGATATATCCCGACGTCAAGATTGTGCTTGAAAATCACCTTCATTAGAGTGGTCGTGTCTAGTCGTCTTTCTGCCTTTCCACTTCCTTTTGATCCACCCCGCGGTCCTGCACTGCCGCCGCGGTACCAGTCTTCACCACGTTTCGAATCAAATGCGTCACCGTTTTGATAATTTTCTTCGTTACGTCGTGTTAGATAATTTTCAAAGTCAGCTCCGCGATCTACATGCTGGTCTCTATTGTTGAACCTTCTAGACTTGCTCCCTCCATGAAAATCTCGATCACCTGTATAATCTCGTTCTCTATCGTTTCTAAAGTCTCTGTTATCGCGATAATCACGATCTTTACTAGTTGACGTTTGCGAATTATTATTCGGGCCTCTTTTCAACCATTTTATTTGATAATATTGCTCATATTACTTCCAGTCGGAAGCTGATTTTGCTTTTCGAACTACCCGCCAAAAGAATGAGTTCTGAGAATTCGTACGAGTCCGTTTCTATTTCGGTTGCTAATTTCACAAACGCTCCACCGGGGAGGAATGTCCGCTCACTTTTCACGCGGGTACGGCACGGGTCGTTGCGATTCTCGCGGCGATTACAACACTTGCTCTTGTTTTCTTTAGGGAATCTAGTCTGATTAGTTCTTCACTAAAAAAACTGTTTATTTCGAAATGTACGCTATGCTTTGAGAATTTCTCATTACCTCCTTTCACTCTGTTACTTAACTATGCCGTTTAGAAATCTTTTCTCTTAATGCTTCTTTTGGTATCTTAAAAATCGTGCTATTAAACAACACGCAAACTTAATAGTATGCTTCACGACTTCATCTCGAGAAACCCAATTGTTTACAGTCGGCTAAAAATTTATTCGACACCGGAAAACTAATTCAGGGGTTAACGGTTATGACATAAACCGAACCGGACATGAATCTAATTTCGCAAACACCCACCGCGCATTTACTAGTGTTAATTATTTGAAACGAACCTTCACTCCGGATGTTACTTTAGTTTTAGAGTTTATTAAATGATTTTGCGATCTAAATTCCTTCCCAAACGCATAAATACCGCTTCAATATCTTGTAACTAACCTCAACTCTGCCGTGGCGCGGTGGGCAGTCCTTTCAGGCTCGACTGCCTTCAAGGATATCCTATGGCACAGCAAAATCGAATTAACAGCGATCACACCCCACTCATCGTTGAAAGCGCGACTGTGACTACGATGCATTCCTTCGTGTCTCCATTTACGTCAAGGCACCCCAAATTTGAAGAGCTTGAAGTGACGCCTACTCGATCGCTTCAACTTCGATATTCCTGTCTTAATCGCAGCTACCACAGTACAGCCCTTCTAATGAGCAGAGTCCATCCTCATCTTCCGTCCAGAACAATCCTTTAGTTCACAACGCTGCATTCATTCTCTTCACATTGACGACTCTTGAACCTGTTACTTCTGATTCAGGTTTCATGCCTTCGGCCAGTACCTCGTGTTTTTTTATGTAATGCAACTCTAAGACACACTACGAATACACAAAAACGGCGGTGGACACATCTCACAGCCAACACGTCTCCAATGATCCAATTCAAATTACGATGGGAATACGGTTAATCGAATTTCTTGCACGGCACATCGAAACTAACGCAATCTCCAAGGGACATATGTAATGTTGCAACCATTAAAATGCACTCGCGGCGCTTTATTTTGGCGGCACTTCGCGTGACCAGGGGGCGAAAACTCAAGGCGTGAATGCGTCACCTGATGGCGAGTTAAATTACTCGGCGAGCCGTCAACAATTCCACAATGTCGACAATCTTATTTCTCGACGGGGGGAACATCAATCCGAACGCGCCTCAATTAGGGAAGATCGACAAAAATATCCCAACCAAGTCGGACTGAGTTTAATTCTTCCGGATCCCGTTTTACCGACGTCGTCACCGTGCCGTTCAAAAGCCGACTCCCCTCTCGAGTAGCGAAATCGATCGCAAATTGGCCGCTTCGTCATCGGTTGGCTCCAATAACCGTACTTCTTCTTGAACGCCGCAAGATATCAAAACCCCGCGCGAAGACATCTGCCAAAATTGACATCTAGTTCACCTCGCTTTCGTTTGTGGTGAATACTCCGCCGGTGGTTTATGCCTTCGATGAATCCAAAATATAGGGTGTTTTTTTAGGATGTATACAATTTTCAAATGAAATAAAATACAGATAAATTGTATTGATTGTCATGAAATTGGTTTTATTGGAAAGATAATTCGCTACCATTTTTATTTGAATATAGTTTCGGGTATGTGAGCGCCACAACTAGCGCGGGTGAACTTCAGACGAAGGGTCAAACTTCGACTACTCTAACCAATGATTGAAGCCGTATCTCGCAAATAACGCGGTGAATATTGTCTTCCCGGGAGTTAAGTAAAAAAGACATTTTCTTGACTTACTTTTCATGCGAAAAAAAAGAACGAGTGTTGCGATGGGGAAGGTGACTGAATGGTTACTCATTGTTAAATTGAGTTTGTGCTGTGGGCCTGTGGCAGCGCTGGCTTTTAAAGCCCTACTCCTCGATTACTACACGTTGCGGTGTCGTGGGTTCTTTTTTCCCCAGCGAAAGCACCCACTACAAAAATTGAACATTCGAGAGATCCGCGCGGGACGCGAGACGATTTCGTCCTTACTACGAACATTTACGACCCCCCAACTGAGAGTGGGGCATCCAGGTGGAAGCGGTGCCCCGCGCAACAACAGCGGCAGGTAGCCGGCTAGCGCCATGTAGTCTCCCGCCAACATCTGATCAATCAATGATTCCACCCGAGCAATGAAGGCCTCTACTGTAATGGATTGTGGTTCTCCACTAAAGTGGAGATTCCAGCCTTGTGTGATGCCAGGGATTTGAGTCGGCTTCAACATAAATGGAAGGTGTTAAGCTCCACGTTACTCCGGAGGAGCCCTCGGACCTAATGTCGTTGGTTAAACCTGGCTAAGTCGTGATTAGTACATCGGGTTCATCGAGGAACTGGGCCTATTCCGCTCGGGCTCGAGCCCCTGATCTGCAGAAAAATCCCAAGGGTTTGGGTCCAAGTCCCACAGCGGAGGCGTTCGGGGACGTGCATGGGGACGGCTCCCCTTCTTACTCTCCAGGACGGCTACCAGGGTGGTTAAGCCCAGCAATAGTGCCATAATTTCCAGCAGGACTGTCGCATCTAAGGGTTTATTTGTCCGCTGCCCTCCAGCAGGCAGTACTGCTCCAGCTCTTTCTATGTCGTCTGGATCACCAAAAAGTGGCGAGCCTCGGTCTCCGCGGGCATTATGTCTGGGCACCGCCCCATGTGCAGCTGGTGTTTCGTCAAAGCCGGTTAGTTGTACGCCAGAAGTTACCGGTTGTCGACAAAGCGGGCAACTACGGTAGTTCTACAAGTACTGAGCCGGGCAAGTTCCATGAAATTGATGGCTGTATTGCAGCGTTCGCACCGGTGTCCCATCATTCCTTGCCTGCTGCTAAATCACGCACAGCGCTGTTGGTCCCGCATCTGACCGTAAGCGACGCTTGTCGGGGGTGCGTGCGTTTCGTAGTCTTTGTTCCTAAATATAAACTGCAAAAAGAAATTTAGCCCTAAGTATAAATATGTATACAATTATAAATATAATAAATTTTAAAATTTTAATATGGTGGACGAAAGTGGCGAGCTATTCGTGAACCTTGTTACGGGTGAACGTTGAGATTCCATAGTACTGCTCACCCCGAACACTACCATACGCGATTTCGTAAGCGTTTAACTTACGTAATACCGAGCCGCACTTTATTAATGTTTTGGTAACCTAATGATGTAACTAACAGCAAGTAATTTAAATTTTCATCCATAAAAGGACTACTGGTTCGATTACAGAAAGAAAGTCACATAATAATTTTTGCTTTATAACTTTATGTAAGTAAACTCCAGTAGCTAGGTCGCTTCCGATTTACATTCCATACTTATGGACAACGCAACCAGCAACAAGCGCCGAGAGCATCAAGAACCAACGCGAGCTCGAAACGAAACGCAAATTCACACGGTAGCGGAAACGTTCGTCATCCAATCAACATATGCGGCAGCATAAAACATATAACCCCTCGAAGCAATCGGAATTGCGTCGCAAACAAAATAACATGCAACGCTGGGAGGAAATCCGAAGTTGAATCGATGCTCACGTCACGGGACAAGAGGTGTTTGTGCTTACATCACTTCCTCGAATCAAGGTTTCTTACTGCCTGTGGTTTCATTGACTCTACATTCCGGCATAGACTCCCAATGAATTTCGATGCAGTATATAATTCGACTAATTCAAATTTGAACCTGAGTGCGTAGCCACTGAGCTCCCGGCCAAGAACACAAAGATCCCACCGCAAACATCTTCATACTCACGCAGCTCCAGCAGAGATGCTGCTGAGGCAGCAATGGAACGTATACCGCAGGAAGACACTCGCGAATTTAACACTTCATTAGTGGCAAACACAGGACGAGTAAGGTACGAATTCGAAGCGTAACGTAATTAGAAGAAGCAGCAACAAGAAAACGGAAGTGCTAAGGAGGTGAAAGGAGTACTTCAAGTTCTGACTGTTAATTACGATCATAAATCACCAGTAATCGAGATCAGGAAGGAGGAATTCACTGCGGCTCGATATAAAGCAGCAAAATTAAACCGGAAGCTAAAAATATCGCACAAAATGTCCGAATCTGGAGGCGTTACAAACAGACCCAAATAAAACAACGTTTTCGAGTATGGAAAGGACTCAGGCGAATGCCGTTTGTTGAGCTGACAACATAAAGCCAGAATGAAGTCATCGTAGGAAATTTCAGCCAAACCAGAGGCTATAAATGACTCTTAAAAATATCAAACCAAACTCACTTTGGCACATCAACAAATGGCCGCCGATTACGCCAAGCTCAAACGAGAGAAAGCTGACAAATCCACTAAACTACACGAAAGAAACACGGATATAATTGTTGAATCGCTTACCTACAGACTGCCGACATCGTGGCGAAGCGTAATGTTCACTCACTCGCACTAAACTCACTTCATTCTACCACGGAAACTGAAATGAAGGAAATCGCGACATTTCCGAGACGAGATTCGACGACCGAAATTAGTGGAAAATGGTAGGTAATTACACATAAGCGACACTTCACGCGTTGGCCCGGCGATTGAACTACCGGCGGGGACAAGAAAAGCTAAGAAATCTTAGCGCCGGCTCAAGCGTAAGAGGAAAAAAAGGAGGATTACTGCGCAATCCTCACATCGCGTCGCGATGTAAATAAACATTACTGACTGTCAAATGCATTCAGCGCGTAATACACTTAATTCCCACTAGGATCGCCACCGAGTGGAACTTATTATGAGTGAAATCAAGCGAGGGGAATTACTCGCACCAACGGAAGAAAAGCACTCCAAAACAAGATTATACCGGTGGATGGGAGGAGAAAAACGTTAACCCGGAGGTTATTTAAGCCCAGGAAGATGGACGCGCTTGCTCTTTTTGTTCGTTTGGGGAGTTTCTTTTCGAGCAACCGTGGAGATACATTCAAACAAGTGATAATCGAACGAGATACGAGGGTCATTCAACAAGTACTCAGCCTACAGAAGAAAAACGAAATTTTGGAAAGGTGGCAATTTATTTTTCCACATAATCTCCTTCTAGGTCGATACACTTGACCCAGCGCTGCTCTAACTTTTTCAACCCGTCCAAAAAATACATTTTCTCGAGGGCTGCAAAATAGGCCTCCGTGGCGGCGATGATCGTGGATTTTTTCTCGAGGGCTGCAAAATAGGCCTCCGTGGCGTTGATGACCTCATCATTCAACCCAAATCTATTCCCGGCGAGTGATTTTTTCAGGTTTGGAAACAAAAAGTAGTCACAGGGGGCCAAATCTGAAGAGTACGGTGGATGGGGCAGCAATTTGTAGCGCAATTCGACCAATTTGGCCATTGTGACGGCGGAGGTGTGAGCCGGCGTGTTGTCGTGGTGGAACAACACTTTTTTCTTCGCCAAGCGGAGCCGCTTTTTCTTCAATTCGACGTCAAATCGATCCAATAAGTCTACATAGTAGCGCCCCGTGATTGTTTTACCCTTCTCGAGGTAATCGATGTGGATCACAACTTGTGAATCCTAGAAAACGGTGGCCATCGCCTTTCCGGCCGATCGAACAGTCTTCGCCTTCTTCGGAGTAAGTTCACCGAGTGACTTCCACTGTTTCGACTGTTCCTTGGTCTCTGGTGTGTACCAGTGAATCCATGTTTCGTTGACGGTCACGAATCTCAGTAAGAACTCCACCGGATTGCGCTGAAACAGCGCCAAACACGTCCCCGATGTAGTCTCACGGTTTCGCTTGTTTTCTGGTGTGAGCAAACGGCACCCTTCGCACCGACAGCTTTCTCATGCCCAGTTCTTCGTGTAGAGTATGATGCGCCGTTCCTTCTGCGATGCCCACATTCTCAGCTATCTCGCGAACCTTCAATCGACGGTCTGCCAATACGAGATCGTGGATTTGTTTAACGTTTTCCTCCGTAGCAGTCGTTTTCGGGGCACCTGGGCGTGGCTCATCAAAAACCGACGTGCAGTCACGAACAAACTCATTGAACCAATTTTTGACGGTCGCCATCGGAGAAGAAGAGTCACCGTACACAGCATCCAAGCGATCTTTGATTTCGCTGCGCATTTTCCCTTCCAAAAACAAGAACCTAATCACTGAACGATATTGTTCTTTTTCCATTTTTGTACAACCGACCGACACCCTCGCTTCCAAAGGCTATCAAAATAAAACTAATGAAGGGAATTGACTGAAACTTTGATGATAGGCTACTAAAAGAATGTACTGCACGATGGTAAAACTCTTTTGTAATAGCAGCGCCATCGGGCGGTGAGGCTAAGTACTTGTTGAATGACCCTCGTATAATCCGACATGTGATATTCGAAGGAGATATAATTCAACGAATGAGATACGAACGAGATATCCTCCAACAAGTGATATCCAAATGAGATATCATCGAACAAGTGATCAGCGACCATTTTCTTCTGACGAGTAATTGGAGCCACACATTGGATATCGAAACATTAAACTGAGTCGAAAATCACGCAACCGGAAGCAAGAGGCCAGCTTGCTAGAATCGGGAATAAATGTAAGTGGCTTTCATTTTAGCACATATTGGCCGAATTATTTTTTTAAATAAAGTAACGTACTAAGCCGAATGAGATAATGGTTAATTTTCCCTTTCTCGCTACAATTCAATAAATAAACCTTCTTTTCCAGCTGTAAAAAGTATGGCTCGGGAGTTCTTTTCCCGGGGCGTTGACCAGGCCGGAAGACCTGGAGAATTTAATCCAAGTGGTAGTGTTTGTGGGTGCAGTGGAACTTAGTGGCGATCTGAGTAGCTTCGGTTCCCCTGTTGTGGGAAAACCCGAATTCGTGTTGTGGCGGAACACCTTAGCTCGTTCCGCGAGGAAGTTTTCGTTTGCAGGCGATTTTCGCGGCTAAGTGGCGGCGAGCCTCAAAACTTTCTTAAGTGTAATTTCGCTCCGGACGGTCGTCTTCTCGTTCGGAGGACCCCTTGAAGGACTCGAAGAAACGAACAAGTGGCGCCCACTCCCGTCTTTGGATGAGTTAGTCTGAGCCGTTGGAGCCTCCACCGGAGTAGCCCCAATAAAGCGGTGGGCAGTTAGGGAATTGGAAATATTCGGTAATTACCTCCAAAAAAATATATATTATGAAAATTCGGTCTTCTCGTTCTTCAAATTTCTCGCAGGCAGGCACAGGGCAGGTTGACTCCAATCCGCAAGTCTAGTTTCAAGCTCTCAACTATTGATACAGCCGGGCTTTTTGGGTCATGGGTGGTTGCTTTTTCCCCAACACAAGGGCCCACTATAAAAAAAAACTTTGCATTCACGAATTGTACATTAGAAAGATAACGGGTCGACGGTATTGAGGCCGAGGTATCCTACCAAATTTTTGAAAACGACACCGATGCTCGACTAGCGCACGAGATTAGTATTTTCACGTTATTCAAATTTTCAAAAAGACACGCTACCTTTGGAACATCGAATAAGGCTCACTGAAGTTTGACTTATAACTTACGTTCTACTCTACCTACATTAATTAAATGTTGTTGACTTTGTTTGCAATATTTGCGATTTGGAAAGTATTAAAATGAAAGAAAAAAAACGTTGTAAGCAAGTTGCAATATGTAAGAATGAATATAGAAACTGTGCCAGTAATTTTTATGGAATTTGTGCCAACCAATTTACACAAAGTTCATTATTATTAAATGTTGGTGCAATACGTGGAGGTATTGTTGACATAAATCACGCGGGACGCGAGACGATTTCGTCCTTACTCCGAAAACTTACGACCCCTAAATAAGAGTGGTGCATCCAGATGGATTTCAACGGCCCCATAAATGCTTTGTCCAGCTTCCACATTTTTCCAGCTGTACCTGATTCAGTGAAGGGATGCTGAAAGTTGTTGTGCTTTGCTAGCATATATGCCATTCTGCGAAGATCGTTTCGTGTCTAACCATAAAACTTATTCTCCGCAATTAATATGTAGTCTACCCAATACTGTGTTTCTTCTTAGAGTGATTGCTGCTCTTCTGGGGACTGTTCATGCTTTTGGCATTGATGGAACATAGTTATCCTTGGCACGTGAAAATGCTGGGCCGTTTTTAAATATCCCATTTTCTTTCCCCGAAAGAGTTTTATAGCTTCTGCCACTTTTTCTTCATTCTGAGTTTTTGTTTTCTAGTCAATTGTGAAGCCGCTATTCTAAAAATACTAATAACATACATGACTAAGCGAAATAATAACAAGGACCAATCATCTGACATATTAAAACCTAATTATGGACTATTCGGTAATAAGGTACCAACGACTGCCCATATTTGGATTTTCATACGCATCCAAACATGTACAAATATATTTTCAAGTCACGATATTTCTATTACAAAAGGTCACTAAATATTGATTCAAACATATTATCGACACGCTAAATAGTTCAACAGATATGGATACATACATAATGACCCCAAATACTCATTTATTATATACTCGTACCTTTTAAAGTTTCACAGCAAGAACAAAACATGACATGTCTGCCACAACCGGAATATTCACGCAACTAGGATAAAAATTCCACATCTAGCATTCGTTGCTAACAGACGAGCTTTTAAATCGATCCAGTTAGAAGTTTTCCAAAAAATTCATTTTTGAAAACGTCATTGTAGCACTTAAGCGCCTTTCGGGCCTTCGCTTAGAGATAATTAGGATATCTCATTACCATGATCGAATATCACGGCACTTCAAAAGGTGATATGGTCAGTGTTACGCTTTGGCCGTGTGTCCGTCCACCTAGCTGCGATACGTTCTAATTTTTAAACCAGCACGTATCACAACTTATAGTCCGTCCGAAGAATCACTGAAACTGGATCTCGTTGCAGGCAACGAGTGTCGAACTAGGGATTTTCGGCTTACGGGATGAGTGCTCTAACCACTACACCACACGAACTACTTTGAAAACGTCAGTTTAAAGCTTATTTTTAAATAGAAAAAGCTTATATCGTCGAAGCAATCGACGAAAGAAATTAATATCGAATATGATTTAACTTCGATACATCAAGAAAAACGATCACTCCAAAGACAACTACGGGGCTGCTGGTATGGAGTAGCCAGCTTCCCACCATTAGGGGAACGAAACTCGCGGCAATCGTCAACAAGGGAAGAAATAATCATACGGCTACAATCCCTCGAAGATTTAGTCAAAAAAGGGGTGAAGACTCAAACCCCGCAAAAGCATGTCCAAAAGGGTACAAAGCTGAAGAAAAGCACAAAACATACGATCTCAGAAGAAGTTCTCAGTAACAATAGCTAAAACAACATACGAGGGCGGTTCAAATATGATGAATACAAAAGCTGTAGATGGCGCGCATGTATGTTTTGAAGGTCGTGGCTTGAGTATGTGATAGCCCTTACGAACGGTATGTCATAGTTTTTGTCGGGAGGGCATGTTTCACGCGCGCGCTACGACCATGAGTGAACGTCAAGTGCCGACCGCCATTGCACAACGAATTGTCATTCGTTTTTTTTTGTATGGGAAGGCAATAAAACCACGGAAATTTTTCTACGTTTTGCGAAATCAGTTCGGTAGTGGATGCCTGAGTAGTGCTTAAATGGGCCAAATCATTCAAGGATGGGCGCGAAACCGTTGAGAATGGTGAGCAGGGTTGATTGATTTAAATCATTTGATTTAAATCATGATTTAAATCAATGATTTAAATCAAGTGATTTTTTTTATAAAAATCATGATTTAAATCAAATTTGATTTTTTTCATAAAAGTTCATTGATTCCTTAGAATCATAATTAACAAATCAGTTACATAAAAGAAAAATACTTTTTCAAACACAGTTTTTATTTATTGATGTAAAGTAAGTAATTATGGTTAACTATAAATGAATAAGAAATCATCCAAATAACTATTTATTGTAATATTTAAAAAGGAACACCAATTTTGCTGCCTTTTCATTTCCGAGCCTATTCCGAAGTTTCGATTGGACTAAGCCAAATGTGGAAAAAATCCTTTCTATAGATGCAGAGGAGGCCGCAGCTGTGAACAACTGGTACAAGATAGGAGTTAGTTGACCATGTTTATCTATGGTGCTCAACTGCGATTTCCACCATTGTAATGGTTTTACACTTTTTATTATTTCCTCTGCAAACATAACTTGTTTAAATGGATCAGTTCTAGCTTTGAACTTTATTATTAAAGGCAGTAGGCCTGTTCCGGTATACTCACTCTGAGCATATTCTAAAGCTTTTGCCTCTTCTTCAGCTGTTAACTGGAATTTTGTTTTTGAAGGGTCCAGCAAATAAGTCAAAAAATGAGCAGGCGTTAGGGCCATTTTATATCTTCTTTTAAGTGCAGATAACTGATTTATATTAGCATCCTGTTCTTCAAAGGTTGTCTCCAGCTTTTTGAAGACTTCAACAACGTCGGATAATGATGCATTTGATTTTTGTAATGTATCTATCGCTATCGCAATTGGCTTGTAGATTTTTAACAAATCTTCGGCTGACCTCTTTAGTACCATGTTTGTGACTTTCTGGTATATGACGCTATCTATGCGATTTCTGTTATCTTCACATAGCTTCAGAATTTTTTGCCATTCTGACAAATATATTTCGAAACAATCTGATAGGGTGTTCCACCTGACTTCCTGGGATAATAAGGGATCTGCCACATTCTGCTTTATATTTTGCGGCAGCGAAGTGATTATTTCGAAAATATTTCACAATTTGTACGACATGTTCACGCACCTCTTTAATATCCAAATCCTTAGAGAGTAAATTTAGAATATGAGCAGCGCAGCCATACGTCAATATACCTTCTTCATTCTCATTATCAGCTCTTAAGTCTAATCGCATTTTCGTCATGGCTGATGCGTTATCCGTCACGAAACTTGCAACTCTACATTTGTATTCAGTCTTGCATTTTTTTATAACACCCTTTGATATTTCAGTTAGATAATCAGCTGTGTGAGGTTTCCCGGATGTGTCGATGCTTTCCAATAAATACACCTCTCCAGATTCAGTTGTAACACAGCTGCAAATGATGGGCTCCATATGAACATTAGACCACCCATCTATTGACAAATTCACTGTCTGATCTTTCACAGTAGAAAAACATTTCTGCTTCTCTTCATTATAAATTTCATTGAGGAATCTGTTTCCCAAATCAAATCGCGATGGTAGTTGATAACCCGGTCGCAGCATTTCTATTATTTTTAAAACCTGAGGATGTTCAATACACCGAAAACTGCTGTTTGTAGCGTATACAGCTTTCGCAATTTGCTTGTCTAACTGTTGCTTCAGCTCTTCTGAAGTCCTTACAAGAAATGTTGACAATTTTTGAGGTTTGCACTTGTTCTTCGAAGGTGATGAAGGTGTTGAAATGTCTTCTACTCTGCTTTTACTGGGTCTGAATCTCACAGCACATGCTCCAATTGAAGGTTCCTGAATTTCCGGATTGCCAGTTGATGAGGAATTTGAGGATCTAAGACCTTAAACGATACAAAAAAAGATAATTGTAATATTTTTTAATGAAACAGTAATGCTTGTTATTGATTCCATTTTCGCAAAATTATTCTAATTGTAAAGAGAAAAAGAGAAACTTTCCTTTTAATTTTGCTAAGTATATATTGATCGTAATCGATTTTCGGCCTTTATCGTTCGATCTTCCTCAACGGTTCGACCGAACTTTAATGGTCGAAAACCGATTAAGATCGAGTAAACTTAAACGTAAAATTTAAAGGAAGGGTTTTTTTATTTTCAAAACAAGTGTTTTATTTTACTTAATTATATCAAAAAATACTTACTTCGAGTGCTACACGATTTCCAATGGTCTTTTAATCGCTGCGATATTCCCTGTATCTCTTTATGGCATTCATTGCACACTGCCCTAGATCCCTTTTTATTTACATCACGAACTTCCGTATAATTCTGCCAAATAGGATCTTTTTTTCGTCCAGTCATTTTCGCAAACCAAATCAGTATCACTATTATAGCACAATTTCACGACGCGCTACTCACTATTCACTAGACGAATAATATGTGTAACAATTTAGGGGAACCCCGGAAATATAGTAATTTTTCGTAGAGAGTTGGTGAGCGATTTCGGGGAAATCCCAGTTTTTCTTTACGTGCTAGGCCGACATCCCATGCAACGCGTTCGCGGCAGAGCAAATGATGTCGCAAATGAAATATTTTGAATTTAACCCGTATTGGTGGTATTCAACATTTCGCGTGAGAACTTTTGCGCTCCGCTGCGAACACATTGCAGATGGGACGACGGCCTAAGTGTTGCTAATGTAAAAGGTTGTGGTTTTCTTAGCAAGTTTGCAGTTGAAGTATAATTCTACCATTTACGATGAAAATTGAGACAGAGAAGAAAGCCCAAAATTATATACATATATGAAAGCGACTATGTATGCAAAGGAGTGGATTTTTATAAGTAAAATCCATCACCGTTATACACTATCGTGATTGGCTCAGAAAAAAAGGTTTATACTCGTACTGCTTGTCATTGGCCGATTTTTTTAAGCCTACTTTACATATATGCTCTACTTTTGTAGATATGATTGGTATAAAACCTTTTTTTATGGCGCCAACCACTTTTGAGTATATGTCATTTATTATAGACTATTGATCAGCTTTAACTCCACATATGTTTTTTTCTAATCGACTCTGGGGGGTTTGGGCTTTTTCTTTTATAATAAAAATCATTAAAATCAATAAAAATCAAAAAATTTTGGTATCGGGCCTTCTCTTTTACAATAAAAATCAAAAAAATCAATAAAAATCAAAAAAATCATGATTTTTTTAAAAAAATCAAAAAAATCTGTCAAAAATAAAAAAATCATGATTTTTATCCACCCTGATGGTGAGAAAGTGAAAAAAAACTTAATTCGCTTTCAAGTGACCTAATCGATTCAAGAGCAAAAGCAGAATTCGTTATACGGAATTCCCATCAAATGAAATCTCAAGATTGTTGATTTATATTGGTTTCAAAAATTTACATTTGAGAGATACCAGTGCTATTTCCTGATACACATTATACACATAAATATTATAATGGGTTTTTTTTAATCAGTAAGTAACATCAGTTTAAGATTATTTGAAATAAAGTATTGGAAAAAAATCGCAGTCACTTGGAAGTTCTCTTTTGACCTAGGAATATATAATTATTATTGAAAATTTAATTTAGCTTATTATTAAAAGTATTAAGTTTCGTTGTGATGAGATAGAAAAGGTATTGTGACACTTCAGGCAGCCAAATGCTTTAAGGGGAAAAAGCAAGTGAGTGATGCGTCAGAGTCTGTCGGCGCGGGTTAGTCAGGACTCCTTTTTTCATTTGAAGTTGACCCTAAGAACTGGTTTAAGATACTTTCGAAAAGTTTCATCAAAACATTCTATTTGGTATCCCACATCACTACTATTGCTAATGGCGACCTGCATTATAGGAGATACTCTTAAGAAGTTTTAAACAATTTTTCGACACTTGAGATTTTGAGAGCTGAGTCTTTCTTGTCCACCCTTCAAGTTAGGAGCTGCTATAATTTTAAAGAAAAACAGCAGTGACAGACGGAAGGACGGACAATAGCGTCACAAAGTCTGTATAATGGGTCCTAGTCTCATAATGAGTAGTATGCAGTTGGTAATGACTGTGACTGGCACGAAGGCCGTACTCAATGTTGACAGTTCAAGAATGTATTCAAGAAAAAAATATATAAAACATTGAATGTGTATCAAAAAAAACAACTAATGTGAAAATGTAGGTAAAATCCATGTCTCATGTCAAAAAAGAACTCTGACAGGTGGCAGCACTCTCTTTTTGCGTACCAAAGGAGAATTGTATGCAGTTGACAGCTCTCAGCATTTAAGTGCAACAAATTGAAGTTTAATTTTATTACGTTGGTGGAATTGTGAATTCTTATAAGATATTTTTATGGGAAGATAATTTGTCAACCTTCTTAGAAGAGTACTTATTTTTAAACAATACAAAGAAGTAAAATCGGTCCATAACATTTGAAAATTTATAAATAGGTCACACGGTATAATTCATGACGTTATTAAACGTTTTAAATCATTGAAAAATAAACAAATAAGTGCTAGACTTGTTTTTTCGAAGACAGATGAGCGATAGACTGTACAACAAATTCTTAAAACCCCAAAATTGAGTGTTCCTTAATTAAATTTTAATAGAAGTGCACATCTCGAAACTGTAAGGTTAGTTTTGAGAAGAAGGAGTTTACACGGAAGCGTAGCCCGTTAAAAACCGTTCGTGAGCAAGTGCAACAGGAAAGAGACTGAAACTCACCAAAAGTTATAAAAATAAAGACTTCTCGTTTTGGGTTACTGTGTTATTCACAAAGAAAAGTAAATTCAGTATATTTCGCTCATATGGTCAATGTTATGAACGGGAACAACTTAACGAACAGCTTAAAGAGCGCAATTTATGATCCACTGTGAAACATCGAGGTGGGTCGGTGACTGTCTGGGGGTGCCAGCCCGCTGCTGGTCCAGGGTAGTAAGCCTTGCATTATCGATGGAATTACCGACCAAACAAAGAATTTGATCATTTTGAAACAAAATTTGGTGGCAAGTGCTGTAATATGGGGGATAACAGAGCACTTCCAATATTACCAGGATAACTATCCAAAGCGCAAAATACTCAATATGCTTTTGTGGCTACAGAGCAATTGTCCGCATGTACTGGAGAACCTCCGCAATCCCCCGAAAATAACCTTATTGAGCATTTATGGGTGCATTTACAGAACCAATTTGAGAACTACATAATCAGAAACAAAGATTTCTTCCTACTTTTTGCAAAAAAAATTGTAGAGCCCATGACCGCAAGATTGGAAGCCATTGTGAAAAATAAAGGATTGTCAACAAAATATTAAAAATCTTCCATAATATTTTAAAGTCTTACGAAAAATTAAGTGCCCAAGATCCTACCTACATTTTCACGAAAATTTATGCATACAGGGCTTTGACAAGAGAACAATAATGAAATTTGAAGAGAACTTAATGAAAGCCAGTTAACTCAGTAAAATGTTTTATTTAGTCACTTTTCGCAAAGCCCTAAATAAAGGAAAGTGATATCGAGGCACAGCTAAGACAATACTAAGACTTCTAAAAATCTGTAAAGTGGATTCCAAAAATAAATTAGTTTGGCTCTATTCCAGAGTGGTAAATCCACAAAATAAACAATACTAAAACCTCAATACAACTCCGCCACAGACGGTCCCAAGCCCGTTTGGGAAAGGAGGAGGGAACCCCTTGTTTCCTCAACCCATAGCTTCCATGATTCATCATCCCAAATTCCCCAATAAAATGGTACTAAACGCTCTAGGGGTCGCATATTGGGTTTACTGGTTCCGCAATAATGGGACATCAAATGCCTCCTTTGTGGGGACGTAAGAGTGTGAAGGCGAACCTTCCGCGCCTTTTTTTGACGAACCGGAGATCTCAACTATTGTAAGATTGCGGAAGCTGAAATGGGCTGGCCACATGAATGGTATGGACGAACAACAGATACTCAAGAAGGTATTCGTTGGGAGAACTGAAGGCCGGAGACCTATGGGGAAACCGAGGAAACGCTGGGCTGACTCGGTCGATGAAGACAGTTCATTGCTGCTCGGATTTCGAAATTGGAGGACGCGGTCAATGGACCGAGACAGTTGGAGGCGCTTTTTGCAGGAATCGAAGGCCAGAGAGGGGCTGTAGTGCTGAGAAGAAGAAGAAGAAAACCTCAATACATAGTCATATTAATGATGTGCAAACGTCTTCTATTAGTGCAAACCTCTCAAAATCTCTCATAACTGTTATATGAAAATGCTTATTTTTCACTTAATATGCAAAGAAAGTGTAATTAATCTCATTTGATAAGTTTCAGTGATCCTAGTACAGCAAAATTTAACTTTTTAACTATCATTCACCCCTCATATTCTTAAAAAAATCAATGTTTCCATGAAGTCAAACAAATGGTAACTTTTCCAAAAGTTCTCTATTTTTAAAGGCAACATTTCAAAAGAATCAGCTTTGAAACTACCTCAAACAATACAAAGGTAAGTTTGCCAATCTATCCTTTTTTGCCCTCTTTCCGCTTCCATGAACTCCACAAACCTCTACTATATACACAGTAATGAAAAGCCAAAAGAATATTAATTAATTAAGAATAACACAAAAGTTTGTAAGAAATAACAAGGAGTTTGGGCTTCGAGAAAAGGTCTTCTCCACTTAAATAACTTTGACCTTTCAACCTTGCGCTCTGCGGCCAAACAGACCATGCAGGATATTGTCGAAGGTAGTCCAGGAAGATACAAAAATTTCCATCCCTAACTTTATCATAATAATTCCACATCAATACCAAAGGGATCGACAGCTTTACACAGGCCAGTCGTCGGAATTGTGAGCATTTGTTTTGATTTCTTAAGGACCAATTGAGTGGAGTCGAAGTTCTCAATGACTTAACTCTTTATCTAAGTTCCCAGAAGCAAGGAATTCTTCATGCAATCGAAAAAGAGTTAAGGGTTCGTTTCCCGACGGAAACAATTTTAGTTTAGCATGTTGGTTTTTGTGATATTGGTGAGCACAGGAAAAGAAAGCAACTAGTCCTTTTACGAGTATAATTCAAAAGAACGTAATTCGTTATGTACTTCTCAATAACTCGCATTACTATATCTAAAATACATAAATTTTAAAGAACCAAACATACCTGTTCCGTTTGTTCAGCAACAATCAACTTTATCCAAATTGAAGAATTCAATAGTCAGCAGGACAAACACACACACAACGTAAAAATCCTTGGGAATAATCCAATAAGAAAAATATTTTCTCAACAGCTCTTATCACACTTTTCGCACATTTCACCACTTTCTTGCATCAATTCAACACTTCACTGCCTTCACCGAAATTTCGTTATCCCTTCCGTCCGGGGGGCAGGACAATCAGGACGAAGTCGACACTATCCTTGTGGCATTCAAAACTTTTGTCACACATAAACAAACCGGGAGATGAAGGAAAACAAGAAACTTTTCACCGGTAATGAGTTAGGAAAACGTAACGGACGAACCAACAACTTTTTCACTTGAGTTATGAAAAATTACTAGGGTTATGTGGGTTGATGGAAAACCATGGAAAACTTCTTTAAGAATTTTCCTTATTCGATTTCGAGATTTTCCAGATAAAAATGTATGCACAAAAATTCACATCCTGCGCTAGAATTTTCTCCACTTTTCGAGGAATCAGGGCAAAAATCTGAACGTACCACACGTATTCGGAAGGTTATTAGCTCACATATGTGATTCGCGGGCAAGGAAAACTCGTAAATCCAGAATCCTGTTCCGAGGAAACGGAAAAGCAAAACACACACACTTCCTTCGACCGATGACTGTGTCACACCACTAACGTAAGTCGCCGCCGGAATCGACACTGAGCCAAACGAACGAAAACGCAACGCGAGCTACTGCGACGCTGTTCGCGCACCAGAAGTCAAATGTATCGTTCACGATGGCTCCCCGTCTTCGACGCCACGCGCACGTGAACCGAAGAGAGCTCGAGTTGGGAAAATTCTTGGGAAATTTACGATTTCTCCAGTTTGTCCGCTTTGAATGTGCCGCAAATTTTCCGATTAGCCGCGACCAGGGGACGCGCGCTCTTGAACAACTCGGATACCGAGAATCGCTCTTCGAAGTGGAGCTGTTTGTGGATTTCTTCGGGGAAATCTTCGAGTCGCGTGCCTGCAGCCGAACAATCTATACTTGAGTTCAGATAAAGATACTTCGGGTTGGAATGGAGAAGTTAAAGATAAACCAAACAAAATTCGAGAGCTCTCTTAACTTCTGCTTTCTGATGTTTAGCTCTTGGGCTGCGCAGACCTCGATGGACGTCGAGTGTTGTGCAGACAAACACCTGAAGAAAGGAGAAGTGGTAGCGTGTCTGCATGGACGCGAAGGATGATGAAGAGATCAATCAAAAGCTCCACAGGTAAGCCAATCTGCACTGGTTGTGTTTATGTTGTTCTGGTCATTGATGCTGGCTTGCTGCAGGTTGGTATCTAAGGTGTTGCTTGTTCGGATACAATCTACCTAAGGTCGCGGAATGATCTTAGATGTTGGATGTCTTATGCTCAGGTACAACGCTTGGATTTATGTTTTCTTGGGTGTTTTAGTAAGTTAGGGATCAAGGCCATGTTGAGATTTTATACTTGATTGTTGTTGGGAGTAATTATGATGCCAGGTGTTTCGAAACTATCAAAATTGGATTTGTACCATTGAATTATGTGCAAAGAAAGAGAAAATTCCATATACTCGTACATACACTAGTCAGAGAAATTTTGCGTACAATATAAACTGCAATCCTATGTACATATGTATATGGCTCATTATTAATCCAAAAACGCAACAATTCAATTATCTGCAATTGAATTAGGAAGCTACAACAGCTGGCAACTTTCTAGGAAATTTCCTTTGCGAAAAGAACGTTGCAACGTGCTTCTATAGGTAAATATTTAAAAAGTTGGCATTTTTGTCACAGAAAAAGTTTACGTAAAAATGAGTTAACGGGGGATCCCAAGAAGTATTACCGAAGAAAGGGGAATCCCAAAGACTAGAGGGGAGTAAATTGGTTTAAAAACTCAAATAAAATATTAAATGGACAAAAAAGAAAACCAACAGGTGCCAGTGGAAGAGATATAACAGCGAAACTATGGAGAGTAGGAAAAAAGTTCCGCGAAATGGGTCAAATTGTCGGTAGTACACACTTTTTGACTAAACGAGTGATTGAAATACATATACACTAGGAAGAAAAAGTCTGCGTTCACCTGACGCCATTTAGTTTTCAACATTCATAAAATGAAACATATCGAACATTGTCTAGATTTTGTTTCGCCTATCGATGAACAATTTGTTTATCACTAGGCACCCAGACTTTCATTTATTCCTCCGAGCATTTTTTGAGATAACTATACTTTTCGCGGAAAACATACAAAACCGAGGCAGAACAAGTCTGCGTTCACTCATCAAATTAGGGGATTCCCCGCAGAATGACTTTTCTTGCATCAGCAATAGTCTTGCATCAGTAATTTATTGAGTTTTATTTGGGCAAGTGTTCAGCAAGATATTGTAAGGTTCGCATGGTGCAAAAAAGGTGTTATTTTGGAATGACAAATAAAAATAAAGGAATTGATGTGAACGAAAGGAAAATCATTCCGAAATTATGGAAAGAGGGCAAAAGCTTTCGAAATATAGGACAAGTCATTGGAAGACGATATTAGTCAATCCAAAGAGTTATAAACAATTTCAAATTGACAACAGAACTCACCTCGAAACCCCGTTCTGGTCGTCCATCAAAGCTGTCCTTGAGAGAAAAGCGAAATATTTTGATAATGGTGAAAAAAAAAATCCGGGACTGACTGGAAGCGAAATAGCAGCAGAAGTTAAGCAAAAGTTCTGGAAACAAATTTGTCCTGATACCACAAGGAAAATTCTAAACAAGGCTGAGTACCATGGATAAGCCGCATGACGAAAACCATATCCCTGATTAATCGGAAAAAGCACGTTGCCTTTGCTAAGAAGTACTTAAATCCACCTCCAAAATTTTGGAATAAGGTCCTTTCTTCGAACGAGAGCAAATTCTGCATTTTCGATATTAAAGGACGAAAAATAGTCTGGAAAAAATCAGGAACAGCACTACAAAAAGAACAATCGCTACCCACTGTAAAACATGGTGGTGGTGGAGTAATGGTTTGGGGATACATGGTGTCTGTTGGCGTTGGTGACCTAGAGTTCATTGAGTCGTCAATGAACAAATTCAGTTACCTTAACGTTTTAGGAAACAATTTCGAGTAAAGTGCGTGAAACCTCGGCTTGGGTAATGATTATCACTTCCAGCAAGATAATGACCCCAAGCATACAGGCAAAATTGTGAGGCTCTGGCTACTTTATAATACCCTAAAACTGCTACATACGCTACCGCAATCTCCAGACCTTAATTGCATTGAGCATTTAGGGGTGTTATGGATTCCTCAAGAAAATCACTAATGCACAATTATTTTTGAACAATTCTTTATTTACACTATTCACTTGTTTACTTCTTGCACAATATAGATACAATTCTTTCCTTAAATAGTTTCAACAATTTCACTTTGAACAATACTTTGAAACAATACTTTGAACAATACTTTGAACAATACTTTGAACAATACTTTGAGCAATAACTTCGGGCAGCACTATGTCAACTCTCCAACTTACAATTTCATATGGCCCTTTTATAGGGCTTTAATGTTTACAAAAATCTATTTCACAATATATTTGAATTTAACAGTTCCGCACGCAAATTCCACTTCCCAGATTGTTTATAAAAGTATTAATTTCGCGAGATCAATTTGCTTCGATTTGTTTATTAACTTTGGTACGAATCTACTTGAGATATATTACTTTCGCGTAGAATTTGATGATATGTCGCGAGGCTTATTGTAAACACAATTTGGCGTATCGTGCTGATTGGATTGGCAAACGTCGCAAAAATATAATCTTTCGTATGGGACGTTGGTACTTTTGGATATATTGTTTCCAGTATTCGGCATTGTTTATCTTTCTGGAAATTATTAGATTTGGGAATATGAATTTCTAAGAATCGATTATTATTTATGGATTTGATGTGAATATTAGATATTATTTATGAGTTTAGCTAATGGAGGCATTTGCTGGCTTGCAATATTGAATTGAACGAAGGTAAGTATGGGGTCACTGTGGCTAATGAAAATACATTGGCAAGAGAGTAAATGGAGTATGGGGTCCATAACAGGGGACTCGCTCGAGAGAAGAATTCGACAACATACATACGATAACGAGCAAAGAAATACTCAAAGATGTTCTCAGAGAAGAATGGTAGGAAAAGCTCATCAATTTGATGCCTAAAAGACTTCAAGAGGTCAGAAAGAATCAAGGATATCCTCCAAGTTATTGATTGGCTTTAGGACTGTAATTATCAGTCATTTGAAAACGTTTATTATAAGTGATTTTGTATGTTTCTTTGCGAAAATAACTATTTTCTTAAAAACTACAAAAGTAAAACTAATGAAATTCTGCTTGAGTATAGTCCTGGAATTGTTTTATTTTGCTTCGATTTTCAAACGTTATGATTTGATTACATGCAAGTGAACGCAGACTTTTTCTGCCTAGTTGATACACTCGCTATTTCCCGGTGCTCCGTCACAGACCTCCGGCTGGGGCCCTTGGAGCCGATAAGCCCAATGAAGAGGGGCCGTGCGCCACTCACTTTTCCAGTGGGCCCCAAATTAGATCGCCAATCGAGAACGCGACCGAGCTGGGATGCAACCTTGAAAATTATTACCACCTTCAATTTAATTTGCGAGGAAAACCAAATCCTACCCAGCCCTGGATAAAATTTCCATTATTGCCCGGGAATCGAAGTGATTCCGATCCCGAACCCTTGCACTCGGCCAGATGGGTATGACCTCGAAGTGCAAGCGGACTTCACCTTTCGTGCGGATATCGTTGCGCAGAAAATATTTTTTATCTCCAAATATTTAGATCTGTGGATTTAAATATTTGAAACAGAATATTAATCAAAACCCCGACGCATTTCGAGACATATCCATCTGGGAATGCCCCCTCCACCGTGGCCATCGAAACACTATGCCACTGGCGACAAATGGAGATGCACATTGCCGCCATGTGGCGTTCCATTCCACACATCTGTTTTGTCCGATGAGAAAACAAGTAGTCAATTTGACAAGTGAAAGCTCCGGTATTACATAGTGGTAAAGTGATTTTACACGTCGCTGCGCCTTTCGACCCGTTTGTCAGTGAAAGTGAACTTTACCGCGTGTGCGCATATGCTGTAGGAAGCAGTACAAAGGGCTACAATAGGGCAGGACAACATTGTACCAGTCTCCCCTTGCTGTGACTAGGGATTCATGCCCCTTGGAATTGGAGCAATTAGCCCAGAGGGGGATATTTGGCCCCACGTGCACAAGCGCCAATACATGGTAACCAGTGAAGAAGTGGCGCTGGAGGTGACTGAACTCACACGTAAGCAATTTCGAATCATCTTTCCTGCGGCTTGACTATTTATGTCAGAGCCTGCCGGGAAAAGATCGCTTTTTCTGCAAATATGTACATGCAAAAAAATTAGCACTGCTGCAGCGCCGCATTATTTATTACAGTCCCTCCTCTCGGCCCAGCCATCTGGTCTTGTAATGGTTTGGCGACGTGCAACAAGTGGTTCGAATTCGAATGTATTATTCTTTCATTTTGCGTCTTTAAGAAAGGAGCATACGTTTAAACGAAGAGAGATTAGATGAATGTATATTCAACACAGAAGCTCACCCGTCACCAATAAAAGGCGCCAACTTATTTTATCGTATGGCAGCTGTGCCTTCATCACAGCCTTGAATAAATTCAAAAAGGTTTCGTTTGTTCTGTTTGATCCAAATAGTATTTTTAAAACGGTTGTGTTGATAGTTTCTTAATTTTACGTTGATTTCATTCCTTCTACACTACCAGTTTTCGTTTATGAGTTCTAATTGATTTTTTTTTGCTACGCCTCAAGAACACCAAGACCACATTATTCTAAATAACGCGTAGTAAAATTGTCTCGAACCGATTGAATGCAATAGCGCGAGCTCATTATTGACAAGACTTTATTTTTTGTGCGTGTGTATAAGAAATTGCAAACAATTATATTTAGAGTAAAACGAAATAATTTTATACTATTCTAGATGCATGATGTAGAAAATCTAATAAAATTAAGGGATGTTAGAAGTGTAACAAATTGTAGTAATATTTTATGTAGGAGTTAACTAATTAGTGAAATTTACGAAATTTATCTTAAACTTACACTTAAAGTGCGTGAATAAATTGACTTGTATGAATGAAAACGTGGACTATTTGTATAGATGAAAATAAACTATTTACCGCAATCCGATAATTCTGTTATAGCAAGTCAATCTTATTCCACCTTAATTTATAATCTTTGCTTTTCAAGTTTTGATGGTCTTTGTATTATATAAAAAGAGAAAACACGTAAATTTAAAGGATTGTCTGTAAAAAAAAAGAAAAAAAAAAGAATTTTTTTGTAAATAAATTAATTTTACACCTACGCCAGAATAAAAGTCCGTAAACAATAGAATTTTTGAAAATTGATTATAAAGTAATTGTAGAGTAAAGATGATGGAGGAAACGGTAGTAAAATAAATCAATTATTGTTTATAGTACAATTATAATGGATATTTATTAATATGGCAAAATTTTTAAAATCATCTAAAGTGGAGATACATATGATTATGATTTGTACTTAGAGAATAGTGTTCATATATTATTCTGAATTGAGTCCACACGACCCACTTTTATGCGAGAAATTGCTTAAGCAGCGCTAATTATTTAAATGATGATTTATACCATAATTCAACAAAAAAAACAAACAAGTCTTCATAATATATTTTTATTATTAGAAAATTTGCGAAAAAAAAATTTAGTAATAAAATGAATTGCGAATAAATAACTAAAGACTTTCCTTTTCAGCGGTTCTTCTTTTTCAGTGGGAAGAGAGAGTGCAGGGTATAGCCCAGTCATATTAGGGCTTTCACCTCGGAATGAAAGATAATAAGCTGCAAATTGGTATGAACCTTTGTTTTGTCATTTAAATGTTGTCTCAAAAGTCACAATCGTTATCGTGTTCGCGTCTCAAGATATTCAAGGTCAAAGGTCACAAAAATCGGTTTTTCGCGAATATCTGGCTTCCTATCGGTTAAATGAGATTTGCATTTATTATAAAAGTTGTAGGCTATAAAATTCCCTACAACTTTTGTTAAAACTTTTTTTTCATACGACCAACCGTTTTGAAGGTAGAGCGCGAAGATTGCACATCGTACAGTCATATACGGCCTAATGCAAGGTCAAGCGTGAGTTATGGTTATCAGTACGTTATAAAGTCAATTATTTACTTGGAAATTATAATTATTAAACAATGCCTATTATTTATGTACTAACTATTAATTATTTATATTTAATTAAAGTAAGTAACTTGATTATTTATATATAATTATTCATATTTAACTATTTAAGTATAAAATATTATTAATTCTGGATTATATATTTTAGTTTTATTTTAAGTTAACACGACATTATATATCTTTTCTTTAAAACGCGTAAATTTCTCAATACTTATATACCTGGAAATACTTGTCCCTACCCTATGCCCTTTTCTATTCATTGCCGGGACAGATGTTCTATAGTATTCAAGGCCACTCTCTCCACTTTGTATGAGTCAAGATTATTCGTTAGTTTGAAATTGTACCGTTGCAAATCAAGTTACTTACTTTAATTAAATATAAATAATTAATAGTTAGTACATAAATAATAGGCATTGTTTAATAATTATAATTTCCAAGTAAATAATTGACTTTATAACGTACTGATAACCATAACTCACGCTTGACCTTGCATTAGGCCGTATATGACTGTACGATGTGCACTCTTCGCGCTCTACCTTCAAAACGGTTGGTCGTATGAAAAAAAAGTTTTAACAAAAGTTGTAGGGAATTTTATAGCCTACAACTTTTATAATAAATGCAAATCTCATTTAACCGATAGGAAGCCAGATATTTGCGAAAAACCGATTTTTGTGACCTTTGACCTTGAATATCTTGAGACGCGGACACGATAACGATTGTGACTTTTGAGACAACATTTAGAATGACAAAACAAAGGTTCATACCAATTCGCAGCTTATTATCTTTCATTCCGAGGTTGACCCCTTTTTTTACCTAATATGACTGGGCTAGTAGGTATGCCGTCGCGAGGGTAGGGTTTCGACAAATCCGCGGAGGTCGGTTTCGCGTCGCGCGCGGTACGCGGTACCTTTGTTGTTTTGTTATTTTATTTAGAGTAGTCTTCGTCGGGTTGAGTTAGAGTAGTATACTTTTCGGTACCGCGTCGAAACTTCGGGAACGCGAAATAAAAATTAGATTTTGAATGCTTGACTGGTTATAAGACGAAATACGGAGTAACGTAAAGTAGGTTTCTTCTCCGTATGGTTTGTTTTGATAACGCGTTTTGGAAAACGGGCATGTTCAGGTGGCTGAAATATTGTGATTGAGCGTAACCCATTCGGAGACCCACGACCGAAATCCTCTCCGAACTAGCTGGCCGACAAGCAGCCACCGCGTGAATGGGTTACGGTGCACGGATTGGTTGACCTGTTGGTACCATCCGTTGGCACTTCTCAGACTTAACGTCTAGAACCGATGAGAGGTCGGTTCCGCGTTCGAACCTAAAAGGTGGAAAATCATTCTCGCTACTGTCGCAATAATTCCACAAGTAGCCGAGAGCCAGACTTCACACATTCGACTTGAGACATGTATTGCAGTTATTACACCAAATTTATTGCAAGTTAATATATATATATATATATATATATATATATATATATATATATATATATATATATATATATATAAATTCAAAATATTTGGAAAATTCAAAAAGAACATTAATTACTTACTATCTATCGCTACCCTTGTTTCCACGTGGTCGAGGGCTCTCAATTTGCTCGATGGTTGGTTTTGATTGCTGTCGTTCCTCGGCGAGTTGAAAATCGTACCACAAACTGCTCGTCGTCCTCCTGTCCAGTTCGTACCATTCCTTTTCTTCCTTGCTTCCTTCAATAGTTCGCCTTTCCGCCAATTCCTTCTAGCCGCTTCCAGAATTTTTGTCACCGTTTTTCTTCGAACAATTCCTCCAAATTGATGAGAGAAAAGAGAGCTTTACCTTTGTACTCTGGGATCTTTTAGAGCCTCGGGGAGGCACGGTCCCCTATCGTGCAACAAGCTTTCGATGTTTCTTAAGCTTTGCAACCGGCAATGTGGCAATGCCTCACTGCAATACCGCCTTGTATCTTGCACATCTACCATCGGGCATCACAGAAGCTCTCGTTTGACTACTGTCATCGTTTTCCTGCTTTTCTTCAATTCCTGCTAGTGCATTATTTACCTTTTCATTCGCTTCAGTTACTAGTTTTTGTAAAGCAATTTGTTCTGTTTTTCATATTTGAGCTTTTGTATCTGAAACAATAACATTGACATCTTCAATAATACAATCTAAACCGTCATGGTGGAAGTGCACTGGAACCCTGAGAGATGGTATATTTCGCAAACATAAAGTTTACAATAAATAGTAACAAAATCTTGAGTGTCTGGAATAGATGCGGGAACAGTTATATCAATTTCAATTTTGCCATCAGGTAAACATTCCACGGTTGCCCTTCTGTGAGTTTTGTACCATCGACATAGTTAAGAGTAATCGATAGTTTTATTTTGTCATCTTTTGCTTCAATTTTTAACATTCCTAGAGTTAAACTATGATCAGCTCGGTCACCATCAGCTTTTACGTTAAAGTTTGGTTTCAATTGTTTAGTAGTCATTGTTTTCAGTTAACCACTTCAATTGTGTGATTGTTTATGTCAGTTACCTATAAGTGTTCCCCATTGGGATTAAAGCACAGTCCTCCCGGCTCCTTAAATTGATACTCAGCACCTGTCATGTCGATGAATTAAAAAGTCGTTGTCAGATTTTGTGAGACCTCGATCTTTTTAATTTTGTGGTTGTACGTGTCAGCTACATAAACCTGTTCGTCGTATAGCTTAAATGCTACCCCTAGTGGAAGTTGCAGCTTGACTACATATTGTTTTCCATCGACGCCACCAAATGCAAATAAGTACAAGGGACTCCTATCATCACCCACCACTGGCACTACTTTTCCATCTAAAAGTAAAATTTTTTGTACGCATGAACTTTCACTGTCAGCAATATACAATTCTTTTGAATCTCTGGCTAATGCTAATCCAGAAGGCTGCGCAAACGATGCATTTGTTGGATAAGAGTTATTTCTATTTTCTTTGTGTCGTGTCCCTACTATAGCAGCACATGACATTGCCTGGTATTGCTTGTATTTACAAAATGTCACATCGTCTGAAAATAAGGCCCAAATTTGATGTGGTCCAGCCATTACAATGAGTATATGATGGTTCCCTGAATCCTAGATAGTATATAATTCAGCACAGTCGGTATCAAATGATGGCTTTGAACAAGTGATCTTCCCAGAAAACTTCAGATCAACAATTCCGTTGACGGGTTCAATGGTAAGGAAGTATTCAATATTTTCATTTGGCTTTATTCATATTAAAGTGCCATCCCAACATATTTTTCCAGTCTATTATAGTGCCCTTCACCCATTATCACAAATATGGCGTTAGCATTTGGACCAACGCCAAGCAGCGGGGCCAACATTTTATTTTCAAGTCAATCCACATAGAAGAGGTTGAATCGTTTACTACCGGATGTGTAATATCATATTTTTGCACTGCAGATAGAATGTTGGCACTATCTTTTTCATTGTTGAATTTACCACTGAGGACACCTACAACCACCAAACCATCTTCAGCGGTGTAGTTTTTTTCGAGTTTCTTCAAATCAGGTAGTATATGCATACAATTGATGCAGTAATATGTGAAGAAGTCCAGAACAACAACTTTGCCTTTAAGCGATTCCATAAATGTAAACGGCTCAGTAACATTAAACCATTCGAGATCTTCTTTAAATTCTGGAATGGGGTTTATCTCCGAATCAGCTTTCTCCCAAATTCTCACTTAGATTAGTACAATTGTAGGCGAACAAATCGAGTATATCGTAATCCTCTTCCGTTTTCAATGCTGTACGGAATAAGTTTTTGAAAAATCTCAACATTAAACTCTAGTTAATGTTAAAAAAAAGACAAACTACGAGAATGTACAAAATGCTTCAGGAATACAGGAGGCATGTAATTGGATTGATTCATCTTTGTCATCTAGACAAGCTAAAATAAGGTCCTTGCGGGCTTGAACACTTTTATGATGAGTTTTTTAAAATCTTGGACATTGCCAGCAATCCCAAATATTTCAAATTCTGATTGGAGTCCTCGATTAATATTCGAAGCTTTTGCGCGCACCATTGCATAGAGGCAATATGATTCGGCATTCTGCTGCTTATGCTAATTAGGTATCTGCATTGTCTCTCCTGGATTGCCGCTATTTCGTAGTCTAGTCATTCCGCTTAGAATCTACTTAGTCTAGTCGTTACATGTGCCAAGAAATTACAATCGAAAATATTTAATTCCAAAAAATTGCGTTACCAATTCTTCTTCAGTCTGACTGGCGTGATAGTTGTTATCTTTTGCTCGCGGTGGTCTTGCTTATAGGATCGCATATGAAAGTGTCTCGTGACATAGTGAATGTACACATTATGGAGCAATTAATTTTTTGAAACATAGTAAGAGCACTTGACCATGAATAATGATTAATGTGACTATACAGTAACTTGCACATTTGCATATTTCCTATAAAAAAACTATTTTGAAGCATGCAAAAAGCGTGAAATGTTCAACGGATAAACATCTCACACTGTCTTTCGATCTCATAATTTTAGGTATACATTTTCGGGAATCCCCTAGTTTGAGGGTTTTGTATAGTGAATTTTACAAAGATCTACTAGTTTCGCGTCATGCCCTTCTGTCTATCTGTGCGTCATAGCAAGTTCCGTCAAAACGATTGAAGCTAGGAACCTGAAATTTCGCAGAAAGATTAAAAGTGGTGATCATCGTCGTAGCTAGGGGATGGCCAGATGGGCGGCCGCCAGGTGGGCAAGCGGACTGCCACAACCCGGGACTGGTGAGAGGGACAGCTAAATTAAACATGCACTTAATTATGATGCACGCCTCCGTGCATGTGAACTGCTCGAAAAAATTTCAAGAGAAGAAAGAAAGCATGGCGAACCAAATGGAGGGAAGACAAGTGATATTAATCGTCAGAGAGCTAAATCATGATTCTGAGTATCTGAGGCCGTCGGGCCTTGCTTTGTTTTGTGAGCGGACGCGTTTCAACTCGTTTCCGTGTCTACGACTCAAAGGAGTCGGAATACATCTGCTAACACAACAAAGCAAGGCCCGACATCTTCTCAAGATATTAGAGAATTGGCCGGCGGATATCAGATAAATAAAATATTTTGGTTTTGTTTAAGAAAAATTGAACCAATTGCCCCGTATATTGTTTGCTTGTAGGGTAAGTCAACATGATTTTCATTTAAATTAATCGCCGCATCGAAAATTGATTTAGTCCAAGACGTGAAATTCGGTGGGAGCCATCACGTCAGAATTATTCGAAATTCAAATCAACAGCTGATAATACGCCACATCATGAAATGCTTCAACTTTTTCGATTTATTTCCCATCCATTCTCTAACATCTTTATTTATCCCTATCGACCTGCTAGCTTTAGAACGGAATAATATCTACATTCAAAGTAACCTGACTGGGTGGGCAGGAGCTACAGCTGCAGCTAGTACGCACTTAATTATCATGGCAGCAAAATTGGAGTGTGAGCATTCAAGGCTAGTGGACGGCCAAGCTAATCACAGACATCAAACCATGGATTAGCCGGGATCACGCTGAAGTAAATTATTACTTGTGCCAGCACCTCTCATGCCACGGGTAATTTCGTTATTATCGGCGTCGGGTGGGGAAAGTTAGTGATCCTTTTTGCCCTTTGTATTGTAGTGGTCGAGCAGCCGCCTATGCAAACTGCTCGAACAACAAGTATAACAAAATACCATTTTTTATACTTTAAAGCCATTCAATATTTCATTTTATTTGTAACTTAAAATATAAAAAATTTTTAATTTAAAAATATTTTAATAATAAATTTAATAAAATTCTAAATTATAATTTATTGAATTTAATTTTCATTCTAAATTATCAAATATAATATAAAAAAAAAACTAAATAAAAAATGATTACGGCAACCCCCTTCGCAACACAATTTAGAAAATGAATTGCAGTCAGCTCCTTGGAAAGAAACCACCGTTGACGGTATGCAGAGGGCTCTTCAAGTAAACCACCGTTGCGGCATGGGAGAGTCTCGTCGAGATAAGCAGAGCGTTCGCATCAGCTGGGAAAAGAATTGCCAACGTTGTTGTGTGTTGTTTGCCGTCCGTAGAACAATGTGATGAACAAAAGATTCTATTCTTTAATCATAAGTCTTGAGTATGTGAAAATGCCTGCACAAAGTCAAAATAATCGTTTCGAAGAGTTCAAGTTATCCTTGAGGTTAGATAAAGTGCGGAAAATCAAGTATTAAAATGCATTGCTATTGTCGCGCAATATCTTAGACAACCCGCGGAGAGTGATCGGTTATTCGACTGGCTTTCCTTAAAGAAAAGAAATTCGAAAGTGCTTTCCACCTAAACCAAAAGATTTCGCGGAATTTTCGGTGATTTTGTGTAATAAATTTACATTGACGAAATCGTTTAGCGCCGGACGCAAGTTATTGTAACTTTATAATTAGCGAATGCACTAAATTAAATCCCATCCAGCATAAGTTTTTCTTTTCACGGCAGTTCAACGGATTAGCGGCATTACTGCAACATTTATTCTCATAGATGTTCTAAAAATCGCGAGTGTGGAAATTGGGAAGAGTTTTACACTGGTTCCATTCTTTCCGATGCGCATTAAAGTTTGAGTAACTTATATGTGATTTCTAAGAGCGTGAAAAGTGTGTTTCACATGTGATAGTGGTCTTGTTAGTGACTATGTCTGTTGATTCTGATTTCAAGTATTCTGACTGCTGGGGCTTTATATCGAGAAAAACGGCCGATGGTTCTAGATTTGAAATTACGTGTTATTTCTTTCTAAGGTTCCGCTCGTAATAAGACACATGTGTACAGTGTGCTCAAAGAAGGTAACATTACGATACGTTCAAGTTTGACGTATATTCAAGACTCCAAAAGTGCGAAGCCTGTAAACTGATATCTGTTCGAGACTCCGAAAATCAGAAGCCTGTGACCTTGATGTAATTTTGAAGATTGTCGTTTGCGGTATGAAAATGCCCGAACATGCCGTTTGCCTTGATACACTAGTTAATTGTCATTATTCATTTCCGTGGATACAGGCAGAAGAATCAATTTGTTGATGAGCCGTTTGAATTCTCCGTGGTGGTTCCGAGAGGTGACTACTCTGATGTGATGAATTTTCCCTGGGTACAACTTAATGATGCGTGCTAAATGCCATGCAGCCGATGGTGTGTTGTCCACTTTTATGATGACCAAGCTTCCGAGTATGATAGCCGGGGTAAGGGAAGCCCATTTGTTCCGTGATTGCAGTTAGCGCAAGTATTCGTTTCTCCAACGTCTCCACAAACCGTTGTGCAGCTTCTAAATATATTTGTGTCTTCACAGGTGGTTGATGTGGGATCAATGTTCTTCCGAGTCGGTACCCGCCGCTGATACCAATGAGGAAATGATTTGGTGTCAAAGGATCGACATCGCTGGGATCACTTGTAAGAGGCATAGTGGCTGGCTGTTTAAACAATGTTCCACTTGACAAAGCAGAGTGTAGAGTTCTTCGAACGTGAGTGTCACATTGCCGATGAGTGTAATTTAACCGATTTGACTCCTCATTCCCAAAGTCCTCCAAAGTGAGGAGCAGCCAGAGGAATGAAGTGCCAGGTGATGCTCTTCGAAGATGTGAAATTCATGATGTCGTCTACCGCCTTCCGAGGTTTGAGCATCCCATGCATTGATGCTATTTCCTTGTTTGCTCCTACGAAGTTGGTTCCATTGTCGCTATAAATGTTGTCAGGACAGCCGCACCGAGATATGAACCGCCTTCAGGCTACTATAGAGCATTTCGTAGTCAGTTCCTTGACTGTTTCAATGTGAATGGCCTACGTAGCTAAACAGACAAAGAGCGCTATGGAAGCTTTATATAGCTTGGCTACCGCCCGTGCCATGATTTGACAACGAGTGGCCCTGCATAGTCGACACCGCAGTTTGTGAAGGCATTTGCAGGCGTAACTCGTATCCATGGTAATAGGGCCATCTTCTGATGCAATTTCTTCGCCCAATGTCGCGTACACGTAATGAAGTTGCGAATGACCTATTTGATGACGATCTGTGATCCAATTATCCACAATTTATGGAGTAAAATGGTTTGTAGCTATCGGTAAGTCGAATGCAAATGTTGCTGATACTCATGGGTGGTGAGAAGTGAAGTGATGTGATGATTCCGATGTAGCAGGACTGGATACCGCTGGTTGAAGGGTAATTCCGCATTTTTCCATATGCCCTTGATCCAGAAAATGCCATCAGTGTCGAAGAATGGGTCCAGACCACGTATTTTGCTTGCCTTAGGAGACGGACAGTTCCGTGTAAGAAGATGAATTTCCTGGCCAAAAGACCCCGACTGGGCCTGTCGTACCAAAATGATAATGGCTTCATTAAGTTCTGTCTTCGTAAGTGGGCCAATGACACGATGAGTTCTAACCGATGTTCGTAAATTGTTGATAAACGTCAAGCAGGTGGCGTTGATCTGAAGTAAGTTTTTCCAATCCGAGAAATTGGTAATCGAGAAAAATGTGATGCCATCCCTCAGATGGGATTATGTTGATGATGCTGGATATCCATTTTGCCACCAATATTTTTCAGTGCGTTGGGTTATCCAATATCCAAGCTAATGTCACTTGCAAATCCGTAAAGCAGTGAAAGTTTTCCACATTGACATTCATGCAGGATTCAATCTTCCGCCTAAGTTTGGCAAGTAGAGCCGCTGTACACAGTTAAAGTCGAGGAATGGTGACTCGCTTGATGGGTACTACCTTAGTTCAAGCTGTGAATAGGCTCGTGTGCCTTTCCAGCTTAGGTTCTAGTGTAAACCACTGCAGCGTATACTGCTTCCGATGTGTCGGCAAAGCCAATGATTTCCATTGAAGGGGTTGACTCGATATATCATGGAATATGTACACCAGAGAGTGCTGTTAGGCCAGGTATTTAGTTCGCAAGTATGTCTCTTAGATTGTCAGAAAGTGAGCCGTCTCAACCAATCCCTGACGCCCATAAATTTTGTGGATGTATCTTGGCCACGATTGAAACTAGAGCATGATAATCGAGAGGGTCAGAAATCCATACTGAAGTAGCCAAAAATAGGGTCAATTAGGATTTGCCTATACATCTTCACAATGTTGGTGACCATGGCGATAAGGAACGTCCGTAAGTTGCAGAGCAATGTAAAAATGTCATTTTGTATAGTCGGCCCAATCATGAGTTTGTCGTTTAGGGATACTCCTGATGTGGATTTGGCTGCAGCGTCGGAAATTACCCGCAGTTTTGTTTTGCTGCTTGTGGGCGTAAGGACTGCATGGTGCGGTATGTAGTATGAATACTGCTCATCCAACTGCAAGTCCTTTATCATCAAGAGTGACACAAGTTAAAACTTCAAGTATTCCACCATAAATTTGGTGTAGCCTAGCCGCATTTGATGATTATGTTGAAGACGCTTCTCCAGGCCAGCTAATCGTTAAATTGCTCATTCCCACGAATCATCAAGTGGCTGAGACCTGGACCAAAAAAGAAGTTATACTTGATATCGGCCGCTTTGAGTACGATGAAGCGAATTATTGAGTCTCGCATTCCGTTTCATCAGGAGTCCTGACAGGTTGACTGCCTATATTTTCTAGTTCCCAGAACATCCACAATAGTTACTCTACGTTGATTGTGTTCATTTCCACCCGCTGAAATTTGCAATTCCCGTAATGATCCATCCGAAAAATGTATTGCGAGCCATTAATTTATTGGTTTCGATGGCGGGTTGATCCAATATGATGCGCTAGGTTGGTTCGGCACCATGTGCCGATATGTGCTGGCTTATTAATTGTAATGAGCCGCATGATGCGTGTAGCAAGGTATGATGCACGCCGTTGCAAATCTTGCGCCGTATAATTCTGCATTTGGTTACCATGTGACCAGCTGCCAAGCAGTTGAAGCACCCAATTACCTGCAGTGCTGTCGCCTTCCACTGTTCTTCATTAAGTTTGATGAATTCAGCGCATTTGTATTGCTGGTGCACTCCACCGCAATGCCGACACGATGTTTGATTGGTTGATGGTGATGCTGCTGCTGCTACGATCCGCGATGTGGTTGGTCGAGATGACCGATGCCGGTCGAGTGTGTTTGAGTAGGGTTTTAGTTACTGCTGCCGCTCCTAAAGGCATGATATGAGCGATTTAAATGTCAGCTGCTTAATATAGAGTCAAGTTTGAGGCTTGCTATGGACACCAACCAATAATCCCAATGTGCCGTGTAGAAGCTGAGCGCTTGGAGAGCTCTTGTCACCTCTTCAAATGTATTAATCAAATTTCGTATGTCATGAGCTGTTGGCTTTGAGGTGGGTGGATAATCTATCATCCGCTTCAGATGTGCTTCGGTATTTGGATTTGTGATGCCGCGCCTTTAATTGCTCCCATGCCACTTTGTGATTTGACTCTGCACTGGAGAAAGGTTCGTGTTCTCATCGACTAAATTCTGGAACATATCATGGAATGATATCCATCCTTGCATTTGCCGCCAAATTTTGGAATGTTAATGACTGAGAGCTTCACTACCACTGGTGTTAATTTCCGCACTTCCGTCATTGTCAACCGTTCCAACATTTCGCTGATCCACATTTGCTCCGCGGTGAGTGCTTCAATAATTTCGGTCACGTTTTCTGCCTGAGATGGAGTTTTCTGAGACCATTTTTTTTGCGTTCAGGAAGGTTTCATGCACTTAATCTTGCTTCTCCAATTTCACCGCAACCGCTTCTTCTCCTTCCTCTTCCTGAACTTCGTTCTCTATCTCGGACTGCAGCCAAAGAAAATTTGTATATATCTTCTCCAGCTGGTCCAAGCACACTTGTACTTCCACTGGCGTCATGTCTCGGATGTCCGCATCCCCGAGTTTTGAAATTGCCAGCTTCGTGCTCGTCCCGCTGAAGCTTATTCAAACTTGCCATTTTGTGTTTGCACTGTCCCAAAATGTCTGTATGACGACACTATACTATTTCGTCTGTAAATGCACACCAATTTTGATGCAAATATGCTTGCGAAATTGCTTTTTGTCCGTATCGTCAATTTTCCGCTTAGCCAATGACAAAATATCCGCAAATTGAACGAATTGAGTTTTTCTACAAAATGAATACTTTCCCTATTACTTTAAAGGAATCTGGCTCGGCGGACCAAAATGATCGGGATTTATACCGAGAACGGACGATGTTTCTACATTAGAAAGTACGTTTTATTTCTTTCTAACGTTCCGCTCGTAACAAGATACATGTATGCAGTGAGTTTAAAGAAGATAATAATAGGGTAGGTTCAAATTTGACGTGTGTCCGAGACTCCGAAAGTTCGAAGCTTGTAAACTGACATCTGTCTGAGACTCCGAAAATAAGATGTAATTTCGAATATCGTCGTTTTAAGTATGAAAATGATTTTGAAATTGATGATTATGATAATACTGGTGATGATTTTGACATGGATCAAATCGACCCCAAAAAAAAATTGATCTGGAATATTTTGAGTATGAGTGTCTTACAAGGTTGAAAAACTATCGAACGTATTGATTGAACGTTTAAGTAATACTTTAAATATTATACCGGCTTATGCTAAGATGTTACTGCACGAAAAAAAAAATGGAATATTTATACCACTTTGGGTAATTTTAAAATCTGTTTGAATCAGTTTATCGTGCCCATTTAAAATATATTTGAATAAGCATATCGTGTCTGTGAGAATGGACTGGCATGAATTTCAATATATTTTCCTTATAGTCACTCTTTGTAATATGAAAGCAAGCTAAAGTAGGAAATTTTTAAGAAGTTTAAACTCCAGGCCACCACCTGGATGCCCACTCATATTTGGGGGCCATAAGTATACCTAGTAAAGACGAGATCCTCTCAAATCTCGCTCGCTTTCGCCAAGCCCAGTCAGTCGATTGCTTTGGGAAATCGCATCCTTTCAGTAGGTTACCTCGGCCTCGACGACTCCAACAACAGATAATTCATTAATACGAAATGTTTTTGCAGTGGCCCCTTGTGCTGGGGAAAAGAACACACGGCACCGCAACGCTAGCCTGCCAGCATTAAC
Source organism: Odontomyia ornata (assembly GCA_963969285.1). Classification (NCBI taxonomy): domain Eukaryota; kingdom Metazoa; phylum Arthropoda; class Insecta; order Diptera; family Stratiomyidae; genus Odontomyia; species Odontomyia ornata. The sequence continues at coordinate 402,887,987 of OZ017739.1, read as the reverse complement.
GTGTTCTCAGACAAGGCCGATTTCGGCGAGTACCAACATCTTCGTTCGCCGAGGTAGAAGACCATCGGTGCAGTCCTATACGGATATTTACATCCACTCAATACTCTACACATTGAGCAACATGGGCGCTTGAATGGAATGCAAGACCATGAGTATAATTTTTATCAGATGTGCAAAAGCTCCCCCTCCCATTAGGGGTATGGACATGAAACATATTAGCAAATGGATGTTGTGCTTGAAAATTTAATCCCGAATGGATGGTGCGGTCACATTATATCTGGCATGTGTACAAATAATATAAGTAGCCCACGTGGTGAAGTGGTTAGAGCACTAACCCTGTAAGCCGAAGGTCCCTGGTTCGAGTCTCGTTGGCGACAATGAGATTTCGTTCGAGTGATTCTTCAGATGCACTATAAGCACGTTCACTTATGATGCGTTCTGGTTTAAAAAAATCAGGACGGACACACGACCAAAGCATGGTACTGACCAGATCAGCTTCCCGAGTTGCCGATAAATTTGGTCAAGATAATGAGAAGTTCTAACTATCTATAAGCGGAGGCCCGAAAAGGGCTGTAGTGATACAGCAAAGCAAAAAACGCTCAAATAATGATAAAGGCACTCTTTATCTTCTGCAAGATGATCTTTTGTTTTAGCTCTATTTCAATTTGGCCGCTCAGCTGAGTGCTTATAAAGACATCAATTGTTTTTTTAAAATATTTTTTGGAAGAGATGTATTCAATCGCGAGGGATGGCATGCGGAAATTTCACATATTTCCCCTCTCCTACACAGCTCGACCCTGGTTAGGCAGACGTAGGAACTGTTTTGAAAAGATTTTAGCGAGACCTTTCTTACGACACTCCACTCGACTACATATGTATGATGAACAACAAATTTAAGGCTCGCTCCACTATATGAAGACTCTCCCTTAAAACTACCTGACAATTTTTTCCACCCTGAAACTTTTAATACCTTTTCACAAAGTGACTATGACTATTGAATGTAGCTTCTGAAATTTCGGAGAAAAATTACTGTGACACATATGTGGACGGACAGACGCACAGGCCGTGATTCCAATAAAGTTTTTTTAATCTTAGTACAAAACCATTAAAGGAACATATCATACTGATATTCATGCTCTGTAACCGTCAATGACGGTGTAAATTTTTTATAAAGTACTTAAATGGCTTACATGTGAAACAGAATTCTTAATGACCTAGTCTACAACATCCTATGAGCTCTCTGTTTCGATCCTGATAATGTTTCATTTCCACAATAAATCTCAATTATTGCTTCACTTTGCACTTTACCTGCATACACAAATCAGTCTCCATTCAACTTACCCGAGTAAAATTGAACGTCAATATAAACTCAACCCTTCCCAAAAGTGTAACATTAAAGAGAATTTATTCCCGTTTGGCAGGGAGTTGTTTTAAAGTTCGTTTTAGAAAATTATGAGGCCATTACAACAGCCAGAGACGCCATATATCAAAGCGGTCGCTACCGCGCTAAGTGATAAACAGGTAATAACTCTTTAATTTCCAATAAATTTTCCTTAGGAAAAACTCGTTCAGGTTCACTGGACTTACCGTTGTGTATGTTTTATTGAGTGGCGCCGCTCTTCAAAACGACGAAACGTTTCCGTCTATTCGTGGGAGTATTTGCTATTTGGAATGCTCCTTTTTTATGTGTTTTCATTCATAAATCTCGATTTTCACACGGAAAACTTTATGCACGGATTGTTAAGGGAGAAGGTGAAGGACTCAACAAGAATGTTGTACGAGTAGTAGGATTGCGAAGATGGTACATAAATTATTTTCAAATTGAAATGTTCAAAGTTTAAGGGTGGGTAATGAGCATCTGATATCTGATCCCTAAATAGCCTCGCCGTTGCAAAAAATTTCGAAACAAACACCAACCAAAATTCCCGCTCTTTTCAAGGAAACATCCAAATATCCATTCCACTCAATTGAAAATCAGAATGAAATCAAAAACCGTTCCGGGAATAATAAATTACACAATCGGTGGCTAAACTACAAAGTTGTATTGTCATCCGGGGAGATGCCAGAAGCGTTTTTGGAGCAGAAATGTTTCTGCACACCTCCAACAATTCGCTACGCCACCATTCTCAGGTGTAAGTGCCTTTTGGGGCGGAAAAGAAAAACGACACGACTGCCAACTTGGTTCCGCATTCCTGAAAAGGTGAGAATCAATACCTAGCAGCGGCGCTAAGAGTGCATCGTCAGGCACCAATCACGTCTCGGAAAAATTAATAAATCACAAAATGATGGCGGGTACGAATTTGTGGTTCAGTCTCCAGGAAATATAAATTAATTTCTAGCACACCTGTTAAAGGTGTGTTCTTTGACACGAGGGAGCTTTGTTGGTTCCTGGCGGATGAAAATCGTTTGATAGGGTGAATAGGGGTTGAGAAAATATTGCCTTGTTTACTATGAGGAGCTTGAATTTTTTTCAATTGGAACGTATTGGAATTATTGTTGAAAGTCTGGTAAAGCAAATATCTAAATTTCTTTTACTTATATTATTAAAGATTAATCGTTTGAAGTTTTTAATTTGATTATTTTAAAAGATGGCGATCAAATTGTAGTAAATGATCTAGGGGTCGGACATTGGGCTTACTAGTTCACCATTAATAGGGCATTGAATGCCGAGAAAAGCCAATTACTGCAAATATACCTACAGCTCTGCTACCAAACCTTACTACACATCCTGGTCATGGTTGTTGGAAATTTTTGGTTTTTGTAGAAGGCCGACTTAAGAGGTAAAAGAGAGTCCTCCGTACCTGATAACGGAATAGAAAGTAATAATCATGCCACCGAAATGGAAGTTGGGCGACGAGTTAACTCTCCGTTCCTAGAAACTAGTAACACAGCCTTGGAATGGATTGGAACTACGGCAACTACTTCGCAACTGCAAAAAGGACTATGACATTGTGCCTAGTAATACCAGATCACTGAAGAACCCTGGTGCTGTTGGGGACCTTTTACAACAGGACAGTCAATATAAATTAAACATATTGGCAATCCAGAGAAAAACTGGACTGGAAGCGATATTGAAGCCCGCTGGTGAGCGAGTATCCGCAAAGGCCTTTATTGTGGATAGGGAGTCACATCGCACGTTATGGATTTTAAAGCAGTCAAAGAACGAATGTATGCGATCTTCAGAATTTGGCTGGTAAACTTAAAAGTCTCGGCTGAAGAAAAGGAAGGAAACTTTACACCCACCCGGAGAGACTATACACACCATAGCTTACAAATTATAGAAAAATAATTCTGGGTGACTTTCTCATCAGAGGACGACTGGAGGATATAGCCTACTTGATGAAACAAATGACAACGGCCAGCGCCTGATGGAGTTTGTATGAAGCAAATGTCTCGTCATACGTTCGACTCGCTTCCAATATTGACCCATATGTAAAATGACTTAGGTATCACAAGATGGCAGGACACAAAATCAGATCCACTATACTATATTCTGACTAAACAAAAATGGAACTCGAGCTTACTTGACGTCCGCACTTACTGAGGAGACAATTGTAACTCGAATCATCACTTGTTCAAATCAACCTATTGATGTCGTGTGTCAAAGCCGTAATCGGCAAAGACCAGCCCGCCATAGAAATTTGACATCAGCAGGGTCTAAACCGTGCCAATGGTGGAAATTACGGGGAGTCCGTCGACAACTAGCTGGCTCTCGTCCTAAATGAAACATCGCTGAAAGCAAGCAACGAGTTGAGGGTGGAAGTGAACGTGGCTTTTGAAACCGTCGCAGAGCAGACAATTGGAAATCAAGTCTGGTGAACAAGAAATGATTGGTTCTATAATGTGTGTGTAGTGATTTGCATGGATATAAATGTCCATAAAGGACTGCAGCGATGGTTTGCTGGCTCGGCGAGCGAAGATGTTGGTGCTCGCCACAATTGGCCTTGTCTGAGGACGCTTGAATGCGCTGGCAGGCTGGCATTGCGGTGTCAGGGGCACGTTCTTTTCCCCAGCACAAGGGCTCACCGTAAAAAAATTTCACATTCATGAATTATGTGCCCGTAGGCCGAGTTAATCTACTGAAGGGATACATTTGTAGCACTACAGCGCCTCTCGGGCCTTCGGTTAGAGATAGTTAGAGTTTCTCATTTTCATGACCTTATTGATTTTTTCGGAAGTTAGTTTGGTCAGTACCATGCTCCCGTGTGCCTGCTCAGCCATGATATGATCTGATTAAATCAGTACATATCACCACTGAGCGAACACTCATAGTCTGTCCAAAAAATTCCCTGAACTAAATCAGGTTGCTCCCAACGAGATTTGAGCCTGGGACCTTCGGCTTGTGGGTTCGTTGCCAAAGGGAAACGACAGACTGGGCCTTGCAAACGCAGGCAAGACTTGAGTGGATCTCGTTTTTACCATGTATAATTACAGTCCCCAAATAAGAGTGGGGCCTCCAGATGGAAGCGGTGCCCCTCGCATACCCACCCTATTCAGATCAAGATTTATTGTAGACGTGGCCATATATTTTCCATTTAAATGAAAAACTTATACAAACATAATTCGTACGAATTTTTCCTTTACAATAATGATATTTACGTTTTGAATTTATGTTAACATATTATATCATGAAAATACATGACATTTTAACATAAGTAGGAAACTCAAGCAGAAGGCCACTCTCCCCTGCAAGAGCACCTGCGACGCAAAGAGAAGGGGTGTGCTCACCCGATGGCTAGCTCGTGAGTGGAGCGCCAGCCCATACCTGGTCAGGGTTTCGTCTAAATGAAAAGACCGAACGTCCAATTAATTTATCTTTATATAAAAATAATTTTTTTTTCAACTAAATTTTACTACAGGGTGCGTACGGTATTTGAGGACAACTTAAGAGCAAAATCAACTAGCTTGTATTTTTAACAAAAGTTAATGAAATTTCGGGAATTTTTTTTACAAGGTTAAATTAATATATGGCTATAAAGTCATTCAATAAAATCGCCATTAGCAGCAATAACCTCTTCGATCCGGGTCCGGAAACGACTACATACCCGAATCAAATGCTCCTTGTTTATATTGATCATAACGGCATTAATAGCAGTATTCAGCGAAGAAGTGGTATTATGAGGACGCCATATGTTCGGTGTTATGTGGTCATGAAAATTTTCGGCCATCCAACCTTGTATCGCCATCGCTTTATGTGAAGGAGCAGAGTCTTGTTGCTTACATTGTCTATCCAGAGTTTTACTACTGTCTCCAAAACCTTGATGCATGCATCAGAGTTCACTCGAAGTCCTTGAGTAAAAAAGTGTGGTGGCATAACCTGTCATTCGTTGCTCACAAAACCTAAAACCATAACAGTGGCTGGAAATTTTGTGTGCATAACAATAGGAACCTCCGTAAGATTTGAACATAGCCATCTGTCATTTCTGCGATTGGCCTTTCGATCTTGGTCAAAATTTTTTTCGTCGGAAAAAAACCATAACATATTGTGCGCCTCAGGGTGTTTGATTTTATTTAAAAGACGTTTTGATCGGAGGACTCTCTGTTCCCGTATTCTTTCCGACATGAATTGTCCTCTGCGCATCACGTAAGACTTATACCGAAGGTCTTCGTGGACAACTCTACCAATAAGGCGCTCAGAAACATGAAGCTCACTCCCAAGGACCCTCATTGATTTTGAAGGGTCCTCGTCTATGATCGCTTGCACTTGCTCTAAAAAATTCTGCAGATCGGACAGTGTCAGGGCATTGTTCGTGCTTTTTGCGTTTTGCAACCGATTCTGTATTGCTTCCTGATGCTTCCAATTCACGGCGAACCTTATGCACGAATGAACGGACGCAATTAAGAAAATTAGAGATCTCCAAATCTGTATGGTTCGCACATATAGCGACGATGAAAGCATGTCTCTTCATTTCTTGAGTGATGTGATAGTCCGCCATTTCTTATCTGAAAAGGAAAAAAAAATAAAAAAAAAAATTCGCGAAGTTCTAGTCACATTTATGCATGTCCTCAAATACCGTACGCATCCTGTATTTATCAGAAAAAATTTTATTTATTTACAGAAATAACAAAAATTAAACTTATTTTTATTTAAATTTAATTACTTTATCCTTAGAATTGAAAATTTGTTTAATTATCATCCTCTTTTATATTTCTTTTAAATAGAGATTTCAATTTATTTTCCCGTTTTGTTTTAAGTAGATTATTTAATGTCAAGCTCTTTACAAAAATACAAGTAATTCAACTAACTCTTTCATGACAATGAAGACAGTATGGGATTATGATTCAATATAAATCTCAAATGAACTAGTGGAAATTTCAGTGTTTTGAAATATGTAAATTGTTCGCAATATAGTTTTAAATATACTCGCAGGCACAATTAACCGCCCGCTTATACTTTTTGTCACCCTGCTTGTTTGCATTAAGTTTAGCTTATCTCAGGCTTTGTTTTGTATCGAGTGGATAATTGGGTCAACGTCGCGTCGCCCGAATGCTCGGTGTACCTCGAATCACGATACGGGATGCCATTAGACATTAGTCGAAGAACGTACTGTTTTCAGATGAAAGCAGAATAGCCTTATGTGGTCCAGATGGGCGTCAGTGTGTTTACAGACGTAAAAATGAGAGGTTTGGTCCCTGCTCTATAGCCGAAACAGTGGGTTATCAGGGCGAATCAATAACGATTTGGGGAGGCATCCCTTATGCGGCCCGTACCGATCTTGTAGTCTTTGATAGGGGCAGTGTGAACACTCAAAAGTACGTGGAAGAAGTTTTCCAAGACCAGGTCGTAGCATTTGCTCCATTCACTGGAGAACATTTCAGGCTAATGCATGATAATGCACGTTGCAATGTCGCTAGATCTGTGACACAATACCATTCATCAAATTTGTGTAAAATTAGGTGGTTTTAGAAAACTATAAGAATTACAGGGTGGACAGACAGAGAAGATAATTTAACAAAAATGAGAAACATTAAAAAAATGTTTTTCCCTACAGCTCAGTTTGAAGGAAATTCTATCTCCCCATATCAAAGGAGGGTTTGATAATTATTTCAACGAACACCTGCATGGACAAAATTGCCTTCATACCAAGCATTAACAGTAAAAAAGTTTGGTTCAATTATAATAAACAAAAGGGTACTTAGGGTATCATTATAGGATCACTTATGTGTCGCTCTGTTACAGCCGAATCGCTCCAAATTTGTTGCCTTTGGATGAACACATAGATGTGGCAGTGTTTGTTGTACTATGGTATGTGCGTGCGCACCAATCGCTGTCATAACACATCGCTTTAGGTTTCCCACAAGTAACATCAGCTATAGGCGCGAGCATGCTCACCAATAGGCAAAAGAACGAAGTAGCGGCAAACAGTCGAACTAACACACTCCGCAAAGCATTCTCCCGCTCATTTATTCGGGTTTATATGCGGTCAGTCTGGATGATGTTTGCAAAAATGTTTCGCGGCAGGGAAAGCAGGCTCATTATCAATGGTTTTCTCGATGTTTTCGATGGCGAAAATCACGATTGAAAATTGTCACTAAAACCAAAAATTAAATTGCACAGTTCGAATCACACCGCTTCACGTTCGCACTAAACTGCCTTCAATTTGCGGACAAATATAACTCAAATCAGATTGCCAACGATGACGATGACGGTGATGAGAATTTTCTGTACTACCTAAAATACTATATCAAAAATATACTTTGCTATTGCAAAACTTTCACGCCGAGTGCAATGGGACCCGACCCAAAAAAACACAAGAACATTCTTTTATCTCGGGTTGTTTTAGAACTGTCGTAAAATCGATTACAAGTCTCGTTTCGGATTTGTATCCTTTAGAACTTGTGACATTTTGAAGCTGAGCTCGTTGTCTGCGGTGGCCGTAAAATCGCGCTTGGCTATTGCCTCCATTCTATTTGATGCACTGAACTACTAAATACTAGAAAACTAAAGAGGTAACACACTTTCTGCCCGATTTTTCAAAACTCAGTCAAACCCGAGTTTTTGCCGCGTGGGTTCTCGAACTTCTCAAGAGCTGTCACTAATCAGCCGTCGTCTTCATCAGCACCTGGTACTCTATCTTCAATCAAACTTTTCGCAACCGCACTTTTATGCACCGCGTTTGAATGGAATGTTTACACTTTTCAAGAGCAACCAGTTCACTTCACCAGAATCATTTATACGACGGAAATCCCAAACCAAGCCACACAGAAAGTCGAGAACACAGTTGACACGTCGCCTTTTGAAGCAATCTCCCGGATAGCGTCAACAGTGGTTTTTCTCAACGAGATAAGACTGCAATTCTTTGCTAAATTGCGTTGCCGCGAACAAATTTTTTTTTGTAATTTATATTTAATTTTTTTTAGAATAGTTTCGTTGGGAAGCAATTCTTCTGGTAAAGATAGTTGTGGGTTGTAGTGCGGGAAATGATGTTTTCTCCACAAATTTTCTTCGAGCAGTTTGCCTAGTTGACAGCCCGATTACTTCAGCTTGCATTCCTGGAGCTGAAGGATCTCTAGATGGATAACTGATTGTGTTTGGAGCAGGAATAAGAAGCAACGGCAACAAAAAAAAAACAATAATTGCCGGTCGGAAAGGCTGACGGAAGTACTTTTGACTTGCTATAAATGGGGAAACCAATGTATGTAATTGAAACTAAATACGAACGGGCAAAACAGATGTTTACACGGCTTTTCAAGAACCGGCTATCTAACTTCGCATTATAATGACCAGCTGCATCGCTTTGTTGAAAATTGCGATGAAAGACTTCATCACCTTCTCTGTACTCAGAAGGTCGTGATCTTAGATTATAATGAGCATCATTTGCACCTCCTGCTTCCTTTATCTTTCGTCTGATTTGTTGGCGATAAAAGGCTAATCCTTTGCGGGGCTCCAGTGCAACGGCGAGATCTCCTAGACATTTTAACTGCCGCAATAGCTTGTATGATTTGCCATGGCAAATCATGTGCTATCCGAAGGCAGCAAAGTAAGGCAAGACAACCGTGACGGAATGATAAAACAATCGTAGAGCGCAAATGATGGTGGACAATTTGTGGTCCCAATCCTTCTGAGTTGGAGGAAGATAAGAATGGATTGCAGCGAACAAGGTGCAATTCAAACGCTCTAATACGTTAGATTGAGGAGAATATAATGGCGTCACCGTACTGTTCAAGTAGACTCTCAAACGGCCAAGATCGGAATTGTACTTCATTGTCCAAGTACAAGCTTTTTAGAACACCAAACACATGCAACACTCGACTCTCTAAGAATTTCACGATAGGTGGAGTCGTGAATTTGCGAATTGGTTCCACCAGTATGAACTTAGATAGCTGATCTAGAAAAACGATTGCTCCAACGTGTCCCATAGAAGAACGAGGGTATGGACCAAGTAAATCTACAAACAGATGTTGGAGTACGCGCTACGCAACATCGATTTTACTAATGGGATATCAAAGAGGCTGGTTGTGCCTTTGCACGTCTCACAGGCGCCTTCAGACTCCTTGACCTCAAATGCCATTTAAGGCGGCCAAAAGAAGTATTTCTTAAGCCACCGAAGCGTTCAATCGTAGCCGCTGTGGGCACTTAGAGGATGGTCGTTTGCACGAAGGATCAGATTGTGAGTCATCTCCTCTGGCACCAAAAGCTTCCAAAACTCTTTTTCCCGCAACGAGTCACCGGTTGCGTATTCATTACGTCGGTAAGTATAGCCGTCAACCACTTTCAAATCAACCAACTGTGTTTGTTGGGTTACGATGGTTAGCCTCAAGTCGTTGTAGTTGTCTGAGTTAAAATGTGGGCTGTCTAAATCTATCTTGATGGGAATATCATCATTTTATGCCAACTTCGCTCCCTCGAGTGAAAACCTTCGCGAGAGAGTATCGGGTACGATGTTTTGGGTCCCTTTGCGGTGTTTGATGAAAACTTAAGCCCTTGCAGTTTAAGAACCCATCGGGCCGGGTGTCCTTGTAGGTCCACTTGGTTCACCAGCCATTGTAGCGAAGCGTGGTTGGTGACGATTTCAAATGGGTTGGCTTCTGTGTACGCTTGAAATTTCTTGACAGCAATCACCGCTGCCAGGCATTCTTATTCGGATATAGTGTAGTTCTTCTGGGCCGAGTTCAGTTTACTGGACATAAAAGCAATAGGAGCTTCTTCTCCCTCTTCAGTTAATTGCACTGACACGGCTCTAACTCTGTGTTGACTTGCGTCAGATTGAATGGAGAACGGTTTCTGTAATCCAGGGTTGTGCAAGACTGGGGCAGATGTCAAAGCTTGCTTGAGCCCTTCGAATGCTTTTCGGCTGAGCTTGGACCAAATGAACTTACCTTTCCGGACCATGTCCGACAGAGGCACTGAAATCGTTGCGTAGTTTCAAACGAACTATCGGTTCTAACTGCACACTCCTAGGAAACGTCGTAGCTGCTTAACGGTCTTGGATAAGGGAAACTCATCAATCGCTCAAATTTTGTCCGGATCTGCTTGCCGGACGATGACATGTCCTAGATTTCGGACTTCGGTCATAAGGAACTTGTTTTTTTTATATTGATGGTTAGTCCCGCCTTGCTGATATGCAGGGCTACTTCTTGCAGTAGTAGAAGATTTTGGTATAACGTTTCTGTGATGAGTGGAAGATTATCCAGGTTCACAAACACTTGGTGTCAAAGGAGGAGGCACCGACAATTTGAAATTCAAAGACTGTGATTTATGTTTATATGTGGGTGGAGCAAGACTTTTGCTATTATGAGCTGAAGGCGTAGTTGTACAATTTGCCGATTAAATATTTGGCATTTAAGATTCTAGTTGGATGCCAGGGTGTTTTCTGATGCTCGGACTGCTCGCTTACTACAGAATTCAATCTTTAACAATTCTCATATAATTAAATTGATTACCGTGAAAGCCCAATTCGTTGCGTCATTTTTCATTAATTTATTCAAATTAATTCAGCTTTGGTTTCAAGTGGTTGTCGCAGTAATCCTACTCTGCAATTTAATGTCTTTTTTTTCGCTTGGTTTCAATGTTGGACTAGTATAATTGTAGCGATCACCATGGCAATTGGGTAAGAAAACTTTGTTTTTAGGGGGTTTTCTTTATAAAGACCCTTGCTTTGAGGTACCGCAAGATCAGTAGTTTCTGCATTGATGTTGGTTATGCATTTCAATGTAGTTTCCTAACTCACTGACCAATGTAGACTTTAGATGGAGAAAAATTAAAAGCAAATCCAAACATATTTGCCTTGTGCAGCTCCTTTTCTCAATCATGCAGTTGCTTAGCTACTGTGTTTTTCATCTGATTCACTTTTGCTGGAAGTATTGGCACTTTATTCGATTTATATGGCGACACGAGAAGGCTAATTTTTTCAATGTCCAGACAAGCACACGAGTTACTGCTGCCATTGCTTGCCTTAATATCATTTGCATCATCCACAATCCTGACAAAAAATACTTCATAATAAATCAAAATAATAACGTATTTCAAAACAATAATAAACACTTGGCAATAAATAAATACAGATACATCAGCCAAAAAAATCATCCTTAAACACTTGATTAAGAGCTATTATGAAACGTTTCGAGCCTATCAAACATGAACAATGAAGTCCAAGCCAAAAGTGCTTTATTCAATACTATTCGTTATAAATTTTCCAAGAATGTAAAGCAAATTCCAAACAATAAAATACTAGAATTCAATGTCACAAGCCATTTGTGAAATTTATACATGAACAACAAGTACTCATGAATTATCTTCGATCGAGGTGACACCAGTGTGGAGTCTGTAGTAATCAATCAGTCGCCTAAGCAAACTGCTCGAAAACCACCATAATGCTGAACGAATTTTAAATGTAAATGAAAAAAAAATTATTCAAATTACAATTATAATTTGGATACGGCAACGCAGCTCGTCCACAATTGCATTGCCGCAATGCAATCTCCATTGAATAGATGAGGGGATCATCACGAGCCCCCGTTGTGGCATGTACCATGTGGTGGCTGCTTGCAATAAGTGAGCAAATCTGCTTGAGCGGACCTGGGAGTCTATGACGGATCACCACACCACGCTGACACGGCAAGAACCGCGCCGGCAACGAGTACATATTGGACGAGCATTTGTTTTCGGTCGATTTCGAACAGTTGCGCGTTATGTGAACTGTGCAACTTAATATTTTGTTGTGTTGTTTCTTTCTTATTCCTCGATTCGATCATAGAAGAGACTCCTTAATAACCCTTGCAACTCGTGTTATTTATATCAACTATCGCGCTGTGACTTCATTCACGTTTATAACCTGCTATGCCTTTGTGTAAATTCAGATTTAATTAAAGTATCGAGTGACATGGGCTTCGTTGCTTGGTGAAATTTTCCAAGGATTATCGTCACGGACAACCGAACAATTCAAAAGGTTTACTAAGAAAAGGAAGATATTGGACTCAAAAGGGGACACAAAAGGAGCAATTGATCTTTTATAAAAAGCTGCCATCTTAGAGCCGGATAGGTGGAACGGAATGAAAAGTTTAGGCAGAAGAACAAGAAATCCGAAGCCAACAGTAACGACATTCCAAAGTTAAAGCTTCTTAGTTATCTGATGGGCTCAATTCTAATACTAAAATTTGTTACAATATTATTTTATTTTTAAAGTAAAATTATCCATTTGAGTCAACGGTTCCATTAATTTAAATGTTGTTTACGTTGCTTCAAGTAGCAAAATGATATTGAACTCACTGCGAACAGATGCATTACTTGAATACTAGCAAGTTTTTTCGGCAAAAGCGGTACATTTCGCAATACTTGTACAACATTTTGTATCCATCACGTTCGTAAAGAATTAAGACAAATTTAATATGTACACGTTATAATTTTACTTGTACATATTTTGAAATTTTAATTTCTTTTTGCCTGGATAATTCAGCTTATAAAAGGACATCGACTCGTATTTATTTTAAATGGATATAATATATAGGGTTATTAATTTTATACTTGGGAGAGTAAAGCTAAAGAAAACACATAAAATATTCAGATGGAAACAGAATTTTTTATTCAATATAAAGATTGAACCTTGCCATTATACGTGAAATACAACATTATTCAAACGATCTCCATGAGACCCCTTACAGGCCTCAATCCTGTTGAGGTAATTTTCAATGACTTTTTGGCACATTTCCGGCTATATCTCGGCCATAACTTCACTAATATTGGTTTTAAATTGCTCAAGATTTTGAGGAATGTTTGCGTAAACACGATCTTTCACATAGCCCCATAAAAAGAAATCCAAAGGTGTTAGGTCGCAGGATCTTGCGGGCCAATTGACATCACTGAATCTCAAAATTACGCGCCCTGGAAATTTGTCTTGCAAACGTGCTCGATTAGCCTGTGTTGTGTGACTTGTGGCTTCGTCCTTGTGGAACCATATGTTCTCCAGATCATTATCTTCAATTTCAAAAATAAGCGGTTAACATCCCTCCATGGCGGTGAGAATTGACTGTCATGGCTCTTCCTTGATCGTTTTCAAAAAAATACGGGCCAATAAAACCACCAGACCATAATGCACACCAAACAGTCACTTTTTCCGGATGCAAAGGACTTTCTGCGATCACCTGAGGATTTTGAGGACCCCATATGCGGCAATTCTGTTTATTTACGTAACCACTGAGCGAAAAATGAACCTCATCACTTAAGAAAATTTTGTTCGAAAAATCGTTATCAATGGCTTGTTGTTCAATCACCCAATTCGCATACATTCTGCGTTGTGTATGGTCTCGAGGCTTAAATTCTTGAATGAGTTGAATTTTGTACAGATGAAGATGCAAATCCAAATGCAAAATCCGCCACAATGAGCCGTAAGACAAGCTCAAATTTTGAGCTCGTCGAGGAATCGACAAACTCGGGTCTTGCTCCACACTTTGAGCAACGACAGTGACATTTTCAGCAGAACGAACGTTGCGATGATGCACAGGCCTTGCAATATCAATAACCGATTCAGTCTCTTCAAAGTTTCTCACTGTGTTCGAAATTGTTTGCTGTGTAGGTCGATTATGTAAATTATGTAATTCAGACAATTTACAGGCAGTGCCTGCCCCCATCTGCGAGCACTTGTTGAGGAGTATACGTGAGTAGCCGTTTTTTCTTTTATATTTATACCAATTTATATTTATTTATATATATTGCGTTAGATTGACATCAAATTAACTTATCTCAAGTGGTACTAGAGCCATGCATGTTGCTATATGTTAAAAATTACCTTCGTAAAGGGTCACATATTGCCGCATTCATATTATTGGCTATGTCAACTTTAAATATTGTACTTTGAACAGGGACCGATCCCATAATTCCAATTTTTCGAGCTGAGGCAATATCATTTACAATTCATTGCGTTATTTGATCTTATTCGTACAAATAAGTGGATTTTTGTTGATAAATTTGAATTTATAATTTTCGTGGACATTAGACAGAATGACGAATGATAATAGATTTCTGATGTAATTACGGAAACTTCAGTAATAAATAGTGTACTTTGCAATAATTTGAAAGTACACAAATATTTGTATGTGAAAAAATTTGCTTGGTTTATAAACGAAAGAAATAAATTAACGTAAGAAATAAAAATAAAGAAAAATAAGATGAACTACTAAAATTTAAAACTCGGTCTTTCCATTTGGTGCAGTGAGCCTAACCGGGTATGGGACCCGCTACGTTGGCTAGCCCCTCCACTGAAATGAGCAAGCGATCGGGTGAGCTCACCCCTTTTTAAGACGTTTCAGGAGGTTGTAATGGTTTTCAAAATACCCGTGTAGGACACAGGTGCCGATGGTCTGGCACAAGTGTCAGCGAGCTATAAACAACACCGAGCTCAGCTAACTAGCTTCGCTTAACGACCGCGTACGCGTGCTTGACGACTAGCATTTGCGGGATCATATGAGGCGGGTTCTTGTCGAGCCACGAAGCTACATTACAGAATACTTATCACGCGTACTCTACTCTACAAGACGTACCGATTAATTTTTATTATCTTTGGAAATGTTCTATTAGGTGTCAATTAAGCTACTCTACAGTAATTCAATATTTTTTTTGCCTCGTTAAAGTTAGCGGACACGGAGGCTTGAGACAAACGCAAACATTACCCAAAAAGCAACCGTTACTTTCTCCGAAGAAGGTCGTTGCATTACAAGGGGAATGTCAACCTAAAGATGTTAAAGTGGCTGAAGTGAACAACTCATCTCTGCCTAAAGGATGGGAATGATGGATATCGTTTATTTTACACTAGTAAAACAACAAACTAAGCAGTTTCGACGGGGTGACCACCTTATCTCTTCAGGAGCAGCCACTCCTGATCACCACGGGGCTGCTCGACTGCCTATGTTTATTACAAGGTCTCGCAGGGTAGAGTGGCCTTCCTCTCGCGTGTTCGTTGATGGTGTAGTATTAGGTGGTTCTATTACATAAGCCTATAATATAAATTTGCCACGGGCATGTTTTTGATTTATGGAAAAAGTTCATGCGAACTATGTTGCATGAGTTTTTCATTCTTTTTGATCTGGATGACGGGGTGCGAGGGGGCACCACTTCCACCTGGATACCCCACTCTTATTTGGAGGCCATAAGTATCGTCAGTAAAGACGAGGTCCTCCCAAGTCCCATCTACTTTCGCCAGGCCCAGTTTGCTATTTGCTTTAGCAATTACAACCCTTAGTAGGTTACCTATACCTCGACTCCGGTCGATACGTATTTGTATCTACAAATTCATGAATGCGAAATTTTTTTTGTACTGGCTCCTTGTGCTGGGGAAAAGAACCCACCATACGACACCGCAATGCTAGCCTGCCAGCGCA
The DNA here is from genome assembly GCA_963969285.1 of Odontomyia ornata. NCBI lineage: Eukaryota > Metazoa > Arthropoda > Insecta > Diptera > Stratiomyidae > Odontomyia > Odontomyia ornata. The sequence goes on along the minus strand of OZ017739.1, from coordinate 402,872,174 downwards.
TTCACGCTTCCTCAGACAAGGCCAATCTCGGCGAACACCACCATCCTCTCTTGCCGAGGCAGCAGACCATCGCTGAAGACCAGAACGGTCAGTTTTATCCACCCATTTCACTACAAGTTGCAGATTCGAGTTGAATTAAATTAAGCTGTTGTTACGCAAATGAAAGTAGTCAAGCGATTTTTGATGTGATATTATATTAAAGTGCAAATAATTGAAGTGAAAAGTCTCTGGTATAAAGTCATCGTTTTAATAAAGAATAATTTAAATTCAATCACTTTTCTTCCGTGGTAAATCTAAATTATATGTCATGCACCTAATGCTCGTAACAATATGTGAAGATGCATATTGAAATTGGGATGTGAAAGGAACAATTTTCGGAGATGCTTTCAATCATTTTACAAAAAATTTCCCTTCATATTGAAAAGAGCAAATCAATTTCTCTGCGAAATTTTCTTTAAGAATAATACCATCGCCATTGTTTCCTCTATATCTATTTGAATTTAAACCAAGATATGCTTTAATATGAACAAAATCTCATCCCTTGAACTGATTAGCCGTAAACAAACTTCTTCCGATTAACAATTCCCACTCTTACCTCCAGACTACCACCAACCCTATGTCCTTTTGCATCGTTGGAAACTGAAATTCAAGAAATGTTGAAAATAACTTTTGACAGCGTATGACAGTTTCATAATTCACTTGAGAAGTTTACGTTGTTTTTTTAGGGCGGTTGGTTTTCAAAATTGAGCTGCAGTGGTAGGTGCTCGCTTCTTCTTCTTCTTCAGGAAACATTCTCCGATCCGTGGAAGGAGTTACAACACTACGGGAAATGTCTGCGCGTAATACGAACAGTTTATATGTTTCTTAAGCAGGTCGAAAGAGTGTAAATGGTATCCAGTACAAAATGCGGTAATCACGACAGGAAATTGTTTTGCACTCGACGTTGTATTAAAGTCAGATATTAATTGGAATCCTTACGGGAGTAATTGAAAGTTTTTCATTTGCTTTCTTAACATTCGCTAAAACAGAAAAGAGTGTGAAGATGTTGGAATGGCGGCAAAATAATAAGAGGGTGATGGTCGTTGGGAGTAGAAGACTTATGAGTATTAATAGCTTATAATTAGAGTTGTGATAGACCCGAGAATTCATCTATTAAGATATGCAAATTCCGCTGCATATTCTTTCAATTCTTCTTAAATTTGGGGCTGTGGATAGTATTGTATATCATTATCTGATAAAATTGACTGTCATTAGTCAAAAACTAATTTCATTAACATTTTCGGTTGAGTCAGGAGCTGAGAGTCCACTTTTGAAGATATTTTGCTTTTCTTAATTATATGCTATTTGTTCGATCTTGATGAGCTTCCGTTCTGGATTTCTTTTTACTTCTCGCAATAAGCGAGGCAACCATTAGCGGTTTCGGTTGTTTCTTGGTAATTATCGATATATCCGTGTGTTTAAAACGTGTCGATAACTCGTAATTAATTATACAATAATATGCAACGAAAGTTAAAAAAAAATTCAGTTTATATCTGGTAGTAATCAATATGGATTGCCATTGTGGGTTATTTGATAAATTATTGTTTTTAAGGTGCATGTGATTCGAATTTTTTAAGATTTGCATATAAAAAAGATATGATTCCGGTCTTTTATATCGATTCAACGTGAAGATATTAATAAGATTAATGCGAAAGAGTGGCCTAAGAATATCTGCAAGGACACGGTTTAATTAAGAAAAAATAATGAATGAATATTTTGGTGGCTTAACTTATATAATATTGAATGAAATATTTATTAGTTAACTAATTTAGTTAGCTAGTAAGTTATTGAGCGTATTATGCAAATATGATATAATTTAAGGTTTTAAAAACTGATGGTGAGCAACACATGTTTGAAAAGCTTTAGATTGAAAAAAAAAACAAAAACGTTTTGGGGAAGCATTTTTAATATTTAATTACATATTACTAGATACATTACATAATATGACAACGTTGTCGAATCTGAAAGTTACCTACCCTTCAAGCCATATTCTTACCAGGAGCATGACCGGTGTTATTCAGCTAGTGATTCATATTTTTCCAATCAATTTCCCAATATCTTCTTCTTCGTAGCACTACTGCTCCTCGTGGGCTTCACTTCCTGCAAGTAGCGCTTCCAACTGTCTCGGTCCGTTGACCGCATCCTCCAATTTTGAAATCCGAGGAGCGATGAACTGTCTAAATTCTCGAAGCTGATTGCGAAAATTGAAGGGTTAGAGAAAAAATTTGCTGCCATGGAGAATATAGCTCATGTACACTGAGCAGCTTAATTAGCAGCGAAATGTCGTTCTAGTGTCATTATACAAGAAATAGGCAATTGCCATTCATGCTACAAAGGCGATACGCCCATTGAAAGACCTACGATCCAAGTTCCAGTAGTCTCTTCTATTTTCAAATTGGGCACAACCTGGTCTTTGGATGACTGGAACAAAAGATTAAAGAAATAGGAGTCAGTCAATTCAGAAAATATTCAAAGAACCACAAAAGCCAGCGAAAACATCTGGGAGATATTTTACCTCAAGAAAGTACCTAAAAATCAAAATGCCGTTGGGTTGCAGCAGAAATTTGAAACGTTACTGATGATCAAAGGCTGCGAGGTGAAAGACATCCCAAATCGTAAGAAACGAAGGCCATCATTCAAAGTGCATATTCCAAGGACATATGCCTGGCTTTTTACTAACCTCCGAGTCAAAAATGGCGATTATGTCTGGAAGGATATTATTGTGACTATTGGAATACAATCAAATACTATGTATGTATCATATCCTCTCTTTGCAGTTACTTACTGTACTATCATTACTATACTTTCTCTTTCATACTTTTAATACATTGTAAAATTGAATTAAGTTTTTAGTCGTAACCGTGAGCTTGACCTGATAAGTAATAAACCTTGTGAAATATAATTGAAACTATGTGTTTTAAATTAAAATTCAATATAAATTATAATAGGTTATGGGCCCAGGTCGCTCTATAGCTATAATTATTAAAATAAAGTGCTCTAAATAAAACCCAAAAATAAATAATTAAAATCGGTGGTGATCAAAAAGTGATCGATTAAAATGGCGACTCTTATGGCGAATTTCGAGAAGTTGACCGAGTCCAACTACGAAAGTTGGAAATTGCAAATGGAGAGTAGTCTAGAGTTTTACGATCTATGGGACTATGTGTCCGGTGAAACTAAGTGTCCAGACGAAGACGAAAAATTAATAGAAGCTTGGAAAAGGAAGGATCGAAAGGCTCTTGCAAATATCCGATTAAGTGTTACAGTTAACCAACTTATGCATATAAAATATAGTTCGACTTCAAAAGAAGCATGGTCGACCCTCGAGAAGGTTTACAAGAGGGATTCTCCCGCGCAAAAGGTATCTTTGTATAAGTCACTAATACAATTGCGTTTAAAGGATGGCGATAGTATGCAAACCCATCTAAGTAACTTTGGGCAAATAGTTGACAAAATGAGTGAACTCCAAATCAAAATGGATGATGAGACATTATCCATTATGTTACTATGTTCACTACGACCACAATATGAAAATTTTGTAATTGCTATAGAAACTAGAGACTCATTGCCATCACTTTCTGACCTAAAATTGAAGTTGATTGAAGAAGAAAAAAGAAAGAACAACGATGACGTCAATGAGAGTGGAAGTGAAACGGTGCTATACACTAAGCAAAATAAAAAATCGTTCAATCCTCCTAGTAATACTAATATATCAGCTTCTACTAAAAGAAGGAAAGGTATATGCTACATTTGCAAGCGTAAAGGGCACTACGCAAATGAGTGTAGGTACAAAAACACTCATACTAAACAGGTTCTTTTCGCATCAGTCTATAATTGCAGTAAATCAACTGACTTGTGGTGCTTAGACAGTGGAGCGAGTTCCCATATGGTTAACAAAAAGCATTTGCTTACTGAAACACATAAAATTGTTGCCGAAATAGAACTAGCGGACCAACGAAAAGTGACAACTAGTATCAGCGGTGTAGCGTCAATCAATACAATATATGGAGGAGTGGATTTAACTGAAACATTGTACATCCCATCGTTGAAAATGAATTTCGTATCAGTATCTAAAACAGTACAGCGTGGATGTATAGTGAAATTCGTAAAAAACAAAGCTTATGTTCAGAAAAATGGAATAACTATATTAAGTGCAACTAATAGAAATGGTTTATACATAATAGACTGTAAAAGTGATCAACTGAATGCAATCAGTGCTAAAAACCTTGAAATTGTTAAATGGCATAAAAAACTAGGACATCTAAATAAAAGTGATTTAAATATTATAATAAAAAATGAACTAGTGCGTGGCATAACAAACGTGGAAACTGACGATTTTGATTGCATAACTTGTGCTAGAGCAAAACTTGCTGCAAAGCCTTTTCCTAAGCGAAGTGAAAACAGGGCGAAGGATCTACTGGAGCTCGTTCATAGCGATATTTGCCAAGCTAGTTGCTCATCGTATGGCGGAGCAAAATATTTTATATCATTCATTGACGATAAAAGTAGATTCACCAAAATTTTCTTGATCAAATCAAAAGATGAAGCGTTAGCTCGATTCAAAGAATTCAAAGCAGTTGCCGAAAATGAAACTGGCTTTAAAATCAAAGCATTAAGGACTGATAATGGCAGTGAGTATAAAAATAACTTATTCCAAGATTTCTTGAAAGTAAACGGAATCAAGCATCAGACATCCATTCCATATACACCGCAACAGAATGGAACCGCCGAGCGAATGAATCGCACCCTGGTTGAGATGGCGAGATGTATGATAGCTGAACACAATTTGAACGAAAAATTATGGGGCGAGGCAGTCAGTACGGCTGTTTATATTAGAAATCGGTGTCCGAGTAAAGCGATAAATGGGTTACTACCATACAAAATGTATTATGACAAAACACCAACCGTCAATCATTTGAGGATTTTCGGTAGCAAAGTTATCGCTATAAGAAGCGGTCAGCGGAATAATAAGTTCCTTCCGAAAGCACATGAGTACATTTCAGTCGGATACTCGGAGGAACAGAAGGGCTATAGGGTGATGAATAAGCAAACTAATAAAATAATTATCACGCGAGATGTTAAATTCTTCGAAGATGTTAAGCCAAGCAGTGTATTCATTAGCCAATTCCCAGCAGAAGATGAAGAGCATCCTCAAAACTCAAATCAAGTGGAAAAAGTATCGGATCTCAAGACTTCCCCGTTAGCTCATCCGCAAGACTCAAATCAAGTGGAAAAAGGATCGGGTCTCAAGGCGCAAGCAGACACTGCATTACAACAGCTTTTCAAGGAGGATGATGATTATAATGATCTCGATGAGGACGAAGGGAACGAAGATTTCTCAACACCGAAGTCCGAAATTGTGTTGCGCGATAGAGAGAAATTAAAACAACCAGTAAGATTGCAGTTAAACAACATTAGTGTATGTCAAGATCCCGAAAACTTTTGTGAAGCAATAAACAGTCCAAATCAAAAGGAATGGATAAAAGCAATGGAACAGGAATTTAACTCTCTAATTGAAAACAATACGTGGACATTAGTGGATCGCCCGAAGGATAGAAATATAATAGGATCGAAATGGGTCTACAGAACAAAGTATAATAAAAATGGTGAAATCGAAAAATTCAAAGCGAGATTAGTGGCGCAAGGATTTAATCAAAAATATCTGATGGGCTACGATGAAACTTTTAGTCGTGTGTTTAAAAGTTCGACTCTACGAGTGCTGATAGCCATTGCAATTGAAGAAAACTTTATCATGCATCAGATCGATATTAAACATGCATATATAAACAGCAAACTAAACGCCGAAATATTTATGGAACAACCGAAGGGTTTCGCGAATAATATAAATTAAGTGTGCAAATTAAATAAAAGCATATACGGTTTAAAACAATCCGGTAGAGAATGGAGTACAGCCCTTAATAATGTTCTAACACAAAAAATGAAATTTGAACGATTAAAATCTGATCCGTGTGTTTACATAAAGGATAAGCAAATAATAATAGAAGTATATGTGGACGACATAATTATTTTGTCAAAAGACTTAAATAAAATTAATAATGTAAAAGATCAATTAAAACGCGAATTTGAACTTGATGATAAAGGTGAACTAAAATATATACTTGGACTTGAAATTAACCGCGATAAAAATAATGTGTCTGTAACACAAGTGAATTATATTAAAGCCCTTTTGGAAAAGTATAATATGACCAACTGCAAGGAGGTTTCAACGCCCGTTGAAACAAATCTTCAGCTACAGCAATGCAAAGCAGAATTCTGTGATCGATGTGATCGAATTAAATCAAGCGAATATCAATCATTGATAGGATCATTGATGTACTTGGGAATCTACACGAGGCCAGATATCATGTACACCATAAGCTACTTGTCGCAGTTTAATAAGAAGCCTCACAAAGAGCACTTCGACGCAGCTAAACGAATTTTAAGGTTTTTGAAGGGAACAACCAATCATGGTTTATATTTCCAGAAAACAGGAAAGTCCCTTATTTGTTATCCAGATGCGAACTGGGGAAGCAACTCAACAGACCGAAGGTCTTACACTGGCTACCTATTCGAGCTAGCTAATGGACCAGTTAGCTGGGAAACGAAAAAGCAACCGACAGTGGCGCTGAGCAGTGCAGAAGCAGAATACATGGCATTAAGCTAATCATCTAAAGAACTTGTATTTCTAAAAGGCTTATTAAATGAATTATACTTGAATAATTATGTTAAATTGCCAATTGATGTATTTTCTGATAGCCAAGGAGCTGCAAATTTAGTAAAGAATAACACAACAAATAAGCGAACAAAACATATGTATAGATATAAGACATCACTATATTCGAGAATTAAATGAAGCTGGTGTAATTAATATTATTTTTGTTCCAACTAATGAAATGAAAGCAGATATTCTAACAAAAGGTCTATCTAAAGAAAAATTTACATATTTAAAAACTAAAGTTATGAATTGTTGTCATAATTAACCAAGTATTTTATTGAGTGGGGGTATTGGAATACAATCAAATACTATGTATGTATCATATCCTCTCTTTGCATTTACTTACTGTACTATCATTACTATACTTTCTCTTTCATACTATTAATACATTGTAAAATTGAATTAAGTTTTTAGTCGTAACCGTGAAACTATGTGTTTTAAATTAAAATTCAATATAAATTATAATAGTGACTGGGTGATGAAAGTGACTAGTTGGTATGATGAGACAATAATAATACACACGTTAATTGATACATATTTGTATTGAACACAATAGACATGTTACATCGGGAAAGGCCGATACGAGACTGACTGTCAAAGGAACGGCACATCGAAAATAACGATTCACAATAGTCTCCCCCACTTAATTAAAACATATAGAAATATAAGTTTAATTCTATTATTTGGTGACATAGTCTTTCAAGAAGTTTGGAGGACATCGTTGACGAGCAGATCTGGGTGGTGGTAGCGTCGGGACGTTTGTGCTCCCATTTGCTGGTGTCTGTTGGTCAGGAGTGCCAGTAAGTGTTTCTGGCTGATTGACACCTGGCGCAGTCAATGGCGTAGGCTGTGTGTCCATTGGTGGTAACTCATCAGCTGGCATGTGTCGATATGGAACACATGAGCTTGGGGCTCAACTTTGCTGAGATGAAAAGGTGACTTGTTTCTTCTGGACCATTGTTGAAATTAGTTGGTCGATGTGCCTTTTTATAGTTCGGCCTGAGTCTAAGTCAATGATATAATGGTACTGACCCAGTTTTTGTTCGACAGTCCCAAATTGCTAGCTATCTTGATTGTTCAGGTGCATTCTTGCCTGAAATCTCTCTCCCATTTGGAATGAGCGGATGTGACAGCTGCTTCGGCTCGTTGGCATTACTGCTTTTCTGTTAGGCAGGAGAGCATCAAGGCGTATTCTAATTTTCCTTTTCAGGTGAAGTTCTGCTGGTGACTGTCCGGAGGCTAATGGTGTGGCACGGTATCGAAAAAGGATATTTTGTAGTTTTGTGGCTATTGGTGATGAGTCTTCAGCTGCAGCTTTCAATTTTTTTTTCAGGGCTTGTATATTTCTTTCTGCAAGGCCATTAGTTGATGGGTGACCTGGCGCAATAAACTTCTGAAACATTCCCCTTTCTTTACAGTGTGTCTGGAACTCTTCACTTTTAAATATGGCAGCGTTATCTGATACTAGGACAGATGGGTAGCCATTCACAGAGAATATGGTTTCTAGGAGTGTGATAGTTGATGCTGATGATGGTGCTTCTTTGAGTATTCGAATTTCAGCCCACTTGGATTTTGCATCGACACACATTAAGAAATAATGGTTGTCAAGGGAGCCTGCATAGTCAATATGTACCCTCTCCCAGTTGTCATCTGGTGGGTCCCATGGATGAATAGCGGCTTTCTGTGGATTGTGCCGGACTTGGGCACAGGATTCACAGGTTTTAACAGTTTGCTCGACGTCCTTGTCTAAACGTTCCCAATATACATATCGTCTGGAGAGTTGTTTCATTTTTGTAATGCCCAAGTGTGAGGCATGCAGTTCTTCCAGGATTTGGTGTTGTAGAGATTTTGGTATGACTAGGCGGTCTAATCTGAAAAGCATACCGTTAAAGATGGTGAATGGTTTATCTCTTTGAGTGGTTCTGAGGCTGGTCATCAGGGTTTGGAGGTTTTCATCTTTGGCTGTTTCTTCAATAATAGTTTCTGAAGTTATAGCTGGGCTGGAGATTTGAAGTATAGTTTCAACATGCAACGCATTGACTTCTTCATTCATTGATGTTTCAGATGTTCGGAGCTGTTGGGGAATCGGAGCCCGAGAAAGACAATCTACGTTCTCGTTGTCTTTTCCTTTTTTACAGCGTACCGTGAAATCCAATCCACTTAGAAAGGAGGCATAGCGTAAAAGACCGGCAGATGTCATCTGAGGTAATGCTTGATGTGGATGAAAGATACGAGACAGCGGCTCGTTATCGGTGACAAGGGTGAAGTTTCTGGCATAAACATAGTTGTAGAAGTGTGTGGCTGCGTAAATGATAGCCAAGGCTTCTCTATCAAGTTGACTGTAATTGCATTCAGCTTGGGTCAAAGCTCGAGAGGCATAAGCACTAGGCTTTTCTTGACCTTCCACTTCATGACTCAAAACAGCTGCAATACCGGTCGGGCTGGCGTCTGTTGTGGGGATCAAGGGTTTTGCTGGATCAAAAGGTGTTAATACCCTTTCGCTACACAACTCCGACTTTAGGTTTAGGAAACAAGCTTCAGTGGAGGCTGACCAAACGAATTTTCCATCTTTTTTAAGTAGGCGTCGTAGATGAAAAGATTTTGTGGAGAAATCAGGAATGAATTTTGCATAATATGTCACCAGACCCAAGAATCGTCTTAATTCCCCTACATTTTTAGGACGTGGCATGTTGAAGACGGCTTGAATTTTCACAGGTGACATTTCAACTATATTAAATGAGACTATGTGACCAAGATAGCTGATACTTTCTTTGAAGAAGGAACACTTATTTTTATTTAGAAGGAGATCGTTTTCCTGGAGTCGTTCTAAACAAGCAATCAGGTTTCTTGTACATTCTTCCATTGATGAGCCATGGCAGATAATGTCACCAAAATATGCTTCAACGTTTGATAGGCCATTGAGAATTTGTGAGAGTATTCTATTGAATTCAGATGGAGCTGTTTTGATACCAAAACTGAGACGATTCATTTGAAATGTGCCCTTGTGTGTCGTGATTGTTTGGATTTTCTGTCCTTCCGCATCCACTTTGAAGTGTAAATATGCCTTGTACAGGTCGAGTTTGCAGAAGTACTTTGAATTTCTGAGGCTGTGCAAGACTTCATCAATGCGACGAATTGGATGATTAGCTGAGACTAACAACACATAAACGAACCCCTCCATCAGATTTAGGTATTACGACGAGTGGCGATCCCCAGTCGCTTGAGGATACTGGAGTAATAATACCTTGTGACTCAAGAGTTGCAAGTTCTTCCTCAACTCGCTGGCGCAGTGCAAAAGGGACATCGCGTTCCCTAGTAAAGATGGGTTTTACTCCTTCCCTGAGCTGAAGTTTTATTTCTAGGTTTGGCGCACAACCTATGCGTTCTTCGAAAATAGTTGCGTATTGTCTGAGTATGTCTTCAAGAGGAGTGACAGCGTTGATTGTAACTACATGACCCGAATTGAGCCGTTCTTTATCGATTTCTTTGAGATCAATTCCGAGAGTGTGAGTCCATATTCCACCCAGAAGTGCATCAAATCCTGCAGGAACAATGAATAGGTCCGCATCGATTTCTCTATTTTTATATTTTACCGACAGTGAGACTTTCCCTAAGGGCTTTATTATATGAGCTGAGTAAGAGCGGAATGATACCTGTGTTGGTTGTAGTGTAGCATTGAGACCAAGACGTTTGAATGCTGTCTCTGATAGAAGTGAGAATTTGGCTCCTGAATCGACTTCAAATGCCTGTGGCTTGCCATTGAGAAACACTTTGACGATAAATTTATCAGAACCTGGGCTGAGCTCGTATAAGTCTTCAGTGCAGTGAATGTGACGAATACCATATTCTGAGTCAGAGTTTTGATCATTCTGAGAAGACTGTGTTGCGATGGCATGTGTCTTTGAATTTCGAAGAATGGTGGTGATACAGACCTTGGACACATGACCAATTTTCTTGCAGGAAGTGCATTTAAGCGCGTTGCAGTCGATTTTGCATTGATTTGCCTTGTGGTTTGCTCTACCACATTTGAGACAGAGTCCATCAACGCCCAAAGAACGATAGTCAACCCGTGTCATGTGTTGGGACTGTGAGCGTTGGTGTGAACTAGGACTTGTATTTCGACTTTGGTTGGGTTGTGATTTCCTATGTGACCTGTTGACCCCTGAGACATTGTTTGTGTCACTACTGAGATTGATGAAATTATCTGGGATTTTGGTAAACTGGTTGCTTTCAAAACGTGATGCTTCCAATGCTGTGGCTTTGTTGAGCAGCTCATCGAAATTTTTGAACGCATAGTGTTGTAAGAGCTGTTCTCGAATCCAGTTGTCTTTTACTCCTCTAAGAAATTGGGCACATTAAAAGGTGTCAGCAATGGAAATCACTGATTTGCATTTACATTCAACATAAAAATTACAATCTTTCGATTTCTCCTTCGGGGATGCAACGAATTCTGAGATTGATTGTGTTTGCTGCTGAGTAACATTTAGGAGATAATGCTGAGCGACTACAGTTGAGAAAGGCGGTGACAACATATTTTTGAAAAGTTTGATTAGCTCAACAAATGGAATACCTTTCATGGGTTTCTCAGGACCCAATAATGCAGCTAAGTTGTTATAATGCGTAGAGCCAATTGATGCACACAACAATTGAGACATTGTGATAGGGGAATCCACATTTTTGAGACTACAGTAATTGTCAAAACGTTCTAAATAAGAAGTAAATCTTTCCTTCTTGGCATCATATGATTCGAATGGTGAGACTTGGGGAGCTGAACCAGATCCACTTGTCCCCAATGCGGCAGTGAAGACTGAGAGAAATTGTTCGAATTGTTGTTGATCCATTTTCCCAGCTGGAGCTGTCTCGGAAACGACACGAAAATAATGGCGGCTGAAAACGTGGCGGCTACGCGGCGGAATCTAACTGTTTCACTGTGTCATACTGGTTTTCACTGGCAGTTGCAAACGTTTTAATCTTCGTCGCCAACTTATTGTGACTGGGTGATGAAAGTGACTAGTTGGTATGATGAGACAATAATAATACACACGTTAATTGATACATATTTGTATTGAACACAATAGACATGTTACATCGGGAAAGGCCAATACGAGACTGACTGTCAAAGGAACGGCACATCGAAAATAACGATTCACAATAGATATGGTATTCAGCAAGTGGAAATCAGCCAAGTCAACAACCGGAAAAATATACCGAAAAATGTCATCAAGGAACCCGTCGCATGGACCTAAAATTAAAAATAAGTATACGTTAAACAAAACTAACCAAGATCTTAACTCTAAGCCTTCTACTAACACAGTTGTAAGCCCAATTTCCCATTTAGTTTCAAAAGACCCTACTCTTAGTTTCATTGACGTAACCATAGAAAATCCATCCAAGTCCCTCATAAAAAACAATAGTGCTTCTAGCAGTTTGCCATCTGTAAGTACCAATGATCTGGTAGAAGAGCGTATTGTCCCCACTTCAATAGCAGAAAATAAGGAAAAGTCCACTGAATACTCAAATTTTGTACATGGAGGTGTACAAATTCCATCCTCAGTCCATATGATATAACTACCAGCCTCAACATTATACTCGACGAATGAGAAGAGTTCATTTTTAGACCCCTACTACCACCAGTTGTGAGGGCAACAATCAACTCTAGCAAAGATCTCGAGTCCAAATATCTCCTATCTAGGCCAAGAGATAACAGAATTTACGATAACGTGAGACTATTCCTGGCCTATCTGCCCAAAGCTCCTGATACTACGTATATCGATGGTAAAAAAAAGATAAACATTAAAGTTTTAATCCAACGAGAAGGCCTTCCCATTGAAATAGAGGCTCTCCGTGGACTTTATTTTAAATACCATAAAGAATACGGTATATCTCCAGCTCAAGCCAAAAAAGATCTGGACACTTATATTCTGAATGTGTCGACTGTACCGTATTTAAACAAACAAAACTTATGTTTTCGTTCATCTCAGATTTCTTCGTATTTGATTGATTTTTGAATATTTTTCAACTGTGTTGGCCTGTTGGCCCCCACGATTTTCGCAAACCGAATATGGCTTCTTACAAAAGAAACAGGAAATTCGCTCTTTCTTATTATTTGCCCATACTTTGAATGCTGCCTCTCCGCCACTTGACTTTTCACTGGCCATTTCATTACGTGGCCTGTATTAGTCGATTAGTTTCCGTTTGACGAGATCGCGAGTAAGATCACGTTGAGGCCTTGTTTTCAAACGCTGTTATGAGAAAACCGTAATTCTCCGGCAAACTGCTCAAATAGAATGACACAGCAAGCTCATCTGCAAGGTTGGTATCGATAAAAGTTAATTCTTCCATAATTTGTTCTATTTCGGTCAAATGCGTCCACATTTCCTTAGCCGTTTTCTTGCGTTTGATATGGATTAGCTGATTATCCTCCACTAGTAATCCAATATATTCTCAGGCCCTTTTATCCATCGTCATCCAAGAGTCAGTCGTAGGAGTCGACGCATCTGTTGATATTATCGAAAACAGTTGCTTTTTCATCAGCAGCATTTCAGTCCTGAATTTTCACGTCTGATAATTACTGTTGGTCAGCTTTGGAATGTTTACTCTCAAACGTCCGCCATTTTCGGAGTTGCGAGTTGTGACGAAATCAACTCAAAACTTTATGTTCCGTAAAACGATTGGATTCTTCCGGATAATTGTACTTTATTACTTCAGTAGTGAACCGTTCTTCTTGGCACATAACCTGTTGGCATATATTCTCTATAGAATTAAAACTATGGAGTAAAATGTACGCTACGATTAAATAAAAGACGTCTGGACACAAGCGCTTTTTGTTTAGAACTGACTTATTACTACAAAGATGAATATGGCAATACTGAAAATACATAGTAAGATATGGTAATACTAAAATAGATTCATTTATATGTATCATCGCCATCTAACAGGTACACACTGATTAGCCCAGCAATAAATATCCTTTCGTAGGCTTGGCCAGAAGAATTTCAGTGCTAAGCGTTTTGCGGTGGCACGCCCACTAGGGTGCGAGAGCTAGTGGACGTTATCGAAGGCTTGGTGGCATAGCACTGGTGATGAGTAAAGCTTAAAAGCACCGTTGAACTCTATATAGTCCACCGTTGAACTCGATATAGTCGTCCAAAACAAACTGATGCAGCTTGAAGTGGGGGCTTGCCAGGAGGTACAGCTACTGGTCATCTGTGGCCTGGACCTCACTGATGGCTCGAGCAGTAAGTGTGGTGAGTACCGCAACCATCTCTACGCGAGAGAGCGCATCGGCGATGACGTCATCTCCTCTTGGTGTACACTCCAATCGTGTGTCAAATTGGCCGATGAAATTTAACTGTCTGCACTGGCGGGGTGAGTTTTTGTCCGAGCATCGTGTCAGGGTAAAGGTGAGTGGTTAAATCACGGTGTAGACTGTGAAGTGCCTCCCCTCCAGAATTCATTGGAAAAATTTGATTGCACTGAAGACTGCCAAAAGTTCGCAGTCAAGGTGGAGTAGCGCTGCTCGGTCTCAGATAACTTACTCGAGAAAAATCCCAGGGGTATCCAAATACCAGCATCACCATGCTGGTCCAAGGCTGCGCCACTTGTGGTATTGGGTGCGTCAGTGCATAGTGTCAACTGGCGTGAAGGTGAAAGGAATGCTGCTGTAGTTCCTGTGGCGATGCTTTGCTTGCATCTTCCAAAAGCGGCTTCAGCGTTGGGTGTCCAAGGGATTTGCGACCTCTTGGTGCTACAGCCTTTCAGCAGCTCTTGAAGTGTTGCTTGTAACTTGGTGATATGAAGTACGCAACGGCGATAGAAGCTGAGTATCCCAAAGAAACGTCTCAACTGTGAGGAGTCAGCAGGCTTGGGAAAGTCTGCGATGGCTTTCCTCTCGGGAACTGGTGGTCGGAAACCTATCTCGCAGATGTTATACCTGGCAAAGATGACCTCGGGTAGGCCGACCTGGCATTTATTCAAGTTTGGCTGGAGCTTGCAGTATGGAATGAAGTTGCTCAAGGTGACGCAGGTGATGGTCGTGGCTAGCTGAGAATACTAGGATGGCATCTTGGTAGATGCGTACGAAGTCGAGCTTCCTCAGCAGGTAGTTGGATGTCGCGGCATAGTTTGGCCTGCATTGCGTAGGCCGAGAGGGATTCCTATTATCGCCGTTTCGCAGATGTCTACTGGTGCTACCAGGATTTGATAAAAGGTCCACTGCAGGTCGATGACCAAGAATACTGAAGCGCTGGCCTCCTGTATCAGATCTCCGAAAATTGGCAATGGGTAGCGGCCTGGGCGAGTGTTAGCATTTAGTTGGTAGTAATCCCCAGTGGATCGCCAACGGCCACCGTCCTTGGGCACCATGTGCAGCGGACTGGCCCATTGGCTTGACGAAGGTCGAATTATGCCTTGTTCCAACAGGAAGTCGAATTCTGCTTTCGCTAGAGAAAGGCACTCTCCCGCGAGGCGACGTGGCCTCCCAAAGATGGGTAGACCGTGCATGACTATCTGGTGGTTAACGGGAAGGTCATTGATCGAAGCCAACTCACTTGGTCCTAGAGGTGTGTTTGCGTGCTTTGCGATGGTCTGCTTGCATATTCCTCCAGTAATGCCATCCAAGGTCAATGACTTGCCCGCGGCGCTGATGCTTTGCACTGGTGGAGCTGAGCCAAAGACGCAGACTTTAGAGATGCTGGTGCAATCGTCCAAGAGGCGTCGATTTTGTAAGTCGATAAGCAGGCCGTGATAGTCGAGTGCGTCAGCTCCCAGAATGGTTGTCTGGACGTTTGCGATAGCGAAAAGCCAGTGGCATGGGCGGCGTAACCCAAAGTCCAGCGTGAGTTGCTGGGTACTGAAGGTGACAATAGGTGTACCATTGGCTGCCTGTAACACAAGGCTCTGCTTCTGAAGAGGCCAGGCGATGAGGTGCCTGGAAATAATGGAGAGGGTAGAGCCGGAACCCACCAAAAAACGAGCTATTCTGTTGCGGTCCGAGGCATACTGGCACTTTTCCGGGTTGTTGCTGGCATTGCATCGCTAGGGCTCCATGTTT
The DNA here is from genome assembly GCA_963969285.1 of Odontomyia ornata. Taxonomy (NCBI): domain Eukaryota; kingdom Metazoa; phylum Arthropoda; class Insecta; order Diptera; family Stratiomyidae; genus Odontomyia; species Odontomyia ornata. The sequence goes on along the minus strand of OZ017739.1, from coordinate 402,856,368 downwards.
ACTGTGATACCAACAATATCCTGTATGTGGTTCGGGACCCTGGGTGGTGCGGCGTGCCCTCCCTTAGTGGCCGTCTCGTGATGAGGAGCACACGCGCTGCATGTTGGCACTGGCGAATAGTTGCTGGAGTGCCTCACAGGCCAACCTGTCAACTGTGCAATCGCTAAGTGCAGGGCGGCTTGCTCGACTGCGATCTGGTTCGGGGAACTATGTGTTGAGGAGAAACGAGATGAGCTCTGGGTTGCATCATCATCATCATCTTGCCCGAGCAACCATGCTCGTTGCTCTTTCGGGGTCATCATTTTGGTCAATTTTTACTCTTTAGAAGTACAAAGTCAATTTTACTCTTATTGTAGGAGACCAAAAGGACCGATGACGATGTTAAATGTTGACGCAACCAGTAGTTGATGTTGAGTGAAACTTGTAGAAGACGACCCGCTGAAGACAAAACTAGTAGTTGATGACTCTGATGCTGAAACGAAACTTGTTGGAGACTTGTAGTATCTGATGATAGGACTTATAGAAAATTTCTGCTAAGAATTCATATACAAGATGACTTATTGCAAGATTTACCATGCCCCGGTCCCCAAAAAGCTGTTTTTGGTGAATTTCAATCCTTGACCAGAATTCTCCAAGGGTTTCCTGGTATGGTACCAACAGAAAATATACAGGCTATCAACAACGAATACAGACAGCTGATATTTGACGTTTCCATTTCTAATTTGTTATGCAGTTCTGGTTCAAGTACTGAAATATTTATGGTTGACAAATTTCGGATTGAAATAAGCAAAATCTCTAATTTGAATGGAAAACCCATTTTTGAAAATTTCTCACGCTTTACCCAACAAATGATAACGCTCCCTTTATTTAATTCAAAGGTTGAAAGAACATTTTCTGACATAAATGTGATCGAAATTGTTTGATATTAAAAATGTATAGGGTTTTCCAATAAGAGGTGTTATTTTGATATTTAAAAAAAAGCCATTTTTTAATAAAAATGATCGAATGTTTATTTTATTATAAAGAAAAAAGTATGCTGTTGATAGTAAAAAATAACATCAGGCAAATGATCACCACGGCCACGCTTACAGGACGATATCCTTTTCATGAAATTTTCCATAACCAAATCGTAAAGTGGCTGCCTTATGTCCTCGATAGCCTCACGAATTCTATCTTTGAGGTCTTGAATCGACACTGGGCTATTGAGGTAGACTTTCTCTTTCACGTGGCCCCAAAGAAAGAAGTCGCATGGTGTTAAATCACAAGATCTATTCAAAATAACATCTCTTATTCGAAATCCCTATATCTTAATATTGCATGCAAAAGAAGGTTTGCGAAAGATTGAAGGAGGACGTAGCAAATTTTCCCATACAAAAGCATGACAATTAATGGACTCAAAGCAGCTTTTCAAAAATAAAACTTAAAGTAAATAAAAAAAGTATCCTACATTAGCAGTAGACTTGTCAAATAAAAACTGGTCACACTGCTTCCTGATATGTGAGATTTTTATGGTCTCCAGTAAGGTTACTGTCAGTTTCTTACCAAGGGTCTTTTAGACATCCTCACGAAAAAATTTTGCTCCGCAGCGAAAGTCCTTCGAGCTATATAAAAAACCACAAAAGTAGCGGTCATATTTTCCAAAAAAAAACAAACTTTAAATAAATTCAATGAAGTATTTAAAACCTTTAATCAATCTTCCCTACAGAGAATAGGCAACGCAAAAAATGGTGATTAAATTATTTACGAGACTACTTGAGTAAGGTAGCGAGTTTCGAAAATAAATTTCAGCTCATTTACGACTAAAGAATTGACTTTTTCAAATACCAGTATTCCGCTTATTTAGGAAAAAATTACATTTCAAAACAAACCGAGCCAATTAAACTTCTTTTTTTGGGTAATTTCAGTTTCATTTTTGATAGTAAATCAAAGTCACGTACGGGAAGCATTCAAAATATTTACAAAAACGTTTGAAAATTTTTCTCGTAAGTAACAAATCACTTTTTTCACAGCTGCTCTAAAAAATTTAATTTCTTCTAAATGACGCTTTACGTGTGTTTTACCACAGGTAAATACGAAGTGGTACCATTTTGAACGTTAAGTAACGAAAACGAAGGAAGAACATTTAACAGTCTAATTCGGCAACTAACAAACAAGATTGAGATTCGCTTCAACAAATACTTTATTGAGTGAAGTGAATCTACTGAAGGCCACCCCAATGTTTATCTTCTTGGAATAATCTTCATATTTATTACCCTGTTCCCATAATTAACACCGTATTTGGTTTAAATCGCCTCACCACAACTGGCAGCACCAACTCTTAACAACCGCATCAAGCTACCGCCATCATCATTATCTGGACCGTTAATTAAAATCTCATTTAATTATCATCGGTCCTAGCAGCGAAAAAGTAAATTCGTAGCAAATCCACCGTAACAGGTGTGGAAATCCATTCGTTTCAATGTTCGTAAGTTCGTCCCCAAAAACCATTGCTCCGCCACTTCTTTTGCCCTATTCTTCGTGGTTCTCAGTCCGCAGGACAAAATCTTACTTTCCTCATTCCCCGCAGTATCTTTCGATCCACATTAGACACTTTATCTGAATCTGCAACACTCGAAATTAGTCGCATGAAAGCCAAACGAATTGCACAAAACGTTCCAATCTGCACGCGCAATTGCCGTTTGGTATCTTTTCAGCGCACTTCGATCATAATAATAAATAATAAATTGTATCTGTTGGCACTAGCGCTGGAACGCAAAACGAATCAAAAATGCAATTACGAGGCTGAGGCCGCGGCTTGGCGCCAAACTTCTTTTCATCTTCGCAGCTCGCACTTAGCGACAATTACTGAGATAAATCATAGAATGTCGCCTATGACCGAGAAACAGTTAACTGGATTCCAAAAGTCATAAACAGATTGGATTGGGGGTTGGTTTATGGTTAGCAGATCGGAGATCTTTGATCTTGCGAATGATGCTGCGGATGCTGGGAACGCATCAAGTCGTAAATCATAGGGTTCAGTTCACCGTGAGTAATCTGATCTTGATGAAAGCGAAAGAATTTCGGGAAGGATTTAGCTTTTCTGGGATTACTTTAAGATTAGTGCATTCAACTTCTGCTCAAGACAACGAAGTTCGCTTAGACCTACCTTAAGAAAATCGAATGCGCTAACCAGATAAGATCTAGAAAACTACACCTGAGTGCGGACTATTAGATCGCGAAATAAAGGATGCGTAGGTTGGCGCATTCGCGACGCCGGCACCACCAACACATGGCCCAGTCTGATTAACATATGAAATTAAACAAGTTTCGTAATAAGAAAAAACCGTTTTGCGTAATTATCAATCAGGTGCTCGAGGAGCAATTGGATAATCTTAGCGTATCCACAGCTCGGCGGTGCAGTAAACGTTGGATGCTGACGAAGAAAAAGATACACATAGGCAACATATGGAAAAGTTTGCTGACGGGGTGACAAGGTCTCGCGTAAATAACTCTATTGAATTATGAGGTAGCTATTATTGTCCGCTGGACCAGTAATTAAATTCGTCGACCTATTGGCGCACCGTGACTATTATGGGAATGTATGCGTATCGAAGTGCATGTAAATTATTATTGAAAACGGGTCGAATTCGCGACAACATTGGTTAAAATTAGATATCATGAATTTGTTTTGATGTGCAGCGCCATATGGTCCTTTTTATCATGCTTTCGGTGAAATTGGTAGAACATTTTCAATGCAACTGTATGAAAAGTATATCTTAAAATAAAAGTAGCGTCGATAGTATCATAGAATCAACCTGTATTCATTGAGAAGTATAAAACGTGCAATCGTCTCTAAAGAAACGATTGAATGTGTCTCAGTCCATTGACCGTGTCCTTCAATTTCGAATTCCGAGCAGCGATGAACTGTCTTCGTCGATCTTGTCAGACCAGCGTTTCCGCAGTTTCCTCACTGGTCTCCGATCTTCATTTTCCCCAGCGAATATCCTTTTGGGTATCCGTTGTCAGTCCATACGATTCAGGTGTCCAGCCCATCGCAGCTTCCGCAGTCTTATAATCGTTGAGACCTCCGGTTTGTCAAAAATTGCATACAGTTCATGGTTGTATCGAATTCGCCATCGGTCCCCGTCTAGCTTTGCTCCGATTATTCGCCTCAGAACCCGTCGCTCAAAGGCGTTCAAAATATTTGCGGATACTTGGGTTAGGGTCCATGTTTCACACCCATAGCATAACATGGATCTTATCACAGATTTGCATAGTCGGAGGTTTGTTTTCCTGTGCAGCTTGTCTTCAAGATCGTCAAAACTGAATAAAATATTGTCGCGTGTTATGGTTCGCGGCCAATAATTTTAATGTTCCGGGAAAGTGAAAATGCAATGTCTTTTAATTTAAGTTAAAAGAGTTTATTTAATTACAAAAACGCACAATAATCCATTTAACACTTTCACTAATTTTAATTTTCACTATTAAAAATGTAACACTTGTCCATAAATTTCTTATCGCAATTGTCTTCTAAATCACTTCACTATTACGAACATCACTTTTCTATTACTCGAACAATATCGCTTCCCACACACTATCGCAGTTCTTATCGCGGTCGATTTAATGATCCCCCCATTCATTCAGCTCGCCTTTATATAGGGTCTCTAATCATTCAACTCAGTTCTCGTACATTGGTGAATTAGCGGGAACATTCCAGCAGGGAATGAATGGAGCAGTGACTCACTTTCAGATGTTGTTCATGCTTGTTGGGTTCTCGTGGTTTCGAGTAAATTCGTTTTGTTGATGTTCTTAATTGTTGTGAAAACAATTGAGACAGTAGCTCGCAGAGTTATTTGTACATGTAACAATATTTTATTTGCGAGCTGTATTCTTCGGGGTATTTTGTCTCTTTCACTACCCCTCTTCGTTATTATGGCGCCCAGATACTCAAATTCGCCAATGTTTTCGATACTGTATTCGCCAAAGTGTGATATTTTGTGTATTTGAGATATTTTTCCTCAACTGCATCATGAGCTTTGTTTTATTTCCATTGATTTGTAGCCCTACTAGCTTTGCTTCGCTGTCAAGTTTCAGGAGGAGTTCTTTGGCAGTTGTTAATGACCGTGACAAAATGTTGATGTTGTCTGCATAGGCTACTACTTGGCTTTTTTTTGGTGGTAGGGAGGTGAATGCCATTTATGTACAGAGTGTTGGGCTCCCATGCTCGCAAGAAGGCGACTAGACCACCCACTAAACAGCTCCCCTGTCAACCTGAGAACCCAGCTTGGAACCATTTGGCACATTACTTATGGCCAGGCCTCGTTTTGTTACGTCATGAGGCGCCTTCAAGCTGGGGGATCCCTTTCCTAGTGGGAGGGAAGAGGGGACGAGGAAGTGCCAGACAAGCGATCCCCCAGCCCCAGCGCCCCTGGCTGCTGTGAGTCCCTTTTATATTTTAGGACTGCCCCAGCATAATGTGCCACCTGGTTCCATTTGTCAACCAGTTCGAGCATCACCGCAACTATATTATCTGGGGTGAGCTCTTCCGTCTCCCTATAGACTGCCCTTCGCAGCCTGACCCATTTTGTAGACGCATAAAATTTGTGGCAGGCATTGTCCTCCTCTCCTGGGCAAAACCGACAATCAGGGGACCGTGACTTACCAATCTTGTGCAGGTAAGACTGAAAACACCCATGCCCGCTCAAAAGCTGGGTCAGATAGAAGTCAGTCTCATCATGCCTTCAATTTGGCCATGGTCTCACAATCGGGTTGAGGCGCGCAGTCCACCTTCCATTCGTGCAATTGACCCATGACTGCTGCCAATCGTTGAGCGAGCGCTGTCTCTCCTCGCGGACAACCATCTCCCTCGCATCCTCGTTTCGACGCACGTAAATAGCAATGCACTCTGCAGCAAGGAGGGCGAAAGGTATCACGCTTGCAATAACTCTCACCGCCGGATCAGAGACTGTCGGATACGAAGATGCAATTCTCAGTACTCCTCTTCTCTGTATCTGTGCCAAACGTTTTCGGTATGCCTCCTTGCTGAGAGCGTCGCTCCATACTTCTGCTCCATACAGTAGCACTGACCCTACAGAGCTCATCAAGAGGCGTCTTCTTGATGGGCTGGGTCCCCCTACGTTGGCCATAAGTCGACTCAGAGCCGATATTTCCGAAGCAGCCTTCTCAGCCGTTGCCCTGATTTGCTCAGAGAAACTCATCTTTGAGTCAATCAGTAGCCCTAGGTATTCACCGATGGCTTCGATTCGATTCATATATCTCCAATACTGATCACCCTCACTCTAGGGATTTTCTTTTTTGTCAAGATGACCACTTCGGTTTTTTCCAGTGCAAAACTGAGCCCACTAGCAGTCATCCAGTCCCTCACTCAGCGCACTGGCATACCTAGCCTAAGTTGCGCCTGTTCAACGGTGCTTCCGGCGACCAGAGCCGCAACATTATCCGCATAGCCGACCAAACGCGACTCATCTTGCATCTCAAGTCTCAGTAGCCCGTCGTAAGACAGGTACCACAGGTCCGGACCAAGGACAGATCCCTGGGCAACACCCGATGTAATTCCCATCCTTCGTTGGCCCTGTGTCGTGCAGTAGAGCAGGCTTCGGTCCTTTAGATAGTTCCTCAAAAGCCGCATTAGATATTCTGTAACTTGAAAAGAGTTTTCCAGCGTATCCAGAATATCCACCCATCTAGCGGAGTTGAAGGCGTTCGTGACGTCGAGTGTCACCAACAGGACGACCTGTCGCTTAGTGCGACTATAAGCCTCTGCCTTTTGGACCATGTTCACCACCTCTGAAATCGCATCAATGATAGAACGTCCTGCTCTGAAGCCGTACTGCCGAGGAGATAGGTCCCCATTAGCACGAATCGCGTCAGTTAGCCTTCCTTTGATGAGTTTTTTGTTGTAATCGAGCAGGTAGGGTTGTGAACACCGTCCAATACGCGAATGGGATCCGAATATTTTTTTTGTTAAAAAAATTAGTCAGGAAAATAAATGTCTTAATACAAACTGATAACTATCCTTTACCCAACAAAGATAAAATTTCCAATCAAATTAAGAGTGCCGAGTACATGTCTGCTTTGGAAATAAGCAATTTGATCTAGCAAATACCTCTTGACCCACAGTGCCAGGAATTTACTGCTTTCAAAATCGTAGATCAAACGGAACGCTACCACTTCAAGCGTATTCCTTCTGGCTTAAAAAAAAAAAAACAAAAAAAAATTTTCACCAAGAAATTCAAAGACTAATGGAAAAATTATTCTGGGACGAATAGCGGAAGCAATGTGTGATAACTTATGAATCGCTTCTAGTTTTTTCGAATGATTTTACGTCGCACCTTGCCCATCTCCAGGAGGTAGCAAAAAGATTGTCCGTAGCGAAGCTAACTATAGATACAGGAAAAAACAAACTTTGTATGAAATCTGTGAAATGTTTTGGATATATTGCTCAGAGGAACTCTGTAACAAGTAATCCAGATGCTTGGAAGCCCATTTCAATAATTCCCCGGCCGGAAACAAAGCAACGCCTGAAAATGTTCCTACAAATTACAGACTGGCTACGAAGTCTTATTCCTGATTATGACAAAATGGTCGCCCCACTTTACCTTTTGAGTAAAACTAGTAGTAAGCAGTTGCATTTCACGCCAGGAACCCGCGAAGCTTTCGCTCAAATTAAAACACATTTAACTAGTGACCAACTCATCCATGGGCCAGTTTATGGACGCCCGTTCTACATTCAATGTAACGTAAATTTCAAGATAATTGTAGGTCTTTTATACCAACGATATCTTGAAAGAGAACATTTTGTTGTGATAACTGATAAAAATATTTTATCTTGGATTCTAAACGAAACTAGACTAGACGCTTTATTTACTCGATGGTGCATTGAATTGCAAAAGTTTGATTTCACCCTCCAGCAAAGAAAACAAAATAAAAATGTCGAAGTAAATGTTCTGTCTCGGGTTGAGACGAGTCTCATAAATGAAATGAAAAGCAATATAACTGTTGGTAAGCAAAATTGTCCCAAGTACAATTTACTACCGAAACAAATTAGTGACTATCCGCATGAATATCCGGATTTCAAAGTAGAAAATGAGTTAATTTTATGGCATAGAGAATTCACTTACGGGGATCCGATGATCGACCGAAATATTTGGAAAATCTGCTTTCGAAAAGTTTGGCGTGGGATGTAATGCAACGCACTCACATCAACGCGTTTGGAAATCATCGAAATCGGAAGGAAATGCAAAAGTATTTAACATCTGCTTTTATTGGCCATTTATGGAGCATGATCTACGAACGCTCATCGACGAGTGTCCGTTTGGCCAGAATCCGATGAGCGGATTGCGACTACAAAGCAGGAGTGCGCGTTTGGATAGCGAGAAGGTCGTCAACAGGATTATACCGGTGATTACAGTTGTTACAATACTATCAGAAACCGAGTGGAAGATTGCGATGGATTGGGGAGATGGGATTTGGTTGTCGCGCGGATTAGTCGCACGCGGAGCGAATTGAACAAAAAGACGAGGAGTGAGAAAAAAGCGCGCGATTAGCGTGAACTTGGTTAGCGGATAATTTGAAGTGTATAGATTATTGTTGGAGTTTTTTGATGTTTGGCTTGCTACGTTAATGATTGAGTGGACGATGCAATTTTGCAAAGAACGGTGATAGGATGGAAATAAATTAATAATTTTTGGAATTGGGGGAGGTTGTTCGAAACCGCAAGACAGCGCGGACGCGGCGTGGAGAATTAGCTGGAAGTGTTATATATACGCAATTTTGTGAAATTGGATGAAATTCGTTTTACCAATTGCTGTGTTTCGAATAAAAAGATATTTTATAGTGAAAAATTGCCCCAATTGAACCTAAGGGATGGTTCGGAGAGTGAAAGTGAAGCAAATGTACCGATAATAGTACAGTTGAGTTAAAGCCAATTTCCAAAGTGAATTTTCTCACAATTGTGCTGACGCGATTATTTGTGGTGTACGGAATAAGCCGTTTGTATAGAGGTTTTTTAGATTTGTTGAGTTGTAACGGAAGAATTAAACCGTTTCCCGCCGACTGGCCGACTGAATTGTCGAGAATCCCATCTTTCCATTGGAATTTACAGCACACCGAAGGGGAACGAGATTTTATAAGACTTTTCGCAGAATCAGCGGAACGCCCGTGCTCCAAAGAGCATTTGTCTCCACCGATAAGACGGAAGTTAGTTAGGTCGCGTATGAATTCATATAGGCAATAATTTAGTCACGGGACTCCAAAATTTGCTCATGATAGACATCGGAAACGTCAGCCGTCTAGGGAAACATGAAGCAATCATTGATTGTATTCGATTAGGCGCCCGTTATTTTTTTTGTTTTGTTTAAATTTTTTGAATTCAGCGAAAGCAAATAATTACTGCTAAATTTTTCATTCAGTCCTAAGTAAATGAAACGGTTAGTGCGAGTGGATTTTGGTTTCGGTTTTGATTATTTAAAAATTCCAGGATTCCCCGCCCCGAACACGAGCGCTCGTCAGAGGAGGTTTGGGGATAAGTACCCTTCTTTGTTCAACAATTATATTTTCTTTGCATGTTTCATTAAATTTACATACATACTAATACCTGAACCAAAGCACTCGGACACCGGTGTTTTTTTCCATAAATTCTGCAGTCTCGAAAAGACCTTGCTTATTTGGTACCGCCTTTGTATTGGATTATTTTATATTTTAAACTAAAGATAATTGCTATGATCTCTCGCTTGTATATTCTTTTGTTTTTGAGCGGAACATCATGTTGAATTTGTTGTTAAATAAAATGTATTAATATCGCATAACTTTCGGTCTTTCTGTTCCGCTTCTTTTGGACCGAGTATAGGACCCGGTACGGTGGCAGGCTTCCACCTCAAAACATGAGCCAGCCGCCGGGTACATAGTTAATTCTTCTTTGTTTCAGGTGATATCGCGGGTTGAGTGGCCCAAGCAGAGTGCCTCTTTATGGCATAGCGTTATGCAATCAAATTGTATATTTCTATGGCATAAATTGGTCACCCAGGTACTCCCCTTCTGATGGGAAAGTTCATGCAATTCAAGTTGTATGAGTTTTCCACTCAAAAGAGGAATACCTGGCCACTGCAACAAAATATATATGGATTTATTCCGGTTGGGTGGGTGCGAAGGGGCTCCATCACCACCCGGTTGCCCCTCTTTCATTTGTGGGCCATGAACTTCGTCGGGTAATGACGAGGTTACCCCAAGTCCGCCTTTCTTCTCAGGTTCCACTTGTTTTCGTAACAAGTTCTATCTCCCTCGGTGTAGTTATCTACACTTTTTGCGACTCCGGTCGCCTCTTGATCTCCAACCAAATTCGTGAGTGCGAAATTTTTTGTAGTGGGTCCTCGTGCTGGGGAAATAAACCCGCCCCACGACACCGCAATGCTAGCCTGCAAGCGCATTCACGCGTCTCCAGACGAGGGCATTCTCGGCAGATACCGACACCTTCTTCTGCCGAGGCAGCAGACCATCGCTGCAGTCCTTCACGGACATTTTTGAACATTCTTTATTCACTACATTTTCTAGCACTTTCCTAGCCGTGTCTAGCATGCATAACGGGTAGTATGCAGACGGCGATTCGGGATTTTCTTTTCCCTTGCTGATCAACACGAGCCTCGCCACCTTCCATCGTACCGGGAAAACCCCGGTCCGTAGGCAAGCGTTGAATGTGCTGAGCAGCAAATCAGGATAATGGTGATAGACGAGCAGCAACACCTCAGCCGGAACACTATCTGGGCCTGGAGCTTTCCTCGCTTTCAATGAGAGGACTGCCTCTTCCAGTTTCGGCTGTGTGTAGAGTGGCCACTCGACTGCTGTTTCACCATGGACAGTGTCAACATGGACGGGATGGGTGGGGAAGAGTCCCCGCACTATCACGTCCATCTTTTCCGCGTCATGTATACAAGGCTTCCGTAGGGCACCAAGCTTCCGCATATCTAGCTTGTAGCCAAGGCCCCACGGATCCTTGTTCACATTGTCCACCAGGTCTTGCCAGCAGTGAGCCTTGCTATTGTTGATCAGTTTGCGAAGGCATTTCCTCGCCAACTTATATGCTGCCACCTGGTTGCATGCCTCATCACGATTCCGTACCCGTTGAGCCTGACGTTAAAGCCTGTGACATTCCCTTCGCTTTTCAGCGATTTCAGTTGACCACCAGTACATTGCGGGCTTGCCATGCCGGAGTTTTCGACGGGGCATAGAGGCGCAGCAAACAGTCGTCATGATGCTCATAGTAGAGTTCACCACGTCTTGAGCTACCAGTTCTTTCGTCCCCTCTGAAGCTCCCTGCAGCGGCTCACCTGCTGTGAGCACCTCGACGAACCTCTCGACGTCCATCTTTCCGGTGTTCCATCCAGTTGTAGAAAGCCGAGAGCACGGACATCGGGAGACAACATCACCTATCTCAAGCAGAATGCACTGATGATCACTGCCTCAGTAGTTCTTTAATACTCTTCAATTGTGTATCCTCCGTACTAAGGACTCCGAGGCGAATGTCACGTCCGGTATGGCTCCCTCACAGCAAATACGGTGGAAAGTCAGCGTATTTCCGGATTTTGGTATGACGAGCATCATCCTGGTCAGCATTTCCAGGATTCGTTTTCCCCATGGATCCCTTTGAGGTATGCCCCATTCGGTATCTCTAGCGTTGAAGTCGCCCTCAATGAGCAATTTGCCCTCTGCGTTCGAGACAGTGCCCTCCAGAGCATTAAGCTTGGCTTGGGAGGATGATGTCGATTCGCTAGACGGTAGGTACACACTAAAGCAGGTGGTCCCTGAGCACCGAGCCCACACGAAACCATCCCCCCGTCCACAACTCTCCGCTTGGAAATCACTGTTCCGAGTCCAGATGGTGGCAGTACCAGTTTCGTCAGAATACCATAATGCAGGACTTTTTTCATTATGTTGCTCACTTAGTAACAAGAAGTCGGCTTTCATGTCCCTTGCAAACTGCTCAAGCAGATTTTGGGTGGTTGAACTGTGGCGTAGGTTTAGCTGCAGGATTCGAGGCATCGAAGTTCTGATTTTGCCTTGGCTAGGGATTCCTGGAACACCCGGCATTTTCCTGATCCCAAGACGTGTCCAAAATCAGGTCATGGATCAGCATCCTTACAAAGAATACAGTGTGCCTCCTTCGTACACTCTTTTCTTTTATGTCGCATTTCACCGCACTTGTAACGTAGGGAACTGCTATCGGGTCCTTCGTATACTTGTGCGGTGAGACCATAACCAAGGCATTTGAAACATTGAAGAGGCGTTGCTCTTCGCCGTATCCTACAGACAGCCCGCCCTATTCGTACTTTGCCCTTGTTCAGAAATTGTTCAGCGTCCTTTTCGGTCAAGTCAATTATGGCCATGCGTTGTCCCCTATGCTTTTTTGGTGTCAGCGTCGCATTGATTCCGCCCACACTAGGGAACTCGCTTTTGCTGGCCTCTTCCACCTCGGCCAGATCCATGACGCAGTCAATTATCTTATTTCAATTGTTGCCATCGGCTCAAGCGAGGCTTTAGCTGTGCTTTTGCCGAGGACTTTCATTACTGCGTCGCAAAATGCTTCCCTATTCTCGGCCTCTGCTCCGAATTCGACGTGTATGTGGCCTGACCGCGTTGGTTGTGCTGCTTTAATAATAGTGTTAGTGTCTTCGGGCGCTACGTGTCCTCTGGTGTCCCGCAGCACCTCCGCGTAGGATCGACCATCTTGGGGTTTTACGAGCAGTACCTGCTGCCGGGGTCTTTTTCGGGGCTTCTTTCGCTCCGGTTTTGCATCAGGTCCTTTTCTTGTTGGGCGACCGTTCGACCTTTAATTTCTGGCACTTTTTGAAGGAGTTTCTTAGCGGCTTTCTTTGCTCCTTTTGCAAGCACTATTTGAAACCCGTGATCTGGTGCTCCACGCCCATCAAGTGCCTCTTCCTTCCTTCTTTTATCCCGATTTCCTCGATTGGGTTGGACGCCATTCTTTTATTGATTTACAAGTTTGTGCAAATGCAAGGTATGAACAAAACAACGTATGAGACTCAACGTTTGGGTTAGATTTTTCTTAAAACATTAAAATTGGACTTGAAATTTCTAGTGATTGAAGGATGTTCTGCTGCAGTGATGGTCTGCTGCCTCGGTTAGCCAAGATATTAGTTCTTGCCGGACTCAGCCTTGCCTTAGGATGCGTAAATGCGCAGGCAGGCTACCATTGCGGTTTTGTGGTGTCAAGGCCGAAGTAACCTACCGAAAGGATGGAATACTCAAAATCGGCAGACCGAGCCTGATTAATGCACTAGGGTTGCAACAGGATTTTGTCGTCACAATTGGTATTTACGAGCCCCAAATCAGAGTGGGGCATCCAGGTGGAAGCGGTGCCCCCTCGCACCTCCCCATCGGGATCAAGATCCATTGTAGACTTGGCCATATATTTTCCACTTAAATGAAAAATTCATACACGCAATTCGCATGAAATTTTCCTTGAAATGAAAAACAAAAATGTTTTAGATTTATGTTATAGTTTTATACGACTGAATCATATAAAACTTTACCATAAATAAGAAACCTGTGCGGAAGGCCATTCTACCATACAAGAGCGCCTGTAACAACAAAGAAGAAGGGGTGCGCTCACCCGATTGCTAGCTCATGAGTGGAGGGGCTATCCAACGTGGCGGGTCCCTTACCCAGTCAAGGTTCCAGTGAAATGAAAAGGCTGAGTTTTCCTTTTTTTATCTTTTCATTCTCCGATACTAAACTTAATTTATTATTTTATGTTAAGCCACTTAAAATGATAAAAATCCGTCTCTCTTTCTGTAACGAGAAGAAAAGAAATTGATGAAAAATTTGTCTCTATGAACAAAATGCAGAAAATGATGTATATAATTCTTAACTACATATAGAACTTATTCAAATTACTTTTAGTGAAAATATTTTGCTGAATTGAATCGGTAAAATGAAAATGTTGGACATTGTAAGACCAAACTAAAATACACAAATGTCTGTATGTTGGCGCTAATTTTTACTTGATGTAGACATGCTCGCTTTTTGCATTTTTCGTTGCAACAATTAATTTACTTCGACTTTTACTCTTATTTTGTCATTACACATTTCCCAATGACTTTAACCATTTAGACAATTCTAAAGTTTGTTTTTAGTAAATCTCTATCTTTAACTTACCACGAAGAATTTTACTTTTTGTTATAAAATATTTCTGACCCCAACTCATTTACTTCCTTTTTCGAAAACGAATGTACTAATTTTGCTTTAATGATTCAATTAATGATTCTTTTCTTATATAAGTGACCAACAGGGCACATTACCAGCCCTCCTTCAACGAGCGTTCGTTGTTGGGGCGGGCGGGGGCCTGCAATTCATTTTATATTCGATGTGTGATATAATTTGCAATTAAGTTACTTCCACTAGCATCAGTAGCATGTTGACTTTTATCCTCGTACGGTAGGTCTATCAACTTTCAAATCAAACACGATACAACTGAAAAGATCACAAAGTACAAAATGTAGTGCCGTTACCACATTATCGGTATAAATCCATTTCGGCTTTACAACAGCAATTAGCAGCTAGTTATAATAAATTCTTATACTTTCCAACAACGTAAGACCGTTAACAAGATGTTAATGAGTGTCACGTCAATGACCTCGCTCGTCTGCTGCTCCTCCTTTATACTCTGCAACTAATTGTATTCAGCAATGAGTCCTTCCGCATATTGCAATTTACAGGGAATCAACCAGCCCCAAAAACACTTTAAAGAGTTGAAGACAACAATAGAACATCCAAGAGCTATGTCAAATGTTAAATTCGTTACTTTTGCCCCTCTATATATACACTGGTTAATATTATGAGCACAGCAGAATGCATTTGAAGTCCACTGTGTTATTTAGTTGTTTTCGTTCACCACAGAACCAAACACTTGAGCAAAAATAACATCTCAGTGGCAGTGGGGGAGTCTCGTGACACCTTTCTCAAGTGGACCCCCCATGCCACACAAATCACTTCTGAAATTTCATATTTGGCTATACTAGCAAGCAAAGAATCAAATTATATGATCGCCATTTCACAAACCTCCCATTTGCAGACACGGCTGTGAATCCAAACGCCTCCGATCACGAACAATCACACAAAGTCTGGTGCACAGCAATCCAACAATAATTTCTCTTACATCGTTAAGCCAACAACCGATCACTCCTTGCTCTCATCCGGTGCAGATACACCCCGTATGTGTAGCAAATCTCCAATATCTATCCCGCTCATTGTTTCAAATCGAGTCCCGTTTCATATCAAATCTGTTTACCGCCTCCGTCGAGGAACCTCTTCATGGTGGTAACGGTAAATTCTTGTTTCAACAATCCATTTTTACTAGCACAAATTCACCTACATTTGGGTTATCTTTTTTCTCTAACCCCTCCGACCTTTGCTGAAAACGTTGTAAGTACCCTTCTGTCCATCTCCCCCAAAAGGAGTGTCTCATTTGCTAGAACAGTTGCCACCTTTTCACTTTGATCTTAAAAAGATTGTCTCCAGTTGGAAAATGGCCAGGGGTTACTTATTTGTGTTAATGGATGTGAATTCATACATGCTTCAATCTGAGCCAGTAGTGTGTTCATTTCTTCTATATTGTCTATTTGAGTTTCAATCGTTTTATAGAAGTGAGTTTTCATCGACTTTACGATGGCTTCCCAGAGTACACCAAAATGTGGACTGCTAGGAGTGATGAATTTCCATTGTGTACCGTAATTAGCAACTTTAGAAGAACACGCTTTAAGGGATGTATTGTAAATGGCTTGGAGTTGTTTGTTGGCTCCCGAAAGGTGGGAGCTACAGTCGCTGAAAAGTGTTCGGCAAATTCCTCGCCCTGCCACAAATCTTTTAATGGCTGCAATACATGCATTTGTAGAGGGATCGGACACCAGTTCTAAATGAAACGTTTTCGTTGCCATGCATACAAAAATCGTAATGTACACCTATGTAGTTTTGGCACCTCTTCTTTCATCCCATTTGATAGTGATTGCCCTTGCTTAGTCAATTCCCGTTTGTAGGAAGGATTTTCCCAATTGCGCTCTTGAAGCTGGTAGGTTTCCCATAAGCTGTGTCCTCAGCCTAGCTGTCATTTTGAAGTATGTCATGCATTCTCGAAGGACTTTCTTCACTTGCGTTTATCCTGAGATTACCCAACATTTCAAACGTAACGTATTCAGGGTGGCTACTACCACCGTGTAAAGTTTAGTGGTGGGCGTGTTGTATCAATAGCTTTGCGAAGTGGCCTTTTGGGATTATAGCAGGGTGTTTTGCTGTATCGACCGTATGTGCGAAATAAATGCGTCCACCCAACCTAAACATACCTGCACCATCGATCCATATGGTTAAGAAAAGAATAAGACTGCTTCTGTGGACACCATCGGCTTTAGTGAGTTGTTGAATCTCTTCTTTGAGCGTGTGTGCTTGAGTTTAGCTTCCCATAAGTTTCCTGTGCGTTTCATATTTTGGTGCTTGGTATTAAATACAAACCTTTGGCACAATGTTGAGGCTGTGTAAGAATGAAAATCTTGTTAAGATTGTTAGTTCATCATCTAAGGTGGTTGTTGAGGATGTTATGCTTTTTTCCTTGTCTCCATGGTGTGTCGTCTGTATTGCTGCTGGCATTTGGATGGTGGATACGCTAAGCTATGTTGGTCCTGCCCACCGCAGGGGGAATTGACAAACTATTTTGGGAGCATCCCCCCTTGATGCGATGTCAGCTGGGTTGTCAAAAGTGCTAGCTTGGTTCCAGCTTTCAATGGAGCTATGTTCTTGGATCATACTGACACAATCAGCAACGTAAACCTTCCATTTTGAATCCATGAAAGCACAACTGTTGAATCCATCCAATGCAATTGAGAGGCGTTGGTCCAGTTATAAGAACTCACAGCTTCATTCATCAGGCTTACTAACAACACTGCTCCATTAAGTTCTAGTCTTGGAATTGACTAGACCTTGACTGGAGCCAGCTTTATTTTGGCAGCGAAAAGTTTGAATTTTAATGCTGACGGAGTAATGACTCGGATGTATTTCGCAGCTGTATAAGCGGTTATGACGCGTCTCAAAACCCGTAGAGTTCGCGTTGATGGGATGGACTCAGTTCTGTCAATCGTTTTATCCCTAACTTTTCGAAAGGAGGAAGCTGTTGTCTCGTTTGCGTCCATTCCTTTATTTTCACTGCAAACAAAAAAAACCAAAAAGCAAAAACCAAAAACCCAAAAACCAAAAACCAAAACCCAAAAACCAAAAACTTCTATGGGATCATTCCAGCCTTTGTTTTCTAGACACAGTTTCTGAATATTAGTTTTATCTATGATGATACATGGCTGTAACCTACCGATGATTTGTGAATATTTTATCCTCCCTTAGCTTTGCTATTATGAAGGAAAACTCGTCCGTAGCTGGATACCATTGAATACCTAATGCTTTGATATGTTCTGTAGCTGTAATATTCAGAAGAAGCTGTATTTCCCTCTCTGCTATTGGTATTGGTGCCAATAGTTTTGAATGGTTTGAAGACCATTTCCTCAAACGAAATCCGCATTTCTTCTGAAGACTCCGAAGTTCTCCTTGCAGTAAATTGTCCAGTTTGTTTGACCCAGTAAAAGGCGTAAAAGTCTCTCCCCAACTGCACCTAGTTGATGTAGCGTTCCTATAGCAACGTATGGTGCACGTCCTGTTCCATACGTGACTGTGCTTAATTGATACATGCTGCACAAGCTCGGTTTGGTTAAAGCGCCATGAAAGCTTTTGAAAATGTTGGTCCCTTTTGTGGACCAAAATCTGCTGGTACATTTTTTCATCGAACTGGAAATGACGTAAATATATTACCTCCATCGCATTAAAAGATGCAATAGCGTTCCTTGAATTGGATGTCTAGTGTAAAGTAAGTCATTTAGGGGTTTTCCTTTGAAACCCTTTTCTGGCGCGTTAAATACCACTCTTAGTTTGGTGATGGTGCTGCCTTTTTTAATCACAGCATATTGTGGGAGATAGTATGCCGTTTTCATCTTTGTCCGATCTGCTGGTACCTTCGACACATGACCTAAGTTATTATACTCCTTTATAAACTCCAATACTGTTCCTAGAGTCCAGGGTTTCGAGACAAACGATGCTCCAATTGTCAGAATTGTATGCATACGGCTTTTTGAGTGTCACCAATGTCTACTAATGGATCCGTTTCACTCTTAAACGGTTAACTTACATAAAATTTCCTCATCAGTTAGCGACGTACGGTTTGTGAGTAATGATTCTCGTTCTCCCTTTCTTCCTTAATTAAGTACTTCGATGTAGGAATTGCTTCAGTCTCCCAAAATTGACGAAGTGTTTCGTCTAAGCAGCGATAAGAAACGAATGCACATAGTGATGCAGATATTTTACATGGGATTGATCCAAAGCGCACCCATCCGAGTTTTGTGACAGAGTTCCTGTAGTACTTCTTATTATGCCATTGGTACTTGAACTGGTATTTTCTAAGGATCTTCCGCCCAAAGATCTGGATTTCTTCGACGGCAGTAGACGAGATTGTTAGCCATCATAGAAACGCGTAAGTGATGATTAGCCTAATAAGAGTTTTGTACATTAGGACCTTTACTTTTGAAGTGACTGATTTTGAGGAAAAGAGTGATGAAATAATTGCGGTTACTACTTTCGCTTTATAGAGGGTTGTGCTGGCGTGTCTATTCACCGTAACTCGATTGCTAAAATGGACTCTAAGGTATTTGATATTTTTCTTGAGAGGAATTATTTCACCAGCAATATGTGCTTGTACATTCCTACTTTGAGACACAGCGAAACCGTGTCCTCTCTCGCTGACATTTCTAAAGCAGATCAGCTTCGATTTGCTGGCATTCATTCGAGCCCTCAATCCTACACATATTGAGCGATGTTGTGGACAGAGCACTGAACCTTTATTAGGGCCATCGCTGGGAGGCTATGGGTGGCAATTAGGAGGATATCGTCTGTATAGATTGCTTTATCGATGTTCGAGCAGTTCGGGTGTTTAATATCGTGAAGGAAAAAGTTGAACAGGGCGGGAACGAGGATAGAGCCTTGTGGGACTCCCAAGTTTATAAAAAAAGGATTTGAAGTGAGATTTCCCAGTTTGGTTTCGGATTTTCTATCCGAAAGAAAGCTATATTGAGTTCTGAGGATCGCGACCGGACAGGATGATATTTTGAATTTGAACTTGAGATCGTTGATCCAATCTGAGTAGAACAATTTTTTAAGGTCTAGAGCACAGGCCACTGTGCACTCTTTCCACTGAAATTAAGGGTGACTCTATTGTGCAATAGCATTATTCCTTGCTCCGTGGATTGTTCGCGCTCAAATGCAAACTGAAAATCGGGGATCAGGGGATTATTAAAATTGGTAAAGTTTCTTAAAACGATCTTTTCAAGGGGTTCACCCATGTCAGGCAAAAGAAAATATGGCCCAAAATTATTGATGTTGCCTCCGCAGCCTAGTTTTGGTATTGGGACTAGTTTACTGACTTTCCAAGGCTTTGGAAAATATCCATATTAATTTATAATATCGTCGAGAAGGAGGAGATGTTCTTTCGGCTCGGAATACCATCATGGCTTTGAGATAATTTACTATTTGAGGCATTTAGAAGATCTTCTACTTACGCTTCTGAGGTGAAAAATCTATCGAAGACTGGATGTTGTGGAGAGGATGCTTTATTATTACAGGAGAGCACAGTTAAATAAGATCCCTTGTATTACCATCGTTAGTAGAACCTCTGCTTCAGCGTTGTTGTTCAAAGCTGTGTTGGACAACTCATGGTAATGGTATAGTTGTTCGAAGTATCCCTCACATGCAACGATGTTGTCAGATTGTGTAGCGAAGACTTCATTCCCTCGCTTTATAGGGCCTTTCTCAATAACAAAGCCTGCAAATTAATCTATAGTTTTAAATACGTCTGGAGATGGTTGCAGTGATCTCACTCTACTTTTATAGAATTTGTTGACTTCAGTTTTGGTGCGTTTTAAGATTTCACGAGAAATGCTTGTTATTTGCGTTTTATGTTCCAAATACTCCTTATTCAATTGGTTAAAAGTTTCGATGATAAATACGCTTAAGCCGTTGGAGCGTATGCTTCCAAGTTTTCATTGATTAAAGAGTCTCCTGAGTTAGACATCTATAAAGTAGGCTACTTGGCTTCTGCAAGGGAGCTTGCTGGTCTAAACACTCTATAATGGCAGATGTTAGTGCCAATATATGAGAGTCTATTCCTGCATTCGAGAGAATGATATTTTCCGATGAGAGGTTTAGAAGAAGGTCTTTGAGGTCTTTTCTGAAGTTTGGCCAGTCTATGGAATTAAAAGGTCTGTAGTGAGGTGTACAAGTAGGAACTGGTATGTGTGATTTAAGGGAGATGTTGAGATGGAGGCCATAATGGTCCGATAACGTGCTAAGTGTGGAGTAAGTAAAAAGAATTGTGGGATCGTTAAGATGAGATGATATTATGAAGCTACCTAAAAATGAATTTCCCCCGGAAATGTTGGCACCCCAGCATTGGCTGTGGATACTGAGAGTTGAGCAGCCGCATAGAATCATTCAAATAGGTAGTTCCCTTTGGTATTCCTTGTGGAGTCCCCTCAGTGTTCGTGCCTGGCATAAAGGTCACCCTCTAGTATAAATGAGTCATGGGCTGAAGCTGTTGCGAGAACTAGATTACACGGGAGGTATAGGGAGCCAATAAAAATGTTGGCTAGATTTCCATTGGGTCTTTAGGTGTTGAGAGTTGCCACCGTATATGAGGAATTATTTTGTTCAAAAGGAATTTGATGGATATCTAAATCAGCCCGAAACAGTGTCGCAGTACCTTTGCCACTGTCATTACGAAGCACATGGTAGTTCCCTACACGGAATTTGTGTTGAGGGTTTAGAACTGACTCTTTTAGAAGGATGATGTTGAGTTGGGACAATTTGACCAAATCAGCAACGTAGAGCCTCTTATCATGTGTAATAAGGGAGTTGATATTTAGGGAAAGAACGGTGAGTCTATTTGCAATCATAAAGATTGAAATAGAAATTGAGGAGAGCCATTGGCTTCTTTTGGTTAGGAGTGGCGTCAAAAGATAGGAAGAAAGCCCTGACTTTGGATTGAAGTTCACTGGAAGAGACTCCCAGCCACTCCACGGTTATCTGTTGTTGACGCTCGTACGAGTCGAGTCTGTGAAATCAAAGTGTGGTGCGGAGTTCCATTTCTAAGGACTTCTGAATATGAAATTCGGTCAGTAAGGGGAACAAAGTGGCGTGAAGTTGCAGTGGTTGTTGAGCTATGTTGATACTTGGGGAGTGGTGCGTATACGATCGGAGGTGCCATCTTTTTGGCTTTAGCTTCCGTTCTTCTGTCCAACAATCTTTTCTGTTCTAGGGAGCCGGAAAAATTTCCTAGATGTCCATATGTCTTATACATAGTGTAGAATTGAGCGGTTCCAGGTGCTTCCATATTTTTTTTCCTGGGGCAATTCTTTTAGGTGTGCTCCTCTCCACGTACTACACATTGCATGTCGAATCAACAATTCGTAAATACGAACCCGAATCTTTGACATTGAATAAGATAACTCCTTTGGGCTCGTTGGCTTAGAATGTAGCGCAGTTTT
The DNA here is from genome assembly GCA_963969285.1 of Odontomyia ornata. Taxonomy (NCBI): domain Eukaryota; kingdom Metazoa; phylum Arthropoda; class Insecta; order Diptera; family Stratiomyidae; genus Odontomyia; species Odontomyia ornata. Next base: position 402,834,733 of record OZ017739.1, on the reverse strand, counting down.
ATTACTGCATTCTTATCTGCTTCCAATCTCACTATTAGTCTGAATAAGTCCAAGTCGATCTTTTTTCCCCTCGGGTACGCTGTGATAATTGGGCGGACAGACTCGAAGCCTGAGGTTGGTATTTGGCTGATTATGTCATCTCAAACCTCCTCAACTCCTAAGTCTGAGCTAACACCTCTTAGGATCACAATACGCATTTGTCTTTCTTTAGGGGTGAATGAGTACCCCACTGTCTCGGCATTCTAAAGGAGATTCGTTATATAATTGTCCGCCTCGAGCCAGTTCACTGTGATTTTCAGTCGGTATTTCGACAGCTTTGTTATTCTATACTCTAGAAAAGTACCATCGGTGGGGGTATATCCATCCAGAATGTCTTGAAGCACTGTTACCTTCACATTCTCTACGAAAATTGGCGGGAACTACACCTTTTTCGCTCGAGTGTTATATGCCGTTGTTTGATTATTTTGGTTATCGCTAGCGAGTGCGTTGAAAGGATTAATGCTAGGTGTGGGTGGGATTGACAAAGGAGCCGGGGCTTTACATTTTATAACTAATCTACCCTTCGCTAATATAAATTCATTTACCCTACAATTAATTAGGTTAACGTCTTGGTTAAAGTTTGAATTCTTTGTTGTCGTATCGTCCGAATCCGTCCCTCCCGGGATATTCCCTTACGGGTGGCTTTGGTCTTTGGTTGCCCGCCATCGTGTTTACTTGGTGCAATAATTAGTTCATTTTGCCGCCTCTGAAATTCTGTCCATAAGGGTAGCTCTATTTCAAAATTTTCGCAACATACTCCAGCAACTGCGTTCACACCTCGTCACATATGACCAAAAACAAACTCTCAAAACCACCACCTCCGACTCAACAAGGTGAACAGAATAAGTCCCCATTCAGCTAATTGCCACCGTTCAATCAAGCCTGTGACTGCTAGCCACAGCCTACTGGAAAAAAAAGCCTTAATATATGCCCGAGTACTACAACTTTTCAAAAGGTGGCGCTAAATGAACAAATCTGTGGCAGCGCTGAATCTTCATTAATTTTCCGCCAGAGGCGTTTCTGATGTTAAGTAGTTTTTAAGATGAAAAATGTCTTTTCAATAAACGTTTGTCAACTGGAAGGTTCGCATTTGAATTTCTTCGCTCTTTTAAAAGGAATATCCGTGAGCACAACGCCACAGATAATTGGTGACCCCAACGCAAGGTACACTGCGCACAACGAAATCAATTTTACATTGAAATCATGCCGCTTGATCGTTCGCCGGAACGTGCATTAAGTGCTGCAAATCCAGTTCCCGACACACTATCCCAACAAGCCGCCACCAGTAGCCGCCATCATTCAGGAGAGCAAATCGATGCCAACCGTGTCGTAAAAGCACCTAAAGTTGCAGCTTTTTGGCCGACAGATCCGGAATTATGGTTCGTGTAGGCCGAAGCACATTTTCACGCATACGGAATATCCACTGACGTCTCGAAGTATTATACGGTTATTGCAGCGTTGGATGCAGCGACCTTGAAACAAGTCTCCGATCTCGTGCGCGCACCACCGGCAACAGGTTTGTACAATGCATTAAAAACCAAATTAGTTGAACGTCTCACGGAGTCGGAGGACAAAAAACTGCACCGCCTCCTGACAGATATAGAACTCGAAGATAGGAGTCAGCTGTTAAGGGAAATGAGAACCCTTGCAAATGAAAATCTTGCGGACGACATCCTCCGTGCACTTTGGATGAAACGTATGCCTGTAAGCGTACGGTGCATCCTGTCTGCAAGTCACGGCATTGACCTAGACCAATTGGCAGAGATAGCTGATCGAATAATTGAAACTTCTTCATCGTCCCATGTGTCAGCTGTAGAATCTGTGGCAAGCGTGAGATCAACAGCACACAGTAGCTTTACCGAGAGATTAAAATCCCTTGAAGAAAAATTTGAGGAACTCATGACGCTTGTCAAGGAACAAAAACGTTTCAAATCAAGACCGCACCGTTCTAGCTCACGCTCTCATTCAACAAATCGTAATAAAGATATTGGTTTTTGTTACTACCACCACCGATTTGGTTCAGCGGCAACTAAATGCACCAAGCCGTGTGCGTTTAAGCCAGCGCAGGTGTGCCAAACGCCGGAAAACTAATATCGCCATCCGTACTCTGTCCGGTGTACGATGGCATACAAATGCAAAACCGGCTCCACATACAAGAACGAACAAGAGGAGTGCGTTTTCTCGTCGACTCAGGCGCCAATGTCTCTGTCATACCTCGCAAAATTGTTCAAGGACCTTTTGCAGTAAGCACTGTCAAACTTTTCGCGGCTAACAACACGCCTCTTAATACTTAACATTAACTCTTGACCTAAATCTCCGACGTTCCTTCCCGTGGAAATTCGTGGTAGCAGACATTCCGACACCAATCCTTGGAGCGGATTTCCTTCTGAAATACGATCTCTTAATCGATCTTAAAAGACAGCGTCTCATAGACCATGCAACGGGAATCACCACAAAGGGAGACATACTCAAAACCACTGAATATGGGATCTCCACACTAGACAACAGCGTCGAATGGAGTCAATTCCTACATAAGTATCCTGATGTCACATCCACCTCACGAGCGGCCACTTCTACGTGTCATAACATCGTTCATCATATAATAACACAGGGGCCGCCCGTTGCAGCTCGGCCTCGACGTCCCGTCGGAGAAAAATTAAAAGCAGCAAAAGCTGAGTTTCAATATATGGTCGACCAAGGTATTTGCCGACCCTCACAGAGTCCCTGGGCCAGTCCGCTTCTTATGGTACCCAAGAAATCAGGGGAGTGGAGGCCTTGCGGGGACTATCGTCGGCTAAACGCGGCTACCGTACACGATCGGTACCCTATTGCCCATATCGAAGCCTTCAGTAACATCCTCTGCGGTAAAACGATTTTTTCTACGCTAGATCTAATCAGGGCATACCACCAAATACCGGTGGCGGAGGAGGATGTGCCGAAGACAGCAGTGACAACGCCTTTTGGCTCATTCGAATTCCTGACCATGCCTTTCGGTCTGTGCAACGCTGCACAGACCTTCCATAAGTTCATTGATACTGTGACACGTGGATTAGATTTCGTCTACTGCTACCTCGACGATATCCTGGTGGCATCAGTGGACATCAACGAGCACCAACAACACCTCAAGCAGTTAACGGAAAGACTTTCATCGTATGGCGTAACCATCAATCCAGCAAAATGCGTATTTGGCGCATCCGAAGTAAATTTTCTGGGATACACTATTTCGAGCGATGGCACAAGACCACCCCCGGAACGTGTAGAAGCAATCCTCAGCTACGCAAAACCTCAGATAATCAACGATCTTCGAAGATTCCTCGGGATTATAAATTTTTATCGTCGTTTCATCAAGAACGCAGCTAAAATTCAAGCACCACTCAATGCTTTCCTCAAGGATTCGAAGAAAAATGACAAACGCCCCGTACCCTGGACCGAACTTGCTACGATCGCCTTCGAAGAATGCAAAAAGAGTCTAGCAGAATCAGTGACACTGGCTCATCCTAGTGACACAGTATCCCTCAGGCTTACAACCGACGCCTCAGACAGAGCAATAGGGGCCGTGTTGGAACAACAACAACCCGATATGCAATGGAGACCCCTGGCTTTCTATTCAAAGAAGCTTAGTTCGACCGAGCAGGGTTATAGCGCGTACGATCGCGAACTATTAGCGATTTACGAGGCCATTAAATTCTTTAAATATTTCCTTGAGGGCCGAGATTTTGTGATACGCACTGATCATAAACCACTGATTTATGCATTTGCACAGAAACCGGAGAAGGCAACACCCCGCCAGTTGCGCAATTTAGAATACATTTCACAATTCTCAACGCAAATCGTACATTTATCTGGAAGCGAGAACTTAGTCGCGGATGCGTTCTCTCGTTTGGAACAAATCGATATGCCAACAGTCGTTACAGCACAAGAATTGCGAGAGGCTCAGCAAGAAGATCAGGAGTTGCAAACCATTTTGGAATCCAACACATCTCTAAAACTCCAAGAGGTAACCGTTGATACAAGCGGATCTTTATATTGCGATGTGTCAACTGGTATTATACGACCTTTCGTTCCCCAACAGTTACGAAGAAGAATTTTCAATGCGTTTCATAACCTTTCTCACCCTAGTGGAAGGGCTACATGCCGCATCATACAGCAAAAATTCGTCTGGCCAGGGATGAGGAAAGATATTCCGGAATGGACAAGAGCCTGTCTGCCATGCCAAAGAAGCAAAATTCATCGCCATACAAGAAACGCTCCACAACAATTTGCTGTCCCCGCTAACCGGTTCGAGCACATACACCTCGACATAGTAGGCCCGCTTCCACCGTCACAGGGATACCGATACCTTCTTACAATGATCGATCGGTTTACTCGTTGGCCGGAGGCTGTTCCTCTTAAGGAAATCACCGCTGAAGCCGTAACATCAGCATTCTATGCCAACTGGATCGCACGTTTCGGTGCACCACGGACAGTCACAACAGATCAAGGAGCACAATTTGAAGCAGCGTTTTTCAAAGCGTTAGCCAATCTAGTGGGAGCAAAAAAAAACCCGCACGATCCCATACCATCCGGCATCCAATGGAATTTTGGAACGCTGGCATCGTGCGTTGAAAGCAGCATTAATGTGCCACAACTCAAAATCTTGGACTGACCTTCTTCCTACAGTTCTTCTGGGACTCAGAACGGCATACAAAGAAGACTTGAACGCCACAGCAGCCGAAATGGTCTACGGTGAATCTCTCCGAGTTCCGGGTGAATTCATCACACACGATGACTGCGATCAGGACCCTCAAATTTTCGTTGACAGTTTCCGAGAACAGATGCGAGAATTGCGCCCTACACCTACGGCCCGCCACGACAAACGAAAAATCTTCGTACACAAGGACTTACATAAGTGCTCGCACGTATTCTTGAGGGACGACACCGTGCGAAAATCGTTACAGCCACCATATCTGGGACCTTTTCCCATCGTCAGACGAATGAACGATCATCTTTTCACCATCCTCGTCAACGGCAAGGAAACCAACATATCTACAGAGCGCTTAAAACCGGCATACGAAATTAGTGAAAAACCAACTATTAGCGACGATGTTGATGACCGACGTCCCCTGCGAACATACGATCGGAAGAAAGTGACATTCACACCTCACACACTCGGAGGGGGGTAGTGTGGCAGCGCTGAATCTTTATTAATTTTCCGCCAGAGGCGTTTCTTATGTTAAGTAGTTTTGAAGATGAAAAATGTCTTTTCAATAAACGTTTGTCAACTGGAAAGGTTCGCATTTGCATTTCTTCGCTCTTTTAAAAGGAATATCCGTGAGCACAACGCCACAAATCTATTCATTATTGCTTTGACATACGATATTTTATTACCTGGAAGGAATAATGTTTAAAGCAAGCATGAAAACCATAATTGATTTCGTTGGGGAAGCAGTACTTCCCTTGCATATAATGAGTAGCAACTACTGTTGAAGACTTACAACTCAAGATAAACTTTATATGCAGAGCTTTTCGATATGATATTAGCTCATTATGATGCTTAAGAATATTCTTGAATACGTATCTAACCATGATTTATCAAAATCCAGTCATGAGAAGCAATTCCACACAAACGATTGTGCTTAAAAGCAAGCCGTCAGGCGTTACATCAGATCTAATCGCTCTAAGAACTTCATTACTTACCCAAAAACATATTAACTTAGCACATGTTTAAAATTGTTCCAGATTCTTTTCCCAGGATCACTGCTACCGAACAGTAGTAGAGTATGTAAACATTACACCTAATTAACAAACCATTTAAGCAAGTCCAAGAAGTTCACTGAAGCATATAAGACCCGTCATTTGAGGCATCTCATATGCCAAGTGTTAAATACTTCCCATTCGTCGACTACTCGTATGAAAATAAGCTGCTGATGATGATGATGGTGCTGATGCCCACATTCGACGGCATAAATAAAATAGGTGAGCCGCAATTATTACATCATAAAATACTTTCATGTGCTTATCTATGCTCTGCTATCTTGCGAGAGTATCTTTCATTCAAATAGTTAAGCTCCAAAGTTGTTAGTCCAATGTCTAGCCTTAAATGTTTGCTGCATTTCCTCACAGCCATGGGTTGTAAAGTGGTCAAAGCCGGAATAAAGTTTGCCCATCAAAATTGTGAAATGGTGGCAAAGTTTTTGGGATCTTCTTCTTCTTAGCAAGCGAGAGATAGAATTAATGACTCCCATAGTCGTGTCGGTCCATAGTCCGGAGGTAATGATTAATTACATATCTGTGATGTGCAATGTCTTTCACAGTTGGTTGCCGACTCGCCCTTTTTGCTTGCCCGATTGCCAGGAGCCTGCCTAGTTGTCTGTGGCGAATGCGTCTTGGGTTTTGATCTTAGCTGAGTTATTTTGGATGGCTTTAAGCAAAGTGTTTGAATAAATCGTTTAGTATGAATATTTTTTGGTGAGAAGTAGGGTCGGTCGGTTTCCATATTATATCTTGGCAAATTCTTATCTTGTTATGAAATGAATTCAGTTAGTGTTTAATTATAAAAATACATTTTCGATGTATACTTAGTGCAAATTGTGCTAGTGTTGCAAATTCCTTAAGGGGGTTATATGCTTTATGCACCCAAAAAACTAACCCATTTTTATGTATTTATCACAAGGGCCCTTGAGTAGATATTAGTGTAATTCTTTTTGAGTTTATTAAATACACTATCAAAATATGCGAAAACATTTATTTCATTACAATACTCATTTTCGGAATAATAGCGCCTAAAATAAAATAAAAGAAAAAAAGAATTATTCCTTAAAGCACTATTTGTTTTTTATTTTTCCAAATATCGATATTTCGGAGATAAATGATCTCCTTCCTCAGTGGCGATATTCTGAAGCTAATTGCTGTTTACATGGCCTTTTATAGCAATAGTTTTTTCCCTAGAGTAATTAAACGGTAATTAACAACAGAAGAATCTTATAAAAAGGGGTTTTAACAAAATAACGATTTTTGTATGGAAAGGAGATATTTCAAGTGATGACTCACACCAACTTCATTAAGTAACTATACCCGCTGCCAACATCGGTGTTCATTCTTTTGTTTTTCGGAACTCGAGATATCCACAAACTTTCGTATCCATCCAGTTTTCTCCAATCAGCTACTTCCTGCACAATCTCGAGATTTTCCCATTCGATTTTATGCTTTTCTTCGACAATGTGCCTCGCTACCGCCGATCTTGCTGTTTCTGTTGCACCTCGTTTGATTATTTGTTCCGCTTCTTTGATGTGCTCTTGCCACCGGGTTTTCGCTAGTCGTTTCGTTTGCCCAATATAAACCATGCCACACTCCGGGCAAGTGATCTTGTAGATACCGCCTTTTTCTTCCTTGTTTTTCGGGTCCTTCGCTGATCCTAAGGCTGTTTCTAGGCTGTATTTTCTGCTGGTAAAAGCTGCGTTGTTTCCCGTCATTTTTATTATCCTTTGAAGCTTTTTCGAAATTGTTGTGTGGGTGAGTGAGATCCTGCTTACCTGTTGTTCTTGCTCCTGTTTGAATAATGTTGTCAGCTGATTTTTGCGTTGTTCGTGCTCCTTTTTCTTTATCCGTTGTTCGATTACTTTTATGCTGTACCCATTCTTCATCGCTGTTTCCATTATGTAGTGTTTTTCCAACTGTAGTCGCTCGTTTGTCATTGGTACCGTGATCATCCGGTGAATCATCATATTGTACGCTGCCATTTTGTGCCCATATGTGTGGTTTGACGTGCTCGGGATCGTTCTTTGTGTGGTTGTTTCTTTCCTATATATGTCAAATTCAAGTTTGCCAGAGCCTTTTATTATGCTGATATCCAGGAAAGGTATCCGATCGTTCTTCTCTTTCTCCATTGTAAACGCTATTCGTGGGTGTATATTGTTCAGCTCATCCAAAAGTTTTTCCGCTTCCTTACTTTTGATCACCGTGAAGATGTCATCTACATATCTGATCCAGATAGGTGGCATTATTTCTTTGTGTTCGAGCTCCGTCTCGAGCCAGTCCATAAAGATGTCACTTAAGATAGGTGAGAGAGGGTTTCCCATTGCTGCTCCTACTGTTGCTTTGTAGAAGTTTCCTCTGAACATGAAGTAGTTCTCACTCATACATAAGGTGGCTAATTTAGTGTAACATTTTACACGTTTCCTCCACTCTGGGGACTTATCATGTTTGAGCACCCAGTCTTCGAACAGTGCCAAGGCTTGTTTTACTGGTAGGTTCGGGAACAAAGATTTGACGTCGTATGAGACCAGTATATCATCCTCCGCTATTTGCACTGTTTGGAGAATCTCGATCAACTCATCCCTGTTTTTGACGGAGCGCTTGCTTGGTTTGTATGGGAGTTTACTGCATTCTTGTAGCAGCCACTTCGCTATTTTGGTTGTAGGAGCATTCGTCGCCGTAATTATCTCCCTCATTTCTTCATCATTTTTATGTACCTTTGGTGCACATTTAACCCTTGGCAGACATGGGTTTGATACTCGAAGTCTTTTGATATCACCAATCACTGCTTTGCACTCTTTTAGAGTTTTTTCCACTCTATTTATTGATTCTGGAAGCGGATCAGTGCGTAGCTGGTGGTAGTTTCCATTATTTAGTTTGTCCATAACAAGTTGTTCGTAGTGGCTTCGGTCCATTATGACAATCGAATTCCCCTTATCCGCTCTCAGGTAGTACACTGGTTTTGCTTTCAATTCTTTGAGCACTTTCCATTCTGCGTTGTTTTTCGCATTCTTCGCCTGGGATATTTTGATCGCTTCCGCCGTTCGTTGCCTTACTTTTTGTTTTGTTTCGTTGTTCATGAATCTAATTGCCGCTTCAACATCTAAAACAATATCCTCCACCGGAAGGGTACCGTTATTGACCGCATATTTCAGACCTTTGTTGAGGAGATTAAATTGCTCCTGTGTGAAGGTTTCAGTTGATTTGTTGATGACAAAGTTTCCTATCGGTTCTGATGTGGTCGGTTGTTCCTGCTCTACATTTGTTTTTCCCCTCAGCAAATTCAATTTGTTGTCCAAAATTTTTCGCTTCCTGTCCTTTTCGCATTGTTTTGCACGTTGTACCTTCTCCATGATGTTATTGATGTCGCCTTTTTGCCCTGTGCCGTTCATCGCAATTTTCAGGTGCAGCGAGTAGCACTCTAATGTTAACGCATGCAGTTTTCCGTACAGTTGATTCACACTCCTCTTTATCAGACTCCTTTCTACCATTTTCCGTTCTTTCTTGGTTTCAAAAATCGATGATTTTAAAGATATTCGGTGGCTTTTTGGGGTCACCTTGTACTTCAAACACGATCTCAAGAACCTAATGTCCTCTGTAAGCCCACCGATTGTCCTATTTAGCTTCAGAAACCTGTTGAACTCCGATTTTGACCTGGTCGTCTCATCTACAATACTCATTTTCGGAATAATAGCGCCTAAAATAAAATAAAAGAAAAAAAGAATTATTCCTTAAAGCACTATTTGTTTTTTATTTTTCCAAATATCGATATTTCGGAGATAAATGATCTCCTTCCTCAGTGGCGATATTCTGAAGCTAATTGCTGTTTACATGGCCTTTTATAGCAATAGTTTTTTCCCTAGAGTAATTAAACGGTAATTAACAACAGAAGAATCTTATAAAAAGGGGTTTAACAAAATAACGATTTTTGTATGGAAAGGAGATATTTCAAGTGATGACTCACACCAACTTCTTTTAATTTATTTCATTGAATTATTATTATTATATTTTATAAAATGGCGGCTTTCTCATAGCCATCTAAAAAATTCATATAAAGCGGTGACAATGATCCTGAAGCGAGAAATGATCTGAAACAAAAAATTCAACAAAAGATTTTTTTAGAGACCAGTGGCCATCGTGTGAACCAAAATTATTGATAATTATTACAATAGCAACAAAATGGCGGACGCTTAAAGATATTTTTTTAATATTCGAGTTTTTTTAATGATTTATGGATTTACGAAAATAGAAAAAATGAATATTTTGATGCGCCCGGGGTTTACATGGTAACTACATATGTGTAGTAGTAAAAATTTGAAAAAGATCGGTTCAATAGTTTTGAAGAAATCATTGTCACGGTTTTAAGTAAAATGTAAAATTATTGAAAAACTATGAAAAAGGTACCTACGGCTCCTCAGTAATGCCGGCTCCATACAAAATGCCTCAGCTATGCCGGCTCCATACAAAATGCCTTCATTTTCTTCAAAAAGCTCATTCTTATTGCATTCTATCATCCCTCTGCTTCACCCTGCTGTCCTTAGAAGCTTCAGAGCTCGTACGATTAACATTGTATGTGCGAAGGATATCACGATTGCGGGTGTATTCAAGGGTTATGGGACTAATATGGATGCCCATAGTCTCTATTATTTTCATCCATATCCTTGATTGAAAATGCAAGCTGCAATATGTTTGGAATTTCAACTATTTTTTTACCATTGAATAGATGGTTATTAGCTGTTTGTCACACGCGACTGCTAAAACTGTAGCGTTTATAATAAAACAAATAAAATTTTAAATACAACCTCCTTTGAACAACCAGAAAATTCAAAATCCATAACATTACATTCACAACTTTAAAATCAGATTAATATAATCATTCCCGCCATGCGAGAAGGAGAGAGGGAGAGAGAAAGACAGCTCTCGATTGAACACGACGCGCTGCAGTACGCCTGGCCGGATTCATTGTCAATGGAAGGTTATAGAAATCCACCCGCACTTGTTATTTTACTTGCCATTAAGCATCTGCCTCAACTCACAAATTGGTGACCCTGATGTGGTCTGAACAACCAGTGCGGGAAAACAAGAAATAATATATAATATAGAGGGTAAAAAAATCATTAAGTGCCACTTACAATGGCGAACGAAAAAGAAGCTCAGGGTGCTAATGTACATGACAACGCAGTTCGCAGTCAGTGCCTAACAGAGCGCAGTCACAGTAAAATTACCGGGGTTCACGCCTGGAAATCTCACGCTGTGGTTCGCGCCTATCGAACGTTATTTCAAAAGGGTGAGAATTGCGACCGAGTAGACGAAATTCAGCTACGCAGTGTTAGCTCTTGGTGCACGGTACACAATCGAAGTGGAAGACAAAGTTCTTAACTCGCACCCGAAGAATCTATTTGTGACCCTAAAGAATACATTAGTGGAACGACTCAGTGCCTTGCTAGCTGACAAAATGTGTGAGATACTTGAGAAAGCTGTAATGGGTGACCGAAAACCATTACAATTTTTACGTGAGTTTGCGATGAAGTAATACGCATGATTTGAACCAGCTGGTTGCCAGTGAACATCCGAGCCATACTGGGGATACGACAGTCTCAAACGCTCAATCAACTTGCTGATCTCGTGGATACAGTAGCGTTAACGCTGAAGAGCAACGTGCAAATCCACGAAATCTCGCCCGAAGCAAACTCGTTTGAAACCACGTTTGGTTTGATAATGGGGCAAATGATGCTCAGTTTTTGTAAGGGGATGATAGAGGTCATTAAGCACGAGATTAACTCCTTGGAAGTCTAACATCATTCACGCAGTCGCAGCCACCCACGCTTGAACTTTCCTAGCTGCTTGAACCCCGAATGCTAAATAGTGAGTTCTGTTGGCACCATCAATGGTTCGGTGCTAACGCCAAAAGGTACAAAGGATCGTGCACATTCTTGGGGAACGCGAACGGCACTCGCTGATGGCGGCCAGCAATAATAGCCAAAAATCCTGCCACTTATTCCTCCTTGATTCAAGCTCGAAGAAAATGGTTCTCGTCGATACTGGAGCCGATTTGTGCATGATTCTACGTTCTTTCATGCACAGCCAACTTGAAAGGACTTCATATGAACTGGCGGCTACAAATGGAATACGCATCGCTACATATGGATTGTCAGTACTCACGCTCAACCTTGGGTGCAGTTTTAAATGGAATTTCGTCATTGCCTAAGCTGATCAATGGAGGCGATTTCTTAACAAATTTCGGATTATTAGTCGATCTCGAAGACAGCCGACTCATCGACAAGCTAAAAAAACTCTGGTCCCGGGGATGAATTTTCGAAGGTAGTGCAGAAAGTATCAAGGTAATTTCTGGGAACCCAGCGTACCATTAGCTTCGCGCAGAGATTACGGACATCACACAACCTGTCAAAAGTCACCAGTGGTGCGCTAGATGACCGAACACCACATTCCAACAACGCTAGGAGCTCCCGTGGCAGCCTAACCATGGCAACTTTCAACTGACAAGTACAACGTTGTCCGTGAGGAATTCGACACAATGGTCCAGCTCGTTATAGTGCGAGCTTCATCCAGCAGCTGGTAGTCGGCCTTACACATGGCCTTGAAGAAGGACGGAAATTAGCGCCTGTGTGGCTACTATAGAGCACTCAACGCGCGTACCATCCCTGATCGCTATCCCGTACGCCACATTAACTCAATCACTACGCGGTAAGAGGATTTTTTCCAAAACCGACTTAGTGTGCGCGTACAACCAGATTCCGGTTGCCAAGGAGAATGTTGAGAAAACGGCGATAACAGCTGCGTTGGGCTGATTCGAGTTTTTGCGCATGAGCTTCGGGCTTGACAACGCAGCGCAAACCTTCCAAAGTTTCATTGACGAGTTGTTGCGTGGGTTGATTTCACATACGCTTATATTGACGATATCTTCGTACCCTCCGAAAACATAGAACGACATCGAAAACATCTCTAGCAAATTTTTGAACGTCTCAAAGAATACGGTGTCACCTTCAACGGCCAAAATACGAGTACTAGATCGAGGAGGTGACATTTCTTGGTTACATGGTGAGCAGAGAAGGCACTAAACCTACAGTGGAATTTGTTGAAGACATTGCCGATTTCCCGAAGCCGGAGACAGCTAATCAGCTACGCGGTCTCATCAGTATGTGCAATTTTCATAGAATCGGCATGCCTGATGTGGCCCGCATACAAGCTCTCCTGGACGATATGTTCCAGGGACAAAATAAGGGTAACACGCCGCTAGAAGAGACACCTGCAGCAAAGGAAGCGTTCGAAAATTGCAAAATTGCCTCGTTTAAGCAACAATCCTGGGGTATCCTCTAATCCGTGCCCACCTCGCAATCGATTATAGCTGGAAGTCTGCACAAAAGATGCATATGTTCTAGCAAGGGCCATTTATTTGTCTCGTACATGCTCGACAATATGCCTAAAACATTTTCCGACCCGAAAATACTCGTTTAGGTTAAGTATTTAAATAAAACTTTAAATAAAACATTCAAGGGGAGATAAATCGATTTAAAGTTTTTAGGTAGTGACAAGTGGAAAATTGTAAATTTTTTTTGGTTTTAGCCCTCAAAACTGCTTTTAAACTTCTTCAAAGTACCACACGTTTATATTTTTAAGAAAGCTTCCACACTGACCTATTTATCGAAACCAAAGTATTGCAAATCAGTTGAGAATTGTGGCCACAGCAATGCCATAGGGGGAAAAAGTTCCCTAAATCTGCCCCCAAAATATTACTTTCTCGCTTATTATACCACTTAAAAAAAACATCTTTGGTTTTGCTTTGTTTGTTTATATTCATGTATAACTTATAAGCAATGAAAAATTTTTATTAAATTGCATTTGAATTTTTGTGCAGACAAGTTTTGTTTTTTTGCTGTGTTCCTATTTGAACGCTCATAAAACATACTGTTCTTATTGCAAAACATTACAAGTTTATATTTGACGTAAACTACAAAAATGCTGCAAAATGAGACCAAAATGTTGATAATCGGATAAAAACGGTGACCACAGTGACCGATCAATTCCGGAGATCAACCGAGAAAATGGACACACTTTAGGAATATCTATGTCTATGCCTCCTAGACACCATAAACTATAGTATTCTCATGCAAAGTACTGCAAATCTATACTTGACGAAAACTACACAATGCAAGCTACAAAATGAACCCAAAATTTTGAAATTCAAATAAAAATTGTGGTCACAGTAAGTGATCAAAGCTGGAAATCTGCTCAAAAAATATCCATGTTCCAGAAAAATATCCATGTTCCTCAAGTGATGTAAAGTTACAGCCACTTACATCAGCGAAATCACCAAATGTTTTATCAAGAACATCCAGTGCAGTGGTTCCAGCAGCATCCTCAATCTATGCTCTCTTCATTAATTCATCATCAATGGATCATCGAGGACCCCAAAATCTGCAGGCCCGCCCTTTCATGCGTAGTATGCTCATTCTGCAACAGCAACAGATCGTTCAGCTACAGTTTCAGAATGAGAGTACCGCACCAAATACCTTAATTAACCCACAAGTAAGCGTCACGACAGGTAATGGTATATTGACTGCAGTTTCGCCTCCACTTCTAACGAGGATATGACCAAGTATATTATTTCTAAACTTGGTTATGTACCTAAATTATTTTAGTGCGTTAAATTAACCAAGGAAACTCTTCCGGACCAATTCATAAGCTCCTTTAAACTAACGGTACCTAAAAGTTTACCAATTATGCTGCAACCCGAATTCTGGCCTCAAGGATTACTGGTTGAATCCTTCAATAAGTGGCAACCCAAGAGTTGATTTCCGACCAAAACGGGACCTCAGTGAACGTTCTGAAATTTTCTATCAACAGTGGACCTCATGTTACTACTAAAATGTTCGTAGTTTGAGGACCAAGACAATTGACCTGCGAGTAGCCTCTTGTATTTATAGTGATAAAATTATATGCTTAACAGAAACTTGGCTGACTGGTGATATATTTGACAACTAACCTATACTAACTTGTTTGTTTTCCGTAGTAATAGTGACCGGTTAGTCAGTGGGAAACTTAATGGAGGTGGTGGATTTTTAGGTGGCCATAAATCTGTCAGCTATGCTCTGTAGATGGACTTTCATGCTTCCCCTCCAGTGAAATGTGTAGCTGTCCATGTCCTCTTTCCTTGTTGTAAAATTTTGGTTTGCTCAGTTAACATCCCTTGTAATAATCCAATTTCGATTTATGAGCGAATCTTCTCTGAATTTTCTTCCCATATCACCAACAACTATCCTTCATCCCATATTCTTGTTTGTGGCGTCTTTAATATTGCTTCTGTTGTATAGGATGAGACTTTCTCTACAGTTATTTTAATTGGGGGTTTATCTTTAGCTCATTCATCCTTCTTTCACTTTGTGTACTTTCTCAGTTCGATATTGTTCCCAACATCAATAAGAAAACTCTTGACCTTATTCTTTCTAATCTCCCTAAACCTTCACTTAACGTCCTTCCCTTGCGCACACTATATATGAGTCCTGATCCGCAACATCTCCCACTGCCTTTTTTTATTTATGCACCCCAAGCTTCTCATCCTAAAAGGTGTCGCCTGCTTGCTTCAACTTCTTTAAAGCTAACTACTCCAGAATGAATAGGAAATCAATTCTAGAAGCTGGTTCTCTCTTCTCAAGAATCTAGGAGTCAATGAAGCACGTAGTAACTTCTATACCATACTATCTGAAATCATCCAGGAAAACACTCCTATGTGTCGTCCGAAAAAGTCAGGCGATGCTCCATGGCTCAACTCTAACTAAGTTGCGGCTCTGAAAGCAAAGGATTCTGCTAGTTTTAAATTTCTGAAATCACACCTTCAAAGGGATTTCGAACTGTTTAAGGAACTTTGCAAAGAGGCCAGAACAGCAGCTTTCTCTGCCCAAAACAAATATATAGAGCACATTGAAATCTCTTTAAATGCCCTTCACACGAAGCCGTTTTGGTCCTTTATCCGTTATTTTAAGAGTTCTCGTAAATTTCTTCACTTCGTTCGCTACAAAAACATTACCTCTACATCATTACAAGATTCTTGTGATCTGTTCGCACGGTATTTTTCGTCCTTCTTCTCTTGTTGACATATCGGCCTAGTTGCTAAGGAGTCCTTTACACCTTCGTCCTTATTGGATGCTTCTGGGTTTGTTACAAATCCAGTCGAGATTGAACTTATAATGCAAAACTTAGATTCAAGCATAGGCTGTGGTCCAGATGGAATTCCGAGTTTTTTTAGGGAATTATTGTCATCTTTCTTGTGTGTCCTTTATCTATAATTTTTAATATTAGTCTTGCCAATGCCACTTTTCCCTCCTAATGGAAATATGCTTTTTTTATTTTTAAGGCAGATGATATTGATTGTGTTACTAAGTTCCGACCTATTTCTTTTCTCTCCTGTTTCAGCAAGATTTTTGAACGTGTAGTATATAATAGAGTTTATCCATTAGTTCTTCCCTTATTGTCTCTTGAGCAGCATGGCTTCATCAAAGGTCGATCAACCTTGACCAAACTTTTACCTTTTACCGACACGGTCGCCTCTGTGTTTGCGAAACAAAGCCAAATGAATGTCATCTACACGGATTTCTCCAAAGCTTTCGACTCGGTGGATCATAATATCCTTTTCAGCAAAATAAAAAGTGTTAATCTTCCCCCCAACCTTATATCCTGGTTTTCCACATAAGTCACTAACCGTGCATGTGTTGTTTCTGTCAACTCCTACCTCTCTTCTCTATTTCATCCTATTTCTGGTGTCCTACAAGGATCGATTTTAGTTGCTTTACTTTTTCTCATTTATTCAATGCTTCGGTATCGTTATTTGTCTCTTATATGCAGGCGATCGTAAAATATTCAGAGTTATCAATAATATGGACGATTGCGTTTTATTACCAAGCATGAAGATCACTTTGTAATAAAACGCAATTAAGTCAATGGTGCATTTCTAACGCTCTTTACTTGAATATTTCTAAATGTTGCCAAATGAGAGTGTTATCTTTGACGACAAACTAAAGTTTGATCATATTATAATGATGATCGTTTCTAAGGCATCACGCCTTGCTTGCTTTACCCTAAGACCATCTAATAACTTTCGTACTCCTTCTACTTCCATCGGTCTCTTTATTTCCTAAGTTTGTAGTATGTTAGAATATTGTTCGCCAGTGTGGAATCCACACTTCAAATATCTTATTGAGTCTATTGAATCAGTCCAACGTAGATTAACATGTAATTTATTTTACAGATGCCGGGTGGACTACAAACCCTACTTAGATCACCTATTAGCTTTACACATTCCTTCTTTATAATCAACGAAGATCATTTGCTTCGGGATAATCTTTGCTCACTTATCTAGTCACTCTCATGACATTTTCCGCGTCCCTTTTGCACGAACAAACTTTTACTTTTGCTCTCCCCTTGTGCGGTTACCACGTATACATAATAGCACGCGTTTTGATCCTATGTCTAATTTTTCTCACATTTTTAAAACTAATCTCAAAAATTTGCTCTGTAATCATTATTTTGATATTGTTTAATAATTTTCACTTGTTTCATATTGCTTTAAAATATTTGTATTTTATTATTCCATCTAACCTGTTATTGGAATAACTATCTGTTGATTAAGATGTTAGATAAATAAATAAATAGACGTTCACTAAATTTTTGTTAACTTGTAGCAAGCATACGACAGCATTGATTATAACGTACTGTACCAAATAATGCTTTGCTTTGACATCTCAGCCAAATTGTTCGGTCTTACCAAAATGACAATGACGTCACCGACCTCCTCGTAGAGGGTATTTTGGCTGGGGGCTCGCTTAGCCAGTGTGCCCCGAAGCCACCCAAGCGAGAATGTGGCCGCCAGAATTCGAATCACGTAATACGCTCCTCTTACTACCTACGCATCTAATTCTTACCGGGAACGCAGCGCAGTTGCAGACCCAAAGAGGAACCAAAAAAGGGAAACTGCCTCCTACCGCCGTTGGACCACCAGGTTTGTTTTCTAGGGCTTCTCCTACTTATCTCCTCCCGAGTCACGGTACCACTGAAAATTAAGAATAATTGAGAAGAAAAACAAGGGAAAGAGAAAACGGCAATATTTAAAAACCACTAAAACATGAAATGATTATAGTTTAAAATTAATTCTTGTATTCCAAACAACAATAGAATAGCTACAAAGCAAAATCGTTTGCACTATATCATTGGGGACCCCTTTCTGTTACCGCTTTTTCACTTTCTCCGTACCGGACCTCCACGTTCCGCAGAACCCCAATTATTTCGCAGGTTCATTCGTTCTTTAGAGTCGCGGGTTTTGCTTTAAGTCTTCCTCATACTCGAATTCCCCAAAATGATGAATAAAATTTTCAGTCCCTTGAATTCCCCAAAACTTATCCTTCAAACAAAAGTACGCTTCCTAGTGAGTGCTCGATGCTTCAATCAATCACACCCCTCTACGTTGATAACCCAGGAATTCCCCCCACGCTTACTTTGCGGCTTAACCGTCTTTCACTGCCACTGATTCAGCATTAGTCCATCGAATTTTCTTTCACTAGTTTTTTCCCGGTTTCACACTCACTCAACATCTAGTTTGCACTGTTCCATAAATTACTTCACGTCCACGGCTATAATCTATCGGCGCGCAAGTTTACCACCGATATTCACTTTCTTACAAGAACTAAATTCTTTACATCATTAATTCGACGGAATATACATATCTGAAAAACTTTCGCGATTACTTTGCGCACAAATTAACCATCAGCCAAACACTCACAGAACCGAGAATCATCCAGCCAAAAAGAGATCCGCTCACTCGTTTTACTTCCTTATACAGATATGTCACAACGGGAGTTGACCGCTAATTGAAAGGAACGATAACCGGCCATCCAACTTTCTTTTCCAATTCCAAATTAACAGCAATGTCTTTATGGTCGCAGTTTCCCAGACTGCGACAACTTGTACTTAGCGCGACCTCCAACCGATCTCGAATCAATAAATGGAACATCGCAATTAGTTCGAGTCTCGAACGATTTTCGAACTGGTTTGCTGCGACAAGACAGAACTGACGTTTGGAATCTAATCCGAATAAGAAGTTTCGTCCCGTCAAATAATTTAAAGTTGGAAGTATGAAAGTTTGTTTGCGTTCAGTGAGTGAGGGGTTAAGTGTGCTGCCGACGTCCGCACTGATAATAGGGCTTCCAAGCGTGATGTCAAATCCTTCTGCGACAAGTAATGCTAACTTAATATTTATATTTTTTACATCACCCAAATTCATTGACGCGTTGTCGGCTCCTGTAGAGTTTTAAATGTAAAATAGAATGCTACCGTCCTTGATATGGAAATGTGTTCTTTCGCGGAAGTAGTTTCGCTTACGAGTTTAGCCATCCGCCATGGTGGTTCGTGCGTGCTAGTGCTGCACCCATAGTTTCCGGGTACGAGAAGAATCATTTTGAGTCTCACTCGTATTGCTGAAAGCGAGGATGATTGGGGTCCGGTATGCTTGACGCTGTTGCTGTCCGGGTCCAGTACTTTCCACGATGTTTCTTTGCTCCGACGATGGGTTGTGATTACATAGACTTAAAAAGTAAAGTGTACAATACTAATTGCATCTACGTGTTGATTGCGTTACATTGTAGACGTTACGCATAGCGATG
This sequence comes from Odontomyia ornata, assembly GCA_963969285.1. Taxonomy (NCBI): domain Eukaryota; kingdom Metazoa; phylum Arthropoda; class Insecta; order Diptera; family Stratiomyidae; genus Odontomyia; species Odontomyia ornata. The sequence goes on along the minus strand of OZ017739.1, from coordinate 402,815,291 downwards.
ACCTCGGCGCGGAAAGGTTTTTTTGCCTTCTTTTTATTATTATTTAGTCTGGCAGCTCGATGCTAAAAAGGAGGCAGTTTCACTTGTAACACAAATCACCGATGTCTTTGAAACAAATATCGGACTAAAGCAGGGAGATGGGCTGGTCCCATTGCTATTCAATTGTGCTCTGGAGTGCATCATAAGGAAGCTGCCTGTTGATACATGAGGTACATCACTATGCAAGTCAAGACAAGTAGTAGCTTATGCGTATAACATCAGTATTTTGTCAGGGTCATTAACAACTGCTAAAGAACTCGTCCTGAAATTCGACAGCAAAGCAAAACTAGTAGGCCTACAAATCAATGAAAATAAAACAAAGCTCCTGACACAGTGGAGGAAAGATACCTCGTGCACACAAGACATCATACTTGGCGGATACAGTATCGAAAATGTTGGCAAATTTGTGTATTAAGGTATCAAAATAACGAGAACTAATAATGAAAGAGCTGTTATACGCCGGAGAATACAGCTCGAAAATAAAATAAAATATTTTTTTTTAATTTTGACGATCTTGAAGACCAGCTGCATGCACAGGAAAACAAAGTTGCAAGTAGACAAATCTGTAAAAAGACCTGTGTCATGCTATGGTCGTCAAACATGGACCCTAACCCAAGCATCCGCAAATATATTGAACGCCTTTGAGTGACGGGTCCTGAGGCGAATATTCGGAGCGAAGCCAGATGAGGACCAATGGCGAATTTGATACGACCATGAGTTGTATGAACATTTTGACGAGCGAGAGATCTCAACGATTGTAAGACTGCGGAAGCTGCGATGAGCTGGCCACAACATTCGTATGGATGAACAACAGATACCCAAAAAGGTATTTGTTGGGAGAACTGAAGGCCGGAGACGAGGCGGGGAAAACAAGGAAATGTTCGTCTGATTCGGTCAACGAAAACATCGCTGCTCAGATTTCGAAATTGGACGACGTGGTCAATGGACCAAGACAGTTGGAGGCGCTTTTTGCAGGAAGCGAAGGTCCGAGAGGGGCTGCAGTGCTAAGGAGTAAAAGAAGATCGATGGGCATCTACGCGCTTGCAAATAAATACCTTTTCCAGTTTTCGATTTTCGCATCTACGCACAACTGAGCGCATTATTTCACTCCCGGTGCTTCTTAAAAATCCATTTTGAACAATTGTCGAAAGTGTGTCAAGTAAACGTTTAAATCCCAATGACTACTGACAGGCAATTCTAAGACTGAATTTTACATTGAACAGCCCCATTCGTTTCCGCATAATTCACTTATCTCCATCCTTTCTATCATAAATTGAGACGAGATACGCGAAAAAAATACCCCGTCCGCCTGCTCGCCCGCGAAATTTCTTTCTTTCACTCCCCACGCAACCTATACCGCTCGATGTATCACATCGAGTCCCACTTCAAATGAATTCTGCTTACTGCCTCCGTCAACGAGCCTCTTCATGGCGGTAACGGCACATTCTTGTTGCAACCATCTGGCAATTGCTTCGCTAAATTGTGTCGCAATGGTGTTGTCATTCTCAATTTTCATTTGTTAGTTTTTTCTTTTTTTTAAATACCTCCATTCCCTACCACTCTCTCCATCACTCTTTCTTCGTCGCACAACGCTCGTGCGATCAGCATTCACATTACGTCGCTTTTTGCCACCCAGACAATGTTTAACAAATCGGTATAGAGGGGCACACAATATAATGTGAACTAGTCCTTTTCGTGAATATCTAGTCCAAAAAATCATGATGAGCTCTCAGAGATAAAAAAAAATTCAATATAATACGACGCATTCAAAAAAAAAAAACTCTGAGTAACTGTCACTTCAGTATCTCGCCGATAGGGTCAAAAAGAACGCCCTAAGATACTGGGCTCATAAAAGCAGAATTACAGGTTCACGCTTCAATCAGTGCTCATTAAATGCTCCCTTAGTATTTTCTTAAATACCAAAAGTGAGTTTGCTTCCCTAATAATATCTAGTGGATTGTTATATATACGCAGAGCATCATTCGTTGCATCGTTCTTTAGTCGATCCGCTCTGGCAAAAGGTATTACGAATTGATCTGCATTCCTCGCATTATATGGGTTGATCTGTGATATCTTAATTAATGGCGCTCGTTCCGATCCATTAGTTTTTAAATTTCTGTAGATAAACTTAGCCTTCTCCATAATAATAATTTGACCAAAGGTTAATGATTTTGCCAATCGGTAAATCAAACTAGTTTGAGTAAGCATTGGCAGCTTCAGAATGTTTTTATACGCTTTGGTCAGCAGCCTGGATATACTTTTAATTTTTTCTTCGGAAACCTTTTTATCGCTAATGGTAGTGGTGATATGAACGAGGTTAACCCGGGTTAATAACGATAATATTAATAAGTTGCGTATCAATATGTTCCGCACTCATAGCGTTGTCAATATCACGAAATAGTTTTTTTCGTTAAGATCCCTCGAGGGGTTTGCATAGGCGGGCTGCTCGATTACTACAGCTACGATATTGTAAGTGTGAAATACACTGATGGTGAAAGCTGAAAGTACCGGAACTTTTTATTCAGAGATTGCGGTACAGTGGAAAGTTGGCATACTGTTGTTTATAAGCCATTGATTTTTTTAGTTTTTGAAGAAATGAAACTAAACTAATGTAGAAGTATAAAATAAAAAGATAAAACAAAAAGAAGAAGTTCGAACTTGGAATCAAAGTAAATCGAAATTGTAAATTGTTGTGAATGAAGTAAACATGAAATACTGTGCCTTTGTGTTGAGTTCAGAAATTTCCGGAACAGAAAGAGAGCATTTCCGTGTAAATACCAATAGGAATTTCATAAACAATCCAATATACTCGTATAATTCATTTAATGAGTGGCTTGGCTGCTTGACTGTCGGTGGCGGCAGAAGCCGACACATTCTTTTATTCAAAACAAATGTCATCTGAATTAACAATTACAATGCTTATCGTGAATGATTACAAATATTATTACGTTACACCAAGCGATTCCAGTTGGGGACCTTGGGTTCCCGACTAGCCCATGGAGATGGGGTAGGAAGGCGCCACTTGCCAACCTTAGTACTGCCCTCCAGGAGCCAACTGGCGAGTTTGAGGCCCCGCGATGGTTTGGTCATTAAAATTATCGCTAATGGCCTTGACCTGGCTCGTTGAGCCACATATCACCACTTTCACTGAAGGAAAAAACACCAATTATGCAAATTTTTTAATAACAGCGAACTTATTGACGATCAAATCCTCTTGTTTGACGCATATTTTCAAGCCTTTCGCACAACATTCATTTTCGACAACTATTGCTTGGCTATCTTCATTGACACTCATCAACGACCAATCATCGATCCCGTTGATGCTTGATCTATTGCAAATTGGAAATGTCTATCCAGTGGGTCCATTTGCTGTACTGCCTTATCAGGTATATTAGGTTCATTATTCGTTCCTCGAACAAATTTGTCAGCAATCTCCCATAGGGACTTGTTCAAAACCCACGCCAATTGCTCAACCTCTTTCAGCATATTAACTTGTTTCTCTAGCAATGCGTCTACAAGCTTTAGTGTTAATTTAAACTCTTCGCGAATTTCGGGAATGGATTTTTGAATGCATGAAATAAATGTTATCATGAAAGGTAGTGAAGTATATAAACATTTCTTTTCTGGTTGCCTTAAGCGATTCTTCAGATCCATCGCGAAATTTGTCGTATATCTCAAACGAAATTTTCAGATCACAATATTCGTTGACTTTCTTCGCTAATGACCCCGAGTTTTGATTCAAATCTTCAAAAGTTGCTTTATTGTGATGTAGTGAAGTAAAGATTGTTCAATTAAGTCCGTAAAGGACTGCAGCGATGTTCTGCTGCCTCGGCAGAGGAAGGTGTCGGTATCTGCCGAGAATGCCCTCGTCTGGAGACGCGTGAATGCGCTGGCAGGCTAGCATTGCGGTGTCGTGGGGCGAGTTCATTTCCCCAGCACGAGGACCCACTACAAAAAAATTTCGCATTCACGAATTGGACTAAAGCTCAAAAGGCGACCGAAGTCGCAAAAATTGTAGATAACCTCACAGAGGGGAATGGATCTTGTTACTAGAACAAGTGAAACCTGAAAAGAAAGGCGAACTTGGAGTGACCTCGTCATTACCCAATTAAATTCATGGCCCACAAATGAAAGAGGGGCAACCGGGTGGTGGTGGAGCCCCTTCATACCCACCCAACCGGAATAAATCCATAGATATCTTTGTTGAAGTGGCCAGGTATTCCTCTTCTGCGTGGAAAACTCATACAACTTGAATTGTATGAACCTTCCCATCAGAAGGGGAGTACCCCGGTGACCAATTTATGCCATAGAATTATACAATTTGATTGCATAACTCTATGCCATAAAAAGGCACTCTGCTTGGGCCACTCAACCCAAAAAGTCACCTGAAACAAAAAAAGGAATTAGTGAGTACCCGGCGGCTGGCTCATATTTTGAGGTGGAAGCCTGCCACCGTACCGGGTCCTATACCCGGTTAGAAGTTGAAGAAAGGAAAGACCATCGGGAACGGTATTAATCCATTTTTTTTTTTTTTTTTTTTCAACGAAAAATATAGTATAATAATAATCCATCAGACCTCTAAGTAAGTTTACTATACTGTGTATGTAATACGTATTAATCAAAATGTATGAGAGAACAAAAAAATTTGTGGTGATAATTAAATTTTATAATAAAATGTTTTAACAGTGTATGTAATACGTATTAATGAAAATGTATGAGAGAAAAAAATTTGTGGTGATAATTAAATTTTATAAAAAAATGTTTTAACAGTGTATGTAAAACGTATTAATGAAAATGTATGAAAGAAACAAAATTTGTGGTGATAATTAAATTTTATAATAAAATGTTTTAATAATATATGTAAATTAAACGGTACTCACCTGCATGGTCCGTCGAGCGCTCGATGGGTGCAGGTATCCTCTAAATAGCTGTACGTTAGACACACAAAAAAGAATTATCACATTCATCAATCTTAAAAATCACCAACTATGATATACATAGATTTCATTGAAAAGCTTAAACTCAGTCGCTAAAATCGCTTGCACAATTTTTGATTTTGTTCTCCGAAAAAAATGCGAAAATCAATAAAGCCGTTTAATAACGATCACGAATATAATGGGAATATTCACATAAAAGGCTCAACTTTTTAGGAAATGCAGAACATTCATGCCTGGAACTAGTACCAGAGCAATTCTACCAAAGAGCACTGTAGTCATAACAAATTTTATTTCTTCCGGTACTTATAGCGTAGGTGGAAATGTTACGAATTGAATATGCATTGTAAACAAAAACTTAAATTCGGGAGAAATTCCACCAACACATCGCAAAACCGCAACACACTCTTCTTTTTTTCTTGTCAAGAGAGGACTCTAACATGTATTTTAACTTTCATTTCACTCGTATGGAGCAATTTGCCACATTTTTCTTCCTTATAACCACCGTTCACCACGTTCCTCCCGAATATATCAAAACACCAGTTGTCTTCACACTTTTCATTAAACCATCAGATGCGAGCCGTCCCAAATACTGTTTTTCCGTTATGACGATTCGCTTTTCACCACCTTAAATTTGCGGTCCCGTCTTGCAAAATCTTTTCTCATGCTTTTCACTCGAAAGATTTCTCGCCACCAAATCTTATGATCTTTGCACGGAAATATTTGAGGAATTCCACTTCCTATTAATTATATTTTTCGAATTGCTTCTTGAGTTGTATGCGGCGCGCACTTTTTTGCCCTTTTTCAGATGATTTTTCAGATACCCAATTGAAAATTTGCATGCACTACATGGACACAGGATTCGGAACTTTTTCTTTCTTCTCTGCAACAATATTTCACACATATATTCGAACTTTCGCTTAATCCACAAAATGTTTAATAATTCGAGCAGCGACAGGCCTTCCCGATATTATGTTCGTGACTCCTAAGCGAGATCTCCTGCGCGCGCAAATTCACTCCCCTATCTAACATGTTATCTTCACCGTTTCTTATCACTCGTTTCCGTTGTTTTTTTTTTAAATTTACGTCGTCGTTAGTTCTAAGCATTTGTATACCGCGTTACACCGCAATTCGTTAAATTATATTCACAAGATATTGTAATAAAATTACTACACATTAAAATTATTAAACAGTTTTAGACTTTTGTTTCCCGGGAGTTAAGTACAAAAGCAATTTCCTTGACTCATTTTTTCATGCGAAAAAAGCGCGAGTCATCCGATGGGGAAGGTGACTCAATCGTTTCTCCCCCATGTTCTCCAATCATTCTTGCTGTGGCTGTGTAGGTCGTGGATTTTCAATTGCTCGTCGTGGTTTTTTCCTAGGTGTAGGCTCTAATGTACCATTGTTGCTGTTGTTATTTGAAATTGGTTGCGGTAAATGTTGTTGAGCTGGAACCGGTCATTTTGATGCCTTTATGTTTTATTTACTGAATAGTTCATCTTAAATCAATCGTATCCAAATATAGACGACGAATCTGACTGAGCTAAATTGTCGAATGGGCGGAGGAGAAACAGATTCTAAATAAGGATTAATGGAAAATAATAATAAGTAACATGTTTTATTCCGTTTTCTTTTCTCCAAAATCTACTATTCATCAATGTCTGCAAATCAATTCATATTTCCATTGAAAACTGCATAATGCATTCAATATAAACTTAATAATGCTGCTTATCCAATTTGCAGATATCAGGTTTTTCACATTTTAAGTCTAGACTATAACCTTCACATACGGTTTTGCTGAGAATTCTTGTTTAAAATTGATACAGAAGATTACAGATTTTACAATGGACAAATAAACAGTATTTTATCAACAAGCCTTGTTTTATACGAGTGCAGAAATGGTAAATTAACTTCAGTTGGTATTCTTCATATATTTCTAAACAGATGAATTTGCATCCTGGGCAAGAGTAATCAGTTGAAAGTTCAGCAGAGTAATAAAAAATCTGGGTAATTTTTTTTTTTTTTTTTTTTTTAATGCAAAAATAATCTTGAATTTTATGTTTTGATTACACTTTCTAAGTCTTGTAATAACAAAAGTTATTGAACCTTTCACTTAATAAAAAAAAGTAATGTTGCGTCCAACATCAGCAAAGTAAACATAATAAAAACGCAAACTTTTCCCAATGTCCATAAGCACTTCCGAGTACATAGCCACATATGGAGCATCCTCTTGAGGGTACTAATCCATGGCCTAGTCAGGCTGGGGCGGGGAAAAAAACAATCGGTCTTCTGTGGCCATTCTACTTATCCTTTTCGTGTCGACCTTTCGCCATGCATTCATTGGACAGTACGTTCACCTCGGGCAATCTCCCTCCCAAATATGAAAACACGTTACACTTTTCCAAATCTATTATTTCATCGGAGAAATCGACCAATGTCAACATGCTATACAAAACTAACTTTCAGGCCATTCAACTATTCTCACTTTCTAAACTCTAAACGACACAAGTCTTTATAATGAAGCTTGAAGCTGATATTCATATGACCAGTGGAATCCACTTTTCTTTTTCATAACTCATTATAATTAGACCCACCCTTTTACCATTTTCTCTTTCCTAATTAAATTGATTAATTTAATTACAAGTTTATAGCAAAACTTGTGGAGAATTGCCGCACTATACTTTATGTCGTGTCGCCTGAAAAGACGAGATGCCAATACAGATTCCGCTTCCTAATCTACTTGCGATTTAGTCAGACACGCGATGCACTCAGAGTCCTAAATGTAAAATTACTGCTACTCTTCAATTATTACCGCACCAACTATTTAGCAATGATTCGGAAATTTACGACAAAATGCCACGAACCACGACGTGGAGTTGTGCTGTGTGACGGTGGCAGCGCTGGCTTTTAGAGCCATACTCCTCATTTACTACAGTGACGCAAAACAGATCTGAATCGATGTAATTGCGCCCGTAAGAGTTCTCCACATTTTTCGAAACGATCCTTTAGGCTTGCACTATTGTCTTCTAATGCATCAGAAATATTCTTTTCGGCAATCGCATGTTCTATTTGAGCTAGATAGAGTCTCCTAGCACCCTGCAATTGACTGAAACTCGACTTCATTTCTTCTACTTTATTCTGATACTTGAAATCCAATCATCAACCATGACAGCATAACTCAACAGCCCTTCTAAAAACATCGTGCAATGCCGCGCCTGTGTTTGAACATAGAACATTATGTGCTTCGCCTCCTCAATTCCATGTTTCCGATTCTTAGATAACGCAGGGAATTGATTCTTTTCGCAGAAATTTGACGCTTATTCGTTTCATTTAAAAAGAATAAATGGTTGTCTACTGTTATTGGACTCATTCTGGGGATCACAATCAGCATGGAGTTATCAGCCAGTATCAGTGGTCATTCGTATATAGTAATACACCGCAACATGTTAGCACCGTATTCGATACCGTCGGATGATGATAAACGATAAAGTATCTTGGCATTGAGTAGCTTGTGCACCCCGCAGGTGTTTTTTTGAGAGGTTGCGCTTCCCTAGCTTCGAATTTTCCTGCCAATCGCTCCTTCCTGTTTTTTTACTTAATACATAGCCTTACTTAACGCTAATAATTTAGATTGTTTACACTAACATTACCTCTACCTGATTAATTAGTCCTTTCCACCAGTACTTCAGCGCGTGGAGTGGTTCCTTGGTAATATTACGACTAAAATATTGGAGTGCAAGGAATTCTTCACTTTCAGGAGTGGCTACGGGGATATTTTTTAATTTAATTTTATTTTTCGTAACAATCTTATTTTCACATAACATCAGGTAATAATATCCAACAGTGAGGATCAACTTGCAGGTTCTTGAAAAGTTCTCAAAAACAATTTACTGTTCTTTGTTTAGTCCTGGAATTCATTTCCATATCCCTGCTTTTATATGAAAAAGCCCAAGCATGGCTCCTTTCTCTGCTTATGTAAGGGAAACTATTAAACAAATTTTAACTACAGGGATCGGCACCGTGGTTCACAATAATGCATATTGATTTGAATAGCCATCAAGTTAAACAATCCAAATGAACCGTATCCGACTAACAAATCTGCAGACCTCTTTTCCGAAAAATAAAAGGAACAACGTTCTTGAACAACATTTTCATTTGTTTGTTCGTTCAAGCTTACAATAGTGAGTTAAAGTTAGTTGAAATGTTGGAAATTTCATCTCCACACTCTCTTAAGCAAATCCAGTTATAAACAATGCTCTCTTTAACTCTTTCAACTGCTGGTGATGAATGATCCTTTTCGTCGGTAGTTCCGAATAAAGTTATGTGCTTTGTCCATGCCACAAGTGGAGTAATTAATTTTTGATGTCCGTTTTCCGGACATCCTTGAAAATATATCTAATTAGCGTTTTGTTATATTTTGTACTCTCGCTACGTTAACAGGCATCTTTCAGTCGAGCCTACTATGCTTATACTCGTATATCCTCTATGAGGACAATAAAATGGTCCAAATAATTTATAAAGAACATTAATTGCCGGAAGAATATGTGTGGTGATGTCAGAGAACAAATTTTACGATTCTCATTTAAGTAATGATTTAAATTTAACTACCAATTGGGTGTAAAATTGTCGCAGGTGGTCCACGTGTACAATTCAAATCAGGCGCGAAATAAAATGCTGGCAGTCACAACAACAGCAACAACTACAATTCGGGATCGGAGGACAGCATCGAAAAGTGTCAATCATCGAAAATTTATTTTATTCACTACAAAAGCTAATTAGATATCGCTCGCTGAGTCTTGACAGCAAGTCAGCATCATTAGGCAAATATCAGTTGCTCCTAATGATGTCTGCAAGTGAAATGTCTTTAAGAAGGTATAATACCAACGTAGTCATCATTTGCCGCCTCTTTTTGGAGAGATTTGATACAGTGTGTGTACGTGTGCGTTGTTGGGAAGATTTAGGATCCCAGCAGAGCCTATGACCAGATAAGATGAGCTACTGCGGTTCGTTATTGTCAATCACACTCTATGTCATGTAGCTAAGAAATCATTAAGTAGCTGAGAACTCATTAGCTGTTGGGTCATGCCATCAATGGCACCCATCCTCAATTCACGGACTATAATCAATTCTGGTCTGTTAATTGTCAGATATTTTGTCGAATTTTCCTGGAGGAGAAAAAAAAAATCAATTGCCTTCAATATTGATTAAGAAATCTAGATATTGTGGTCTTTTGGACATAGTGGTTGTCCGTTAGAGAATGAATGTTTAAATACAAGTATTTGGTCACTTTCAGATTAAAGACATGGTAGAATAGATTAAAGTGATTAGCTTGAGGGAAATGTAAATTTATACTTAAGTAGCCAGGTTGGCTTTAATAAAGGCTTGCAGCAACTAGATGATCAACAACATAAAAATCTAACGTGAGTGGATAAGGTCGATTGTGGATTACAGTATCAAATTAAATAGACAATAAAATTTTCAATTTTTTTGGAGTGAGCAATAGAAAAACTCTTAACAATTTCCCCGACTGATCCAATACAGAATTGATAAATTTTAACAAGCATAAATTAATATCCAAACTCGGTAAAAGATCCCTACATCCCAAGACTACGGATTTCTCAATTCTTTTCCAGTCTCTGGGCCATAGTTCCCGAAGAAAGCTGTATCCATTATGGCTGGCACTAATTTAGTTGACCGACATCTACAAAAAATGTTAAGTTTTTTGAATTTACTCTAATTGTCCTTTCATCTAGAAACTAGCTTATTACATCATATACAAGTAATATATTGGATGAAGAAAAGAAAGAGAAACTACCAATAATGTTTTCAGGGTTTTGTTAAAAAAAAAAAATTCAAAACCATATTAAAGTCAGTGCCTCTTGGTCCATACGTCAGTGTGCAATAGCAAGTTTTCTCCGGAACTAGAGATGCTGCAGTCATCAAATCTTGTTAATGAAAATTTCATAGCAGAAACAGAATTTTAAGAGGACCCTTTAAAATTTTTTTCACCGAGCATAGTTGAGTACGATATCAAATAAAAGATCTGTCAATATCAGGTCTTCGAATTGCAATGTCAACAAAGGGGCAGTGTGAAAACGCTAATTGCAATACCCTACTAAAAAAGTGACTTGTGTGTTCTTTCGCCCGTGGGTCCATTCATCCGTGTGTCTCAGCAAGTTTTTTCGCAAACTATATAGAGTCATGTGGGTCAAATGTGCGCAGTTGGTAAGTGTGCGCATAGTGAATATCTCGAAAATGATTCTAAGCCTAGCGATGGCAACTCGACTCATCAGAATTCCACGTGACGTATGATAGAGCGGTTGTATAGCAGTGATCAATAGTGCGCTACTTTGTTGCCACAAGTGAGTGATGTTTTGTATCGAAATAGATGAAATTTTCTCAAATCTTATACATAATCTCAAAGTTAGCAAAGAAAGGCACCAGATCGACATGTTGTCACGAAGGATTAACTGAAAGCTGCCAAATTATTGATTGCAAAGGTGTAAGCACTCTTGGAGGCTAGAATTCTTTGGGGAGCGCTGCCCCCACGGACCCGATGATATGGGGGGCCCCGTGAGGTTGCCTCCTGGGATGACAGGTAGCGACCCTGATTGGATCTGGACTACGCTCTGGACAACGAACTGGAATCGATGCTTTGGGCTGGCGGATATGATGGTTTGGACCTGGTTGCTTGGCACAGTAGCGCCAAGGTGATACTCGTGCGTGATAAGCTCCATTTCAACTATCACACCGTATCCGTCCCGGTAAAACCTTGGCAAGCCTCGGAGTACGTTCGAAGTTCGCACCATTGCGTTGGTGGTGGAGGTTCAGTTGAGACGAACTCCCGATTAGTGCTGGTCTGGCTCTGAGCACTTGTCCCCATAGGGGGCTGTGCCAACCCTCGCATGGCCTCCCTGCTTTGCAAAGATAACCATGGGACCAAAAATGCCACTACACATACGAACGGAGATAGCGACTCCGAGGGGGGACCCAATAAAATTGGAGCAACCAAAAACATATAAAAAAGATAAAAAACCCAAAAAAAGAAATAAAAAATAACAACGACGACGCAACCACCGGTTGCAGCCACGATGTGAACAGTATATCGAGAGCGGTAATAACGATGACAAAAACGACGATGAATACAATGACAGTGAAGACGAACGAAAAACGGAGATTAGCAGACAGTCTGGTCCAGACTGAGGTTGTTGCGGCGTTCGGGCGCAGCAAATAAATTATGCGAATGACAGAACGTTCTATAAAGGAAAAGCGGGAAACTCTGCAGGACGCTGCAGATGTTCGAGCAGTGGAAGAACATTGAGAGTTCGATGGTCACTGCTGCAATCGTTACTTAAGCGACCGATACAAGGGTCGTAAATCCCGACATAATAAAGAATCACCCTGAAGCCAATGAGGAGATCACGGCATGCAAAGAAACGAGTGGCCAGGCAAATAAAGCGATGTTGTGTGATTGCATCGCCAACGTCGAAAATGTGGTGGAAGTACTGCATTCGGAAACGGAAAGCGACTACCCCCTCCAAGGATGGTCGCAACGTAAAATTGCCACCCAGCGACACGAAGAAGAAAGGCTATTCCAAAAAGCGGGAGATGTTCTGAAAAGAATACAATCTGCATGCGACTCCCTAAAAATCAGCAAAGCAGTAAAGGTTGGGCTCCTTGAACTAGAGGAGCTCCTAGACCACATAGGGCATTATCGCAGGAGCTGGTTAAAGGCTAAAGATGAGCAGAAGACTAAAGAAGGGCGGGGGCGAAATCTGAAGGCCACATGCAGATAGCTCCACCAGTAAACATCAATAAAAGAATGTCGTCTAGCCCAATCGAAGGAGATTGCGATAAAATAAGGAAGGAAGAGGCATTTGATGGGCTTGGAGCACCAGATCATGAGTTCCAGGCAGTGCTTACAAAAGGAGCGAAGAAAGCCGCAAAGAAACTCCTTCAAAAAGTGCCAGAAAGTAGAGTTCGCACGGGCGCACAACCAGAAAAAGGTCCTCATGCAAAACAGGAGAGACGGAAGCCAGCACGAAGACCCCGGCAGCAGGCACTGCTCGTAAAATCCCAAAATGGCTGATCCTACGCGGAGGTGCTGCGGGGCATCAGAGGGGAAACGTAAGACCCGAAGAAAACAGTACGAAAAACGTGGTTGGGCCCACATACTGGTCGAATTCAGAGCAGAGGCTGACAATAAGGAAGCATTTTGCGATGCAGTAAAGAAAGTCCTCGGCAAAAGTGCATCTATTGCCTCGCCCGAGGCGATGGCAACGATCAAAACAAGAGACATTGACTGCATCACGGATCTGGCCGAGGTAGAAGAGTCCATCAAAAGGGAGTTCCCTAGCGTAGGAAAGATCAAAGCGAGGCTGACATAAGAAAACAATAGGAGACAACGCATGGTCATAGTTGACCGGTAAAGAGCAATGCCTCTTCAATGTTTCAAATGCCTTGGCTATGGCCACACCACACAAGTATGCAAAGGACCCGATCGGAGTTCCCTGTGTTACAAATGCGGTGAAATGAGACATAAAAGAAAAGAGTGTACGAAGGAGGCACACTGTATTCTTTGCAAGGATGCTGATCCAAGACCTGCTGTTCGACACGTCTTGGGATCAGGAAAATGCCGGGTTTTCCAGGAAGCCCTAGCCAAGCCAAAATTAAAGCTTCAATGACCCGTATTCTGCAGCTAAACCTACACCGCAGTTCAACCGCGCGAAATCTGCTTGAGCAGTTTGCAAGGGACATGAAAGCCGACTTCTTGCTGCTGAGTGAGCAACATCAGGATAAAAGTTCAGCATCATGGTATTCTGATGAAACTGGTACTGGTACATCTGGGTTCGAAATAGTGATTTCCAGGTGGAGAGCTGTGGACATAGGGATGGTTTTGTGTGAGTTCGGCGCTCAGGGACCACCTTCTTTAGTGTGTACCTAACGCCTAGCGAATCGATATCATCTTTCCAAGCCAAGCTTCTGGCTTTGAAGGGCGCTGTTTTGAACGCAGACGGGAACGTGCTCGTCGGGGGAGACTTCAACGCGAAAGCAATCGTATGGGGCATGCCTCAAACAGATCCTCGAGGAAAACGAATCCTAGAAATGGCAGCCAGGACGGCGCTCGTCGTACTAAACACCGACAATACGTCGACTTTTCACCGTATTGGCTGTGAAGGAACCAGACCAGACGCGAAATTCGCCTAGAAGTTCTTAGTACGGAGGATACATAACTGGAGAGTATTAGAGGACTACTCAGCCAGTAATCATCAGTGCATTCTGCTTAAGATAAGCGATGTTGTCTCCCGATGTCCATGCTCTCGACTTTCTACAACTGGATGGTACATCGGAAGGATAGATGTCGAGAGGCTCGTCGAGGCTCTCACAACAGGTGCACCACTACAGGGAAATCTGGAGGGGACAGAAAAACTTGCAGCTCAAGGCGTGGTGAACTCAACTATGAGCATCATCACGACTGCTTGCAAAACTTCTATGCCCCGTCAAAAACCCCGTCACGGCAAGCACCCAGTGTACTGAAGTCGCTGAAAAACGAAGGGAGTGTCACAAGCTTCGGCGTGAGGCTCAATGGGCACGGAACCATGACGAGCCAAGCAACCGCGCAGCAGCATATAAGTCGGCCAGGAAATACCTTCGCAAATTGATCAAAAACAGCAAGGCTCGCTGCTGGCAGGATTCAATGGACAATGTGAACAAAGATCCGTGGGGTCTTGGCTACAAGCTTCTTATGCGGAAGCTTGGTGCCCTACGTGAACCTTGTATACACCACGCGGAAAAGATGGACGAGATAGTGCGGGCACTCTTCCCCGCCCACCCTGTGCATGTTGATGCTGTGCATGGTGAAACAGCAGTCGAGTGACCACTCTTCACACAGCCGGAACTGGAGGAGGCAGTCCTTTCGCTGAAAGCCAGGAAGGCTCCAGGTCCAGATGGTGTTTCAGCTGAGGAGTTGCAGCTTGCCTATCACCATTGTCCTGACTTGCTGCTCAGCACATTCAACTCTTGCCTTCCGGATCGGGTTTTCCCGAAACGATGGAAGGTGGCGAGGCTTGTGCTGACCAGCAAGGGGAGAAGAAATCCCGGATCACTGTCTGTATACCGCCCGTTCTGCATGCTAGACAAGGCCGGGAAAGCGTTAGAGAAACTCATCAAGGGAAGACTCACTGACGCGTGCTGCTGGGGACCTTTTTCCTCGGCAGTACGGCTTCAGAGCAGGACGTTCTACCATTGATGCGATTGTAGAGGTCGTGAACGCGGTCCAAAAGGTAGAGGCATATAGTCGCACCAAGCCCAGGGTCGTCCTGTTGGTGACACTCGACGTCGGGAACGCCTTCAACTACACTAGATTGGTGGATATTCTGGATACGCTGGAAAACTCTTTTCAAGTTGCAGAATTTCTAATGCGGCTTTTGAGGAACTATCTAAAGGACCGACGTGACACAGGGTCAACGTAGGATGGAAATCACATCGGGTGTTGCCCAGGGATATATCCTTACCCCGGACCTGTGGAAGGTGTCTTATGACGGGCTACTGAGACTGGAGATGCCAGATGAGTCGCACTTGGTCGGCTATGTGGATGATGTTGCGGCTCTGATCACTGGACGCACCGGCAGTGGACTGTGCGCCTCATCCCGGATGTGAGACCATGGCTAAATCGAAGGCATGGTGAGATTGACTGACCGGATAATATAGTTGCGGTGATGCTCGAATCAGTTGACAAATGGAACCAGGTGGCATATCATGCTCGGGCAGTCCTAAAATATAAAAGGGACTCACAGCAGCCGGGGCGCTGGGGCCGGGGGATCGCTTTTCTGGCACTTCCTTTTTCTCTCTCCCCTCCCGCTAGGATAGGGATCACCCAGCTTGAAGGCGCCTCACGGCGTAACAAAACGAGGCCTGGCCCGAAGTAATGTGTCAAACGGTTCCAGGCTGGGTTCTCAGGTTGACAGGAGAGGCGTTTAGTGGGTAGTCCGGTCACATACTTGTGAGCATGGGAGTCTCACACTCTGTGCATAAATGGCATTCACCTCCCTACCAACAAAAAAAAAGGTGTAAGCCAACAGAAAATGGCTACTCATCATGAATTTAAGGAAAGTAAACAAAGAAAGCGATTACTAATCCGAAACACAGCTGAGAGAATGGGAAAATTTTTGACTACATTCGCCAAGTTACTGGCGAAAGATATAAAGAAATATGTTAAAAAAAGCCCTGATTTCTTTTGTAGCCTATCTACGGAAGTTGATTTACGACTATGCAGAAATCAATTATACTTGACACCGTTTTAACATATCTACCAAACTAACTGGACGAGAGTGGGTGTATAGATTATTGGATTGGATTAAATAAAATCTAAATTTAAATATTTTTGGAGAATCTATGTTGCAATGCGTATATGACAAATACCACTTTCCATCTAGCCGAACCTACAATCTGGACGAAAGTGGTGTGAATACTATTCCCAAAAAAGTTTCAAAGGGGCCAAACTATAACATTAGTATGTGCAATGGAGTGGCATTGGAAATTTTATCCTAGTTGCCTTTATATTTCCCCGAAAAAGAATAAGAGGGCATTTACTTAACAATGCTGCCGAAGTAAGTTTTGGAATAGTATCTGACCCTAGTTTTATAAATAGTGACCTATTTATAGACTGTCTACAGCATTTCAAAGAACATGTGCAGCGGACAAAAGATAATCCTTTATTATTGATTTTTGACTACCAAGGTAGTAACATTTTCTTGGGTGCAGTAAATTTTTGTCATGATAATGGCATCTACATGATTACATTACCGCCTCACAGAAATCGCAAGATGCAACTATTAGATCGTGGATTTTTTGGCCAGTTAAAAATAACATTCGTACATGAATGTGTGGGCCCTCACCTGGAGGCGATATGACAACAAACATTACTGCAATGAAACTTGGTACCCCGCTGTATGCTATAACCCCCCACTACAAACATTTCTTTCGAAATAAGAATAAAGCACACCAGTTAAAGACATCATCCCTCATATAAAGTATAAACTGAACTCTAGTCCTGAGTTGCTCCAGTGCACCAAGCTTAAGCCTGATGGAAAGATTAACAGATTGATTGCGTCTTTCAAAATTACTGGTCCAGCTAAAATAAGGAACTTTGGCCCTCTGGCGTATTCGTCAAAAAGTACTCTCCGATTCGTAAGGGGAACCATCCTGTGTCCTTTCACCCCAGAAGAAACATTCATTCTTAACTTGCTTTTACCAAAATCATCGTGGGCTGAGGACTAAAACTACTAAGCTTTGCATTTCTTCCATCCTTTTCCCGTAAAATATCATCTGTCTACTGGAAACATGGCTGACAAATGACATCAGTTATAGTGAGCTATCCTGAACCATTAAATCTTCCGCAGAGGTAGAGACCGTGATGCTGCTGGTAAGTCTGATAGTGCAGGCGTTCGAGTGGGTATACATGTTCCCCTTACTAGCAAATCTTGTGATGATTTCACTCCATCTTTACCTGTTGAGTGTATAATTGTGCTAGTCCCTCTATCTGACTCTCTTTTCTTCCTCGCATCATCTGTGTTTATCCCTTGTAACAGTTCTGCTGTTGCTTACGAACGTTTCTTTGCAGAATTCTCCAGTTTCATTAATGCTCGTTTCCCTTCTCCCGATATATTGGTATGTGGTGACTGCAATTTGCTCTCTATTGTTTGGAATGAAATGTGCTCGCATGTTTACATAGTTTCTGGTGGTAGCGTGTCTTTTGGTCTTTCTTCTTTTATTTGCCTCTGTTCTTTTACCCAATTCAACACTATTCCTAATGCCAATAACAAATTACCTGATCTTGTTCTTTCCAACTTGCCGCTTTCTTCTCTGTCCACATCGGTGGCACTCTCATCTTTTGTCAAACCTGATCCCCACCATCAACCGCTCTTTATTGAGCTTGCTATCACATCTTCTCG
The DNA here is from genome assembly GCA_963969285.1 of Odontomyia ornata. Lineage (NCBI taxonomy): Eukaryota > Metazoa > Arthropoda > Insecta > Diptera > Stratiomyidae > Odontomyia > Odontomyia ornata. Next base: position 402,797,365 of record OZ017739.1, on the reverse strand, counting down.
TCCTTTGAAGAATTCCTCCCCTTCCCGCTTTAATTTTGTTAAAGCCGATTTATCGAGCATGAAAGTTAGTCTTAATGCCGTGAATTGGCATTCCTTCTTCAGCAACCTCTACACTGAAGGCTGTGTTGATAAGCTCTATATGTTTCTTTTGTCTTAACCTCTTAATTCACTCCTGTATTCCCAGCAAGAAGACCTAAAGATGCTCCTTGGTTTAATGCAGATGTTGCCATTGCAATTAAAGCTAAAGATGCTGCCCGCAGAAAATTCTTATCCAGTGGTCCTCCAATTGACCTCGCTAAATTCAAAGAGTGTTGTGCTGAGGCCAAGAAAATTGACACCTCTGCACTTCATGCATATGTCTACCACAATGAAACTACGTTAATGTTGAATCAAACTCGTGCATTCTGAACGTACGTAAAATCTTTAAGGACCTCTGATCATGCCGCTGTTGATTTTAGTGTAGATGGCGTCCTCAAGCATCTTGTAAACTCTTCGCTTCTTATTTTTCTTCCTTTTTTGGCAAGGTCTCTTATTCCTCTACTACTTTTTGTACTAACCACTTGCAATGGTGCCAGTGTGGTTAGAGCTGTAGCAACCACGGAAGTCACCGCAGTTGCAGACATTAAAAATTAGCAGAGGGGTGTGTAGCCCGGGGTGGCATACTGAGGCCGGCTAGCGCTCAGTCGTGTCGTGGGTCTTCCGGGACACCCCCTGCTCGTGCTGAGCCACCTTACATAAAGAAACTAACACAGTGGGAAAAGGACGGGAAAGGGAGAGGTCATTTTGAGAAATGAAAAATTTAGAAAAAATTTAATAAAACATGGCCGTTTATTGAACTCAAAAGAAAAATAAATTTACAAATTCAACAAAAGTATGTCAATTCAAATAAAACAAATCGGCCCCTCAATAATTTTATGTACGGAGCAAAAACAATCTAATTAAATAATTCATTTAAAGGAAAACAAAAGAAAAATAAGAATTTGTTGATGTGATAGATAAATACTCACAATAGGTAAAACTCACTCCTTTTCCTCGTTGATCTCCGAGCGCTCGGCGAAGACAAAAAAAAGGGTGTGGGGCCACTGAAAACCAAATTTTAAATTAACTTTAAAATTAATTTTAAAATTCAATCACTAATAGAACGGCCAATTATCACTCTCCACGATCCGTCAATATTGTACACTCGCAAACACTTTGTTCTATTTCAATTACGTCAATTTCATTAATTAAATCTTTTGCATATAGTAAAGACTGAGACGGTCCCGCACTTCAAATTAACAATATAGTTCTCAAACTTCAAACTCTCGCTTATTCAATTTTTTCATATATTTAGTATTGAGGCGGTCCCGCACTTCAACTTATCAATATAATCCTCCAAATTAAAAATTCCTTCAGTTTTCTAATTTTTTTTACTTTTTCCCTCCGTCACAAAAAAAAAAACAGCCAAAATACCCATTCCACGAAAAGAAACAAAAGAAAAAAACTCCCTCTTCTTTCCCAAACCAAAAATCTGCCTGCCTTTCGCGAATTAATTATTCCCTCCCACCAAACACAATTCTTCCTTCACTTCCAGTCAAATATCCACTCCAAAATCAGACTCTATCCCAAGAAAAGAACTCCTCCTTCACAAAACCAAATCCGGAATTTCATTTTTATACGAATTCACCATTCCGCACCGCAAAGCACAATTCATTTTTATATTAACAGTCAAATACCGCTACCAAAACTCAATTTTATTCCACTCCGAAAACTTCTTGTCTTTTTCCCATCCGAAATCTGACTGCCCCCATCCCAACCACCTAACTTCCACTTTTCACCTTTCTCCCATCCGATCCCGCAATCCAAATTCTTTACCAATTACCGCTGTCGCATCTGGGTAACGTAATCGAAGTTCATTACACTTCGATTCCGCTACCCACACATCTTTTGGTCCGTATCGACAATCACAATAGTTTCCATTGACTTGCATATATGGCAATTTACATCCCCAAGAATCGCTTGATTGAATGTAAAGTGTCACACATACGAGTACATTACGAAAACTATTGATTTTGCCGATACCCCAAAAAAAAAGAGTGCTTCCGTGCGCCCGGGGGAACTTGAACTCAGGGTTCCAGCAGTCGCACGGTCGAAACTCGCGACGTAACCAATGGAGCTATGCCTTATCGATCTCCCATTCATCAGATTAGCAACTTCAACGATTATCTGGGCATGAGATTGATCTTTGGTTAGTAGGGAAGCGTGAATTAATTTTCGTTAGTAAGAAAAATAAAATTTGGTAATGGGAACTAGTGAATAGAATTTGTTAGTATGAAGGAAGGAATTAGGTTTTGTTAGTAAGAATGAATAGAATGAAATTTTGTTAGTGGGAATTAATGTAGGGAGTGTTGTTAGTGGGAAGATTAAACTTCTTATTATATTTCTAGGGTGTTCTTATTGGAAATCAGGGAAAGGGTAGGATTGTGATGAGGTGGACATAAAAATTAAAGGGAAAAATAGGAAAAATGTTAATAAAATAAATAAATACACACAGGAAAAGGTGGGAATGCCCAAAGGAAAGTGACAATGTCACGGCGGCAATTTGAAGTTGCGAATGGGAGGAAGTTGGTACGCCGGAATTCGCAACAGAGCATGAACCCATAAGTCGAAGGTCCCAGGTTCAAATCTCGTTGGGAGCAATGTGATTTAGTTCAGGGGGTTTTTCGGACAGACTACGAGTGTTCACTCAGTGGTGATATGTACTGATTTAATCAGGTCATATCATAGCTGAGCAAGCACACGGGAGCATGGTACTGACCAAACCAACTCCCGAAAAAAATCAATACGGTCATGAAAACGAGATGCTTTAACTATCAAGCGAAGGCCCGAGAGAGGCTGTAGTGCTACAAAGAAGAAGATAGTGCCAGTGTGAGCCCTGATGGCATTCCCAATTTCCCAGCAAAATCTTTAGCTTCTTCACTTTGTGTTCCCCTTTCAGTTGTTTTTAATTTGAGTTTATTCTGTGGAGTTTTCCTCTCCCAACGGAAAATTGCCTACATCTTTCCTATCTTCAAATCTGGTGATCGTAACATCGTCTCAAACGATCGTCCTATTTCCTTTCTTCCTTGTTTTGATAAAATTCTCTTTTTGATATGCTATATCCACTTGTCCTCCCATCTTTAGCAGACCAACAGCATGGTTTTGTCAGAGGCAGATCTACCTACAAATTTACTTTCCTTTACCCATCATATTGCAGTTACCCTCGATCAGCAACAACAAGTGGACGTTATTTTTACTGATTTCTCTAAAGCCTTTGATTCAGTGAATCACTCTCTCCTATTTGAGAAATTTTTAGGGCTCATTGTCCCTATTTGTCTCTATTCCTGACTTCTCTCCTATGTCCTGAATGTGTAGTCACTTTTAACTCTTGCTTCTCTTCTGTTTTTCACCCGAGTTCGGGAGTTCCGCAGGGTTCAATACTTGGCCCCATACTATTTTTACTTTTTGTCAATGATCTACCTTCTGTCATCACATCCCCCTGTCTCCTTTATGCTGATGACTTCAAGAGTTCAAACCGATCTTTAGCGTCTTAGCGACTGGTGTGAATCAAACCATCTCTCCTTAAATGTTTCCGAATGCCATCAGTTGACATTCTCCTGTAAAAAATTTCCTCTTCTTTCAATGTATAGGCTTGATGGTATCTCTTTGAGCAATGTAACCTCTTTAAAGGATCTTGGTGTGCTTTTCGTTTATAAACTGAAGTTTGATCTCCACATTGCTCTAATTATTATGAAAGCCTTCCGCTTAACTGGGTTTGCCTGATTGATGATTCTAAATGGCTCACCAGCTCCTTCTTTTTTGCTATCATACCGATGAGTGTATTTATGAGCACATAAATTATGGTTCTTGCGGAAATATTTTCCACAGATGTCACAAGGAAAAAGTTTTAAATCGAAATGAGTTCAGGCATGAAGATCAAGTTGGCGCACGGAGCTGAATTGCGTAAAACATTCGAAGCATTGAAAACAGTTTGTGGTGTGCTAAATATCTTTACCGTGGATTCAAAGAGGAACTTGAATTACAACTGTAGTATTTTTTCCCATCATTTCTTTCCACTTGTTTCACTATGACCTCAGATTTTTCTGCTCCAGATTTAATACTTCTACAATTTTCGCGAGGCTTCCACTTTCTTCAGTAAATTTGTTTGATTCTCTGCGATCATGATCAGACGTGTTTTGGAGACACAATGAATTACTGCTTAGATTATTTGTTGGCCAACTCATGTCCCTTGGCAAGACTTTTAATTGTGTCATGACTTTGTTAGAGGAATATTCCGAATCTTCATCTTAATTGTCATCGATTGACGATAGCTTGTTTGCATGTTTTACAGCTGACTGATGATTCAGACTATTTAATTTGTTGAAAATACAGCTACATTTTGGACCTGGAAATTTATTCGTTTGATCTGTACCTTTTGGATGAACTCGTCGAATGTGCGTTTGAAGATTACCACGTTGTGAGAAGCTCATTGAGCATTTTGGGAATTTGAATGACTTCCCATCGGATTGTACGAGATAATGACGTTGTAAACTTGACGTCCGAGTTAACCCCAATGAGCATATGCTGCACTGAAATGGTTTTACGTCGCTGTGTGTCAATTGATGTCCATTTAAGTTACTTGCTTTTGTGTACTTTTTCCCACATAACTTACAGTTGAATGGCCTGTACTTCGCTTTGATTTCATCTAGAAAGAGCAAGTTATTGGGTTAATTTGAATTTATACCCAAATTTCACACACCAATACTCCATTATACGGTACGAGGAAGAATTTTTTCAATTTTTGGGACTAAAACAGTTTAAAACCTTCACGCGCTTATTTCACTCCAATTAACTCCGGCTTAACACGTGGATAGTAAGACATACTAACAGTTGGATGAATGGAATCAGATCAAATAAACCCGGGAACTAGGCTTTTTAGGTTAATCTCTACACTATCACTCCGACACGCACTGTTCGTTTGACATTCCCAGACAAAACTGATGTAGGATGGGAAGTCGTCAAAACTGACGTTAGATGGGAAGCCATATGGTAGCAATGTGCATATGTATTAGTCGGCATTGGCGAAGGGCCGAATTATTACAATATCTCTCCTGGTAACTTGAGAACCTAGTCCAAAACGGTTTGGCACATTACTTTGGGCCAGGTCTCGCTTTGCTATGCCGTGAAGCACCTTGAAGTCGGGAGACCCGACCTCCAATGCGAGGGAAGGGAGGAAGAGGAATTGCCAGACAAGCTATATCCCTGGCCACTCTGAGTTCCTTTTTTTCTTTTAGGATTAGCTGAAGATAATGTGTCACATGGTTCCATGTCACAACCGGTTCAAGCATAACTGCGACTATACAATCCGTGGTGAGCTCTCCCGTTTCCCTGTAGAGATCTCGTCACAGTACCATTCGTCCAAGACTGCTGTCGATTGTTAAGTAAGCGTTGTCTCTCCTCGTGGGTGCGGTGCTCTCTGGCAGGGATGGTGACAGGTTTCACGCCTGCAATAACTAACCGCCAACCAAGAGATTGTCAAATATCAAGATGCAGTCCTGTGTGCTTCTCTTCTCTGCACCTTTGCCAAAGATTTCCAGTAAATCTCCTCACTGAGAGTGTTGCCCCATATTTCTGCTCCATACAACAGCAATGATTCTACAGCATGCGCCAAGAGGCGTCCTCTTCGTGGGTTGAATGCCCCCTACGTTGACCATAAACCGACTCAGAACCAAATACTCCCGAAGCAGCCTTATCAGCCGCTGCCCCAAGTACTACCTTTGACTTCGATTTGGCTAGTTTGTTTTCAATTTTGATCTTCCTTACTTTAGGGTTTCTCTTCTTTGTCACTATGACCACTTTGGTTCTCTCCAGCACTAGACTGAACCCACGAGCACTTTGTGATTAGCATACCTAGCCTAAGTTGCGCTTGTTCAACAGTATGTCCAGTGACTAGAGCCGCAACATCATCCATATAGCTGATCAAGTGTGACTCATCTGGCATCAACAGTCTCAGTACCTTGTCGTAAGACATGTTCCACAGGTCTGGGCCAAGGATAGATCCCTGGACAACACCCTGTGTAACTTTCATCTTTCGTTGGTTTTATGCTGTGTCATAAAGCAGGCTTTAATACTTCAGGTAGTTCCTAAAAAGTCGCATTAGATATTCTGTAACTTGAAATGGGCATCCAGCGTTACCAGAATATCCACCCATCTAGCGGAGTTGAAGGCCTTTTTAACGTTGAGTTTCCCCAACAGAACCATCTGTCGCTTTGTGCTGCTTATGCAGCTGCTTTTTGAGCCACAATCGCGACCTCATCAATCGTGGAATATTCTGCGGCGAAGCCATACTATCTTGAAAGGCAATAATCACCAGCACAAATTGCGTCAGTGAGTCTCTCATCGATGAATTTCTCTAGCACTTTCCTAGCCATATCTAGCATCCACAACGGGCGATATGTAGACAGAGATTCTGAATTTTCCTTCTCTTTGCTCATCAGAATGAGGCTTGCCACATTTTTTCGTACTGGGAAACCTCATACTATAGGCATGCGTTGAATGTGCTGAGTGTCAAGTCAGTAAAATGGTGTAAGAAAAGTTAAAACTCTTCAGCTGGAGTACAGCTGGCCCAGATGGCCTGGAGCCTTGTCTTTTTTAATTATGGGACAGCCTCTGAAAGTTTCGGCTGTGAGAAGCGTTGGCGAACGGTTGCCGTTTCACTGTGGATAGTGTCAACATAACTGTGGACAGCATCAACATGGACGGGATGGGCGGGGAAAAGTGCCCGGATTATCTCGTCGGTATTTTTCGCTTCATGTATGCAAAATATCCATAAGGCACCAAGCTTCCTATAACTAGCTTGTAGCCAGGGTCCCATGGATCCTTGTCCACATCATGCCTGAGATTTTGCGAGCAGTGAGCCTTGCTCTGGTATATCAGTTTATGAAGGCAATTCCTGGCCAACTTATATGCCTCGTCACGGTTCGGAACCCATTGAGCTTCGCGCCAAAGGTTCTGACCCTCCCTTTTAGCGATTTCAGTTGACGACTAGTACACTAGGGGCTTACCACCCCGGGCCTTCCGACGGGGTATTGAAGCGCAGCAAGCAGTTTTATCGACGCTCACAATGGGATTCACCACATCTTGAGCTGCCAGTTCTTCTTTCACCTGTGAATCAACCTACTGTGAAGCACCTTCCGTGAGCATCTTGATGAATCTATCGACGTCTACGCTTTCGATGTTCCACCCAATTGTAGAAGATCGAGAGCACAATCATTGGGAGACTCAAAGGTGAATGTCTCATCTGGTATGGTTCCTTCTCAGCCTATGCGGTGAAAGTCGGCGTATTTCCAGTGTTAAGTACGACGAGTGCCATTGTGGTGGCTATTTCTACGATTCATTTGCCCCGCGGATCTATTAAAGGCAAGCCCCATTCGATTGCTTTGGAGTTGAAGTCTCCCCCCGACAAGCACGTTGCCATCTGAGTTCGAGCCAGTGACCTCCGAGGCATTAAGCTTGGCTTGGAAAGATGATATCGATTTGTTCGGCGTTAGGTACACACTAAAGACGGTAGTCCTTGTTCTTTTGCAAAACCGTGAAAGAAACGTATTCAACACATGTGTATTGTACCAAACCCATATGCAAGACATTTAGGATCTAAAGAACTGTAGCATTAAATCGCTGTCTATAAACAAAAGTAGGTTATCGCTACAAGATCGAAGACAATTTAAATGAAATAATAAATTTATTTTATATTTCAAATCATCGGGAATTTGTCTATGAACATCTCACTCACATACTTGCTATACGTTTAAAAGGTTGAAACTCCGTTAATGGTGTCTGAGGGACCTATATGAGCAAAATGATTTAGGAAAACATACTCCAGAATGAATCATTTAGTATCCCTAGAGACTAAGAACGGAGACAAGTTAACCTATAAAAAGATTGGCTAGATATCGAAGATCAAATGCCTGGTTTTAAATTAAACTGAATGGCCATGGTTCCATTGATGAATTTTTCGAACGATTCAAATCACTACGCCAAAGGATATTGATCCGGACCTCATGACTTCTTACTCCTCACTTTCTTAAAAACTTAAGCTGTGAATATTTTTCCATATACTTAGTTAACCATTTCCTGCAATTCATGCATTTCAAAATGAAATTCGCTCTAGAAAACGAACCCATTTTCATCATATCCGGAATTCCGCGTTTGATTTGCATTTCTCAATGCTCGGTCAAGTGACAAATGCTCAAAGAAAGCATTTTTTGTGCTGCTTCCTTCAAAGACTAGCCAAGGTATACATTTTTTTTCTTTTTTGCTACAGTCTGCATAAAATCCATAAAGAAGAATTTCAATATTTTATGCATGACATGCTTCGCATTTATAGTCTTAAAAACGATGCGTCTAAACCAGGGAACGGGCAACAGGCAGCAGCTGGGAGGTGGGAGCAAGTTGGGAGTTCTAACCCATAGTGCTACTACTACTACTACTGCTACCTGTGCCGGGGGAGCTGGTGGCCCATTCTGCTTCCAGCCAGGTAAGTATCGGTTATGAATATTAAACAGACAAAGATTCAGATCGACTTTGGTAAGAGTTTGAGATAACATAGCATTAATGGGATTCTTTCTTTTGATCCCTTTCAAACGAATGCAAATCCATTGCTACTCTACATTCCAGGTAACTATGTGGAAGACGGAAAAGACAAGCGACATTGCGGCTAGGGAAAGGGTTATTTGCTTTCTTGATAAGCCACCGTGTTTGGAATATTTTCTTGTTGAATTTCTGCCAAACCAAGTCCGTCTTCACCTTCTGGTCACCGATTGGCTTTGCGACAAACATTCTCGGGCGGGAGCTTGTCGTTTGGTCATTTTAAAATATTCAAAAATGCCAATGTCGTTATTGATGGCTATAACGAACTCGATGATAGTAGAATAATATTTTCTTGATCGGATTCGTACGGTTGGACAAAAGTGACTCTGATTAGTTTGTCTTTTGTTTTATTGATTTGATAGAGGGATAGAGACTATTCAAAGGGAACTCATCCATGATTAGCATACGTACATAGAGAAGTGAGTGTTGATTTCAAGTGAAAAATACTTCCATTTAATGATCTTGAGTTTTGAAAGTGCCATGAATATTGATTTTATGCAAGTCAACGGTTGTGAACTAACAATGAGGATTTTTTTAAATCAATTTCTTAGTATCATTTTAACACAGCCTTTCATTTTAACCCATGCATCCATACTTATGTGTTAACATTGCAGAATATTTCCTTAGAAAAACAAATATGAAGCATAGAATCTAAATTTCAAATAATAAGCAAATTTTCTAATCATATTTCAGGCAGAACAGCAAACCAAATCATCTCTTATAAGTTGTCTAAATAAAGTCATAATTTTGGATAGCTAAAATCTATCATATGGAAACCGTTCAAATGACCCAGATGAGCGTAAAAATGACATTTCTCTGTGTATTACGGGTGAATTCTAGAGCAGGCAGTCGTTCCGAACACGCAAACTTGGATCATCGAAATGAACCATTACCCCAGCAAATTGTGATAGTTTTTGCATCCATTGTGGGAGAAACGGCAGAAGAAAATGTGGTATTTATCGTATAAAGTAAAGGAATACACAAGATGTAGTTTCTTTGTTGACCATTATAGTATATTTATTTGCGCAATCGTTTTGTTATCACATTAAGTGAGTCTTAACATTGCGTTGTGTTTGTTTTGGTCCACGAGATCTACAGGCGGCCACAACTAGTCCCGGCTAGGGGAACACCAAAAATAAGGTGAATAGTCGTGAATCTTACGAAGACACTCTTCATTACGTGTTTGCCCGTGCTCAAATTGTCACTTTTTGAGGACAATACCATCCTAGCACATCGTGAAGTTTTCGCGATAATAAACTTTTTGCTAAAATTACTATGTCGATTGAGGATTTGACACTGGGCATGTCCCTGCAACATAAACCGCGGTCACCACGGCACGACAACAACATGTTGCTCGATACGCCATACAAACCGAACAAGGACGTGATATCTTCGCCCAAATTGTTGCCACCAGTTGATACAGCAACAAACTTTCCACCGTCTGCGGAAGTTGCTTAAAAGACGTGAAATTGCCACCATTTTGGCGAAGAAACCAAGCGCTTTGGTTTGTGCAGGCCAAGGTGCAATTTTTCACGAATAAAATAACATCTGACAACGCTCGTTATTACACGATCATCGCTACTCTGGACATTGATATCCTGCAGCAAGTATCTAACATTATCCGTTCACCCCCAGTTACGAACAAATACGGTTCAGTCAAACGGTATCTTGTCAACAGATTCTCCGAACCTAAGGAGCGCCAGCTAAACCGGTTGCTCACAGGAGTAGACCTCGACGGAGAACAACCGTCAGAACTACTTCGATAGATACAACATTAATGGATTTGTCTGAGGACATCCTCAAATCATTGTGGATAAAATGGCCACCAAAGAGCGTCAGGTGCGTTCTGGCTGCTTGCGAGGATTCTGAACTCTACAAACTGGCAAAAATAGCAGACTACATAGTGGGAAACAGTGTTTCAGCTTACGGATTGCCTGCAGAGGCTACTCCGCTGCAAGCACGGACGCCTGCTCCACCGCAGGCATGGGCACCTGATACGTCGGAACTCAACAAACAGATTGACAAAATCAAGCGTCAGCTCAATGAAGTTATTGCTTAGGTGACAAAATTGACAACTAATTTCAACTCCGCTGTTTCGCATGTTTCGACAGGTGGTACATAAGGCTACTGCACTCCGACGAATAACAAGACTTGCTTTTATCATACAAACTTTAGCGCAAACGCAAAACGGTGATCGTAGCCTTGCTCGTTCCAAGCAAATCAGAATCGGGAAAGCTGAGACAGTTGCCTTCCATCACCGGAGTGGGAGACAACATAGACACAGTTCCGGATTTTCGACTACACATAGTCGAGCTACAGTCACACCTAAATTTCCCAATCGTCTCCGGATCGTCCGTCACGATTCTTCTTAAACGCTTCACTCAAATTCAACAGCTACAAATGCTAGCGTTATACGCCACCAACAACACCACAATTATCACGTATGGTTAACGGCCCTTGAAGATCCACTTGAGTTTCAAGCACTTATTTGCGTGGAATCTCACTATCGCAAATGTCTCTATACCAAATATCGGGGATGACTTCTTAAGGCGTTACGGACTTCTGACCCGTTTAAAAAACAGAAGGCTCTTAGACACCAAGTCCACCTGCTCCAGCCCGGGAAAAATCGCTCTAGTTGATTTTTTTGGGTGTCCACGACACACGCAGCGGTAGCCACAGCCAACGTTACAAAAACGGGCACTAAGGAAACCGCCATAGCTCCTACGCACATTACGACAACTGTCACATATCCAACAGCCAACGTCACCAATAGAACATGAACTGTTGCATCTGCAACGGCAATCGCCAAGCGCGCAATGATAACTATCATTCAGCCCACAATTCACGACTCATTCGCAACAGCAACAACAATACATGCATCAGCTCCTGCGTTATCAGCCAAACGTGAAGCAGCACCAGCTATCTTAGTGGCACGTTTCATTGAAACAACTGGACCACCAGTTTTTCTACAGCCTCGAAAAAATGAAAGTAGGAAGAGCAGAATTTGATCGGATGCTTAAAATTGGTATCTACCGTACATCAAGTAGTCCTTGGGTCCCATCCATATGGTTTCCGAAAAATCCGGTGGCTGGAGAGTTTGTAGCGACTATCGCAAACTCAACACTCAGACTGTACCGGATCAATATCTAATTGCACACACTCACGACGTGGCTGACCGGTTTCACGGTGAAACCATATTTTCGAAGTCGGATCTAGAAAGGGCTGTATGATACAAGGCTATTTATTATCGAGAACGCCTAAGCATTGTCCGCCAATGACTTGAACAGCATAACCTACGCGTTAACATTGATAAATGTGCATTCCTTCAAACGGAGATAGAGTATTTGGGCTACAAAATCAACAGCAATGGTTCAACATTACTGCGCTGCTTAACTTCAAGCAACCTGAGACGATCATTGAACTGCGTCGATTTGTTGGAGCCTGCACCTTCACAAACGTCATCTTCAACATTTAGCCCATCATCAGGCATCTTTCAACGCTTTCTTAAGCAAAGCAAGAAACGCGACCTCTCAACTGCAGCCTTAATCGACCACCCGGATCATAAGGCACAACTTCAACTTATCACTGACGCATCAGACATTGCTTTGGGAGCAACCTTGGAACAGCACAATGGCAAGCACTGGCATCCACATAGACTTTTCTCTCGTAAGCTGAGTCCAACGGAAGCTTGACATAGCCTGTTTGATAGTGAATTACTAGCTATTTATGCCACCATCAAGTTTCTCAGGCATATTCTGGAGGATTGGCATTTTATTATCAAAACCGACAACAAGCCTTGAATCTACGCATTCGCTCAAGGCCTTGACAAAGCCAATCCGAGACAATTGAGACATATGGAGTTCATCTCTCAGCTTACGGTGGAAATAGTCCATATCTTCGGCATGGAAAATCTGGTAGCCAACGCCTTCTCCAGAATGAATTCTATCAACATACCGTTCACCCTAGAACCAACTCAACTAGCCGAGGCTAAATAAGAAGATGACGAGCATCCTGTGCTTTTTGACAACAACGACAACACTGGACTACAACTACAAAAGCTGTCAATTGGTATGGCGACAGTACTTACCTGGAAAAAGGCAGGTACAAGTTATTATGTCATACAGGGCTCTGGATGAACCTTTGCATTGATTTTGGGAGCAGGAGATAGCTCTACTGTCCCGGTATCTTACACACGAAGAGAAACAAATGGAAGAACAGTATTATAATTATACTCATCGACTATCTAATTGTTCTTCTTCGGTACGATTACCATTTAAGGCTGACGATAACCCAAAGAGAGATATGAGCGATGCAACGAGAGCAGCATTTATTCGATTCCGTCAATTAGAGCAACGGTTCAAACATAACCCAAATCAATATGACAAATACACCAAATTTATGAATGAGTATCTCAAACTTGGGCACATAGAGCTAGTGCCTATTGATTGTATTCATAAAAGACCCTCCTTTTATTTGCCCCATCACGTCGTACCCAAAGAGAGCAGTACCACAACGAAATTAAGAATTGTGTTTAATGCGTCGCAAGAGAATCAGTCAGTCCAATCTTTGAATGACTTACTACTAGCAGGTCCTACAATCCAAGAAACCATCTGTGTTTATACCGCGATAAGGTAATTTTCTTACCGCTCAATTCACAATTTAGTGCTTTACTAAATGTGCAGGAAGCAAAGATATATTTCCAGTGCAGTACTAGGAATTTACTAACTCCTTTAACTCGAAACAAAACACCAGAGTGTGCAGGAAGCGAAGCTATATTTCTAGTGCAGTACTAGAAAATATAATAATAAGAGGTGTTATTTTGATATTAAAAGCAAAATGCCATTTTTTAATACAGATGACCTAATGTTTATTTTATTATAAAGAAGAAAGTATGCCGTTAATAGTTAAAAAAATAGCATCAGGCAAATGACCACCACAATCACGCTTACAGGATCATATCCTCTTCATGAAATTTTCCATAACTAAATCGCACAGTGGCTGCCTCACGCATTCCATGTTTGAGGTCTTGAATCGACGCTGGGCTGTTGGCGTAGACCTTTCCTTTCACGTGGCCCCGAAAGAAGAAGTCGCAAGGTGTTAAATCACAATATTTCGGTGGCCAATTGCGATCGTCTCTTGGAGAGATAACACGGTCCAGAAACTTTTCCCGCAAAAGATAAATGGTTGTCCAGGCCAATACCATCCAATTCCGGCCATAAAAAATCATTAATCATCTCTCAATAGCGCAATCTATTCACCGTAACAGTTGCTCCAGCCTTATTTTCGAAAAAGTAAGGTCCAATGACTCCGCCGGACCATAAACCGCCCCAAACAGTCACACGTTGAGAATGGAGAGACTTTTCAACAATAACTCTGGGTTTTCCGAGCCCTAGATGCAACAATTTTGCTTGTTGACGAAGCCACCAAGGTAGAAATGGGCCTCATCACTCAAGATGATTTTTCTATGGAATTCTGGATCATTTTCATGCATTTTAAGGACCCAATCAGCAAAGACACGACGTTGTTGATGATCGATCGGCTTGAGTTCTTGTGTTAACTGAACATTATAAGCCTTAAGACCCAAATCTTTATGTAAAATACGGTGTAGTGACGTTTGTGGAACGCCTAATTCCAAAGAACGACGAGGAATGGACAAACCTGGGTTTTCTTCAACACTTTCGGCTACAGCAGCAATATTCTCCGCTGTTCTTGAGTGACGTGCACGGGTTTTATTCTTCACATTACTAAGTTGTCCCAACAGTTGAATTTTTCCACCAATTTCTGTATTGCGGTCCGACAAGGTGCTTCACGACGACTCAAAAACGTTCGAGTTTTGCGAACCGTCTCTGCCAAATTTTCACCATTTTTATAGTGAATTTTAATGATTTCAATGCATTGTTGAAGCATGAATTGTTTCATTTTTATACATGGTGTGGTTTCTACTTGTCAAATGTCAAAAAATGACAGCTTCAAAGGTGACATCTACCAAAATAGCGGGCTATTCAAAATAACACCTCTTATTGGAAAACCCTTTATTTTGAATCTTTATGGCATAGCAAAAGACCGGAGTAAATAAAATAAACTTTGTTTAACGCTGGAAAAACTACAACCAAATTAATTTCCCAAAAGCTTAAGTTTAAATACAACATTTCCTTATTCTAAAATTGCTTACTCTAAAATTCATAACAAAATTTCATTCCCATGGGAACAAAGATTGCAACTCAAGTTTCATTAAATTTTCCGCGACTCAAGAAATTCTACTCGGCACAAAGTTCTGCGGAATTCAGCCGGACAAACTTTCCCATGAAAATTAAACGCGCTCAAGCTGCAATTCCTGATCGCGAGCGACTGAGTAATAGATACATGATGGATATGAATTTTTAATGCATGTGAATCCAACTTATCGGAAAAGTAATTTACTCAGATTTTATTACTTTTGCTATCGTAAGCGAACGTCCTCCCCCGCTTTGAACGAACTGTTCAAAGATGGATTTCTGGATTTACCTGGAAGTCCTCAGCATAGTATACTCAAATAGTAGCCACACCTTTCATTTAGCCTGTGTTGCACACTTTTTGAATTTTCCCAGGGGCACGTCAGCTGATCCGGGGCATGACAGCTGATCCCATGTTTCGCGCGCTTAAGAAACAAAGCAAAATGCAAATAAAATTTCCGACGCACGTGTTCTTTTACGCATTTCAGAACATAGGAGTGCTGCCACATCCTAACAAAAAACTAAAAGATTGCATGGAACGAATTTGTTTTTCTGCAATGTTATTAATTTTTTAGCTCTGGTAGCCCTGAAATCTCTCATCGAAGCATATGTTTATATTCGCGCCATTCCTCGCATCAGCGTTTACCATCTACCTGCTACCGAAGATTTATGGCTCGCTGTTCGGCTTGTGTTCGAATTTTTCCGGAGGGTTGATGGAGTGTGGTTACTAGTTGAGTATACTATGGTCCTCAGTATTCGCTTTGCGTGGTGCGGGTATTGGTTGACGGTTGCGTGTAGGCCGCCTCCTGCAAAATTTCCACACAAGGTACAATAAACACCATCGAAAGTATCCAATGGTAAAATGATGCACGTGAGGTGACTTGCTTGTTGGGAGCTCCGTTTCAGCGGCTCGCAGCTTGTCGATGCTCTGTTGTAGTGTATTAACATCGTTTTCTAAATTGCCCTCGTGCGTGGCCGACATGTGTGTGTTATTGAAATTTTCGGTGAACTCGGTGAGGTCGAAAATATTTCGCGAATTCGCGCGTCTGTAATGTGGTAACCTCGGCTTTGATGCTGCATCCGCAAGTTACGTTGATGATCTCCGATCCGGATAGCACATAAGTTGAGATTGTCGCTCCACAAATGATGTTGATGCTCACAGGTTGGTTTGTTACGCAAATCCAGTGATTTGGATTCAAGAGTACACTTTACGGTTTCCTTTGTTTTGATGACTTCACAGCTGGAAAGGTTGCCCGATTCAGTTAAGGTTGGCATTTCGTAGTGGTTCATACTAGATCACCATCGGATGCAGTAGTTTGCACACGAATTCGGAATAGTCAACAGGAAAACATTTTGAGATTTCCAGTTCGGATATTGGGTAAAATCGATCTCGATGTAGGTTTACTAGTAGAATTTGTGTTGATGGAATAACGGTGAGAAATGTTTCATTAGCTAATATAGGTACTGGAGTGATTCGCAAGATTTCGAATATTTCTTGTGATAGAAGTGGAAGCTTTATTCGGAAAATTGTTTGCTCGCTTAACATTCTGCTTTCTATGGACATTATTCCGTATAATTTTGCTAAGTGTCCATGATCTCCAGTAACCCGCAAAGTTGGTGGGAGGTGCTCTTTAATCATAATTAGCTGGTCTCGTAGTTGTCTTGGAGTTATTACTTGCGGATTGACTTTCCGTAATGAGCCCTTGTTATCACTTCTAGAAGTGTCGATTGTGCCCTTTGATAATGTGATATCATCAGTATTAACCGAATTGCTAGAGTGTTGAAGTATTCCATTATTTTTTCTTGATGGAACTCGTGGTTTTTCCCTTTAATGGTGTTGAGCGTCTGGTTGAGGTATTTTTCTAGTTAATTTACCCGTCTTTCAACTACTTTATGCGACTCTTTCATGATAGTGCGATCGATTATCGATGTTTGATTCCTCAGTAGTTTTAGCAAGTATCTGTCATTTTGTTGAAGGTAGTTTATCGTCTCTGACATTTGTTCCGCATATTCATAATCCAAAATGCGAATAGCGAATGAGCGATGTTACCATATATATTGAGAGGGGATCTTTTCTCTCGACCATGGCCTTGTTGACGCAGTAACTCGTTGTTCTCTGTTAATTCCATAACCGTGTTTGTAAATTGAGCTAGCGTTGTTGCACAGAAATGCTTATTTACTATTTTGCTACAAAGATGATCTATGTTTTCAACCCCCATATTTACAGTGGCTAGATCCTTCCAGTAGTTTGTCATGTTGTAGTAAATAACTAAGTCCCATTGGTAGGATGACAAGTAAGTGAAACCCATTCGTTCAAAATACAAACCAGGTGCTGATTAGAACGGTGATATTTTTGCCTACTTGTTTCCTAGCACCGACAAGACATGTGAATAATAACAGGCTGATTGGGAGCTCACTTCAGTGTGGTTTTTTGGTAGAAGGTGGACCTTCGGTTAGGGGCGGACTTATTGTTTCGTCCGTATTTGTTTGCTTCTTAGAGTCTGGGAGCGCTGTACTGGTGACGTTTTCTTCGTTGGTTTCATCCTTCGCTTCTGCGTCGACCTTTACTGGTAGTGGAGCAAGATTGTGGACTGCCCTTTTGAGAACACCTGTAGCCGGACTAAACTATCAAACCTTTATACTATGCCACCAAGAAGCCATGGCATGTCTGGAAGATTGCTGTCCTATATCATAACCATCATGCCAGGCTGCGCATTCTGGCATTGTTGCTTCCATTTGGTTCGATACTATAGCTTAGTTAAATATTCTTTGAACCATCGCTGCCAGAATTGATTCTTGAGGTGAAGAGTGCGCTTCCAGTGTTGATTTAGATCTACTCGCTGTGGGTTTTCAGTGGATTCGGCAGTGCTGGTTAACGGTCCACCTATTAAAAAATGTCCTGGGGTCAGCGCAGTCAGGTCATTGGCGTGACAGGTTGTGAATTGAGTATCGCTTCTACTAGCA
Organism: Odontomyia ornata; assembly: GCA_963969285.1. Taxonomy (NCBI): domain Eukaryota; kingdom Metazoa; phylum Arthropoda; class Insecta; order Diptera; family Stratiomyidae; genus Odontomyia; species Odontomyia ornata. The sequence goes on along the minus strand of OZ017739.1, from coordinate 402,779,522 downwards.
CTATAACCGTCTCCAGTTCCTCATATGTCAGCGAATTGTTGTTTAGGCTGCAAGGAAGCAAGTTTTTTGCAGACTTGAAGGCTGCCTTCCACAGTCCACCGAAATGTGGACCTCTGGGTGGGATGAAATGGAATTTGGTTCCTCGCAGTGTGCAGAATTTGTGAATTTTTTCTTCCGCTTCCTTTGAATATATCGCTGGTCGAAGTTCTTCCGGTTGGTTTCGAGCTCCTTCAAAGTTCGTAGCGTTGTCGCAATACAAACGTTGGCAGTTTCCACGTCTGCCCTCAAAGCGTTTCAACGCACCGATGAATGCGTTAGTTGTCAAGTCATTTACAACTTCTAAGTGCACTGCCACGCAATTGTCTTCTCTTTGATAGGCCAACATTTTTGGCGCGTGGTAGCGAGTAGTCCTTGCGGTCCGACGTGAAAATTTTTAATATGAATGCCTGTCACTACGAGCGGAGTAAGTGCGTCCTTGTATGGTAACAACATTGGGTGTTTTGCATCATATGTGATGTTAGCTTCTTGTAGTCGTCCTCCAACCCTGATAACACCATTCATGTCCAAGAATGAGGCGAGTGAACTTAAGTTGCTTTGGTTGTCTACTATGGCTGTTTTTTCAAGGGAGGCTAACTCTTGTGAGAAGTGTCGGCGTTGTGCTTCCTGTATAAGTTGTGCCGTGGCTGCATCCAATTCTTCAACAGTTAGGTATAATGAGCAAAGAACATAAGCGAAAATCCGTTGCAAATGTTGGAAAGAATTTCGGTGGTCGATCGTAGACAGTATGTCTCCTTCATTTGCAACTGAAAGTGCCACTTTTGCTTGCTTCGCTTCTAGATTTGTTTCAAATTTTTGATTCCTCGGCTAAATGTTTTCACCGCCATGTAGAAGCCTTGGCCCATAAAACTAAAAAAATATTATTCTTCAATTTGTTGGATGAGATTCCATGGGAAATCACATCGGCAGGATTTTCGTTTGATCGTACATGTCGCTATTATTCAGCTGTGGTAAGCTCCTGTATAGCTGCTACTCGGTTTGCAACGGAGGTGGCGTATGACAATGATCGGTTGCTCAGCCAGTCAAGAACTACCTTAGAATCCGTCCAAAATGTGCATGGAACATCATTCCATTGTAGTTCTCTTTTGACCCGAGTAGCGAGCTTGGTAGTGAGTGTTGCAGCTTGAAGCTCCAAACGCGGAACCGTTGAAGCCTTGATTGGCACTACCTTTGATTTGGCACATAGCAGTCTCATGACCACGGTACCGTCAATTTGCTGTGATCGCACGTATATAGCTGCACCGTATGCCTTCTCTGATGTGTAGCTGAAAGCATGTAATTCAATGCTTCGCGGGTTTTTGCCCGAAAATACATGTGTGTGAAACTTGATATCTTCAAGGCATTGCAATTCTCCACGAAGTTTGACTCAATAGGAGTGCATCTCCATTGGTACAGCTGCGTCCCAATCTATCTTTAAATTCCAATGCTTGAAAAAATATTTTGGCTTTAGTCATCACTTTGCTCATTGCTCCTAATGGGTCGAAGAGTTACGCAATGTCAGCGGACACTGTTCTTTTGGCCACTTTACCGTCGCTTAGCTGGATTGTTTTAACGCAGAAGTTTTCGTCTTGGTGAAACTAGACTATGCCCAACGCCTTCACATGGTAGCTGTCTTTCCCGTTTATGTTGAATTGAAATGCTTGTTCCTCTTTGAGAATGCGCTGAAGTAGCCGACTATGGTTTGTGCATTACTTTTGCAATTTGAACCCTCCTGATTGAAGCAATTCCTTTAGCTGCCTTTGTACTTCCAGGGCTTCCGTTAGACGGTTTGCTCCCACCATGACGTCATCGATGTAAATATTATTCTTTATAGTTTGCGAGCCCAATGGGGCTGACCTTTCAGCTTGTGCTGCTATTTGTCTGAGGCATCTTATGGCTAAGTATGGAGCCGTGGTAATGCACTACTTAGTTGGTAAAAGTTAACGAGCTCATCTGAATGGTCTCTCTAAAATATTAATTGAAATTTCTTATCTTCTTCTTTCACTCTTATTTAGCGGTACATTTTTCGATGTTCGCCGTAAATAAAAACATCGGAAGCGTAACAAAACGATACAACATAAACATCGTCTTGGAGAAAAGGTCCAGTGTGCAGGGCATCGTTTAAGGAGATATTCGTAGACGTTTTCGCTGAGGCATCAAATACCACTCGCAGTTTAGTTGTGGTACTTTCTGGTCTTATGACACAGTAGTGTAGCAAAAAGTAATGGGGTGTATGTACCTGCTGAATATTGACCTGTTCCATGTATCCCAACTGACGGTATTCCTTCGTGAAGTCGGTGTACTGTTGTTTCAGTGATTCTTGTTCAATTTGCGTTTCAAGGCCAGAAAACGTTTATATGCTGTCTCTTTGCAGTTACCCAGCAACTAAGGGTCTTTCACGAATGGTAATTTTACCACGAATCGTCCATCTTGTCCTCGCCTGGTATTAGCAGTGAAGTGTTTTTCAGAACCTTTTTCTTGCTGCGGAAGGTTCTAGCCTGGCTCCACTTCGTCCAGTTTCCAGAACTGTTGCACCCTTTCATAAAACTCGCCGCAATCATGACTGCAGATGCGGCAGCTAAATGTGTGGGTGTCCGAATTTGCCACTCGACCAGAAACGATCCATCCGAGCACGGTATTCTGTAGGCTTGGTAATTTCTTCCCCAAGCGTATTTGCCCAACCGAAAGTGCTCCAATGAGAATATCGATTTGAATAGGGTGATTGAGTTGAGGATCCGCAAGCGGCACTTTCTGAGGAATAGGCCATGATCGGTTGATAAGTTATAAATTGCGGTAGAACAAAGGCTTCGATTCTGGCTGAGAATCCTGTTGTCCTGGACCGTATCGAAAAATTTACTCTGGATTGAGCCTTTTGAATTCCTTGTCCAATCCCTTGAACGCACAATGCTTCGGGAACTTCCTTCAAACCAAGCCGTCTGACCAAATCTTTACTGATGAAATTTAATTGACACCCGGAGTCAAGAACAGCCTGACACTCAAGTTCTCGATTATCCACAGTCAATAACGACGAGGATGACGAGTACAGTCCTCAGCAAGATGTTGTTCCTCTGTGTGTTGTTGGTTTTCGCTGCTAGGCTCGTTAAGTTTGATGGCATTGTCGATGTTTTTGCTTGTGCTGTTGGTGAAGTAGAGCTTGACTTGGTACCCTGATTGTCAATGTGCAATAATTTATTATGCCTTTGCGACCACTTCTTGCAGCCTTGGAGCGAACACTGTTGACTATTTTGGTCCGCCCTCAAACAGTTGTAGCATAGATTATTTTTCTGCACAGTCTGGAGGAAAATTTTGCAAGAATATAGTGGATGCGTTCATTTGCACACTATGTGTAGTATGGTCCAACCTTTTCACCAGTACATGTAGTAGTATTGGATCCCAGGCGTCGATTAAAATGCCCAAATTCTTAAGTCCCAGTAGACATTCATTGGTTACCTCAGGTAGATTTCTAACTGATGATGCAGATTCAAGAGAATAGACGAGAAAGAAGTTTATTGAGAAGATGTGTCACTAGCAACCTATTTTTGTCATATCTCTCTTTAACTATATTCCATGCATCTAAATAATTCTCGCTGGAAACTGGCAAATGCTGCACTAATCGTTTTGCTTCGAAGTAATCACCGTCAAAGGTCGGTAGTATGATTTTTGGCAATTGAGCTCCGGTATCCTTTGGTTGCAATAGTGGATTGTCTCCCTTCAGTGCTTCTCATACATTCTTGCAGTGAGATTATTGTCTCTTGAGTCCAGCAGTGAAGTTCTTGGCAGATTTCCGGACTGTGCTCAAAAGGGTTTCTTCCAGTGGTTTGTTCCCATATTGCCTGATCGTTCTCTGCCAGTTCATTCACGTATCTTTGTAATAAGTTGACCTTAAGTGTTTAGTACTCGATAGAATATTCACTACTAGCCTTGTGTTAATGCCTTGAATGAAGTAGGTAAGGGTCCTCATTAAGGCCTCTTCCTTTCGAATCATTCTTGGAAGAACATCCCTTTCTTCTTTGTCATCGGCTTTGAGTTTGAAACCTGCATGACGTTCTAGTTTTTTTTATGGCAGATATATCTCCAGATTTGGTTGCAAGTGATGATGCCATGGGGTTGTCGTTAGAAGAAGTTCCCTCGGATTTTCTCCTTGCGTCATCTAGTCCATGAATGAGACCACAAGAAACCAGCTACTACATGGTATGAAGAGCATCAACTATAAAAGCCGGACCGGCTCTTGGTGGGCGGCAATGTTAGCACACATAAAAGTTTTAATATAACTGTCTCATAAATTCAATTCATTCTCGAGATAACCGAACAATCAACTTCAATCTGCATACGTTACACATTTGCAAGTTAATAGAAAGTTTATTCCTACTTAAATTCGCAACAATTGCACATTTTTGTCTCAAAATCAATATTGCTGTATCAACAAATTTGAATTAAAATTGTACTGGAAAGTTTATCACCCTTGTTGCAAGAATAGCATACGAGGTGTGACGATTAAGTAATGAGACCAATTTTATTGCCGCACTTGTGGTAAATCTGTGACCTTGAAATTCTTTTCTCCTTCCCCAGCGTCCTTCCCCTCTCCATTGCTGTATTTACCATCGCTCTAGCTTGTTTAGTTCGCCTGCTGTGTCGTGTTTAGTAGACGGGTGTTGGTTGTGCTCGTCACGAAAATGGAAAAACGAAATCAAGAGTAACGCATCGCGATAAAATTTTGCGCCAGATTGGGCGAAACAACTTCGGGAACGTACGCTAAAATTGTGAGAGTGCATGGTGATAGTGCCCTTAGTCGTGCCCAGGTTTTTCGATGGCATAAAGAGTTTAAGGAGGGGCGTGAAAGCGTGGAAGACGAGGCATAGAGTGGGAGACCAGTCAAGATGCGTACTGACGCGAATGCGCATCGTGTACGCGCCCTAATCCGTGAAGATCGACGCTTGACAGTTCGAATGTCGGCCTTGGAACTGGGTATGAACCGTGAAAAAGTCAGATGAATTTTAACCGACGGTTTTGGGATGAAAAAGTTTTGCGCGAAGATGGTCCCAAAGAACTTTTCTGAGGAGCCCTCAGCATGTTCCAGTATTTGGCCTCTAAAGGGATCGCCGTATTGCAACAGCCACCTTATTTGCCTGATATGTCATCCTGCGACTTTTTTTGTTTCCTAGAATAAAATCGGTGGTCAAAGGAACCCATTTTGAGTCGATTACGGATATCCAGGCGGCCGTGACGAGGGTACTCGTGGACATCCCAGTCGAACCGTTCCAGAAATATTACGAGGCATTGAAAACGCGCTGGAATCGTTGTATAGCTGCCCAAGCGGACTACTTTGAAGGGAATGGCAGAGTTTTAGAGTAATTTTTAAATATACGGTTTTCATGGAATTAGTCTCATTACTTAATTGTCACACCTCGTATTTCAAATCAATTGTAATTGCACGAAAAGCACTAATGTTTGGGACATTGACTACAGCACATTGTATTGTAAGCAAAAATTTATAATTATAAAAGCCGTAAATAGGTAACAATAAAGTAATCATTGCCAACCAGCAATACTGAGTGTTTACATTCAATCGCTTCATCGAATATCAGTAACCAGAACAGCAGACATGTTATTATGATTAGAATTGGCGTTTCTCACTTATTGCTCTGTCGGGAAAGCAGATATCTCAGCGAAGCACCTTTATTATCTCGTAGCCGTAAGTGATATGTTGACAATACTTAACTGTTTGGTTCTGAAGTAATTATCAAAACTTTAACTCCCTCTTGAGTTATCCACACAATGATTAAGACTTTTATTATTGATTCTGCTAGGTTTTATGACTTTCTAATGAAATCGTATGTATTGACAGTGATAAAAATTATGTATGTTGGTATAAAATAAGCAATAATAAATTGAAAATGTAACCCTCTTCACATGGTAATACCATTAACCGAATTTGAGTCTTGCATCAAACCTAAGTCTCAACATTTTAAACCTCATTTCCAAACATTCTCATTAAAATAAAATTATGGTTCTGTTCAACCAAATGCAAATGACATGAAAAATTATAGTCTTGTGGTCAATTCCAATCAATCGATGAGAATACAGTCATCATTGCAACAACAAGCATTCTTAATGTCGTCAATCTTTTTGCAACAACTTAATCCGAACTTCATTTGAGGAACTTAAGACAAAGATCTTACTTTAAGATTTGACTGCATTCAACGGCAATACCGAGGTGCATTCTGAATAAAGCATGCAAGTTGTGGAGGATGACCACAACAACATTTAAGAAAAGAGGGTTTGGACTTCGATTAAGACACAATCAATCGTTGATCTCGTAAACCGCATCAGTTTTGATCAAATAAATCTTCACGGTGACCATAATTTCATTGAAATGAGCCTGTTAGCAGAGACCAAGATGATGCGAGGAAGAGTCCTAATGGACATTGTAATGAATTATAGTTCCTGTGTGGCTAAGCCGAGGACAAAATGATGTAAAACTCTCCACACCCTGCAGCGAAGAACAAATGGTCGTTTTAAAAAGATGCAATCTTATGTTTATCAAAAATATACTGCTATTATCCTTTTCTATTTCTTCGCCACATCATTTATTCCTTCCCAATTCCCTTCCAGACCAACAAGTCCTCAATAACGCACTCTAAGCATCTTTTCTTCGTACCAAACAGCCCGAAATATTGCCGATATCACATTATAGATGAAAAGATTTATCTAAATCCACTGGAAAACTTCACTCCATCCCTAAACTAAATCTGATGGTTATCACCGTCCTCATCCATTCCACCCTCAATTCGGAAGTGAAATCGGTGAAATGGTCAAATTTAATGTACAGTGAAATGTTCTAATTTTTCATTGCCAGTTTTATTTCCATAAATTTCCAGATAATCTTTTTATCATAATTTTACATAAGTAGCCCTTTTTCGATATTCAAACGGTTTCGAGGCGGCTGAGGATGATGAAGACGAGACGAGGACCATTCTTTTTCGCTTGGCTGTTTTGCTGCTTTTGCTACTTTTGCCACTTTCGCTACTTTTCCCACTTTCACTGTTGTCTTGCTCAATTTAACCCGAGCTGAGTTGGCTGAAGTGTGGGTCCGGGTTGGCTTAGGATTAGACGACCTTATTTTTATCGCTATCATTCCTTTTTTTCGTTCGGAACATGATAAAGTCGTTGCCAAGCTGATTTACAGACCAAAGTCAGTTCCTTAGTTGTTTGTGCATTTAAGATTTGGAGAGTGTATCGTTCCAGATTGATATCGCGAGTTTTTTTTCTTGGATGTTGTTTATGATGTATTTCTTAGATTATCGAAAATCTCTTGGTAATTATTGATAGTAACATGTTTTCAATAGAGACTGTGGGTAACCTTCATAAATTAGATATAGAGTATGCTTGGGAGTTTTTGTGCTTATGTTTTGTTGCTAAACGAAATGGGAAAATTTATTTATTTTAATATTATTTCGATAGTATACCGTTTATTTTTTTAAGTTGTAGTATCACTGATTATCTGCTTAATAATTTGTGAATTTTAATTTCATTTGAATCGTTACTTGCCTTTTTGGGTGTCCGGCAGTGCCACACAGTATGTTTTCTTTGGAAGAAACTTATAACCGAATTTTTTGTGAAGATCAAAAATGATACTCGTAGGTTTAAAAACGATTTGTGATTATTTATATTGCTGATTACAATAGTTTCAAAATATTTTCTGTGAATCGTCAAAGCTTTTGGAAATATCCAAATGCCGGGCATTGTGGTATCAAATTAGCTGAAAAAGGGTTGATTAGTCACAAAGAGTTCGCCGTCCTTAAAGCTTAGAAAACCAAAAAGATTCTGCTGCCAAAACCTTTAATCAGCAGTCTTTAATATTACAAAATATAAAAATCATGAACGATATACCCTCTTCATGCGTTTCAATTCTATCCCCACCCTCACGGTCACAACCGATGTAACATTCAGTTATCTGGGCACACTTACTATCTTTACCAAGAAATCAGTGTTGCCAGGTGACCAACACGCCTTCTCCCTAGATGGAGCTTCATTTAGGCCTAAAATCAGGTCTTTCCCCTGAATTTTTTTAGACGCAACATGCAATAAAAATGTAGACGTCAATAATTTTTACCCAAAATTCAGTTTTTAACAAACGTTAATATTTATTATACTTAAAATGTAATTTAAAAGTGAGATCACAGTATCAATACTGTCGACATCATAAAATATCAAGTAATATTCAACTACGATCACATCATAGGTACATGTGACGCACCGCGAGAGACTAAATATTTGTCATACACTCGACTTCTCGGAATGCATATTCTCGCAACTCGTCAACAAAATCACTATTAGAAATATTCTCACTCGTAAAACATCTGAACATTTTTTCCGGAGGTTCGAAATGCACGCAGCTTTCATTTAAGGACCTAACTCTCATTACCGCATCAGCTGTTGTGATGGCTATTTTATTGCGTAATTTGTTTTTTATCAGACCAATGATAGAAAATGCTCTTTCCACTGAAGCATTCGAAAAAGGTAGTGACCACATTGAAGTTGAAAGTTTAGAGATGTGTTGAAATCTACCCTCTCCACCGGCATCAGTTTATTCCATGGCTTTCTCCAGTATTCATCCGATGAAATTTTGACGTTTTTTGATGTCCAACCGATGAAGCAGATTCAACTCTCTTACAGCTTCATATCAACTTTGCTATCTACAATTTTTTCGAATGCTGCAGCAATGTGAGTAATATCTCCTATGGAAGGCTTGGAAATCTTCTTCAGGTTCTCAAGGCAACAGCACCACAAATTGCGTTTATCTCAGTTAAAACATTCGCGACAAGAAGGTCGACGGTAGAAAAAAAAATTTACCACTTTATTTAGTACAAATAACAAATAAGAGCAGTCCAAGCGCTCTTCAGCAAATCAGATATTTAAATTTTCGAGTGGTGAGGTGGGAACGCCTCCAGAAACGAGAAATCAACCAGTGCTATCGCTGCCAACGATTTGGGCATTCGGCTGCCAACTGCGCCATGCATTACCGATGCGTTAAATGCAAAGACGTGCATGCTCCCGGTGAGTGCAAATTGGCTCAGACGGAGCCAAAAGAGAAATTATATTGTGTGAACTGCGGTGTTTTTGGTCACCCGGCATCATATCGAGGATGCTCCCGATATCAGGATGCAAGATTAAAATCTGTCCCAAAGCAAACACAAACACACCGCAGTGTCCTAGCTCCGAACTTCGTCAAGCCCGGAGTATCATTTGCGCAAGCCGCTAGAGGACCAGCAGAAAATGCGGAAAATAGTGTAAATAATGTAAGTGGCAATAATGAGCTGCTTCTCAAAATTTTACAGCAATTAAATTCTCTATCGGAAAGAATGGATAAGCAAGATACAAAAACTAACCTTGTTTTTCATCGTCTAGGGGTTTCAAATGCCTCAAAATAATTTGTCATCCAGTCACATTCCCATGGAAAGGATTCGTCTCATCTCGATCAACGTCAACTCCATTGTTACTATACATCGGCGTGATTATCTCCTTGAATTCATTGCCAGACAAAAGCCTGACATCCTGCTTCTAACCGAAACCCATCTCAATCCATGGCACTCCATGACATTCAAGGATTTTGAATTCGTAAGAAACGATAGGGTAATAGGTGATGGGGGAGGTGGCACCGGGATATTGGTACGAAGACCCTATCGTTTCCATAATATTGAAAAAGTCGAATTCAAAAGCTTTGAATCTCTTGAAATGTCCGTTATAAAAATCTTACTGCCAGGTGGGGATAACCCCTTCGTTATCTCTGCCTATGCAACTGGTGGAACTGTTCTCAAGCTCAAGGAGGAACTCAATTCCTTGTTTGAAATACTCGAATTGAACAGGGTGCATAACTATTATATTCTTGCTGGTGACCTGAACGCCAAGCATACATCATGGCTGAACGCCACCAATAATCCAAGAGGTGTATTCCTGAAATCATGGATAACAGAGAACCAAATTGAATACAGGTGCAACCTATATGGGTCGGAGTTCCCAACATACCCTAGGACAAATTCATATTTGGACCTTTGCATTGCTGACGCAAGACTCGAATTCAACTTTAATAGTCCTCAACGGAAGCTGCAGGTACTTCCTTATGATAGCGACCATAACGCAATCGTAATGGAAATTAATCATCACAGGGATGATTTCTTCCTCATTCCAGTTCAACATGAAAATCATCGGTTGAATTTCAAAAAAACAGACTGGGGAAAGTTTCAAAAGAAGTTTAATTGGGAATACCAGAAGCAATGTCCCCCTTCTGATAGTGGCAACTCTTGCTCAATGGTTCCTAATGACAGGAATCTAACTAACGATGAAATAGATGTCTATTTGTCGAAGTTAGAGAAGCTGACGTTGGAAACGATTGAGAAAGTAGTTCCCAAGATAAAACATCGAAACAAAATGGAAGGATATGAAAAATCAACCATCGCAAGGTTGAAAAGATTGAAAAGTTTTCTTCTCACATGCGTCAACAATATTTATCGACGATTTTTGGACTACAACCATCCCTCATTGTCTTTGTTGAAATTACATCTGAAGAATGTCCGGAACTTAATCCGGTCATACTTCAGGAGTGAGGTCAGCAATCAATGGGCAGAAAAATTGAGAGGTATTAGCCCACAGGACCCAGACGGCATGTTCACGAAAGTTAATAGCATATTCCGCAAGAAGTCTCGAGTGAAGTTATCGAATCTTGAAGTCACTAGTGATGAGATAAATCTTCTCGATAGGGCTGGTATCGAAATTGATAGTACGACTCCGGATAGCAATGGAAACAGGATTATTTGTGAAGGATTGGATAAACTTGCCCTGAATGGAACACATTTTGAATTGGTTCATCTACCAAACCCTGAGAGAGGGAACGAATTTTTTTCAGAGGTCGTTGAAGCAAAAGTTTCCGACTTCAAATCAAGCCTGAACGGCCAATCAATTCTTCATTTTAATGAAACATTAACATCTGACCTCATACCGAGCTTGAATCTTATTGATTATTTTGTCAGCTATGAAGACTTGTGTTTCATATTTCGCAAGATAAACAACAAGAAATCATGTGGTACTGATGGTATTCCAAATGTAGTTCTCCGACATTTGCCGTAGGTCGCTATTAGGAACTATTGCATATTGCTCAACAACATGTTGAGCAATTCATATTTCCCAAATGAGTGGAAAAAGGCTAAGGTATTTCCGATCTTGAAGAAAGGAAAAGAATCTTCATGCCCCAAAAGCTATCGCCCAATCAGCTTGCTGCCTAACATCAGCAAGGTGTTTGAAGTGATACTCAACAGAGCATTAAACGCCCACATCGAGAAATATGATTTGATGCCGAATTGCCAATTTGGTTTTGTGCCAGGCATTCGACCACACATGCAAAAACGAAAGTAACCTCAGACATCTGTTGGAAACTAAATGATAGACAATGTGTTGGAGCATGTCTCATTGATATGGAGAAAGCCTTCGATACGGTGTGGTTAGATGGACTAGTTTTCGAACTTCTGCAGGACAGGTTTCCCAGACACCTTGTCGCCATGATGTGTAATATGTTATACGGGAAATCATTTGTTGTAACTGATGGAAATCCGACAACAATGCGCGAGTTCAAGGTCTTGAATGGTCTACAGCAGGGAACAGTTACTGCGCCCCTGCTTTTCTCAATATTCATTCGCAAGCTATTGAACAGCTTTGATTTTAACGTCTCGCCAACGCGATCATTGGTAGCGTTTGCTGATGATCTGATCATCTATACGGCAGACCAAAAAGCTACAATAGTTCAGAGCAATCTCCAAAAAATGTTCAATGATGTACAGCTGTACACTGACAATTTCCGAATGAAAATCAATGTGCAGAAGTGTGAAACAATCTTGTTTCGGACAACGCTGCAGGGGGTCAGTCAAGACCTGAAACGTAATTGGAAAGATTTCCACATCGTGGCTGGTGAGGGTAGTCTTGAACGGGTTCCACATAAATCCTGTGTTCGATACCTCGGTGTTTATCTCGATCAGTATGTGAAAATCATGCTCAGTAAGGCACTGAAAGTAGTCATGGCCCTTCGAAAGCTCTTTCATTCCAGATACATTGATCAAAAGGTCAAAATTATCTGTTACAAGACACTGGTTAGGCCAGTTTTGACATATGGATGTCAGATCTGGTACAACCAGAGTGCTAGTACTATGGAAAAATTAAGAGTTTTCGAAAGGAAATGTCTTCGTGCATGTACTGGTTTGTAGAGAAAGCCTGAGACGGATTGGAAACATTATATATCGAATAGAAGAATTTATCAAACCGCTGAAGTGACAAGAGTCGATATCTTCATATTGAAGCTGAAAACCCTTGGATTTCACAGCCGTTCCACGATACAGACGGGTGTATTGCGACTTGCCTCGCTACTGGCTTCATTCCTCCAGAAGCATTCGTGTATTTGGACATGAATCGATATGTTTTTGATTCTGACGGCGTCCCAGTCATATATCACATATATCAACGGGCCACCGATAAGAAGATAAAATATCCTCCAAACTTGAGTTCACGAAACCAACAATTCCAATTTGCTAGATTCGTTGAAGCTGATTGAGTTGAGACGGGGCAATCTAGGTATTGGTGGCTGAATGACAATGTCTAAATTATTCGTGTTTATTTTTCAGTTTTGGTGTTTTTCGTTATTTAGTTTTTGAGTTTCAGCTCATTATTGCTATATTTAGTGTTATTGTTTATTTTTGTTAAAAATTAGGTATAGGTTAGGTTTACATTATGTTTATTATGTTAGGTTAGAGATAAGGTAAAACGCTTAGATTAGGAACATTGTTATAGATTTTTTTAGTATAAGATAAAGTTTTTGATTGCATTTATTAGAATTAAGTTAAAACATATTAGGTGTAGGATCAAAGTTCACTGTAGTGTTAAGATGATAAATAATTTTAGAATAGTGTTGGTTGGTTTTTTCTCCTTTTTCTAATTGAATTTTAAAAATATGTAATAATCTTCATTGATTTGAATTTGCTATAGTTATTTTTTTGTTTAAAATGTGTTTAATGATAACGTACAAATTTAGAGAGCCATTTGGCCCATTAAGTTTTTTATTGTTATTGTTTGGAATTTGCTTTATATTCTTTTAAAATTTATAACGATTAGTATTAAATAAAGCGCTTTTGACTTTGACTTTGACTTTGACTTTGGAAGGCTTGGAAGCAATTTCAGGGCTGAAAACGGCAACGTCTTGAAGAATTGCTATTTTTCACGGCACTCTCATTTGTGTTCCTTCCGCTAATTCAATAAGGAAATTCCTGCATCGACTTTTAATGTCAAACAGTTGAGTCGACGAATGCAAATTAGCAGAAGCATTATGAAAGCGTCGAAATTGAAAAGAACATAAGTCATTTTGATCAGCTTTTTCCAGTTGCTGTGGGATTAAAATTTTTTTAAGAACTGAGTAGAAGAAATCATTCAAGTCTTTTGAAAGTTTTAGAGGCTCTGCTGAATCGGACTGGAAAGATTTGTTTGTATTGATCACAACTTTCAAGGAAAAACGCAAAAAATATAAAAACAATTTGGTGCCACCGTCTCGATGCATTTGATAAAGCCTATCGGCCTTAAAACCTGGATCTCCGCGTTCAGATAACTTCGAAATGTAATTTAGGGTATCCCATTGGTCCAATATTGCTTCAATTGCATACAGCCGTGCCAACCATTTAGTGCTTGATAATTTTGTTTATTGGGGGTATTTTCATTCATGATTTTGAACAAATCAGCGTATTTGAAGTTTCTCATCGTATTTTTTGAAAATCAATTATGACTACTTTGACCAAAGTATCGAAATATTTCGGCAAAATATCGCATGCTTTCTCCGAACAAAGTGGTGAGGAATGATATAAACATTTGATTGTAATCAAATGAGGTACTTCCATAGTCAGACGAGATGATACTGAACTCACAGCACAGGCCATAGTATTGGCTCCATCAATTCCAATCCCAATCATGTTTTTCAATTTCAAATGATCTTTTCCCAACTGTGTAATAATACTATTTGTCATTCCCTCAGAAGTTCCCAATTCTAGTTGTAGCAAACGGTAAAATTTCATGCAGACTTCCTTATATTTTTAGCTAAAATATCGAATCATGATGCACCGCATCGACCATAGTGCTTTCATCAATAATCAATTAATACACCGAGCTAACAATGTCTTCTAGCAAATTTTCAAGTTAGCATGGTGAAAGAAGGTTGAAAATGAAACCTGAAAAAAAAACAAGAAAAAAATCAACATTTCTGTATATTATCATTTACGTAACATATCAAAATTCTTCTCCTTCAACTTAGCACTACAGGCCCTCTGGGGGCTTCGCTTCCTGCGAATCGCGCCTCCAACTGTTTCGGTCCATTGACCGCATCCTCCAATTTCGAAATCCGAGCAGCAATGAACTGTCTTCATTGACCGAGTCAGACCAGCGTTTCCTCGGTTTCCCCACCGGTCTCCGGCCTTCAGTTCTCCCAACGAATACCTTTTTGGCTATCTGTTGTTCATCCATACGATTAATATGGCCAGCCCATTGCAGCTTCCGCAGTCTTACAATCGTTGAAATTTTCGGTTCGTGAAAAATTTCATACAACTCATGGTTGTATCGAATTCGCCATTCATCCCCGTCAAGCTTCAACTTTGATTATTCGCCTCAGAACCCGTCGCTCAAAGGCGTTCACAGTTCTGTGTGTATTTCAGCTTTATGAGCATTGTAGTTTAGACCGAAATCATAATTTTTTGTTTAAGTTCTTCTAATTTACCCGTTGCTAAGTTTTGTATCTAATTTAAAATGTTATGATTCCGGTATAAGATACTCATGCAAATGCACTTCAACACACAACAGCCACTTAGTGCTGATGAGCCTGAGAAAGTAGTATCCAATGACATTGGAGTTGTCCCGGTGCGGCGACAACTGGATGGGAAGAAAGACGGTTTACTAGGTGGTTGTCCAAAATGGGGAGTTCTTGTCGAGTATTGAAAGCGGCATTGGCGTGATAAGGACGAATCTTGTGGCTGTTGAATTGGGGAGCATTAAGTGAATCCACCGGTCGTGTACACGTATGTATGATTGCGATTTAATAGTAGATGCAATCAATAAATTTTTCGACAAGTACAAGTGGGAAAAATTGAGAAGACATCCACCTGGGAAACTAGGAACAATGCTCCTCACTATATATAGAACAAATATGAAGGGAAAGTGCGAAACTAGCCAGTTATCAATGCGCTAATAATGACTATTAAAAAAACATTAGTGTTCAGAAAAATAAAATTAGTCTCTGGTAGTTGTTAACATGGTTTGCTATATGTGAAATCTGAAATTCTTCGACCTGATCCCCCATTTTCGTTGTTTTGAAAGGCTCTGCTTTATGTCCCTGTTGATGTCAAACGCAATTAATGTCGAGGAGATGAATGCGTGTCAATTTTCAAGGGTCACAAAATAAGGTCACAAAATAAAAGCGATTGATGCATTTTGTGCTGATGAACTTGGATGTGACTACATTCAGCTTTGGATGACAATCACATTAAAGCCCAGAATTTTTAGACTCAATGCAATACGTAGTAGCTTATAATTTTAATGATAATTATAATTTAAAAATAATTTAATAATGCAGCTTGTGGAAAATCCTTTAACGAAATTATCTCAATATTAATTAATTTATTTAAACTGGGGTACATTCCGGGATAATTCTGCGAAAAGCGGAAACAGCATACCTTTAACTGTGCAATGTGTAATTGCATGTAATAATTAAATTGTTCATTTTATTTTAAAAAGAAAATGGCTTTTCAAAGAGTAAATGGTGATTTAATGTTTGTTTTCATTTTTTGTACATTTTTTTTGTTGTAGATTTGAAGTTTGAAAGATTACTTAAAATTAAAAACTTGGTCTTTCCACTTGGACATCGAACGGGTATGGGACCCGCCACAAAGGCTGGCCCCTTCACTCATGAGCTAGCCATCGAGTAAACTCTCCATCTTTTTTGTGTAGCAGGGGATACTTGGCCTTCCGCACCCGTATGCCCCAATCTTATTTGTGGGTCGCGACCGTTCTCGGCAAAGAAGAGATCGCCTTCAGTCTCGTGCACGGTTAACCGGGTATTCGTCGTCGCGTTTCCTTCGTCATCCTTTTTGGCTTGTTGTTCAAGCCTTGAAGTCTATGGAGTGAATCATTTTTGCGTCTTTTCTGACTCTGGTCACGCATGTAAATTGAACGCGTGAAATTTTGTAGTGGACCCTTACGCTAGCGGAAAGAATCCACTCCATGACACCACAACGCTAGCTGCTAGCACATTTGTGCGTCACCAGGCAAGGCCAGTTCTAGCGTAGCAATAATTCTTCGCTGGCTGAGGCAGCAGACAACTGTAGCAGTCTTGTGGGGACGTTTTAACAACCCCTCTTGCTTTCTAGTTTAACCTTAGTTTAAGTACGGGCATTCAACCATCAGCTTCTTTGCAACAAAATTGAGTGCGTATGGCATTGCTTGTACTTTTTTATTATGGATAAAATCATATTTTTCTTCTCGTATGTGTTGTATTAGTTACTGTTGTATATTTTCCCCTCCATTTGATCCTTGTTCCTCAAAGTTCTATTTTTAGCCCGCTTGTGTTCTTCTTGTTTATAAATGATCTTCCGTCGGTAATCACCTCCCCTTCCCTATTATATGCAGATAATTTCAAAATATTTCGCACACTCAAGTCTATACAGGATTGTCAGCATCTACAGGAAGATTTGAATGCCTTATATAATTGGTGTGCATCTATTTACTTCTGTGTTAATGCTGCCACATCCAGTTAAAATGCTTTTTACCCTTAAATTCTCTCCATTAGCGTTTAGCTATATGTTAAATGATATTCCTCTCACTGTTATGAATTCTGGTAAGGCTCTTGGTGCTACTTTTGATTCCTTGCTTAGTTTTGATGGTCACATTCTTAATGTTACCTCTTGGGTATCAAAATTATTGACCCTCATTATCAGACATGATCACAAATTCAAGAATGTTTCTACTCCTGTCTATTTATTTCTCTAGCCTTGTCCGTCCTATCCTCGAATACTCTTCTGTCGTTCGGTCTCCTTGGTAGTCATATCTCGACAGCTCGTTAGAAAATGTTCAGCGTAAATTTACTCTCGTCTTGTTCTACAAGTTTATACTGTCATATAAACCCTATGAAACTCGTTTATCCTTTCTTTGCCTCCCAACCCTGTTGTCCCGTCGTATCTTTTTGGGTCAATGCCTTTTGTATCGACTATGCAACCATCAAACTTTGTTAACCCATTTTTGGATTAAAAGTGCCAAAAATTAATAAAAGATAAAAATGTTACTTAACAAGCACTATTTTTATTTTCCTTTTCAGCCAGATCAGAATATCGCCACTGAGGAAGGAGACAATTTGTCCTCGAAATATAGGCATCTGGCTGAAAAGAAAAATTAAAATAGTGCTTGAGAAGGAACATTTTTAGTCTTTAATTTATTTTCAACAGTATTTTCTGAGTTAACCTTCCGTTTGGATACATGCCTTTCTCAGGTAAATAATTTCTTTGTAGTTCTAGTTGCTCGTACAAAAATATATTTTCATTTACCCATTTTGCGAATGATTAGGAACATGACAAACTAGAACTTGGCTCTTTTTCTAATTCATCTTTTGTTTTTAAACTAAAATTCGGATTCCTAGTTTTTACCAATACATTTATTTCATTTTGAAGTGCCTTTGCTGATTCTATTTTCTTACTTTTCTTTATCTGTTATCCTAAATTAATACATGTAAATGTACCATGTATTATTTTCTTTGTATTACATTGTTGAACTTGATTTACTCTATTTTGTAATTGAATTGTATATTAATCTGTTAAATGGAATTTAATAAATAAATAAATAAATGAAATGCATAGAGAATGCCTTCGCATTGTCGTGTATTTCATGTTTTAGTCTGAAAGCTTTTCCAGCAACTTCAGCAAAATAAGGCCTCGCTGATTGAATGCTCTGAGTATTCATTTTTCCTAGTTTTGAGAATAAAGATAACTCAAACTATTTTCCAAGGTGTACGTGTCTACGTTGGTGCTAGGCTTGATATTAAAATCTTCCCTAGAAGCAACATCAGCTTATTGGATTATTTCTCAATAATGGCAGGGACACCACTTTTAGGGCCTAGCGATTTGAATATAGCGTGGAGTTCAGCGCATGTTGGATTCCATTGGAAGTAACTATCCACCTTGCTAAGTTCCAGTTGCTTTGTGCATCCAGTGGCATAAGCCAATTAGTTAAGAATTTTTGATTGATGACCTGGTTACACCTAACATAAGGTGGTTTCTCATCAAAACTTCCAATGAATCTTGAATCAACTAGGAGATGGTGGGGTGAAGTTTATTTATTGAGTCTGGCTTAACCGATAGACCTTTTTTGAGGGCTTCATTTAGTTTTGCAATGTTTTTTGTCCCACAGTTTCTTCACAAACATCATATAAGAGACCTGCTAAGAGTCTCTCACTTGCTCTAGTATTTGCCTTATGAGGTCTTGTAGCTCCACCAGTTAGCATCTAAGTTCTTCTTCGGGTTCTCCTCAGTAGCTTTCTTGTAGATATTTGAAACGCTTGCTGTACATGGCTCCACCAAGCAACTTAAAGTCTATTTAAGTCTTGATTCAGTGGAAAAGTGGCTCCTAAATAGTAGTTTAAGTTTGCGCTGAACGATTCCGCACCCCCTGTCAATTTATGCTTGGTTTTAAGTCAGAGTCTTCCAGTTTTCTTTTCTGAAGCTCTTGAATACTTTTTCTTCTTAGCATCGCTTTCTGCAAATAGCGCCTCCAACTGTCTCGGTCCATTCACCGCGTCATCCTATTCCGAAATCCGAGCAGTGATGAACTGTCTTCGTCGACCGAGTCAGATCAGCGTTTCCTCGGTTTCCCTACTGGCCGCCGGCCTTCAGTTCTCCCAACGAATACCTTCTTGGGTATCCGTTGTTCGTCCATACGATTCATGTGTCCAGCCGATAGCAGCTTCCGCAGTCTTACAATACTTGAGACCTCCGGTTCGTCAAAAATTTCATACAACTCATGGTTGTATCGAATTCGCCATTTGTCCCCGTCCAGCTTCGCTCCAATTATTCGTCTCAGGACCCGTCGCTCAAAGGCGTTCAATATATTTGCGGATGCTTGGGTTAGGGTCCATGTTTCACATCCATAGCATAACACAGGTCTTATCATGGATTTGTATACTTGGAGCTCTGTTTTCCTGTGTATGCAGCTGGTTTTCAAGATCGTCAATACTGAATAAAATATTTTATTTGCGAGCTGTATTCTTTGGCGTATTTCGTCTCTTTTATTGCCCGTCTTCGTTATTTTGACACCTAAATACAAAAATTCGCCAACATTTTCGATACTGTGTTCGCCAAGTGTGATATTTTCTGTATCTGGGGTATTTTTCCTCGACTGCGTCATGAGCTTTGTTTTATTTTCGTTGATTTGTAGCCATACTAGTTTGCTTCGCTGTCGAGTTTCAGGAAGAGTTCTTTGGCAGTTGTTAGCGACCGTGACATAATGTTGATGTCGTCGGCATAGGCCACTACTTGGCCCGACTTGTACAGTAATGTACCTCGCGTATCGACTTCCTTATGACGTACTCCAGAGCCAAATCGAATAGCAATGGGGCCAGCCCATCTCCCTGCTTTAGTCCGATATTTGTGTCAAAGGCATAGGTGGGTTGGTTATTGATGCAGACTTGGGAGGTTTCCGACGTCATTGTCATTTTGGTAAGACGGAAGTATTTGGCTGAGATGCCAAAACCAAGCATATAAAATATTTTCTAAAATCTTGAATACTTGCTCTACGTGAAACTGTACACGCACAAAATTCAAGATGTCTGTGTTTGAATAAATGCGACGTGTTGTGATGAATTTTCAGCAGTATAGTATAACGATTACATATTAAAAATGAATAGGCAGTTGTTTGCTACAAATTGATCCGGGGTTATCATAAATTCAGGATCTTATAAGATGTTTTGTTCTCATCTATTTTCGTTTGAAGGAGGTGATCTTAAGTTTCTGAGTCATGAGATGAGTTTAAAGCCCAGAGCAGACTTTTCAAGATCGGTACAGTCCTGAGCAACCAGGAAAACCTTCAAGCTGTTAGCCGGTTCACTGCTGCTTGCCTTACAGAAAATGATCTTCCAGCTTCACTTGGATAATTTTGGATTCTGCACACTAAAGCAAACCATAATATTCATTGGGTCCTTCAATAGTGCTGGAATCCAAATGCCAGCTCTTACCAGATCAACAGTGGCTCTCTGATCCACAACATTGAGCTTCGTGCCTTTAAGAGTTGGAGCCTTGGAGATATGCATTTGGGCAATTCTCTTCTAGGTCCATTCATCTGATCATTCGAACAAATAATCAGAAATCTCACAACCAATGAATTAACAGAAACGTCGAAGTAGTTAACGCCTGCTTGTGCATCAAAATGTGTCTGATTTCCAGCTACTGATAGCCCACAAAACTAATTCTTCCCTTATGATTCGCTCGATGTTATGTGCCGAGATATTTTCCACATTTTCCAAAAGCTTATTTGATGTTTGGCTGTTATTATTGTATTTTTTGTGAAATGGGTTTCCCTTAAGATTTTGATAAGTCCCCTGGTGACTCTTTAAGAAAAGAGGGATTGGAATGCTCTTTGTAATCCACCTGAACCTCTTTCTTAGCTGATTATTCAGATTGTTTATGCAGTCTTTGTAAGGCTTCCAATACCTTTCTCAAAGCAGATGTTCAAGATCTCCCCAGTTCGCTTTTTGGGGTTCACCAAATTCTCATTCATCTGAGAATGAGTCGATTTTTGCCGCATTTGAGACTATCAGCGGCTTTCATTGCTTTACGAATGTCTCCATTTTTTATTTAGTTTTTGATTGTTTTCATGTTCATATTGGGTATTTGTGACGTTTAAATACTAAATACCTGACTAAATACCTTTCGGTCAATTTTTAGAGTATCTGAAGGGCTCTTGTGCTTCTTTCGCCAAGTATTGGTTGAATCCTATTGTAGTCCCAGAAAGATCACAAACTACACCCTATCGAACTCTCACCCAAATACATATCTTCACTATCCGCTAATAAGTTGAATAATACTCGATAACCAATGTTCATACTATGCTTGGCCAGTGTATGATTGAATTTAAGCTTCCAACTCGTAGGCCAGCTTCATGCATTGCTTAAATTAACTATTGTATATCAGTTTTCATTCTATGAATTTTTTCATTGCTTACTTAAGGTTGAGTTGTGCTGAATTATCGCCACAGGAGTTATTTTTAAAACTGTTCAACAAACAATAAATCCATTACCTGATTAAAAGCGTAAATCTTACGCCTTTATTACCTTTTGCTTTAATTGACCTTATCTTTTTCTGAATATCAATTGCATTTATCTCTGTGTAAACTTCTTCGCTGTGGTTTTGATGGATTTCTTTCCTATATCGATTTCTTGGACTGGTCAGTCAGTGTCAATGGGATTGACTGACCAATTTATCGATCTTTGTCTCAGGACTTCATGCTAACGGATGCCTTTCAACAATCAACGTATGACTGAAATATTTTATAAGGAGCATTCCAAAACGAGAATGCGCTGTCAGTTTGTATATGATTCCACGAAATTGATGGACCAAGGTCGATTTTCGTTGAGTCATAGGTAACTTGTTAACATGAATGTAATTATTCTTCGATAATTTAGAAGTAGGGTTTGGATTCTATTCAGGTATCGGATCATATTTTAGAAACTTTAGACTTTATTCAAGGGAATGCATAAACAAGTTGGGTAGACAGAACTACGCTCGTTTCTGAAGGGTTTGTACTTAACATACGATATACAGACATTCTATACGAGTATAGAATGATTGAATTCAAGGAAAACTTTAATAACATGCACAACAAATATATTTTTGCTTTTAAAGAAAACCAGTGTTACTCCATTTTAACAGGCCAACATTTTGTTGCAATATTGCTAAAATCAATGACTCAGCCAAATCTTAAGTGCCTTATTGTTATATTATATAATACAATCAAAATTGTAGGGTCTGGTTTGATGGAAAGCCCATGTAGTAAAAAATCCGTGTTTGGTTGTTGCAATTGGGGAAAATTCAATAACTTCTGTACATTCTACTAAAACTCGTAGAGCATAAGGACCTTTTAAAGGACACTTAAATATCTACTTTCATCCAATTTGATCATAGCAATACAGTTTTACTTGCGAAAATATTTAGTTTACAGATTCTACTATTCTGAACAAATTTGAACGAATTTCAACCTTTAAGTTATTTGTTATTGGATCTACCTTTATCATTTTTTCACCGATTATTTTTAGCTGCTCAACTTCAGATATTCATTAATGGATTCAATCAAGTGTTAATAACATATACCTTAAATCTTAAAGTTTGCGAAAAATAACACAATTTCATACAATATTCTCATTTAAAACGGCCGCCATTTTGTTTTACGATAACATATGTCACCCGTTGAACAAACTCTTAAAGATATTGATCATGAATATAATTCCTGAAACTTTCATGCAGATCCTAGCAAACTCGTAGTTTCTGAGTTGATTGGAAGTGCATATTGTCCCATAGCCGTGTATAGTTGCTGTTGTAATACAGGAAAATTTAAGCCTCCATGATTCTTTTAGATATGATTATCTTTCCAAAATTTTCAGTAGCGATTGAACTTGTAAACTGACATTTAAATATTGAATTTTAGGGTACTGTTACGATTTTCTTCAAGAAGGTATAAGACTGATAAATCATACTGAGTGAATTTCGACTTCTGACGTATTTGTTGTTGTAGTGCTCATAAAGGTCTACATCCATGATTAATTTCAGATTTTTTGGATGAAAGGTAAGGTTTCCAATCGTAAGAAGGAGGGAGGAGTGCGCCGAAATTTCGTGCATTTCCCCTCCTCCTGACACCTTCGATACTGATAAAGTAATTTTAAAACTTGTTTTGAAAAGATTTTTTTGAGACCTTTCATATGAAATATGCTGTCAAAATGTTTTGAGGGTCACTCCTCCGTATAGGGGGGGGACCCCTTCAAAACTCTTTGGAAAATTTTTAACGCAAAACTTTCTAGAAATCATAACTTTCAAGCTTTCCACAAAGCTTCATGGCAGTAGCCTCTATAGTTTTGGACAAAAACTGCTGTAGCATACAGACGGACGGACGGGTGAGCAGACGGATATAGGTACCGATTTCAATAGGGTTTTTTATTTAAATACAAGCCCCTACAAGAAATTGTTAACTTTTTTTTTCAAAAAATCAACTATTGAGGCCTTATGGCTCAATGGTAAGTGCATCTGGCTTCTAGTCCATGAGTTGCGTGTTCGGTGCTAGCCAAGTTGCTGTGGGCATTTTTGATTGCGTTTATCTAAAATTAATTAAAAATATTGAATGGTGATTTTATTTTGTATGTGGGGCTTTTGGGTGGAACGGATCATCATGGTCTGTTAACCTTAGAGCAGAAAACTGTTTGGTGAAATAATACTTTGCTTTAGCAGACTTACTAAGTTTTCTAGGAGACAATTTATTATACCTGATGTAGTAACGTAGAATAAAATTGAAGTTCACAAATTCAAAAACAAAAAAAAAACATTGTTTTTGTTTCTTTAGCACTACTTTCGCTTGGAGACAGTTAGAGTATCTCATCATCTTGATCGAATGTATGGTACTCGAGAAGGTGATATGCTCAGAACCATGCTTTGGTCCATCTACTCAGCTGCGATATGTTCTAATTTAAACCAGTACGTATTATAACTGAACGGGCTTATAGTCCGTCCGAAGACTCACTCGAAACCAATCTCTTTGTCGCCAACGGGACTCGAACCAGGGGCTTTCGGCTTACGCTGCAAGTACTTTAATCACTTCAGTCTGGGGACAACAAAAATAAAAAATGAAATTAATTAATATGTTCATTCTAATATTCAAATAGTTAAAGGAATTAACATTTTATCAAAAATTGCATATTTTGATTGGCGTTTAATAATGCTGATTAAAGGTGGATAGATAGTTATACTGATATTTTATTGAGTATTAATACGTACGTCCATTTTTTCATTGCTTGACAACAGCACTAAAGTTAGGCCTTTCGGGCCTTCACTTAGAGATAGTTAGAGTATCTCATTTTCATGACCGTATTGATTTTTTCGGAAGTTGGTTTGGTCAGTACCATTCTCCCGTGTGCTTGCTCAGCTATGATATGATCTTATTAAATCAGTACATATCACCACTCAGTGAACACTCGTAGTCTGTCCGAAAAATCCCCTGAATTAAATCACTTTGTTCAACAACGAGATTTGAACCTGGGACCTTCGGCTTATGCGTAAAGTCAGGCAACTATTATTACAAAATTCGGTCGTAACTAAATCCATGCAGTTGGAAAAATTGACAAACCTGGTATTACACTAGTGCTCAATGGCTTATAAATTTAAAAGAAATACAATTAAGAACTATATGCAAAAAAAGCACATAACAAACAACGAATTTACATGAATTTGACCTTTTTGAGCTTATAAAATAAAATAAGATATTTAATTAATATAATGAGTTAAGTAAATGAAACCAGAAGCAAGTGCTAACGTATACTATAAAAAGCTTCAAAAATGGTATTTATAGTAAAACGACATGGAAAAGAGGAAAAATAAATAAAATATAAGAACTAAATTATTAGCCACGATCAAATATGTAATATTTAAAAACGAGTGAGAAAAAAATGGCTTATGTTGGCCTGATGTGGAGAAATCATCTACACAAAGTAATTTGATAGGCGAGGTATAAGAACTCAAATCCCCTTAAGGTAAGTTTTGATTAAAGCATTCCCTTACAACTGGGTCAGAATGAGAAATCCAAGAGATTAAGCACTTCATACTCTCCTTAATGATGATAAATAGAATTGGCCAAATTTTGGTCTCATCATAAAGTGTACTGTTTCTGAAATTTTTTAAGCAATTTGATTGAGTTTAATTGAGTTTGTTTAAACTCCTATGCTCTACTTAATAGAGTGAGCCAGCGCCTGCCAGACATACGTTAAAGTATAAAAGCTGAAATTTTTTTTCCGTGTTGTCACTGGTGTAGGGAACAATGTTTGGGGGTTACACACTTTGAGTAACGGCGCCTTCGTTAGGTATCAGGTAATCAAGGTGTGCAGTACCCGAGCTCTCTCACGTTGAATTATAAGAGCTGAAATTTGTTTAAATTACCATTCTAAGTCATTATTTAAAAGGCCAGACCTCTACAGGAAACCTTCAAGCACGCAGCGCACGATCACCAGTGATTCTAACCACGCATATCAGCATAGATTGGCAGCCTATCATTCGATGGTACATAGGTTGATAAAAATACCGTTGAGTAGTGAAGAGTTCAAAAAAGAACGTGACTACATTGTTAAGACAGCAAAAATAAATGGATTCCCAGCCGTAATAGTGGATCAATTAATTCGCAAAAAAATGAAGCGGCAAAGGCAGGACGAACTAGCAACGTTCTACACACAAAATGAACAGCTTGAACAAATCCGTAGAATCTCGGTACCATACTCTAGCTCAACGGAGAAAGTTAAGAAATTATTTAAAGCGCATGATATTCAGGTCGTCACACACAGCAGAAACCATCAACTGAAGACGATGTTAGGATCAGCTAAGGACAAGAAAACCAAAGAGGAAGTCAGCGGAATTTACCGGGTTAGCTGTACTCAGTGCTCACACGTTTATATCGGCCAGACAAAGCGATTAATCAAAACTAGATTTAAAGAGCATATTAAGGAGGCGGAAGCGGCAGTCAGGCACAAGAAAAGCAGCAGTACAATTAAATCATCGGTAGCAAGACATATTGTAGAGCAGAAGCATAGCATGAGCGACGAGAATCTTGAGTTAATCAAAGAACTCAAATCGGTATACAAATTGGACGCCTACGAAAGCCTGGTGATAGCAAGACAACCACAGGAGATACTATTAAACACCGATCTAGGTAATAATTTCTCACCCCTTATGAGAGTAATTAGCCGTAATAACCAATTAAGGAAGTAATTAGGGTAAGGGGTAAAATTGTAAAAGTAGTAGGTATATAAGGAGCTTTAAGCAAAATGTAAGTTTAATTATTGTACCACTGATGAAGAAGCAAGTGTGTGCTTCGAAACGTCGGCGTATGGGCAAATAAATAATTACAACGAATAAAAAAGGGAAATAATAATTTTTTTATATTTTTGGTTAGCTAGTTCGTTGAAGCATCCGACATAATTTAATAGTTTGTAAAAGTATATTAAAATCACGACAAAAATATAAATTTAAATATAAAGATGTGGTTTTACCAAGTGGAGATGTGGAAGGTGGTTACCATAGAGAGTGCTACAAGACATTTACAGCAGTGATGAAAAAATATTAGGAAGATCCAGACGTGATTCCAACAGCATCAACATCGACGGATGAATCTACCAGCTCTACTACACCAAGATCATCAGACAAAACTTTACAATCTGTAGAACAAGAGGCATCAACTACAATGACCCACGAGGTATTTGAGAAGGTAAGTGATCTTGATTCAACCTTAGAAGAGATTCCTATGCAAAGTGGTGCAAATATTGAAATTAGTTATAAAATTTGCGTGTTTTGCAACCTTAAAAGAAAAAAACACCGATCTAAAGTTCAACCCCTTCATGAATCTGAAACAGAATCATTGAAATCCTCAATAATAGATTTCGTCAAAGATTGAGAGGAACACAAAGATCCATACAAGAGATTAATAAATTATTTTGCTCCAAAAATTTACTATCACACTGTATGTAGAGTCGATTTTAACAATAAAATTGAACTATCAACAAAAGAAACAGTGCATTTGACCTTCTACCGTGTCTGGGGGAGTCTTAGACCCTCCAGATAGGTCTGGTCTTTTAAATAACGACTTGGAATGGTCATTTGAACATTCTGTGTAAATTTCAGCTTTTATAATTTAACGTGAGAGAGCTCAGGTACTGCACACCTTCATTACCTGATACCTACCGAAGGCACCGTTACTCAAGGTGTATAACCCCCAAAAATTGTTCCCTATATCACTTTGAGGCTTCAAAACGTCCTTCAATTTATACACAAATCGATTAAAACTATTACTATTTAAATTCACATATCACTCATCCGAAAAAAAAAGGTGAAGGCTAAACAAGAAGTACTCTTTATAATAGGTTTGCATGTGATCAGCGCATTTCTATCGACTCAAACTCTACTTATTAATTTTTTGCTTCATTTCTCAATACTTTTATCAAATAGCTCGTTAAATTATTCATCCGCGAGCTTCACAATGATGCACAGAACTAAATAAATGCGTGCATGTGATTTGGTATCAAACATTTCATAAATATATATTGTTACATGTACAAATAATTCTGCGAGCTACTGTCGCAATTGTTTTCACAACCATTAAGAACATCAACAAAATGAATTTACTCAAAACCACGAGAATCCACCAAGCATGATCAACATCTGAAAGTGAGACACTGCTCCATTCATTACGCTCCTGGAATGTTCCCGCTAATTCACCAATGTACGAGAACTGAGTTGAATGATTAGAGACCCTATATAAAGGCGAGCTGAATGAATGGAGGGATTATTCATTTGACCGCGATAAAAACTGCGATAGTGTGTGGAAAGCGGTATTGTTTGAGTAATAGAGAAGTGATTTTCGTAATAGTGAAGTAATTTTAGAAGACAATTGCGATAGAAATTTATGGACAAGTAGAAGGTAGAATTTTAATAGTGAAAATTAAAGTTGTGAAATGGTTAGTAAAGTGATTGTGCATTTTTAATGAATTAGATAAACTCTTTTTATTTAATTTAAAAGACATTGCGTTTTCACTTTCCCGCAACATTAAATTATTGGCCGCGAACCATAACACGCGACAGTGGTGTCGAGAAGTGAGAAACAAAATTTTAAAAGTGAAAAACGTTTAAACATAAAAAAAGAAAAATCACAATAGTTAAATCTAACGTGGAAACTGGTGGAAAAATAAATAAAGGCCAGAACAATAAAAATGCCACGAAACTTGCATCTAGGAATTAATGAACTGACCATATCGGAGCTCAAGAAGGAGTTGGAACAGCGGAATCTGGCCACACAAGGTACAAAGACTATACTGATTGCACGCTTGCGTGACGCGATCGAGTTGGAAGGCGGGAATCTGGATTTGGGTGAGCTCTCAGATGCAGAATAAGGTGCAGAAGGTGGTGTAGCCGATACACCAAAACCAAAGGAACCGGAAAATGCACTAATGCAAACGTTGATGCTGATGCAGCAAGAGCAGCGACAACATTCATCCAATTTAACTGCGAAGCTAAATGAACAATCAGCGCAGCTAAGTGAACAGACATCCAGTTTAGCTGTGAAGTTACATGAACAATCAGCGCAGCTAAGTGAACAGACATCCAGTTTAGCTGTGAAGCTAAATGAAATATCAGCGAACCTAGACCAACAAGCATTCGAAATCAAGGCAGACATCACACAGAAGCTGGAGAAACAGTCAACAGAAATAAAAGCGGAGCTCAGTAGTCTCAACAGCCAAATTGAATGTGTCGAGGAAAGGTATACTAGGTCCAGGAGAGAATCAACCTTGAGATCAGCCAGGTCGAAGAGAGAATCAACCATGAGATGGAAAAAGTGAAAAAGGACTCGGAAGCAGTGAAAGCAGTAGCAACCGCCTCACCAGCCCCACTTATAACCTCAGCGCAGAGCTTATCTAGAAATGTGCAAGCACCAATATTCGACGGGCAAACGGTCTGGACTATTTACAAAACCTAGTTTGAAGCAGCCGCTCGCATAAATCACTGGAATGAGCAGAAACGAGCAACTGCATTGATTCTTGCTCTGAGGTCCAGCGGCCGAGCTGTTGCAGACGATCCCCGTTGAATTGCACTCAAACCCGAATGCTATAATGCATGCGCTCGACAAGCGTTATGGAGACGATCATCTAAAGCAGATTTATCGTACACAGCTACGCCATCGAATGAAAAAGCCTGGCGAAACCTTACAGCAGCTGTCCCAAGACATTGAGCGACTGGCACTTTTGGCTTACCCAGGGTACGACCTAGCATTCATTAGCGCATCAAGGGACCCAGAATCGCAACAAGCTGTGCGTTTAGCTCAAAAGCAAACAGTAGACAGTCGACACTGGTGCAACCCGATCGATTATCCGACCAGACCTAGTTAGACAGCAACAACTTCACAAGGCAGAATTTTCTCACTACGGACAGCTACGGAAAAAACTGCACCTGTTCACGGAGAGGTCAACCTCCAGATGCAGTTGGGAGACCTTGTGTTTCGACATAATTTTCTGGTCGCGAACATTATGGATGACTGCATTCTCGGAATGGATTTTCTGCGACCACATGGAATCACATTGGATTTGGGCAAACGGGTACTGAAATGGCAGAATGTCGAAGTACTGGTGGGGGATCCCAGCGTCCAAATTCCCAAGATGAATGTAGTAGTATGTGCCGACACGAATGTACCGAATTCTTCTGAAAGCATTGTATGGGCCAAGCTTGATGGTGATTCTGCAGACCAGCGTTCTTATCTGATAGAGCCAACGGAGATGTCCGCATAGCGCAGTTTGATTGTAGGACGAAGCCTTGTAAGATCTATAAGGAACGGAAACGTGCCGGTTAGAGTCCTTAATACCGCAGACTCAACCACGAGCATCAAAGCGGGAGAAGTCATCGGCAGCTGCCAGCCTGTTTCCACCATCACCTCCTTTGAAGCCACTCACGACCATCATTGGAAAAGGAGGCAAGATGCAGGCAAAGCCCGGGAATCCACGTATGCAATATTGAAGCCGGTCAAATTGCCAGTGCAGCTATTCAAGCGGGCCTCTGATCTGGCCACCAAGTACAGTGACATCTTCTCAACAAGCCCGGATGACCAAGGACGAACGAGTCTGGTAACTCACGTCATAGATACACAGGAAGCCAAGCCAATTCGACAAGCACCGAGACGTCCCCCTATAGCCAAACAAGGAGAAGTGAGTGCGCTGATCTCGGACATGGAAAAACAAGACGTTATTGAACCTTCTGTTAGTCAATGTGCCGCGCCAGTAGTTCTAGTGAGGAAAAAGGATCGTAGCACTCGTTTTTGTGTCGACTATAGGCAGCATGACGACGTCACTAAGAAAGATAGTTACCCGCTCCCACGCATCGATGACATCAGGGACACTTTAGCCGACGCAAAATGGTTCTCCACACCCAATCTCAAAAGTGGCTACTAGCAGGTAGAAATTGACAAGAAGGACCGAGAGAAGACCGCATTTTCAGTTGGGACCGAATTGTGGCAGTTTGTGGTGATGCCATTTGGGCTTTGCAATGCTCCAGCCACTTTGGAGCGCCTGATGGAGTACGTGCTACGTGGACTCACCTGGAAAACCTGCTTGGTGTACCTAGATGACATCATTGTTATCGGCAGAACGTTCGAAGAGCATGTGCGGAACTTAGCAGAGGTTTTCTTCCAATTGCGACTGGCAAATTTGAAACTTAGTCCCGACAAGTGTGCCCTTTTCGCAGCTGAAGTGAAATACCTGGGACACGTCGTATCAGCGGAAGGGGTCAAAACAGACCCTGAGAAAATTGAAGCCGTAAAAAGCTGGCCAACACCAAACAACAAGCGCCAACTACGAGGTTTCCTGGGTCTGGCAACCTACTATCGAAGATTCGTCAAAGACTTTGCCAAAATAGCTAAGTGTCTCCATCATTTAACCGAAAAAAATCGTCCATATGTCTGGAATGAACAATGCCAGGTAGCCTTTGAGACCTTGAAGGAGAAGCTGTGTGAATCACCTGTGCTGGCATATCCGAAACCCGGAACAATGTTTGTAGCGGACACCGATGCGAGCAACGGCGGTATTGGAGCTGTACTCTCCCAGCAGATCGATGGCGAAGAAAGAGTCCTCTCGTATTACAGTCGAGTTCTTTCAAAAAGTGAGAGGAACTACTGCGTGACCAGGAAGGAGCTATTGGCTATAATAGAGGCCACCAAGTAGTTCCACAAGTACCTATATGGCCAGAAATTTGTTCTTCGAACGGACCATGCATCACTGAGATGGCTGCTCAACTTCAAAAACCCCGAGGGACAAGTGGCGAGATGGTTCGAAAGATTGCAGTCATACGACTATGAAATTGTTCATTAGAAGGGTGGAGTTCATGGAAATGCTGACGCCCTATCTCGTCATCCATGTCCAGCTAACTGCAAGCATTGTCGGCGGATTGAAGAAAAGGAGCCGCCTAATGATCTGCGATTGATAATGGCCGAATTCGATGAAGGTTGGTTATCGGAAGAGATTCGAAATGCCCAGTTCGCCGATTAGGACATCGGACCATTGCTCGTATGGAAGGACGACTGGGCGGCCTGAGTGGAAGGACGTTTCAATGCATGGCACAACCCTGAAAAGCTTTTGGGCACAATGGAACTCCCTTCAGGTGGAGGGCGGCGTACTCAAGCGGAAATGGGAAACGGTGGACGGCAGCTCCTATAGGATGCAAACTATACTACCCAAAAGCCGAATCCACGATGTGGTTAAGGAAATGCATGAAGGATCCTCTGGAGGCCACCTTGGCGTTAACAAGAACTTAGAAAAATTGCGGGAAAGGTTCTACTGGCTCCACGCTCGAGAAGATGTAGAGGACTGGTGTCGCAGATGCACAATTTGCGCTTCCGTCAAAGGCTCAAAGCGACGGCTGAGAGGACAAATGCAAACCTATAACGTGGGGTACCGTTTGAAAGGGTTGCTGTTGACATCGCAGGACCCTTTCCTGAATCTGAATGGGGAAATCGATACAAGCTGGTTGTAGCCGATTATTTCAGCAAGTGGCCCGAGGTCTACCCCATACCCAACCAGGAAGCAACTACCGCAGCCGAACAGTCAGTGCTAAATTGGGTCAGTAGGTACGGCGTACCTTACGAACTACATTCAGATCAAGGCCGGAACTTTGAGTCACTAGTTTTTGGCGAAATGTGCGAGCTGCTGGGAATACGGAAAACGAGAACAACACCGCTGCATCCCCAATCCAATGGAATGGTCGAACGTTTCAACGGCACGCTCAATAAACGTCTGGCCAAAATGGTTAACGAGAACCAAAGAGACTGGGACCGACATATCCCACTATTTTTGATGGCGTACAGAGCTGCCGAACATGCATCGACGGGTCAAGCCCCAGCCAAAGTCATTTTTGGAAAGACTATTCGTCTGCCAGCTGATATAAAGTTCGAAATACCCCCTGAGGAACCCCAAACGATCTCGGAGTACGCAAGTGACCTAAGGCAACGGTTGAATCAGATACATCGGACAGTGCAAAAACACCTCGAATCGGCTACTGACCGCATGAAGACCACGTATGATCTAAAGGCAAATTCTACTGGCTTCCAGTAAGACGACTTGGTGTGGCTATATAACCCGCAACGGCGAAAGGGTAGGTCTCCAAAGTTGCAGCATAATTGGGAGGGATCATACCGAGTTACAAAGCGAATCAACGACGTCGTAAACCGCATACAGGAACACCGTAAGCTGAGAGCCAAAATGAAAATCGTGCATCTGGCCCGTCTTGCCCCATATTACACCCAGGGAGAATTGACTAGAAATGGCGACACATCTTTTCGGGGCGAAAAAAACTGAGGTGGGGGCAGTGTTATATGTACAAATATTTCTGGGAGCTACTGTCGCAATTGTTTTCACAACCATTAAGAACATCAACAAAATGAATTTACTCGAAACCACGAGAACCCACCAAGCATGATCAACATCTGAAAGTGACGTCACCCCATTCATTACGCTGCTGGAATGTTCCCGCTAATTCACCAATGTACGAGAACTGAGTTGAATGATAAGAAACCCTATATAAAGGCGAGCTGCGACTGGCAAATTTGAAACTTAGTCCCGACAAGTGTACCCTTTTCGCAGCTGAAGTGAAATACCTGGGACACGTCGTATCAGCAGAAGGGGTCAAAACAGACCCTGAGAAAATTGAAGTCGTAAAAAGCTGGCCAACACCAAACAACAAGCGCCAACTACGAAGTTTCCTGGGTCCGGCAACCTACTATCGAAGATTCGTCAAAGACTTTGCCAAAATAGCTAAGTGTCTCCATCATTTAACCGAAAAAAATCGTCCATATGTCTGGAATGAACAATGCCAAGTAGCCTTTGAGACCTTGAAGGAGAAGCTGTGTGAATCACCTGTGCTGGCATATCCGAAACCCGAAACAATGTTTGTAGCGGACACCGATGCGAGCAACGGCGGTATTGGAGCTGTACTCTCCCAGCAGATCGATGGCGAAGAAAGAGTCCTCTCGTATTACAGTCGAGTTCTTTCAAAAAGTGAGAGGAACTACTGCGTGACCAGGAAGGAGCTATTGGCTATAATAGAGGCCACCAAGTAGTTCCACAAGTACCTATATGGCCAGAAATTTGTTCTTCGAACGGACCATGCATCACTGAGATGGCTGCTCAACTTCAAAAACCCCGAGGGACAAGTGGCGAGATGGTTCGAAAGATTGCAGTCATACGACTATGAAATTGTTCATTAGAAGGGTGGAGTTCATGGAAATGCTGACGCCCTATCTCGTCGTCTATGTCCAGCTAACTGCAAGCATTGTCGGCGGATTGAAGAAAAGGAGCCGCCTAATGATCTGCGATTGATAATGGCCGAATTCGATGAAGGTTGGTTATCGGAAGAGATTCGAAATGCCCAGTTCGCCGATTAGGACATCGGACCATTGCTCGTATGGAAGGACGACTGGGCGGCCTGAGTGGAAGGACGTTTCAATGCATGGCACAACCCTGAAAAGCTTTTGGGCACAATGGAACTCCCTTCAGGTGGAGGGCGGGGTACTCAAGCGGAAATGGGAAACGGCGGACGGCAGCTCCTATAGGATGCAAACTATACTACCCAAAAGCCGAATCCACGATGTGGTTAAGGAAATGCATGAAGGATCCTCTGGAGGCCACCTTGGCGTTAACAAGAACTTAGAAAAATTGCGGGAAAGCTTCTACTGGCTCCACGCTCGAGAAGATGTAGAGGACTGGTGTCGCAGATGCACAATTTGCGCTTCCGTCAAAGGCTCAAAGCGACGGCTGAGAGGACAAATGCAAACCTATAACGTGGGGTACCGTTTGAAAGGATTGCTGTTGACATCGCAGGACTCTTTCCTGAATCTGAATGGGGAAATCGATACACGCTGGTTGTAGCCGATTATTTCAGCAAGTGGCCCGAGGTCTACCCCATACCCAACCAGGAAGCAACTACCGCAGCCGAACAGTTAGTGCTAAATTGGGTCAGTAGGTACGGCGTACCTTACGAACTACATTCAGATCAAGGCCGGAACTTTGAGTCACTAGTTTTTGGCGAAATGTGCGAGCTGCTGGGAATACGGAAAACGAAAACAACACCGCTGCATCCCCAATCCAATGGAATGGTCGAACGTTTCAACGGCACGCTCAATAAACGTCTGGCCAAAATGGTTAACGAGAACCAAAGAGACTGGGACCGACATATCCCACTATTTTTGATGGCGTACAGAGCTGCCGAACATGCATCGACGAGTCAAGCCCCAGCCAAAGTCATTTTTGGAAAGACTATTCGTCTGCCAGCTGATATAAAGTTCGGAATACCCCCTGAGGAACCCCAAACGATCTCGGAGTACGCAAGTGACCTAAGGCAACGGTTGAATCAGATACATCGGACAGTGCAAAAACACCTCGAATCGGCTACTGACCGCATGAAGACCACGTATGATCTAAAGGCAAATTCTACTGGCTTCCAGTAAGACGACTTGGTGTGGCTATATAACCCGCAACGGCGAAAGGGTAGGTCTCCAAAGTTGCAGCATAATTGGGAGGGATCATACCGAGTTACAAAGCGAATCAACGACGTCGTAAACCGCATACAGGAACACCGTAAGCTGAGAGCCAAAATGAAAATCGTGCATCTGGCCCGTCTTGCCCCATATTACACCCAGGGAGAATTGACTAGAAATGGCGACACATCTTTTCGGGGCGAAAAAAACTGAGGTGGAGGCAGTGTTATATGTACAAATATTTCTGGGAGCTACTGTCGCAATTGTTTTCACAACCATTAAGAACATCAACAAAATGAATTTATTCGAAACCACGAGAACCCACCAAGCATATCAACATCTGAAAGTGACGTCACCCCATTCATTACGCTGCTGGAATGTTCCCGCTAATTCACCAATGTACGAGAACTGAGTTGAATGATTAGAAACCCTATATAAAGGCGAGCTGAACGAATGGGGGGATCATTCATTCGACCGCGATAAAAACTGCGATAGTGTGTGGAAAGCGATATTGTTCGAGTAATAGAAAAGTGATTTTCGTAATAGTGAAGTGATTTTAGAAGACAATTGCGATAGAAATTTATGGACAAGTGGAAGGTAGAATTTTAATAGTGAAAATTAAAGTTGTGAAATGGTTAGTAAAGTGATTGTGCATTTTTAATGAATCAAATAAACTCTTTTTATTTAATTTAAAAGACATTGCGTTTTCACTTTCCCGGAACATTAAATTATTGGCCGCGAACCATAACACGCGACAATATGTATTATATATTGTTTACATGCAAATTTTAAGAATATACATTTAGGGTTTTGTTTTTTCTTCGCTTGCTTTCTGCTCTTTGAATTGTTTATATTAATTTGAAACGGAAAATTTGTTTCTTCAGTAGTAAAAGCGATATTTTGACAAATATTCAGTTTTCGTAAGTCCAATAAAGTTACGTAAGCCTTTTGAAATTCTAAATTTCCAAATGTTTCTCTAGCCTACACGTTAAGATTTCAGATTGTCTTGATTTAATTAATTTTAGTGAAATTCTAAACAAATCTGCTTGGTAGTCTGAACGTCTTTGCTTAGTTCAAATAATTATCTAAATCTGAGCTACAAGCTTTGCCTGAACTCCGCTATAAACTTCAACATTGGCAATTTCCAACAGTTGCTTAAGATCTTAAACTGATGATCACCTCAAAATTAGCCAAACCTTGTTCAGGTTTTATTGCTTCATGGCTGGCGAAGGTACGGTCGGTTTACGCAGTTACTGAAGGCGGTGTGGTCAGAATTGATGGACTGGAAATCGGACAGCTTTTTTGCCGACTGGACTCCAAGGACGAGCTGGATTGCTTTTTGTTGAGGCATCCGATTTGAAAGCTATTCCATGAGCTTCTGCATATGAATGATGATCGCCTTGTCTATATGAATTAATTAGTTTTAACCCTTTTTCTCAAACGCTGATCGTCATTAATTCTCGACTTGCCGTAATGGCGTCACTGAAATTACCAACTAGGTTCGTGCGCCCCACACTGTAGCGTTTAAAGGTGCTATGTCGTTCACGACGAACGAGAGATAAACAGTCGAGTTTACTAGGACCCAACACTGTAGCAGGACTACGCAATGTGTAATATTCACTCCGATAGGAGGAATTAAAATAAATCGAAGTCAATCTTTCGCGAACGTAGCCACGTGATGGCTGTCGTGAACTTTTTTTCTCACTTCACCGATTCTCGTATCTTTACGATTTTCGCACAACTCTTCTCGGTTGAATAGCATAATCCAACCATTATTTGTTGGGGCATGTAAGCAGCAGAAATCGATTAAAATAACGTGCAATAATCGAGAATTGCCATAATCGACACCATCGATATCAGGTTGTTTTCCTTTTCCACCTGTACCGACTTTCAGCTCCCAAAATTCCTTCCATACGTTCCTTAAAAATTTTAAGATATTTAACAATCCGAACGAATATGAAAAATTTACCAATCGCAGAGCTTCTTCTATCACGTCCACCGACAAAAACGCTGGTGTCAAATCCAAATAATTCACAAGAATGGAGGTTGAATGACAGAAAGCCTTAAGAAAAATCTCCAATCAATAACTTTTTGCCGTTTGACAACTACGCACTCACTTCAACATGCGACCAACGTCAAGAGGTGGTTGTGCAGCAGATATCTGCCATCCAACACTTGCCCGCTGATTGAAATTGTGTAGGGATGACCGATATCTGCTGGGTATCGATCCGCGTGATCGCCGGTTATGATGAATGTTTGTGGCATAATATTGCCGCCCAAATCCGCATACGTGTTGCGGATGAATTTTGTGGGTGCATTGACTGATTTATCGAGCAGCTCGCTCGATTACTACAAAGAGTTCAGGTTGCTTTTCCGGAAACAAAAGACAGTATGACACAAGAAATTCTTTACATTTTTTAGTAAGAGTAACTGGGGCTATGCCAAAAAGGAGAAGAGATAAATTGTTTGGTCGAGAAAGACCATTTTCAAATTCATTATTTGATTCTAAGTCGTAAGAATAAAGCAAACTGTTAATAACTGAAGTAAAAGGGCTGTTTGGAATATTAGTATTTGCTTTTACAGCACATTTTTCTGCCAACTTTGTTCTTAATTTAATCCTGTTTGGGCAGTCAGGAAAATTAGCTGAACGACCAGTTGAGAAGCGTAATGCGCAACACAATGGGGGAATATCTGGATTTTTAAATGCCTCATCGTTGAATCCTATGAGTGGGTAGACATGATCCGTATGTTCCTTCCCACAAGCAAAAAATCTTTTCTTATATCCACACTTTGAGGAGACGTGCCCAAAAAAATTGACATATGTAGCATTGGATCTTATCACCCCTCATAATATTTTCCCAAGTGGTTCTTTGATGTAGCAAAAAACGAAATTATTTAAAGATTTTTTTAGATCGTCGTCATTATTTAGTTTTTACCTAAATATATTCAACAATACATTGTTACGGCGAGACCATGTTATTGATAAATTTGTTAGTTTTCGATAAATTTGGGCAAGACATCAGTTTTTATTTCGGCGATACGGAACCAAACTGCTCAACCTATTGAGGATTACAATGGGCTTAAGTCTGATCCAAGGTATAAATGAGTGCCCTCCTAGTCTCTTTTCTTTCATTAAATTTAGAATGAATTCAAACGTCTCAATTTTATCCGCAATAATTTTGTGAATCGAGTTCGACCCAGCTCGGTACTTGCGGAGAGGAAATCGTTTGAAAATCAATGTCAAAGTTAGAGGGTTAATATTATTTACAAAAACAAGTGATTTCAGAACTATCTGTTTGATTCTGAGTAATGTTTACACTTGCGAAAGCTGAGAAGCTATTTCGTACATCAACGTTATTCAAAAAAAAATTTACCGTTATTGTTAAATGCAAATTTAACATTATTATTCATTTTAATAGGGGTACCGGTTAATTGCGCGGTTTTCTAACAGATGGCGTAACTTGATTTTTATTCCAGTGATTCACCTGTCCAAATATGTGTTGAAAAGCTACTGTCATATAGTTTCAGAATCAGTATGTGTCATTTGGCTGAAGCGTAAACAACAATACTTTTTTTTAACTCTCGTAAATGTCGAATTTTGTGGCGAATAAAGTGTTTTTGCGGGAAGTACTTCTTCATTGAAGAAAAGGGCTGCCGAAATTCATCATATTTTGGTGGAAGTGTATGGTGTGCATGCTCTAGCTGGGCGTTTGTGCCAGAAGTGGTTTACACGGTTTAAAAGTGGGCAATTTTGACTTAGACTCACAATAAAGCTTCAATTTTCGAAAAAAAACCGCATGAATTACCCCTATTAAATGGTTTGAAAACTAACTTGCCCTTTGCGTTTTCGAACTTCTAAACATCTTCTTGAATCGTTATATCCAAGGCTTTTTTGAAGAGCTTTCCAATTCTGTGATGATGACTTAATTCGGCAAGTTTGTAGAAACACAAGGATGTACAAGGTGCGTTCCAAAATAAACGAGACTTTTGTCTTAGAATAAATCTATAAATGAGATAGTGCGTTAGAAAATTACTTCCCTTCCTGACTTTCAGTGAAAGTTTGGTGACATTCGGTTCAGTGGAAGCGAAGTCATTGCGTCTAAAGTGACAGTATGTTTGTGTCATCGGTACAAAAATGAGTTTCGAACAAAGAGCTAACATTAAATTTTGTTTTGTTCGGTAAAACGTTTACCGAAACATTTGAATTGATGAAAAAAATTTATGGCGATAATTGCCTATCTCGCGCCATAGTTCATGAGTAGTTTACACGTTGCAGAGCCCAAAATCAGTGACAACTGAAAACTTCATCGAAATTGTGCGTGCATTTGTCAAAGATGAGCCAAAATCGTCGTTGAAATTCATGGAATTGGAGTTGAATATCTCCAAACATCGATATATTGCATTTTAACTGATCATTTTGGCTTACCAAAGATCTGTGCACGTTTTGTTCCGCACAAGTTGACCGATGACCAAAAATGGCTCAGACTGCAACATTCGAAAGGCATCATTAAAGAAGCGAGAAAAGATGAGAACGTACTTTACAACATTGTAACTGGTGAGGAAATGAGGTGTTTCTAATATTTTGAATAAATAAACTCGAATTTATGAGATAAAAGTTCCTGTCTTTTCTATTTTAGCTCAGCCTCGTTTATTTTGGAACGCGCCGTATACAACCGACATTGTAACAAAATTCTTATCCATTGTTTTGACTGCCTGATATTCTTCTACGATGAATTTCATGAAGTTCCTATTTGTAAGAATCTTGTATTTTCGGGTCTTAATTTTTTCGATTCCAACTTGTACCGGAATTTTGACAAATTCCAATTTTTTTCATAATGTTCGCGAATTTCTATTTGGCAATTTTTGACACGTGAATATTTTCTTCCACATAAGGAAAATAATATAGTTGTCTTTAATCGCACAGGACAAATTCGTTGTACCTAGGGAAATGCGCGAATATTCCCTTTTTTCAATTTCGCTAGAAAAATATTTTAATAATTTTATTATTATATATGATACAAACAAATACAAGCCAATTCGTTGACTGCTAAACGAGAATGCAATAAAAATTAAAATGTACAAAACGTATTGAGGCCAACAAGATATCACAATCAAAATTATTCTCTAATTCAGGATAAATCCCATTGATTGGGCTCGATACCTATATATTTTAATAAAACCCTACTCAAACCCCAAAATACAAAAGTATCTCAATAACTGATTGCCATCGGTCGAAAATACTACGAATTTGACCACAGTTTGCTTCACTTGTAATTCATCTACTACACGAAGCCTTGGCTTGATACAACAACAAAAAATCTGAAATGCGTATTTAGCCGTACTACCGGTCAATGTCGATATCGAGAACCGACACGGACCCCTTACACGTGAATATGAGTATGTGATCAAAATCATCTAATCCACTATTAAGTCGCTCGTAATCTGAATCAAGACGGCAACCAATTAATCAAAGTCATTCCACTGCCCCAATACAAAAGTATCTCATCTGAATGCTTCTTCGCCGTCTTTGTACGTACGTACATGGACCATTACCATTTTCACTAAGGATGGTAGTAGGTGAAGAGGGAAAAAACCGAAGGTAAGATGACCCGCAGAAATCCAATAAAGTGTGGAAGAAGGTCCACACTTTATTTGGAGCGGAGATACTTGAAGTATTGAAAGGAACGGACAAGCAGTTTTTAGTTGGCCATGACACTATCTTCGATATCTGGACACTATTGAAGTTTCAGGAGGCAAATAGTGATAGGATACCTTACAAGGTATGGCGGCTGGATTTACAAATTTTTTGATTTATCTGATTCAGGTTGTAGCGAAAGATTGTTGCGTACGCCTTTGAATCTTTCAAGTATAACTGAAAGTTTAGAAAATGCTTAATTTGTTAAGCAAATAATTAATGAAAGTCTTATTGGAATTATCAAATACTTCTTGGAAGTATACATACTTGTATACCTAGGGGACCAATATTTTTTAAAGTTTATGTCAGGAAGGATAAATAATAGGATAGGTTTTTAAGAGCTTTATAAATTGAATTTTATAAAGACCTACTACTTTCGTGTCCTGTCTGCTCGTCAGTCTGTCCATGCGTAACAGCAAGTTTGCTTAGAAGCTAGAGAAGCTGAAAAAACTCAAACTTTGTGGGAAGGTCAAAAGTGGTGGTCTCTCGAAAGAT
The DNA here is from genome assembly GCA_963969285.1 of Odontomyia ornata. Lineage (NCBI taxonomy): Eukaryota > Metazoa > Arthropoda > Insecta > Diptera > Stratiomyidae > Odontomyia > Odontomyia ornata. The sequence goes on along the minus strand of OZ017739.1, from coordinate 402,738,436 downwards.
AAGGTCTTATCGCAAATATGGAAAGCTTTAAACGAGGTCCCCCCAATACTGAAGCAACCCTTAAAAATTTACATTAAATAAATCGCTTCTTGACTTATGAGTTTTTCATCATTTCTGGAAAATACATAGCCAATTTTGATCAGACACTTCTCAATTAAACTCATCGATTAAGGTAATTAGGAGCGTTGTTTCAAGCCTTAGGGTTGGTTGAAGTTTTCTCGTACCTGCTCAATTTATCGTTTCATCCAATAAAAGGATAGCATAGAAAAAATTTAAACTGTAGTTTCCTTTAAAAATAACTTTAAGAAAAATAGTAAACCGACTTCAATATGCTCTGAAAAGAGTGAAATAAATTTAATGAAAGCGATGCTAAATCAGTTTTTCTCCATTTCATTCAAGGTGGGTAAAGTGTTTTAGCTTGATTATGTTGATGGTTATCAGCCCAAAACAACGCTTTGTCGTGATGACATCGGCAATATCATCGCTGATGAAACCAAGATTAAGGAAAGATGGGCATCATATTTCAAGAACCTCCTTAATCCTCCGCATAGCTCCAGAAAATCGGAGCCTAGAGATGTCTGCGGAGAGCTTCCATTGGCCCCACCAACTCTGCATGAAGTTTGTTCCATCATCAAATCCCAAAAGAATAATGAAGCGCCAGGCATCGATGAGATTCCAGTGGAGCTCATCAAATATGGTGGCAGTAGTGTTCATCAAGCTATTCAGAAAGCCATCCAGTACATTTGGCAACAAGAACATATGCCGAAAGAGTAGAGTCAATCAATTATATTCCCTATCAAAAAAAGGGTGACAAGCTACAGTGCGAAAATTATAGAGGGATATCACTACTTCGTACAGTGTACAAAATATTTTCTAAAATCTTAGAAAATAAAATCGGATCATACGTCAACAGTATTATTGGGGAGTATCAAGGTGGTTTTAGGGCAGGTAGATCAACAACAGACCATTGTTCACAGTCAAGCAGGTACTTGAAAAATGCTGGGCGTTCAACATAGACGTACACCAAATTTTGTTGACCTCAAGCAAGCAGATGACAGTATTGATCGTAAGGTACTATACCAAATAATGCTTTGCTTTGGCATCTCAGCCAAATTCGTCCGTCTTACCAAAATCACAATGACGTCGACGACCTCCCAAGTTCAATAAAAAACTATTTCAGTAGTTTGGAGAGTTCCCTCATGGCGAATAATGCGAAACCATTCTGGTCATACGTTAGATCCTTCAAGTTCTCCTCTTCTGTCCCTCCTTCAGTCCGCTGGAATAATACAGTTAGCTTTTCTCCACAGGATATTTCCAACTTGTTCTCTCAGTTCTTCTCGTCAACTTTTATTCCTTGTTCTCATGTCTCCGATCCAGTTAATACACCCGTACTTCACTCTATTGACATTTCTTCACTTTTCACTGACCATATCGAAGTTGAATCTCTCATTAATTCGCTTAATCCTAATATATCACCTGGTTCTGACGGCTTGCCGAATATTTTTGTCAAGTCATTAGCGTCTTCACTTTGTATCCCTCTGGCATTTCTCCTCAACCTCAGTCTAAAGACTGGTATTTTCCCTACTTATTGGAAAAGATCAAATGTTATTCCTATTCTTAAAAGTGGTGATCCTTCTTCTCTGTCCAATTATCGTCTTATTTCCCTAATTTCCTGTTTCCCAAAATTACTCGAGCGTCTGGTACATAACCGGCTTTCAGTTTCATTGACCCCTATCTTGTCGAAAGAACAACATGGGTTTCTCAAAGGTCGCCCTACGACCTCAAATTTAATTGAATTCACCGATTTCATTGCTAAGGCCCTAGACAATCGATTGCAGGTTATGTAATCTTCACTGACTTCTCGAAGGCATTTGACACGGTCAACCATCAACTTCTCTGTTATAAACTGAAAACTTTTGGGGTTGTCGGCCCTCTCTTATCATGGATGGACTCCTACTTGTCTTCTCGTATATGTTGTGTTAGTTACTGTGGAACTACCTCTATTCCATTCTATCCATCCTCTGGTGTTCCTCAAGGTTCCATTTTAGGTCCCCCCCTATTCCTATTGTGTATAAATGATCTTCCTTCGGTTATTGCTTCCAATTGCCTACTGTATGCCGATGATTTTAAAGTCTTTTGAGCTATCAGGTCTGTACAAGATTGCCAATATCTTCAGATGGACCTGATTGCACTAAGTAACTGGTGTTCGTCTAATTACCTCTGTCCTAATGTTGCCAAATGCTATAAAATGACTTTTAATCTAAATCGTTCTTCGCTGACTTTCACCTATATGTTGAATGAAGTCCCACTCGCTGCTGTGAGCTCTGCTAAGGACCTTGGCGTTACTTTTGATCCTAAGCTCAATTTTGATGCATACGTTCTAATCGCGACTACTAGGGCCTCGAAAATATTGGGACTTATTTCCAGGCATGCTCATAAATTTAACAATATATCTACCCCTGTCCGCTTGTTTATCTGTCTTGCCCGTCCTATCCTCGAATATTGCTCTGTAATTTGGTCTCCCCGACACTCCTACCTTATTGAATCGTTAGAGAATTGCCAGCGTAAATTTACTCGTGTCTTGTTTTACAAACTCAAAATCCCTTATCAACCCTATGACTGCCGTTTATCCTTCCTTCGTTTACCTACTCTGTCGTCCCGTCGCATGTATCTAGATCAGTGTTTTCAGTATCAACTCTGCCACAATCAAGTTTCATTAACATTGTTTGCAGACTTACGTCTTCGTCTATCATCGCGTTCTTCTCGGGCAAACAATTTTTTCGTGCCACCGTATGCCCGTACAAATTTATATTTTCATCCTCCCACTATACGAATGGTAAGGAATCATGATAAGCTTGAGCTTGGTCCCTTTCCGACTCATACCTAGTTTTTAAATTGAGGTTAAGAAGCCTGATTCTTAAAACTCAACTGGAGTAAATATTAGACTTTTTTTTTTGTGTGCTTTGATTTAATTTTACACGCATATTTATTATTGTTAGTACTTTTGAATTTCTTTTTTATATTAAACTTTAACACTTAATTCTAATTTTCATTAATTTTCTTTTCTGTTTGTTTTGTTCCATTTTTTAATTGGACTATGTTTTATCTGTTAAATGGAATTTAAATAAATAAATAAGTCCGCATCAACAACCAACTTACCGATGTCTTTGCCACAAATATTGGACTAAAGCAGGGAGATTGGCTGGCCCCATTGCTATTCAATTTGTCTCTGGAGTACGTCATACGGAAGCTACCTGTCGACACGCGAGGTACGTTACTATGCAAGTCGAGCCAAGTAGAAGCCTATGCGGATGACATCGACATTCTGTCACGGTCATTAACAACTGCCAAAGAACTTTTCCTGAAACTCGACAGCGAAGCAAAACTAGTAGGGCTACAAATCAACGAAAATAAAACAAAGCTCATGACGCAGTCGAGGAAAAATACCTCAAGTATAAAAAATATCACACTTGGCGAATTCAGTATCAAGAGTTTTAGTGAATTCGTGTATTTAGGCGCCAAAATAACGTAAACGGGCAATGAAAGAGACGAAATACGCCAAAAAATACAGCTCACAAATAAAATATTCTATTCAGTTTTGACAATCTTGAAAACCAGCTGCATACACAGGAAAACAGAGCTCTAAGTATACAAATCTGTGATAAGACCTGTGTTATGCTATGAGTGTAAAACATGGACCCTAACCCAAGCATCCGCAAATATATTGAACGCCTTTGAGCGACGGGTCTTGAGGCAAATTATCGGAGCAAAGCTTGACGGGAACCAATGGTGAATTCGATACAACCAGTTGCTGTATGAAATTTTTGACAGTCTGGAGGTCTCAATGATTATACGACTGTGGAAGCTGCAATGGGCTGGACACATGAATCTAATAGATGAACAACTGTTACCCAAAAAGTTATTCGTTGGGAGAACTGAAGGCCGGAGACCAGTGAGGAAAACGAGGAAACGCCGGTTTGACTCGGTCAACGAAGACAGTTTATCGCTGCTCGGGTTTCAGAACTCGAAGACGCGGTCAATAAACCGAGATAGTTGGAAGCACTGTTTGCAGGAAGCGAAGGCCCGAGAGGGGCTGTAGTGCTAAGAAGAAGAAAAAGAAGTTGTTGAAATGCAAAAATTAATTTGACACCGCTTCCATGAAATATATTCCACTCATTTTAGGGCACATTGAAGTCAGTTTTCATTTTTTATTTAAGTTTCTTTCGTCCTTTACCGAGATAGATGCATCTGGGTTTAAAACAGTGTTCATTTCCATGTCCAAGGCCATGGACTAAGAGATGGTATAGGTTCGATATTTCAGACTAAATTTTTTAAGCGCATACCTTTTATTAAATGAGCAGATACTTCCAGCTAAGCTCGAGATTTTGAAGGACACTATCTGGAACACAGGTGGGTACGTGATAGTGGCGGGAGATTTTAACGCAAAGGCTGTTGATTGGGAATGCCTGAAACAGAACCAAAAAGAAACGAGTTGTGGAGATGTTGAAAAGGAATGAATTTGTTGTTTTGAGTGCTTGCAATTACTCCACTTTCCACTATTAGGGCTAAAAAGAAACCATAGTGGTCGTGACGTTCCCGTCCGCTCCCAAGCATCTAGGGCATACAATTGAGGAGCACAGAACAACTACTCAGCCAGTGATAATCAGTACATTCAGCTTGAATTTCGGCGTGGCGCCATCTAATGCCAATATCTTTGGGCTTCTACTTACGAGTGTAGCATTGGAAAGATGAACGACAGATTCATGCTGACGTTGAGCAAAACCACTGCAAACACATGTACTAGGGTGTGAAAAGCTGACCTCCGAAAATTTTGTGAAGCATACTGTGAGTATGGCCTGCGACCGTGGCTCAATCGTAGCATTGGTGAGATTGACTGCTTTCCCTATACCCAGCCCTTGAGCGGGCATGAATGCTTTCAGTCTTACCTGCACAAGATTGGCGAGCCATGGTCTCCCAAATTTTTGCTGTGCACTGAAAGGGCTTATGGCACTTCCCACTCACTTTTTGCATATAAAGAAAGGGAGATACTATTTTATATCAACTTTCTGCGAATGAGACGGACTGATTTATGACTCACTCATGCTATTTATTACACAGTACTAACTCTTTGACATTTCAGCTTAACCTCTAAATATCATATATTCTTATGTACTAAAATTTGATGTACTAGATGTTTAAGACTAACTATAATATAACTTATTTCAATATATAACATCTCCCCTTTTTATTTTATCATTTTTGGTTTCTTTACAGTTTTTAAAATCAACAATTGCAATGATTCATCATATTAGAAACAGACTACTATTGCGGGCCCTACAAATTTTTCATCATTGTAGACTTGAAAGAATTGCCTTATTGTACATTGTAATTAATTTATCATTTGTGATTCAAACTCTTAAATAAACTATTTTTCAATTCAATTTGCACTTTTGTATGTTTTTCTGGGTTTTACAAACCTGCCTGGTTGTGTATGATATTCTTTACTTATATTAAAATTGTTTTCTTTATTTCATTTCTTGTACGTGGAATGCACGAAGCCGAATTATTAAGCGTTGGCTCATTAATATCCAAAAACTGTGAGTCTGTCATTTTAAAACTGGGAGTGTACTCTGATCTTCTTAAGTTTATGCTATAGCGTCTTAATAACTGATCATTTACATTCTGAATGCTAAAATATCTTGGCGTTGAATGTGACTCTATAATCTTAGCTGCTTCCCGAATTACTTTTCTTTGGTAAACGACATTATCTCCCATTTGAAACCCCTCCTTTCTCATTTTCCTTACAGTCCTATCGTAGTATGTTTTACATCTATCTTGATTTACTTTCAATTTTCCATAAGTTCCTTTGATAACTTTTGGTTTCAATAATGCCTTTGTAACAGAATATTTGGGGTGAATTACTCGACTCATTAATAGTTGCGCTAGTGATGCCAATAAACTCGAAATTGGAGCATTTCTATATGCCAGCAATCCACTCTCTAAATCTTTTCCTTCTTCCCCACATTTACGAAGTAAGCTATTCGCTAACCCTACACCTTTCTCCGGTAAACCATTTCTACGAAGGTAGTTTGGACTAGAGGTTATTAAGCCAATATTCCACTCTTGAGCAAATTGTTTAAATTGATATGAACTAAATGGTATATTTTCCGATACAATAATATGAGGGATTCCGAGTTGAGCAAATATTTCCTTAAGTTTCGTCGAAATTACCTCAGATGTCTTATTTCTTCTTCTAACCACTTCGAGGAGTAATCCATCATAACTAAAAACGGCTTTCTCGGAAGTCAAGTATATCACAAGTCACTTTATTAAATGGCAGATTTGGAACTTCATGTGGAATCAATGGAGACCTACAATTTGATTTTTGCTATTTCTCACATGGCTGACAGCTTCTAGTAAAATCTTCTATTTGCCTATTTATACCTGGCCAATACACAGTTAATCTTGCTAGCTTGTTTGTTTGAGTTATCCCAAGATGCCTTTCGTGCAGACTATTCAATATCTGTGCACGAAGACCAATTGGAATGATGAATCTGTCTTCATAAAATAGAAGACCATTTTCACAGCAAATGTCATTTTTAATTTGCCAGTACTTTTTAATAATAATATTTAATTTTAGTTTTATTTTTGGGCCAACATTTTTGTACTAATTCTATTAATTCTTTCGACTCATCATCATTAAGAATGGCTTTACAGATTTCCTCCATTCTTGTTTCGCTAACATTGATGGTATGAACTAAAGTATTTAATGTCGAGTCAACAGGAGCCGAATTTTTCTCCTTGATACTTCTAGACAGTGTATCCGCTATGTGCATCTCTTTTCCCGGAGGGTACGTGATTTAAATATCATATTTCAATAATCCGCTATAACCTGTTGGAGTGAACCTGGGGCATTAATTTGTTGAAAATTGCTACAAAAGGTTTATAATCTGATAAAACGATGACTTTTCGCCCATAAATATCGTGAAACATCTCACATACGAAGAGGATAGCCAACATCTCTTTTTCAATTTGCGCATATTGTTGTTCCATATTTGTCAAACGTTTCGATGCGAGACAAAATGGTCTGTTGTCTTGCATAAGACAACTTCCAACTCCAAATTGAGAAGCATCAGTTTGGATATATATTGGAGTGTTCCCATTGAAATGAAATGATTTTGAAACAATTAATTTCAAATTTTCCAATACTTTGGAGAGTGCTTCTAACCATGTATATGAGCAATTCTTTTTCAATAGCTCTCTTAGAGGCGCTGTTAACTGGGACATATTTAGAATGAAATTTCTCACAAAATTGACTGATCCTAAGAATCTATGCAATTCTGTTTTGTTTTTTGGGATTTCAATATTTTCAATGGCTTGAATCCGAGAGTCATCGAATTTAACACCTCTTTTGAAAAGACCAAGCCTAAGTAATTTACAGCTTTTTGACAGTATTACAATTTTATAGCATTAAATTTAATATTTGAATCACTTGCTATTTTAAGAACATTAGCCAGATTGGTCCACTTTATTTTTTTACCGAAATCAAAATATCGTCGAAATAGACGAATACACCCGTTAGGTGACTAAAATATTTCGGGCGCAAAATTGAGCCCAAATGGCAACCTTGAAAATTTATAGCTTCCAAACGGTGTGCTGAATACACACAAGTCGGTACTTTCTTCCTCCAGTGGAACCTGCCAAAATCTATCTTTGAGGTCTGATACCGAGAAATATTCCATGTTTTCGAAATGTAACGATAAATCTGATAGTCGTGGTATTTGGAAAGGCTCTCTTATAACGTTTCTATTCAAATCCCTGGGATCTATACATCATCTAACTGATTTATCGGGATTTCAACCACAACTAGATTGTGGACCCATTCAGTGGGACTCTTTTGATGATTCCTGGATTTTCTACGTCATCTGATTTGGTCTTCACTTTATTTTTAAGACTGCTCGCTATACAGCAAGGTGCATCTTTCTTTAAATAAATCTTACACTTGTCTGGAAAAGTACCCAATCCCGCAAATAATGAACCATCTTTCCGAATAAATACCTGTTTTGAATTACAGTTCCAGTTAAGATTATCTATTCGCTTGATTGATTTAAGCTTAACACACGTTTTTAATCGTAAAATTGGAGACAAATCCACATTAGCAATAAGAAATTGTTCCACACTCGCCACTGACTTATGTTTTATCTCAAGTTTTACTGCGGCTAAAACGGCCAAATTGTAACCACCATAACTAACATTTTAAATACTGAATAAGGAATAATATTTATTTCAGCACCTGAATCTGTTTCAAATTGTGTATCTTTCCCATTTATCTTTATTTAAGTATACCATGAGTCTCGTTTCTCTATTCCGTCCACTTTTACCATCTTAATAACTAAAGCATTAAGATCAATGTCATCATATCAAATTAGCCTTATTGCTTTCAAGAGTATTTTTATTAGACTTGACCTGATTTACTCTTGTAGATTCTACCTGGATCCACTGGACATCTTTTGCTTGCTGGTGTGTAACTCCGCCACTCGACACAGCTCGACTACTTTTTTCAGAGATAAATTTTCGATTCTTAGAAGCTTCTCCTGTCAGTCGGTATGTTAATCCCAAGTACAATATGGTCTCTCACCATTTGATCGACTACATTTTCCGAATCGTCGTCAACGTTACATTTTTGAACTTGCTTCGTAACGTCGGTAAAATAATCATCGAATAGTTCAACCCGTTGCTGCTGCCTGTTATAAAATTTGAAACGTTCGTATATGACATACGTCTTCAGATCGCAATATCCGTCAAATGCCTTGATTACATTTTGAAATACTTTCTTGTCATTATCACTCAGCTTAAATGTTTCAAAAAATTCGATGCCTTTCTCGCCAATTAATTTTAATAGCATGGCGATCTTAACCTCATCGTCTGGCTGTTGCGCTCTGGATGGAAGTAAAAAAGTTTCAAAAGATCTATTGAACTCACGCCACTCGCCACTTAGATTTCCTTTAAAATTCAATGGTCCGGAAGCCCGAAACGTTGAATCCATTTTGGCCTTTTAAATTCTACTTTCGGTTTTGATTTTACCTTTTCTTTATTTTTTTCCCGGCTGCGCCATGTTTTATATCAACTTTCTACAATTGAGACGGACTGGTTTATGATTGACTCATGCTATTTATTACACAGTACTAACTCTTTGACATTTCAGCTTAACCTCTGAGTATCATATATTCTTATGTACCAAACTTAGATGTACTAGATGTTTAGGACTAACTATAATATAATTCATTTCAATATATAATACATAATACGTGATGATCTCTTTGAAGGATTAGGATGCTTGACATTGTAAAAGGAATCGTTGCCAAAATTGCGAGAATGCTACTGATGCTAGGGAAAAGGGTTTTTTTCAAACACTTCCAAAACCTCTAAAACTTCAGTATACCCCTTCACTGCCCTTATTTTGTGACACCAAATCCGATACTCGGCTAAGAGAAACTTGTCGTCAAAGAATTGTGACAAGACTGCTAGCTTGTTGGCATTATCAGGGGAGGCGACACCAATAAGAAGTTTTGAAATGCAGTCAGAATGTTTTCATTTTTGGTAGACCTTTCTTGTCAACTTACAACTAAATTGTCCAAGGATGGTTTCCATATTGCGACTCTGTAGTACTCCGCAGTTGACGTTGTTGGGGGATTTCCTCGATAAGTTTGTCTTTTACTGACTCTTGGAACTTGGATTTCAACACCGAAAAGATCATTTGATAGCTTGGAGGTAGAAACAAAAACGTTCTTCAACTCAACACTAGTATTATTGCGTAGCTCCTGCAGAGTAAAGATAATGTCATTTAAACATCTCACAGCACTGGCTCAATCATAAGAGACATTTTGAAGATATATTTATAATGGAAACCTAATACTTAAGAGCCTTTCAATCTTCTTCTCCTTCTTTGTAGCACTACAGCCCCACTCGGGCCATTGCTTCCTGCAAATAGCGCCTGCAATTGTCTCGGTTCATTGACCGCATCCTCTAATTTTGAAATCCGAGCAGCGATGAACTGTTTTCGTCCATCGAGTCAGACCAGCGTTTCCTCGGTTTCTCCACTGGCCTCCAGCCTTCAGTTCTCCCAACGAATACCTTTTTGGATATCTGTTGTTCATCCATACAATTCATGTGGCCAACCCATTGCAGCTTCCACAGTCTGACAATCCTTGACAACTCCAGTTCGTCAACAATTTCATACAGCTCATGGTTGTATTGAATTCACCATTGATCCCCACCCAGCTTTGCTCCGATTATTCGCCTCAGGGCCCGTCGCACAAAAGCGTTCAATATATTTGCAGATGCTTGGGATAGGGTCCCAGTTTCACCGTCCTAGATTTGTATGTTTGCAGCTTTGTTTTCCTGTGTATGCGGCTGGTCTTCAAGATTGTCAAAACTGAATAAAATATTTTTTTCGCGATCTGTATTCTTCGGTGATTTCGTTTCTTTCATTACCCGTTTACACCTACTCTCAAAGGAATCAAGAAACTACTTTTTTCTATCGCTGAAAGAAATGCACAAGCTGTTCCTGAACGTTGGCGGCCTGATTGGGAAATTTTTTCAAGACTGGTACAAATGTATTCTAGCAATTCAACAAAGCTTGGTAAACTTATGTGTTCAATAAATCTCGTTTCATATATGTAAGCCAAGCAGCCTTTTCTTTTTACATTTGGATGATTACACATAGATCGGATCCTTCAGCATCTGACTGGCATGAGCATTCTTTCTAAAAAAATTGACTACTTCCTTAATGAGGTCTTAACAGATTCTGACGTTTGGTGTGGACATCAACTCAGACAATGTAAGGTTAAGTCTGTGGCTGGCACAATGCACATATATTGCATTAGGAAAATACTCTTTTATTCGGAATTGGACACCTTTAGCATGGGCAACACATATTTGAAGCACCATAATACCCTGACCTATACATTTAGCCATATCTAGCCCCATTTTCACTATATGATCTAAAATAGTTTGGCAATATTTCCAACGGTCGCAAATCCCATTAATTCCTCTCGCAGAACTGGTTTTTCATTCTCAAAATTAACATGCCTGATACACAACCACAGTTGTTCAATCGTGAATAAATCCATGGTCTCGTCAGCCAAGATTGAAAAGTAGTGTGCTTTTTTTATTTTCTGACAATGCTTTCTTGGATCATTGCGGAACTTATTTCGATTACTTCATTTTCAATTTTAGGGCTGAAATATGAAGCATTTTTTCGAAAGCTCAAAATGTGTATTTTTAAATATTGATCACTAGAGTTGGCCCTTAACTTCAATAAAGCCCTCAACTTCCCATCTTTTTCTCAGGTTTTTGAAGAGTGTGGGGTCGTCTTTCATCATCCCCTCTCAAAGGAAGCTCATTTTCTCCAAAAAACAAAGTTATTTCTAGGAATGGTATTGAAGTTTTCTGTGACTTCCAGATTTTTCAATTATGTTTTTCCAGCGTCTGAATGGGCTGGTAACTAGTGATCCAGGATTTTCATGGCGGGCTTTACCCATTCCACAGGCCTCAGTATAAAATATAAAGCAACTTTACAGTCTACATCATGTTCTACCTCAGAGCATGCCAACTAAGGCCACCTATCTACCTCGCCGGGTAAAAATGTCAGTAACAATGTTGATGACCGATTGTGGATCGGATGGCAAGACCTTTGGTACGTGCAGTACTAGTGCGTGGATTTCGCACCAGAGCTCGTGAAGTGAACAAGCTGAAGTGTACTTAGAGTGAGGGAACAATTGTTCGAGAAGTCCGTTTGAAGTCAGTGTAGATTAAATGTGAAGAATTAGAGGTGTAAATGAAATGAAAGAAGATATATTTGGCCGGGCATGGGAAAATTGCTGTCTGTGCTTAGTCCCGGATAGTGAATGTGTTCCAATTTTGACGAGCTCGGCTGCTGATAAGGAAACTCTTTCGTTGAAAATTTAAGCGTGCGTCAACGCAAAGGTCAATCAATTGAATCGTTTACGTTATGAATATGTCATCCATGTATCAGCTTTATGAAATTATGGCAAAGCTACAAAGATTGATGTTTAGCCGCGCAAATGAAGCAGATGAATTGGCTCAAAATTCAATGCGATGACAAGTTGCTTATATGCTATCACAAGGGAAGCAAATTTCAGCAATTCAACCCTCGCATAAAGCAACGCAAGACAAACCAATTCTAAATCGTCAACAAAATTAACCAGTAACTGGACGGCCTTTGCCCCTGCCGATCATTATCAAAGAAGAACCAATTGATGAAGAAGCTAATACTCAGGAAGAAGCTGCTATGAAATTGAATTTGGATCTAACACAATTCTTAGATGAAAATATTGTGCCCAAATAGAAAGCTGAAGATAAGGAAGCATCGCTTTTGGACCCAAGTAAATTTATGAATGAAGATCCTCAAATCTTAACGTCGCTTGGTCTGACTCAAATTAGGAAAATTAATCCTTACAGTCAGCAGCTGACCCCAAACTTAGATGGGAAGCGCCAACGAGAAAATGCTGGAACACCGAAAGTTCTGGCAACACGATGTCGATTTTTTCATATGAACTTCTCATCTGCAACCAACGCTCGCCAACATAAACATAATATATGTTACATCGTGCTTCAGAAGTGAATACCACAGAACCACCCAAGTTTTATATCAAGCAAACGACACAACGTTCATTGCTAAAACCTCTTCATTCGCTACGATCTAACATAAAGCAAACTCTTAAAGTTGCGCCGCCACCGGTCACACTGAAAATGATGGGAATTTGTGAATATAACCGACCGGAAAAATATTGCTATCTTTTAACCGACTCGAAATTGCTTTTCATACGTAAGAACGAGGGTTTCCTTAAGCAATACCAAACATTAGCATGCACATGTTGTCCGCAAACTTACCTATCATATCAGACCATCATGGCTCATATACGACGACAATTCCCGAATCTGGCCAGGAATTTATGTTTTAAATGCTTGAAACAATTCCAGTCAAAGTTGACTTTCGGTACTCTTTTGAAGAAATGGAGTTGTTTAAATTTATATCAGCTTTATAAGGCAGATAAACTGATAATCAAACTAAACTGATAAACTGTCAGTGAATTGTCTCACTGACATTTCCCCAAACTAGTTTAGTAAGAGTGAGATTCTCGTAAACACCCAAAAGCACCAATTCTCGTGGTGAAAAACTGCACAGCCAAACACACGTAGTGTAATTTATAAGGTCCTTGGCCTACAAGAGTAAGCCGTTGGTTGGAAAACTGATAAAACGGGGACGGAAGGATGTCCCACTCTTCTTTTCATAATTGAAAATCAACCGGTGAAGTGTACCGGTTGGGATAAAAGTGAGTGGACGCACGTATTGCACGGAGGATCGAGATTAAAAGAGGTGGTTGCAGCTAAATTGGCCATGTTTGTGAGCAGAGCGGAGAAAGTTACATCAACAAATTGGCAGGGGAATTGGCGAGAATTCGAGCAGCATGAAATAAAATTATTTGGGTATTCCCATATCAGCGGCAGCAAAATCATCGGTGTAAGTGTTGGCCAACCATTTATTTTATTAATACCCGATTGTATATTACAATGTTAGTTTCCTATTAATACTTTGTGATAAAATAAAATTGAATACATAGAAAACTAGTGCTAACTTCCCGGTGCGGATCTTTTTTTATTTCCATATCCATTCCGGTGGTGTGGATTTTCCGGTTGTTCCTTTTTCTTCCTTTGTTTCAATTCTAGGTGCTGTGAACTTTCTGCTCGTGGGCGGGAAGGTATTTTTTCTAAGAAAGGATTTTATTGGGGTCGGAACGGAGTTAACGCATTGTGGTTAACAAGGTTTGAAGCCGCGGGATTGCCAAGTGCCCGTCGCGGTCAAACTATGTTTAAGATTTACACGGTTTCGAAACGTTTCTTTTAGGTTTTGTAATGAATTTCAGCCAATTGTGTAGTGGATTTGCGTAGGATTTCAATTTGGTAGAGTTCCATTAATTGTTCTCCGGTGAACCATAACCACGTTCGGCGGTTCGAATCGGGTTCCAAGAGCAGGCGAGTGGCGCCTACGCCGTATCCAACGGAGATACCCGGGGCCAAAAAGAGTCTGACCAGAGCACCCCTTTTTAAAAGGTTAATTAGGTGTGATGGCGGCTAAATTAACTGGACACATCCGATAATAATTTAACATCTCCACTTGCCGGTGCGGTTCTCCCGAAGTATTCCCGTGGCGGTCAATAGGAGACTCCTCGATCCACTCAGACAGATCCGCTTCCTTCATTCGAAGACCCACCGTACGGTAAACGCCGCAACGGTGGTTATTGGCGAGCCTCTCATCCAACCAGTGTAGATTGCATTCGGCAATGCAATTCGTGGATGAAGTGCATTATCAAGGTGTTGTCATGTCTGAACTTCAATCGCAGATTTAAATTATTAAAGTAATGTAAGATAATTACATAGAAAAATTTAAATTATATTGTATTAAAAAGATAAATATCATAAATAATACAAATGTGAAGAAAAATTTAAATTTAATCTATAAAAACAATAGTATAAAATTTAATATTTTTTTTTTATAAATTTTATAATTCATAAAGCTATAAATTTGAATAATTAAATTTTTCAAATCTGCAATTAAAATTTGCATCAGAGTTATGCCAGTTTTTGAGCAGTATGCTTATGCGACTGCTCGAATACTACACGTTTGGAAATTTTCAAAAATTACTAGAAATTGCTAGTATTGAAAAATCATCTTCAGCGATGAAGCTCATTTCTGGTACAATGGCTTTGTTAACAAGCAAAATATGGATTATCAGCCAGCAGCAAACCCACATGTGTTTCTTGAGCCACCGTTGCATCTGCAAAAAATTATTGTTTTGGATGAAAGAATACCGTGATATAATTTAAATAAGCAGCACTGGTCTAAGAATTCTCTCCTATTTTTGAGTGATGGAATGTTGAGGATCTGAAAGCGCTCATCGTAGGAGCTGTAAGTGAGGTTATATTTGTAGAATAGAGATCGTGTGAATTTACACTGTACAGTTTCAACAGCATCCAATAGATTGGTATAGTGAGGAGACCATACTTGGGGGCCATACTCAAGGTTTGACCGGGCTAGAAGTACGAATAGATGGACGCTGGTTGAAATGCTAAAAGACTTGCAAGAGGATCGTAAAGTAAAACCAGCGACACGTGAAGCTCTAGTGGTTATGCATGAAATATGGATGTTAAATTCCAAACCGGGGTCAAATACCACTCCTAAATCTTTAAATTTGTCCACAAGTGCGAGCACCGATCCATCAATCTGGTATTCATATGATACTGGATGAATTTTGTTGGTGAATCTCATGTGACAGAATTTTGAAATGTTAAGAGGTAGTAAATTACCTTGACACCAATTTTGGAGATTGTCAAGATCATTTTGGAGATATGAGCAGTCCTTGCTGGAGTTAATGGAACGATAAATTTTTAAATTATCAGCGTAAAGAAGACAATTAGAGGACAGGCATTGGGGAAGATCATTAAAGAAAATGTTGAATAGAAAAGGGCCTAAAATTGATCCTTGAAGAACACCAGATTTTGGGCTAAATGAGTCCGACGAAAAAAAATTATTCCATGTAACGGTGCAGGAGCGATGGGATAAGAAGGATAAGATCCAAGAGAGGATAGAATCGGAAACGCAGAACGATCGGAATTTCTTTAGCCAAAAGGCCGTGAGCAACACTGTCAAAGGCTGTAGCAAAATCGGTGTATATACATCGACTTGTTGACTCTTGTCGGAAGCGAGAGAGATGGTATTCGTAAGTTCTAGCAAATTAGTTACTGTCGAACGACCTTTAATGAAGCCACGTTGTTCATTTGAAAACAGGATACTGATGTCATTGTACATTCTGTTATGCACATTTCGCTCAAGGAGCTTGCCAAAACAAGACAGCAAAGAAATCAGACGATAGTTTGAGATCTCACTATGATTTCCGGACTTATGGATTGGAAAGATGTTAGCATGCTTCCAGATGTCGTGAAAGCAGGAGGAAGAAACGCTTATATTAAAAATAATTGATAGTGGGGTAGATAATGAAAAAGATAATGACTTTACGAATAGATTCGGTATTCTATCAGGACCCGGACCACCATTTATGTTAAAAGTGAGCAGTACATTTCCAATTTCCGATGGAGAGGTCATGATAAAATGCACAATAGGTGAAGGAGAAGGACGCGATGAGTATATAGTGGGGTTCGAAACCTCAAAGGAGGAAGAAAAAAATTGAGCGAAAACGTCACAGATAGCTTGCCAATCAAAAGCTTGTCAGTTATGCCATCAGAAGACATTAGGGTTATGGGATGTTGTTTTCAGGGAATGTATGAATGTCCATATGGGCTTAGGAGTGCAGGGTTTTCCAATAAGAGGTGCTATTTAGATATAAGAAGAAAAATTCCATTTTTAAATATAAATGATCGAGTGTTTATTTCATTATAAAGAAGAAGGTATGCCGTCAATAGTAAAAAGTAACATCAGGTAAATAACTACCACGAACACGTTGACAGGGCCATATCCTTTTCATGAAATTTTCCACAACCAAATCGCAAAATGGCTTCCCTATGTTCTCGGTAGCCTCACGAATTCCATCTTTGAGGTCTTGAATCGACACTGGGCTGTTGACGTAGACCTTTTCTTTCACGTGTCCCCAAAGGAAGAAGCCGCAAGGTATTAAATCACAAGATCTGGGTGGCCGATTGTAATCACCTCTTTGAGAGATAATACGGTCCGGAAACTTTTCCCGTAAAAGATCAATGGTTTCGTTGATTGTGTGGCACGTAACGTCGTCTTGTTGAAAGTAAACGTTGCCCAGATCAATACAATCCAATTCCGGTCATAAAAAATCATTAATCATCTCTCGATAGCGCAATCCATTCACCGTGACCGTTGCTCCAGCCTCATTTTCGAAAAGTAAGGTCCAATGACTCCGCCGGACCATAAACCACACCAAACAGTGAGGGTGGAGAGGCTTTTCAACAATAACTGTTAAATTTTCCGAGCTCCAGATGCAACAATTTTGCTTGTTGACGAAGCCACCGAGGTGGGAACGGCCCTCATCACTCAAGATGATTTTTTGCTGGAATTCCGGATCATTTTCATGCATTTCAAGGACCCAATCAGCAAAGACACGACGTTGTTGATGATCGACCGGCTTGAATTCTAGTGTTAACTGAACTTTATAAGCCCTAAGACCCAAATCTTTATGCAAAATACGGTGTAATGTCGTTTGGGGAATGCCAAGGAATGAACAACCCTGAGTTTTCTTCAACACTTTCGACTACAGCAGCAATATTCTCGGCTGTTCTTGAGTGTCGTGCACGGGTTTTATTCTTCACATCACTAAGTTGTCCCAACAGCTCGAAGTTTTTCACCCATTTCTGTACAACACAAGGTGCTTCGCGACGACTCAAATATGTTCGAGTTTTACGAACCGTCCCTGCCAAATTTTCACCATTTTTATAGTGAATTTTAATAATTTCAATGCGTTTTTGAAGCGTGTATCATTCCATTGTTGTTAATGGCGTAGTTTCTACTTGTCAAATGTCAAAAAATGACAGCTTCAAAAGTGACATCTACGGAAATATGGGGCTATTTAAAATAACAGCTCTTATTGGAAAACCCGTTATTAGATTGCAGTGATGTTTCAATTATATAATAATAAAATTGCATTGCGTTCTTAGCCCGCTTTTTTGGCTTCTCTACGAAGCACTCGGTAGTTGGTGAGGTTAGTGTAAGAGTTGGAAGACTAAAATTTTTAGCGCGCCTTCAGCGGAAAACCAGTTGGGACTCTTTTTCCGAGGCGAACGGCAGATAGGTACATGGTTTGTAATTATGCTACTGAAATTCTCATAGAAAGTTGATAGCACTGAATTAACATCGAGCTTCTATAGCATTGAATTTCAGTCAATATTATCCAGCTCAAGCTGAATGGTTGCATAGTTGGCTTTGCGGATATTAAATCTTGGGGAAAAGGAGTGAGTTTGGACTGAGGTGCGAGAAAAGATAAACGAACCTCAAGCGCAGGATAATGGGGATCTGATTTTACATATCCGGAGGGGGATTTTATGATCGAGGAGATAGAGGCAAGATTGGTAGTAAGGATGAAATCGAGAAGTTGATTGTTTGCGTTCGGGATCATATTTAATTGCGTTAGGGAGCGAAGCGATAAAAACAAAAAAAAACAGGATAGAGAGATCATTGAAGGATGAGAGGGTATGAGAGCTTGAGTTCCAAATTGGGCAAGGCATGTTAAAGTCACCACAGATTAAAATAATGTATAGAGGGTTGATGCTGCAGAAATACGAAGACAATTCAGAAAAAACCGGTTGTAAATGGTTGTGGATGTCAATATTGTAAAGTTTTGATTTTGATGGCAACATTTATATTGTAAAAAAGTGAATTGAATGATTATTGAGCTTCAAGAAAAGCCCTAAGGCACAACCCGTATGAATGCTGTTGTACTAAGTTATTTATGAATTGTTAATGCTGAAAAATATGAAAACTCAATAAAGATCTTGAATCTTGAAAACAAAAGCAATTCAAGACGTCAACAAATTTTCAAAATTCATATTGATCTGGCGGAGGCTATATGTATTTATTTCATCCATCCATCCATATTTGAGCTTGAAACCACAACTGTAATGATTAGTTGGCAAACACAGGAATTGTTCTTGCCAATATTTAATTGAAATGCCTTTCAACATGAGGGCTCTCCTACCCTCCTAAGCAGCAAAATAGTTTATACTCATAACCCAAAAATTGTTCGATTAATCTTATCAAAATTAACTGGAAGTCGTCAGGAAATATAGGGTTATCCATTTTATGCTTGGGAAAGTAAAGCTAAAGAAAACATATAAAATATTCAGATGGAAACAAAATTTTTCATCCAGTATAAAGATTAAATCTTGCCATTATACGTGAATTACAACATCATTCAAATGTTTTCCACGGGACCACTTACAGGCCTCAATCATTTTGAGGTAATTTTCAATGCCTTTTCGGCACATTTCCGGCAATAGCTCGACCATAACTTCACGAATATTGGTTCTCGATTGCTAACGATGTTGAGGATTGTTCGCGTAAACACGATCCTTCGTACAGCCCCATGGAAAGAAATCCAAAGGTGTTAGGTCGCAGGATCTTACGGGCCAATTGACATCACTCAATCTCGGAAATTTCTCTTGCAAAAGTACTCAATTAACCTGTGTTGTGTGGCTTGTGGCTCCGTCCTGTTGGAACCACATGTTCTCCAGATCATTATCTTGAATTTCTTTCCAAAAATAATCAGTTAACATCCGTCCATAGCGGTCAGAATTGACTGTAATGGCTCTTCCTTAATCATTTTCAAAAAAATACGGGCCAATAACACCACCAGACCATAATGCACAATGCACACCGGATGCAAAGGCCTTTCTGCGATCACCTGAGGATTTTGAGAGCCCCATGTGCGGCAATTCTGTTTATTTACGTAACCACTGAGCGAAAAACGAGCCCCATCATTAAAGAAAATTTTGTTCGAAAAATCGTCATCAATGGCTTGTTGTTCAATCACCCAATTCGCATACATTCTGCGTTGTGTATGGCCTTAAGGCTTAAGTTCTTAAGTGAGTTGGATTTTGTACGCATGGAGATGCAAATCCAAATGCAAAATCCGCCACAATGAGCCGTAAGACAAGCCCAAATGTTGAGCACGTCGAGGAATCGACAAATTCGGGTCTTCCTCCACACTTTAAGCAACGACAGCGATATTTTCAGCAGAAAGAATGTTGCGATGATGCACCGGCCTTGCAATATCAACAACCAATCCAGTCTCTTCAAATTTTCTCACTGTGTTCGAAATTGTTTGCTGTGTAGGTCGATTATGTCGACCGTAATCGGCTCATAAAGCCCTAAATGTTGATACAGCAGAATCACCATTTTTATAATAAAATTTAATAATTTTAACGCGTTCTTTGACTGCTAAACGATCCATATTTCTAAAAACCCAATCTTCAGCTAAAAACAAAAGACGCTTTGGATGACATTTTATTTTAACAGATGTCAAATGGCAGGGTTATACTTTCCCAACTACGAAATGGATAACCCTGTATTTGGATTTTGATTTCAAAGAGTTTTCCTTCTAATAATGAAAGGAAATTTTCAACTTCTCCATAGCTACGAGTATGCATGTACAATTTTTTCCTGCTTATTTTCAAAATATTATAAATCATCTTGAATAAATTTATGGCACCATTAAATTTAATATTGGTTCCGTATTCAATTTAATTCAAATATAAATACCTTCAGATGACTACACCCACTACATTCAAAAGTTCTACTCTGTCGCTACCCAAATAGCGGTAGTGACACCCTAATGGTAATCGGAAATTGCCATTTCCACCGTAGGCAGGCTATAATTAGACTGTGACGCCTTTGCACCTCAACCAAGGGATGGAATGTGAGATTTGAGGATTAGGGATGAGACTCAGAGACATGATGTTGAAAACTGTTATTTTTTCCTCACACAATTCTTTGTTTGTTGAGTTTCCCGAGCTCGTTCCTTCGCGGTATCTTGATTGGGAAACACGAGATTGTATGTACGTTGTCGTTATTCTGGCCTGTTCATTGGGGGCCGTTTTCTAAATAAAAACCCTTAATGGAATGCAAGATTTATTCATTACTGGGAATGCTTTATAAACAATCTCTCTTGAGATGCGACAAATGTCTATTTTCTTCGATCTTAAATCTAAGTAGGATCAGAGTTGATTTCGTATGCACACGTTTCCGTAGAAATATGTCCCAGGATGCACGTGAAAATGAGTTTGTGCGCTATGATTTCATGCAGGGGCACGCGACATACGGTTCGAATGTGGGTCTGAAATCACTTAGCGAGGATTGATACGTATTGAATATAATTTAGATGAAAATAATTCTGGGATTCTACCAATGTTAAAAATATTCTCTACATACGGCTATGATTGTTAGTCGTAGTTCTCACTGAATACTACAAAACTCATCGGCAAAATACCTCATACTCTTTCATCAGCAAATATCTGCCTCGAAATTCAGTCAACAAATTAGTTCTCATAGCATCTTCGAAATTTGCTGGGATTCCAAAATGTTGCCACTATGCGTGACTTTCATCTCTGGATATTTGCGCAACGGTAATAGCGTGATTATGTCAAGGATCAACGTTTTACGACAACTTGGCACCTTCGGAAAGCCTCATATTAAGCCAAGCAACAACAAAATTTTCCCTAAAGCAATTTTTTCGCACTCCAGTTCGATGTTTCTCGCGTTTCCAATTAGCGTAGACATAATGCGAAATTCGCGTACAGGTGAAGATACTTGTACAATTGCTATCAAGCGCTCCATTAGCCATTACGTTATCCGCTAACTTTAATAGTTAACGTTGCGTGTTGAGTAAATTTTAATTCCGCCGATATCACTTCTTCCTTTGATTTAACTTCTTCTTACGCGTCAAAAGATGGTTGACCGTGATTGGTGGTTTGATGCACGACAGCAGGAAAATTATTATCTCTGCAATGCCTCCATGAACGTCCTCATTTGAGATTGTCGAAGCAGTCATTGGTATTTCGACTTCCGAAGCAATTAGAATTACTGCATTGCAATTTGCAGTTAGATAAATTATTATTGAAGGTTTCTGATGATTAACCGCCAAGTAGCATTCATCACGCAGCTTGGTAATGGAAATCTGAAATATCCAAAAGAAAACGGAATTGCTTATCAATTACTCGTATATTACTGTCCCAATTATGAGTCTCATATGCTGAGGACCCTGCAATCAACTATAGCTCAATTACATATTACAATACATTTTTGACATTTTAAAAATTTTATTGAGCTAATGAGAACACATTTGCGTGAAAATACAGCCTTAAAATTTCGTCATTCTTCCAATTGACTCAAATTATCGTAAGGCATGTTATCAAATATGGTCATAATATGGGACCTCATGCCGAGTTCAATTATCGGGTGGTTCTGCATTCCTTTGAGTTACTTTCGTGTTATGTAAAATAAAAATTTTCGGAATTGCTATACGTTATATATAAGAGGGCTTATATAGAAGAGAATATCGTCTTTTTAGGGCTGTGTAAGAAAACTTGGAAATATACTTTTTTCTTTCTTTCTTTCCGTTTTTTGCAGTAAGTTATCTTAGGGACCATCGGTGCTAAAAACATCAAACTGTGCGAAAAGCTCAGAGGTGATGATCTACGAGGGCGAATCAAATATAAACTGTAATTTAGCTATTCTTCTCTGTACGCTCCACCGAATTACGAGCGTGGTCTAATATGTACTTAAACTCACCACCCAATGGCACCAATATCACAAGAGAGACTCACTATATGGTAGTACATTCTCGTAGATGGCTACTGTCAAAATTTCAGCCGAATCGGGCTGGTAGTATTGGTTTGACCACGTGTGGAAGCAGGCGTCTTCGCGGATTTTGGAAAAATGAATATCGGTCGGTGATTGGATTCTTGTTTTTGGAAGGGAAATCGCGCAGCGAAATCTAAAAGCGCTTAAATGCTGTGTATGGTGACTCTGTTTCTGTGATCCTGACCGTGAAAAAATGGTTTAACGGGTATCAACGTAGTCGCACCTCGATTTTTGATGAGCCAAGCCCGGGTGCCCCGAAAACGGCTACCTTGGAGGATAACGTGACAAAAATTTACGAACTCGTATTGGTAGTCTGCCAATTGAAGATGCGCAAGATAGCTGAGACAGCAGGTATCTTATAAATCTAGCAGGGTCATATCGTGCATGAAATCTTGGGCATGAAAAAGCTGTCGGTGCGAAGGTGACTACATTTGCGTACTTAGGACAACAAATTTAATGATGAAACCACTTAAGAGCAGTGTTTGACACCATTCGAATGCCACCCGAAGGATTTTTTGCATCGTTTCGTGATCGTTGACGAAACATAGCTCCACTGGTACACACCAGACAACAAGGAGCAGCCAACTTCAACCGGTGAACGTGCTTTAAAGAAGGTGAATACTGTCCTATCGGCCGAAAAGGAGATGGCTACCCTATGCTGGGACTTGCAAGGCGTTATCAGCATAAACTATCTTGAGAAGGGCAAAACAGTCACAAGGCTCTGCTATACCGAATTATTGGGCCAATTTGACGCCGAATGGCAGAAAAATGGCCACATCCGGTAAAGAATACCGTGGACATACACCGGCTTACACCTCCGCCGTCGCCACGGTCAAATTGGTTGAATTCAGCTACAAATTGCTACCTCATCCACCAAGCTCTCTAGATTTGGAAAGAGTCATTAGCCAAGCAGAAATCTGAGTCAAATGAGAAGGTCGTCGCCGCCAGGGTGGCCTACTTTGCAGATCTCAAGAAAACGTATTTTTCAGATGCGTTAAAGAAGTTGGAGTATTGTTGGGTCAAGTGCATCGAGCTAAGAGGATGTGGTAATCGACCATTCACACAAGCAAACTGCTCGAAAGCCTTCATAGCACTTATCCGTTATTTTGATTGCAGGTTTGGAGAAAATTCACTTACGTCCATTCATGGTTATAAATAGTAAAATATTTTTATTATTGCTATTAAATGCAAATTTCATATTATTTTCTTCTATGTTAAATTAAACGTTTCCTTTTAATTATATTCGTTATGATATTTAATTTTTATTATTACTTAAAATCTTTTTAATTTTTTTCCTTCTATTAATTTTTAAAATTCAAATTCGCAAATTAGAATTTCGGACATGGGAGCACTGATTTCGTGCATCACATCCAAGTGTTGCATTGGCGAATGCAATCGAACGTGTCTGAGCTAGAAGTTTAGAAATGTACTGTTGCGACACGGAGAGCTGGACGACGGACAGAAAAGACGAGAGTCTGCTTGGAATCCCCAACCAGCGCGTACGCAGCGAGAAATAGAGGTTTCGAGATTGACATGCACGAGGGAATAGTGAGGCGATTTTCGTTTATAATAACTTTAAATTGTGCGCGATTGGCTTAAATACTGCATGTAGTTTTAGATCTAAAGAAAATCCAACAATCGATTTCTAACAAAGTAATTGATCAAGCCGACTATTTTCGAATTACTTGAAATAAATATTGATCGGGTCCGAAATTTATCAGTGAAAACAGTGTTGATTTTAATTATCCGTTATACGCAGCTGCAATCGCAACCGTGAAAGAAACAGGCGGTGTCGGAAGCTCAAGCGGTACATGATGCGGGTGTCACATTGACTACGAGTGCGTGAAGTTCTTTTCATTCACATAAGAGTGGCGAATTGGTCTTTAACAAATTTATTCCGAGGCCTATCTGCAGATTTTGAATCATATCTTTTATTGCTGGTTGGGTGTTTTGTGTCACCGTTTGAGCGCATACTTATGGCGTGAGATATTAAATGCGCAACAATTGGCTAACAAGTCATAGATACTGTAAAAAGATCAGTGGGTCACGCATTTTGCAATTGTTTTTTTTTTTCATGGATATGTGAACTCCACTATTTTTGTGTCACCGTTTAAGCGCATGCTTTTGGCATTAAATGTTAAATGCGCAACAATTGGCTAACAAGTCACAGATGCTGTAAAAAGATCAGAGAGTCGCGCATTTGCCACTTTTTTTTCGTTCGTGGATAGGGGAATAAAGTTGTGCGGGGCACCTATTGCTCGGGGTGAATTGTGTAGGTGGATGAATTTTAAGAAGTGATTGACTGTGGATTACTTGATTTATTGAGATGAGACTTATCTTGAAGTGTTATTGATCATAAGAGACCGGTTTCAGACAAAAGCTTTCATATGAAGATAATTACTTTGAAGTTGTATCGGATTAATTTAAAATTAATATGCTGATGAAACGACTAGTAATTACTACTGGATAAAACGCGACGACGCCGGCTCATGTCGACAAACATCAAATCTTCAAAACGCAAGCCTATAATAAAAACGCTGTGCAATTGTTTTCTCTGAGGACTACATTTTGAACCCTTTACATTCTCGAGGAGTTGAGGACGCTCGAGAAATTCGATATTTCAGCATCACTAGCAACTATAATTTATTCAGGTTATGGCGGTGTTTCTGCTACCTGATTGCCTGTCTATTCACTTGCCTGTTTGCATATTTACTTGTTGGTCTACGGACGGATAGCAACTTAATTGGATGCTTTGGTGACGAGGACAATCTCGTTTTGATTGGACTTTTGCTATTTGTATGCCCCCAAAACTCCACAACGAGTTCCTGGCAACAAATGAAAGGGACTTCTTACAAGTTGTCCCAAAAATAAAGGCAAGTACGAAAAAAATAATATAAGGTGACAACAAATATTCTTATCACCGGATGAGTTTTGCATCGGGGCGAAAAGCTATTTGGCATGGAGTTGAAATAACAAGCAATTTTTGATGTTCGTTCCATTTCTGTGGAATCTTACGCATTTTACTGCCCTCTACTGGAATGGATACAACCTGTCATATCGAGAATATCTTTGCTTACGTGAAAATCTGTAATGTTTACCATTTATTTATTTTGTTTTTAAATAATAAGAAAAACATTTTTTCCCCTTCACATCGGTTTGTGCTTCCATTCCCACTCAATAATTGAACAAAACAGTTAATACTTTCATGCTTATATTATAGATTCGCCGAATAGTAACAAAAAATTGTAAGCATCACCACATCACCACATCACCAGTGGGCGGGGTGTAGGTGAGTACCCGTTTTTTTTCTCTAAATTTATTCTTACAATTAACTTTTAAATATAAGTAATTATACTATGTTAATATATATTTATTATATATTTAAAAAAAAAAGATGAATGAGTACTTCTAAAACTCGGTCTTTCCTTTCATTAGCCCTGACCGGGTACGGGACCCGCAAGGATGGCAGGCCCCTCCACTGAAATGAGCTAGCTATCGGGTGCGCTCTTCCCTTCTATTGCGTTGTAGGGGTTCTTGCGGGGTAGAGTGGTCTTTCACTCACGTGCCCCACATAGCACTATACCATATAGTGCTATGTGATTCTATCACATTTATATTTCTTATGGAAAAATTCATACAAACTATGTTTGTATCAGTTTTTCATTTAAATTGGAAATATGTGCCCACGTTTACGTTTGGATCTTGATCCGGTTGGGAGGGTGCGAGGGAGCACCGCTTCCACCTGGAGTCCCCACTTTATTTGTGAGGCATAAATTAGTTCTGAATGACGACGCTAGGCCACACACCGCGGCTTTGAAAAGGAATAAACTGAAAAAATAAGCTGGAAAATACCCTGTTTGTACTCCAGACGTGTCCCACCTGTGACTACTTTTTGTTCGTGCCTCTGAAAGAATCACTTGGAGGAGAATAATTCGAAGGCTATAAAGAAGTCGAGGAGAATTTGCGCAATTGGCTGACAACTCTTCCTAAAACTTTTTATGAGCAAGCAATATTCAAGCCTCCAAAACGTAGGTCAAAGTGTGTAGACAACACAAGAGACTGCATCGACAGATGTTGATAATATAGTGAGCGTGTAAAATTATTCAATAAATATAGTAAAATAAATTACCCTTTATATTTGATTGACCGTATAATTTTTCTAGTCAAAAAATTTGAAACAATGTTAAGAGGGGTTCTCCCTTTAAGGATACTTTTTCGCGAAAATTAATCGTGTGGGATATCAAATGATGGACTAGATGAGATCGATTTTTATTAAATAATAAAATACATATGTTAATGTTGAGAGACTTTGGGGAAGGGAAGGTACAAAAAAAATAATATGTTACCTCTCGTGATTGGACACCTAATAGTAGAAAAACTGAAAACGATCACATAAGTATACTTTTATGCGTACCTGGGCAATACAGATGAAAAATTGAAATCACTCAGATTTGTTCATAACAGTATAAGCTTTCAGTTTTATATAATTTGTTCATTAAATGCTTTTTGTTTATATATTTTCATGCTTCATAAAATATTTAGATCATAGTAAATTCACAAAGTATCCACACTCAACCTAGCCTCAGGAAAAACCGAACGCAAGCCGGAGAGCGAACCATAAATCTTCGGTAGCAGGTAGGTACGTGAATGCTGATGCAAGGATTGGCGCGAATATAAACATGTGCTTCGATGAGAGATTTCAGGATTACTAGATCTCAAAAAATTAATAATTTTGCAGAAAAACAAATTCGTTTTATGCAATCTTTTATTAGGATCTGGCAACATTCTCACGTTCTGAAATGCGTAAAAGAACACATGATTCGGAAATTTTATTCGTTATTTGTTTTATTTTTTGAATATGATAGGCCTTAGCTCAGCTGACGTCCTTCAGCTCAGTTGACCGGTCCCTGGGAAAATTCAGAAAGTGTACAACAGAGGGTAGATGGAAGGTGTGGATACTATGTGAAATTATAATGGTTTCCATGTTGCCCTTTATGTTCAATATTTAGAATATTTACTGTTTTCCTAGTATGTGCTTGTATATATTTGTTGTGCAATATAGTTTGCGAAGCTAAAATCCCTTACTGCCTCAAATTTGTTCATCCTTTTGTTATAGTGCTTTTTTGTTCTTATTTTGTGTCCCGTTTGCCCGACGTAGCTGTACTGAAATGTGCATGTTGGCTTGTAAACACCTTTTTTGCCTGTGGGTAGTATTCGTGCGAAGTTGTTTTTTGTTTTGGAAGCTGTGGTAGTATTGTGCATTTTGAAAAACTTTGCCAATCTATGCTGCAGTAATTGAGCAGTCACACAAGCAAACTGCTCGAAAACCTTCCTAACACATCTGAAATTTTAATTGTAGATTTGGAAAAAATTTCATTACTTCCATTCATAGTTATTCATTATAAAATATTTTTTTTTTATTATTGTTATTAAATGTAATTTTAAATCATTTTCCTTTATATTAAATTTAAACTCTTTTTAATTATATTCTTTAGGATATTTAAATTTTTATTATTATTTAAAATCTTTTTCATTTTCCTTTACTTCAGTTAATTTTTAAAAATTCAAATCTGAAAATTAAAATTTCTGACATGGGAACACTGATTTAGTGCATTGCATCTGTGCATTGCGTTGCCGAATGCAATCTAATTCAGCTGAGCGAGTAGCACAGGGAAATTGAGAAAGATTTGGGCGGATCGAGGAATCCACTTAAGATCACGAAACCGCAAGCACGCCGGGGAGTCTGCCTACCAGCCAACAAGCGAGAAAAAGTAAAGCTTCGACCATTTGATTGTGTTTGCTGGCATATCGTATCGTGTTTATCGATTCTGAATACAAAACAAAATATATTTTCAATATATTAAGATCTCAAAGCGTAATTTCTAGTCGGTAGGTTTGTTGGCTAAATCACAATACGAGTACAATGACGCAACGGGAAACGTGTGATGTTAGAAAAGCTAGCAATTGTGATTCGATCCTTGGTTAGTGCGAAGTTTCACACTTGACCTCTAATTACCGTAAATGTCTGATTGGACTCGATGGAGTGAAGTGAAAAGATTTGCAATATCATCATTGAAACATTTCATGAATGATGTAAACAGTAACTTTATCGCGAGAGGAGTGAATGGCTAGGAAAGTGCTCATCAACAAGTGTGGTGGAAGTGTTTTTGCTTGGGTGTGCAAAGATTTCTCCCTCCCTTAAACTATCTGTGCAAAGTCAGTCTTTAGCTCCCAGAAATAATAAGGCCCCCAAAGAAGAACGAAAACACGGAAACAAAGGTAGGGACCTTCCAAAGTTAAAGCTTCTTGGTTGTCTGATGGGCACAAGTCTAGTGAGTTGACAGCGTTGCAATATTTTGCCTACGTTGCTTTAAGAGGAAAAGTCGATGACGTGGAAATGCCGAATGGGATTGCGAAAGAATATCATTATGTCTCAATAAACGGGGTACTATTTATTTTACGAACAAATGGTGGATACGGGGTTTTTGCTAGAGATAAGTGGCAAAGCAAGAAATGTGATCACGTTTCAAGATAGTAAAACTTTGTTCGTAATTGGTGTTGAAAATTTCATTAAATAATCAGTTTGGGATGTACAAAAATAAAATGCCGTTGCGCTGTTTTTCGTTTTCCGGTCTGACTTCAAGTGTACATTGACCGTGAGACCAACGATTTCTGCTGGTTTCTTTTCTTTGCTCTTTCACCTGAGGCTGCAATTTCCGTAAACTAAGCGTTAGATGGAATCAACGAGGGGGCTACAAGAATGGACTATACCGTCGAATCTAAAGAACGGTCTAATCTTGCTAAATAGAACACTTTTCGACAGCCAGGTGTGATTTTTGTTCATAAAAGGGCACAGATGTTCCAAGAAAGTTGAATGACAGTCGCTTTGCATGTGAAAAAAAGAGCAATTGGACGAAAAGATTGAAAATTGGACAAACACCGACGATATACAAACCCAAAGGAACTAAAGGCTAAAGGAGTTAAAGGAAAAAAATTTAATCAGATAATTTGCATTCGAAAAGTAGTTACAAAGAAACCACTTGCGGATGCAGTTGACCCATATCAGCTTGTCTTACCATGATATTTTATTAAGGAAATCGTTCTATGTTCAGTGCAAGAGTCTCATTTTGAATTTACCGTACCTTTTTCATTAATTGTAAAAGGTAGTTTCAGTAATTTCACACACATCATCAGCGGACGCGCGGCGAGGAGGAAGGCGACTGCATTTGTTTCCTTTACTTTATTTGAATTTGTTTATTTAAAAAAAATAAAAAAATTATTGTTCATTATTTATCAAAATGCATGCACCATTGATTATTATGAGAAATGATAATTGAACTCAAAATTTAGCGAGAAGGAGGTATTAGTTAGATGAATTGCCGTAAATAGTCACGATTGAATTAATTAAGATTTACTTAAGACTTGGAATGGTTGTTTGTTGTGCTTTATTTGTTTCAAATATTTTCGCAATAGCGTCGATGAATTTTGTAACATAATTGAAATGAGACGCAGCTGGTAAAAAAACTGAATTGATAATACCTCCTCAATGAATTGACTCCCCACATATCAGTCTGTATGAACATAAATTAGTAAACTATAATGAAAAAAAGAGCGTGAGAAAAGGAGTATATTCGGTCTTTCCATTTCACCGAACCGCACCGGGTATGTGACCCGCAACGATGGCTGGCTCCTCCACTATACTGAGCTAGCCATCGAGCGAGCTCTTCCCTTTTTGTGCGATACGGGGTTTCTCCCCTGGGTATAGTGGTCTTCCGCTCACGTGCTCTTTTATGGTATAGAGTTGTGTGATTCCAACTCATAATGCTATAACATAAATTTGCCCCGTTTGTATTTCCCCTTTGATGGAAAAATTCGTGCAAATTATGTTTACATAGGTTTTTCACTCAAATGGAAAATACAAAGCCACGTCTATGTTTGGACCTTGATCCGGTTGGGGGGTGCGAGGGGACACCGCTCCCACCTGGATGCCTCACTGTTATTTGGGGACCATAAGCCTCGTCGGTAACGATGGCGTCTACTCAAGTCCGTCCGTTTTGGCAAGGCCCTGTTTGTCCTCTGAACCAGCGAGTTCATTGTCTATAGCCAGTTACCTCCTTTCTTGACTCCAATCGATAATAAAAGAGCTGTTTACAAATTCATGGATGCGAAAAATGTTTTTGTAGTGGGTCCTTGTGCCCCACGACACCGCAACACTAGCCAATCTTGGCGGATCTCACCATCTTCTTCCGCTGAGGTAGAAAACCATCGCTGCTGTCCTGAATGGATAGTTATATCTAACCTACTTTCACTACAGTGCGTTACTTTACCCTTGTATGTTAATATTGTCCAAGATTTCTCGTAGTTTCCTACTTTCTCTTGACTGTGCTCACTAGGGGTTTTCACATCACCTCTGTTCTTGTCCACTATATCTTACTTGGACCCATTGTTTTTCTCCTTCTTTGTAGCACTACAGCCCCTCTCGGGTTTCCCTTCCTGCAAATAGCGCCTCCAACAGTCTCGGTGCATTAACTGCGTCCTACAGTTTTGAAATCCAAGCAGCGATGGACTGTCTTCATCGACCAAGTCAGACCAGCGTTTCCTTGGTTTCTCCACTGTTCTCCAGCCTTCAGTTTCCCCGAAGAATACGTTTTTGGGTATCCGGCGTTTGTCCATACGATTCATGTGTCCAGCCCATTGCAGGTTCCGCAGGCTGACAATCGTTTGGACCCCTGGCTCGACAAAAATTTCATACAGCTCATGGTTGTATCGAATACACTTCACTCCTATTATTTGCCTCAGGACCCGTCGCTCAAAGATGTTCAATATGTTTGCAGATGCTCGGGTTAGGGTTCATGTTTCACACATAGCATAACACAGGTCTTATCACAGATTTATATACTTGGAGCTTTGTTTTCCTGTGTATGCGGCTGGTCTTCAAGGTCGTCAATACTGAATAAAAAATTTTATTTGCGAGTTGTATTCTTCGGCGTATTTCGTCCATTTTATTACTGTTTCTCGTTATTTTGGCGCCTAAGTACACAAATTTGCCCATATTTTCGAGACTGTATCCGCCAAGTGTGATATTTTGTGTATGTAAGGTAGTTTTTCTCAACTGTGTCATAAGCTTTTATTTTATTTTCATTGATTTTGATTTTCAGTGCTACTAGTTTTGCTTCACTGTCGAGTTTCAGGAAGAGTTGTTTGATCGTCCTTAATGATCGTAACTAATTTTGATGTCATCCGCTTAGGCTACTATTTGGCTCGACTTGTATAGCAATGTATCTCGTTTATCGACAGGTCGCTTCCTTATGACGAACTCGAGAGCCAAATTGAATAGCAATGGGACCAGCCCATCTCTCTGCTTTAGTCCGATATTTGCGTCAAAGGCACCGGTGAGTTGGTCATTTTGGTAAGACGGACTAATTTGGCTGGGTTGCCAAAGCAAAGAATTATTTGATACAGTACATTACGATCAATACTGTCGTATGCTTGCTTAAGGTCAATGAAAATTTTGTGCACGTCTATGTTGAACTCCCAGCATTTTTCAAGTACCTGTTTGACTGTGAACAATCGGTCTATTGTCGCTCTACCTGCTCTAAAACCACCTTGATACTCCCCTATAATACTGTTGGCGTATGATCCGATCTTTTGGATCTTTGGAAATGTTTTGTACGTCGTACAAAGTAGTGATATGCCTCTATAATTTTCGCACTGTAACTTGTTAACTTTTTTGTTGATAGGGAATATAATTGATTGGCTCCACTCTTTCGGCATATGTTTTTGTTGCCAAATGTGCTGGATGACTTTGTGAATAGCTTGATGAACACTACTGCCACCATATTTGATCAGCTCCACGGGAATCTCATCAATGCCCGCGCTTTATTATTCTTTTGGGCTTTGATGGTGGAACAAACTTCGTCCAGAGTTGGTGGGGCCAATGGTAGCTCTCCGCAAACATCTATAGGCTTCGATGTTCGTGAGCTGTGCTGAAAATTAAGGAGGTGCTTGAAATATGAAGCCCATTTTTTCTGAATCTTGCGATCATTCGCGATGATATTGCTGATGTCATCACAACAGAGCGTGGTTTTTGACTGAGAACCACGTTTCAGGCTTTTCACTACTTTGTATGCTAGTCTTGTGGTGTTTCACGCTAAACTTATATCTATACTTCTCAATTCGTCGTCATAGCATTTTATTTTTCTAATTCTAATTATCTTATTCGCTACCCTTCTGAGATTTTCATAGTGTTCTCTCTTCGTCCTGGTTTCCCTACCTATGTAATCTTTGTATGCCTGATTCTTTTTGTCAACCGCATTCTGACATGCATCATCAAACCAATCATTTCTCTTGCACTGGGCTTGACGTCCGATCGTCAGTTCTGCCATGGTCTTAATAGTCGGTTTCACTTTATCCAGAGCTCGTTTCTTGTCGTTAAAGATGCGTCTGATAAGATGAGAGCCAGGTGGCTGTCGAGGGTATCTGTACAATTTTTGGCCACAGACGCCGTTTGGAGCCTTTCGATGTCAAATTGGTGTAGCGGGCTAGTTTTCGCTGAATATGGCTTTGAAATTCGACATCAATATGCTAATTTGATGAAGTAATGACCTGAGTTACAATTAGCTCCTCGTTGTGTACGGGCGTAAAGTATTCTCAAGGCCCATTATTGTTGGATCAGAACATGGTCAATCTGGTCTTATGTGCTGCCATCCGGTGATACTCAGGTCATTTTATGAATGCGTTGATGTGGGAAGCAAGTCAAACGTATGACTAGATTTTTGCTACATGCAAAGTCAATCAGGCGCTGGCCGTTGTCATTTGTTTCGTTGTGGAGGCTATATCCTGCAGTCTTTCCTCGATGAGCTAGCTCATTGCCAACCTTGGCGTTGAAATCACCCAGAATTTTTTTGTGTCGTTTGTAGGCAATGAGCTGACTTGACGTTTGAGGTGATTTTAGAATGTTTCCTTCGTTTTTCCCTCCTTTTCTCCGGTCGAGGCGTGAATATTAATCAGCCAGATTTTGAAAAATTTTGTTTATATAAGGATTGCACAGAACAGTTCATTGACTGCCTTAAAATCAATAACGTGTGATTTTAACTCCCTATCCACAATGAAGGCCACTCTGGATTCTCGTTTTCCGGTAGGCTTCCCACTTTTGATATTGTGTGCAATCTCAGGTCTTGAATGCCGTTTTCAGCCCAGTTCATTTCCTGAATCGCCAGCATTTTTAATTGATACTGACTGGTCTGTTGTAAAAGGTCCGTAACAGTGCCAGGATAATTGAGTGATCTGATATTCTAGGATCCAACACCATAGTCCTTTTTTCGTTTTCGAGGTCGTTGCCGTAGGTTCAATCCATTCTGAGGCCTATCTGCAGGTTTTGAATCATTTTAAGGTTTTCCACGGACGGGGAGTTAGTCGGTCGCCTAACCTCCATTCCGGGCGCATGGTTATTACGTCGGAAGATTCGCCTTCACCCTCTTACGTCCTCACAAAGGAGGTTTAAGTAGGATTTAGTAGCAGAGCTGTAGATTTATTTACAGTCATTAGCATTTCTCGACATTTAATGTCACATTATTGGGGAACCAGTAAACCCAATGTGCACCCCGAGACCCTTTACTACCATTTAATTGGGGAGGTTTGAGATGAAGAATCATGGAAGCTTTGGTTTGGGGAAACAAGGGGTTCCCTCCTCCTTTCTCAAACGGGCTTGGGACCGTCTGCAGCGGAGTTGTGGTAATGCTTATCTATATGCAAATCATGATCCATTCAGAAATATTTGCATTTGACGGAACTTAAAAAATTTCTTTGCACCTGGAGGAGCTTGAGTCCACGGTCATAGTAGAACCTCCATATTGAGAGTCTTACATTCTAGCCGCTGTACTAGCTACAGACACTGTATCGGACTCATCAGCATCAAACAACAATCAAATTTCAATTGGCTTGCCAAGATGTTGTTACAATGCGCATTGTACACATAACAAGTAGAATCGTCGTGGTAGGATTATTGTTTTATGATTGTTGTCTCATTGCATGACCTCAATGCAAGCCATGAGAACAACAAACATCATGGGAAGGAATGAAATTTTTTCAGTGGGAAGTTAAGATTTTTTTTAAGTGAATGGAACTAAATTATGATGGAACTAAATTATGATGGAACAAAAAAAAAAAGAAAATTGAAAAGATAAGATTTTTTTAATAATTTTAGTTTATGCTTAAAAATAGGGGAGTAAATATAAAATAAATAATGAGGGGAATAAAAAGATAGGAAAATGTTTAAGTAATTTATATATTTATAAAAAAGAAAAAGAAATGTGTGCCCAAAAGGATGTGGAAGATGATACCGATGAAGTTTGAACTTGGGGACGGTAGAATGCTATTGTCCCCGGAATCCACAACAGTCCTTTTCAGGGCTTTGTTTAGAGCTGTTAGAGTATCTTACTATCTTGATAGAATGTATTTGCACTTGAGAAGATGATATGGTCCGTACTACGCTTTGGCCGCGTGTCCTTCGATCCAGCTGGGATATGTTCTGATTTTAAACCAGAACATATCATAACTGAACAACACATAAAATAAATCTCGCTACCAACAAAGGAACGACGACAACGAGAGACCTTTGGCTTATGGGGTGATCACTCTAGCCACTAATCTACGTAGACTAATCTGGTCTTATGGTTAACGAAAGTCTACTTCTAATTTAGTTCACGGTCAATATCTTCGCCAAAATGATCAGTCTAGGAGGAGCCACCAAGAAGCAGTGGATCTTCAGAATGTTGAAAAGGCCAATCAGTAGACCTTAATAGTGTAGTTTTCCTGCCGTCTCTCGACCGGGTAAAAATCAAGCTGATAAATAAGATTGATTTCAATATAATATATCTGTTAATATATTATTTGTAATATTTTGTTATTAAGCTTCCATAGAATTTTCTCTTATAACACAACCATGCATTACATTTTTCATACATCCCTAATAAACCATCGAATAGTGAGGAAGAACAATTGACGCTAGGTCATGGAAATCACCTATATCTAATGGTGCTTGTCCTTTGCTATTCCTCAATTGAAACGTCCTTCATATAGGACCTAACTAAGCGTTCCACATATCCATGTGAAAATCGTTAAAATGTTTAGTGATTTAGGTAGATTAAATGTCTATTCAGGACTGCTGCGATGGTCTTCTGCCTCGGCGAAAGAGGATGTTGAGATCCGCCGGGATTGGCCTTGTCTGGGGATTCGTGAATGCGCTGGCAGGCTAGCGTTGCTGTGTGGTGGGGTGCATTCTTTTCCCCAGCACAAGACCCACTACAAAAAAAAATTCGCATCCACGACTTTCGAGGGTAAAAGAAATATCGACCGAAGTTCGGAAGGAGGTAACCTACTAGGGTTCAAAGAAAATTGCTGACTCGAAGGACAAACTGGGCCTGGGGAAAAGAAACGGACTCAAGATGACTTCGTCGTTACCGACGAAACCTATGGCCCACAAATAAAAGTGGGGCATCCAGGTGGTAGCGGTACCCCCGTGCACCCTCCCATCCAGATGCTGTTTCGTCAGACTGACTAGCTACCCGATGTCTATCCAACGACTGTAAACCCACGGTTCGATTTGATTACGATCAATTATTGATGCATTTCCACTCAAGAATATTTAGCTATCCTTTCCCATCGGTATCATATTATTTTAATAAATTTTATTTGTAAATTGTTGCCTTCATTTTACTTTACATAAAGTTACGTTATTCATATGCTAAATACATCTTCCAATCAAACTTTACTTCCCCAAAAAACAAGATGGGACTATTATAGCTATACATTTACGTTGGTATTATTGATTTGCAAATTATAAATTTATACTTGTAATTAAAAAAAGGCATTAAAGTTATTCTTTAATTTTTACAATCCACGTTTCCTTCAGTGGAAAAAAATCCCCAGATAGAATGCGTTGTCTTTATGAAATGCGTCGTGTGTGTTTACTTGTTTTTGGTGCTCTCAAAGTACGGTCAACTATCGTTTTCGTTTATCGTCAACATCAAAAATGACCCAGTGCGGACTGCTACCATTGTCATCAGAACCAACACAACCGCACATGATCGACAAGTTTGTTATTTTTCCGATTAGAGACGCTGAGCGATTTCAAATTGTTTGCAACAGCTTGCAAATTCAATAAAAATTCATGACCAGTTCATATTCAGTTCATTACGGTATTTGTAGTGCATAAAGCCAAACATCCACCATCAGATCAAATTTCGCATTGTTGCGTTTTGTTAATTTCGCAGCACGTACACTCTCACCAAAAAAGACGGGTTTCTGAACAAGTTTCGAAATGGTGTTTCGCTAGGATGCACTGAAATAACACACAGATAACCTTAAACTGCACCACAAAAAATAATGGTGTTGTACTCCTCTCCTTGCTCGAAATATGGCACCGCCAAGGTCACAGTTATACTTCCCGAAAGGGTGTTGCGAGCGAACACATACAACATACTCGGATATACTTCCGCTTCATCACTGAAGTAGTTACGAGCGAGCAAACACTACCTATGTACTTGCACTTCGCCAATGAAAATTAGTCAAAGAAGCACATACACAAGTAAATAAGCGAGCAGTAAAGTAAACAAAAAAGATTAACTCGCAATGATATTCACATCGTGAATGATAACCTTTTGGGTGTGCTTCGAAGAGAGGCAAGTGGAAAGGAAAACTGAAAGTTCCAGCGTAGACACCCTTTCGCTCAATCCTCCCAGTTTCGCTATTTCACCTCAAGAGATCGTGGGAAAGCCAAGAGCTTAAGCTAGAAGCACTCTTTTGAAGCCAAAAGCTTAAGCGAAAAGCACTATTTTGCTCAATTCCCCAGTTTCGCATATTCACTAGCCGAGCAAGCGAGACGAAGCGGGGCGCAAACACTTTCGTGGAACGAGAGGGCACGTGTTCGGCTACTCAGCACCTTTAAAGAGAATTTAGGTTGAAAGCTCACGGAAGAACAGTATTTAAAGTTCTTGGACAAAACATGCCAAGCAGTCTTGTTTGAGTGTGTTCAAATCCACTAAGGGAGTGCGTTGCTACCCAATTATTTGTAACGTTTGAGTATTTGCGAAAAAAATTTTAAATGGAAGTATAGTCAAAGTGTACGACGAAGTGGTGAGGGTTGAGGTGTTGGCTTGCGCCGAGAACCTCAATCGGCCGTTTGGCGTTCCATGCCGTGTGGCCACCCCGAACCATTAGCACGTCATTTTGATTCCCTCTGCCGGCTGGCGCTCACCTGTGAAGCGCGACAAGTCAAGTGGAAAGCGCTTCACTCATTACTAATATAAGTTTTCAATAATTTAAAATGTAGAATGACATTGTGGTCGCTGCAAAACCGATATCCTATCCGCTGCGCCAATTTTGTTACAAACCAGTACACCCTATGTATACTGGTATGAACTGGGAGCTCGATTTAATGTGTATCCTATATACATCATCAAGGCTCCCGGGGTAAGACCTCGCTGTAACACCACTTATCAGCTACTCTATCCATCGAAACCAAATCAGCAAAGGCAAACGTTTATTCTATTAATTGTTTTTATTTTATTGTTCAATTGTTTTTTTCAAAATTACATTCCACATTTTAAATTATTGAAAACTTATATTAGTAATGAGTGAAGCGCTTTCATTTTGACTCGTTGCGCTTCACAGGTGAGCGCCAGCCTGCAGAGGGAGTCAACGTGACGTGCTAATGATTCGGGGTGGCCACACGGCGTGGAACGCTAAAAGGCTGACTGTGGTTCGCGGCGCAAGCAACACCTCAACCCTCACCACTTCGTTGTACACTTTGACTATACTTCCATTTAAAGTTTTTTTCGCGAATACGAACGTTACAAATAATTGGGTAGCAACGCGCTCCGTTACTGGATTTGAACACACACTCAAACAAGACTGCCTAGCAGGCGTTGCCCATGAACTTTAAATACTGTTCTTTCGTGAGCTTTCAACCTAAATTTTCTTTAAAGGTGCTGAGTAGCCGAACAAGTGCGCTCTCGTTCCACGAAAGTTTTTCTTCCCCGCTTCGTCTCGCTTGCTCGGCTGGTGAATATGCGAAACTGGGGAAATTGAGCGAAAAAGTGCTTTTCGCTTAAGCTTTTGGCTTTAAAAGAGTGCTTTTAGCTTAAGGTTTCGGCTTTCCCACGATCTCTTGAGGTGAAATAGCGAAACTGGGGAGATTGAGCGAAAGGGTGTTTACGCTGGAACTTTCGGTTTACCTTTCCACTTACCTCTCTTCGAAGCACACCCAAAAGGTTATCATTCACGATGTGAATATCATTGCGAGTTAATCTTTTTTGTTTACTTTACTGCTCGCTTATTTACTTGTGTATGTGTTTCTTTGACTACTTTTCATTGGCGAAGTGCGAGTACATAGGTAGTGTTTGCTCACTCGCAACTACTTCAGTGATGAAGCGGAAGTATATCCGAGTATGTTGTATGTGTTTGCTCGAAACAAGAGTTTCCAATGTAGGAGCTGGCTAGATGCAATTTTTACTTTTAAACACGATTCCTATAACGACCACCCTAGCATCCAATTACAAGGAGGAAATTTTCCTTTTCGCATCGCCCCTTTCAATGGATGAATATCACGGCCACAAATGGCCACCAGATTTTATTCTCGATGAATTGCGAACAAACGAAACTGTCGCATTACAATTTGGATGTTGTATCAGTTTGCCAAAATCTCACGCCATTCTTCACTTTCAGTAACGTTGTTCACACACACTTGTATAGAAAGCGGTCGAGAAACGTTTTCGTTTGAGGTGTCTTGAAACCAAACGATTCACACGCTCTCTTCACATAAACCCAAGCAGAAACACGAAAACATGACGGGCCGCGCCAACGTCAGAACCGAGTCGAATTTGTTTTTCCGTTCTTTCCGACAGAACAAATTGCAACCCAGAAACACCAAGGGATGAGTTGCCACACAAGAGAGCGTATTCCACACGAAGTTTCCTGATGTTTACATAAAAGAAATTCAATTTGAAACGATTTCACTTAATCGAGAGTAATTTGGAACTCCTAGGTGATTTGCTCTTCTATTTCATAAAGGTGGAAATACGATCATCATGAGACTGGGGCGGTAGTCGCAAAGTCGTCTTTTTTATAGTTTTATGTGATTTCATAATGCAAAATATGCGACTGTGCTGGAATGAATTTTGAAAAGAATTCCACGAAAATGACAATGTTCACTCAGTGTTGTTTCTTGCGAGGATGCGATCGAGACGGGAACGAGAGCACGATAAGAGAACACCTGATAGTTGTAGCAAAATAGACAGTGACGTAAGTGATGACTCGTGATTGCAAAACAACTTGAGTTGTTTCGCCCGACTGACTAGCAGTCCGCCAGCTTTCCAACGAGTGTAAACCCACGTTTCAATTCGTCAGCCTCTACTGCAGCATTCGAGAAATAAGCTTGAAATTTTCCCGTCCCGCGATATCGATGAAATTAATTCCACTCGTTCGAAGTTTAGGTTAAGTGAATCTGCGGTGTTCCCGGTCAAGCGAAGAATGGGATGCAATAAAATCCCTTGCACGATTAATGCTGATTAGAAGATCTCTCATGAACTCTCCTGACAGCCTATACTGTGGAACAACTAGGAAAAATTCCAATGGCAAATCACACACTTTGTTGCAAATAACTCCCACAA
Source organism: Odontomyia ornata (assembly GCA_963969285.1). Lineage (NCBI taxonomy): Eukaryota > Metazoa > Arthropoda > Insecta > Diptera > Stratiomyidae > Odontomyia > Odontomyia ornata. The sequence goes on along the minus strand of OZ017739.1, from coordinate 402,698,347 downwards.
CTTATGCGAAGTTTTCGGAACAAGAGTTAAAGTGATTTTTAGTAGTGAGCCGATATTTCGGCTTGCACGGAAACTGATGCAAATGGTGACAAAATTTATCGCATTATAAAAAAGGGCCCTCTCGAACAAAAATTCGTCAATTTTACCCGTGGCTCTTCACGATTTCCCGTGGACTCACTCATCCGTCCAAAATCTTTTCTTTCTTCCCTCCCGTCTCGCAACGGTACTCGAATTAGCTGCTCGTTCACTCAAGTTGCATTGAATGGAAGTAATGAAATCTTTTTTTTTTCTAAACATACAAATAAATTTCGGGTCAGGGTTAGGAAGGCGTTCGAGCAGTTTGCTTGTGTGACTGCTCGATTACTACAAATGAACGTTATTCAACGGACCATTATCATTATTCGACTTACAATTCTTTCAATCACAAAGTGAATTCAGCTCTTTCAAGAAAGTAGGATCATTTTACCTTCATAAATTCAACAGTTACGCATGGAGAAAAACCAAAAACATACATGTAATTATCGTAGTCATTCTTTCCATGGAAGCTCTTTAAAAATAAGAACGAAATCAAAATTAATCCCTTTCCAAACCACCCTATAAATTCGACCAGTATGTTGCGCAGATAGCTCCACCATGCCCAAACAGATATCTAGTAACATATTGGAACAAATTAAGTTTTCCTAAATTGAATTTGACAACTAGTACTTTCAGTGTTTCAAAGTGGTCTACTAGTATTAATCGATTGAACCGATCAAAGTGATAGCGCAATCATGTAAATAAATTAATCACTTTCCATTCGAGATTATCTCATACAAACTTAATCCATTCAATATTCATTTATCGCTGACCGCAACGAAAGCTGTCGATGTAAGTCCCAATCAAAAAGTAGCCGCAATTTAATCTTTTTATTAACCGTGGCGATGTCCAAGTCACAAAATCCAAGAAACTTCGAGTTTCCATAAAAACCTATTGACTAGGTGATTTGGGGCGTATTCAGTGTAGCATAAACATCTTCCAAGGGGGTCAGTCTCCGTCTTGTTGTAATAGTTAATTAGTCTCAGGATCCAGCTATTAATCATATCTATCGACTTAAGCATTACTGTTGCTGGCTGCAGATAGATCTTACTTTCAGATGAAGTGATTAAGCATTTGTTGATGCTTCGGCTCCAGCTCGGAATCAGGCAAGATTCTGTTTCGGTGGCACTTATTGTGTCCAGTCTGTGTCCGATGTGAAAGATGTACATTGGGAGGAAGGGATTAGTACTCTAGGACATCAAAGTACCATAAGGAAAGTGTATTTCTAAATACTTTGGATACTAAGTAATTCAAGTAGCTTGGAAATGTTTTGGGGTAAGCCAATCAGCATTTTCAATCGAACATTTTCGTTTATAACAAGGAACTTTCTCTATATTGCACTTGCCAACTATGGGCAGTAAGATTGATTTCATTTATCATTCAAATTGAACTATCTGTCCAATACACAATCAGCTCCACTATATCCAATCTCACATTCCCCTTTCACCACACGTTCGTCCAGCGCAGGACTTGTCTTGGACTACATATTAGGTAAATGTAATCTCGGACTACAATTTATTAACCTATCCATTAATGGTTTTTGTCGGTTTCCACGACCATCGTTCGTGGTGTCTTCATTGAGTCAATAGCCAGCAAGTTGTCTTGGGCATTTGTATTCATTCATATCAAGATTGTCATGGATGGGATGAGGAAAAAATTGTGGGAGGATACCCTTTGAAATTGATCGATTATGACAGGATGATTTGTCATTGAAAGGGTTCCCTATTATAAATTCATGTTAGCCATACTTTAAAGTGAGTGTACGACATGATATCCAGCTGTCGATTAAAATATTCAATGCGAGTGTATCTGAAGACAGTTGGAGATCGAACAGTCATCATCATCTTTGATTGAATTGAATCCATTAGTAATTGTGTTACAATATATTAGTAGCAATAACATGAGGAATCTGCAAGTTTTTACCTACTCCGAAATTGCTGTTATTGACGATTCTTCAAATGCTTTGTTGAATTCAATGGCACACTCCGGACCACCCTTGTGTTATTAAATTGAAAAACCGTTTCATTTTAAAGTGTTTAAGCTGATGGATTCAATCTGATTAGCACTTTTTTTCTAAATTGAGCGCCATTATTTTTTTGCATTCAGCCAATTTCTATTAGACAACCATTCAAAGAACTATTCAAATTTCAATTTGCATAAGAATTTCTACGCAGCTTGATCAAATCCGCTGGTAATAACAGGCTTGAAATGTATTTGAACGAAATTTTTTTCATTAGAAAAAATTAAATTGATACTTACAAAAAAAAAAAAAATCCATTATACAAGGGACGATCGTAAAAAAAGTCAAGCAACAATTTTGAATGCCTTAGAGTAGTCCCTAGGCTAATTTAATTTAGGGATTTCAGGAAATGTAAAGCATCTGCAAAGAAATCTAGAAAATTGAACAATATATGTACTGTAATAACTTGCCATTTTGATTCGTATCAAAATATGCCAACGTTATTCAGAACTTCTGCTCACCCACCACTCACTTCAATTTGAAAGTAAAGCTGTTTTGATGAACAGTATTAAAAAAACAAGAACAATGTTGTGTCTTAGTTTCAAAAAATTCATATGGAGCTTCAGCAAGAAATAAACTTTTTCGACTAACAGCCTCTCTATTCCGCATGATAATTTTTCAGTCACTTCGTTTTTTCCTGTCATAAGGTACACACTATAGAAAATGGTCCCTAAGTACCGAACCCACACAAAACTATCCCCCCGTCCACAGCTCCCCGCTTGGAAACCACTCTTTCAAACCCAGATGGCGGCAGTACCAGCTTCATCAGGATACCATGATGCCGAACTGTTATCATGGTGTTGCTCACTCAACAGCATAAAATCGGCCTTCGTGTCCCTCGCAAACTGCTCAAGCAGATTTTAGGCAGTTGAACTGCGGTGTATGTTTAGTTGCAGGATTTGGGTCATCGAAGTTCTGATTTTGCTTTGGCTAGGGCTTTCTGGAAAACCCGGCATTTTTCTGATCCCAAGATGTGTCCAAAATCAGGTCTTAGATCAGCATCCTTGCAAAGAATACAGTGTGCCTCCTTAGTACACTCTTTCCTTTTATGTCCCATTTCACCACATTTGTAACATAGGGAACTCCTATCGGGTCCTTTGCATACTTGTGCGGCGTGACCATGGCCAAGGCATTTGAAACATTGAAGAGGCGTTACTCTTCGCCGTATCTGACAAACAATCCACCCTATTCTTATTTTGCCCTTATTCAGAAATCGTTCGGTGTCCTTTGCGGTCCAGTCAATTATGGGAATGCGTTGCCCTTATGGTTTTCTGGTGTCAGCCTTGCTTTGATATTTCCCATGCTAGGTAACTCCCTTTTGATGGCCTCATCTACCTCGGCCAGATCTGTCACGCAGTCAATGTCGCTTATTTCTCGAGCGAGGCTATAGTTGCGCCGCGCTGGTCGTACTGCATAATGGTAGCGTTGATGTCTTCGGGCCTCACGTTTCCCCTGAAATCCCACAGCACCTTCGCGTAGGATCTAGCAAATGAGTATCTCCATTGGGATTGTCGGTCTCGTGAACTCAAATTCGGAAGGTATTTTATCTTCTTATCGGGGGATTTTGACGACGTCTCACATATATAGACGATGTGAGACGTCGTCAAAATCAAAAATATATCGATTCATGTCCAAGTACATGAATGCTTCTGAAGGAACGAAGCCAGTAGTGAGGTAAGTTGCAATATACCCGACTGTACAGTGCAGCGGCTATGAAATCCAAGGGTTTTCACTCACAGTTACAGATCTTGCGATATGATTCCGAAGAAGTTTCAATATGAAGATATAGACTCTTGTCACTTGAGCGGTTTGATAAATTTTTCTATTCGATATATAGTGCTTCCAATCCGTCTCAGGCTTTCTGTACAAACCAGTACATTCACGAAGATATTTCATTTCGAAAACTTTTAATTTTTCCATAGTACTCTGATTTTACCAGATCTGACATCCATATGTCAAAACTTGTCTAATCAGGGTCTTGTAACAGATAATTTTGACCTTTTCATCAATGTTTCTGGAATGAAAGAGCCCTCGTAGAGCCATGAGTACTTTTTCTGCTTTACTAACCATAATTTTGACATGTTAAGTATATTCCAGATACTAATTGAGATGAACACCGAGGTATCGAACACAGGATTTATATCGATTCCGTTCTGAACTACCCTCGCCAGCCGTTATGTGGAAATCCTTCCAATAACGTTTCATGTCTTGACTGATCCCCTGCAGTGTTGTCCGAACCAAACTTGATTCGCACTTCTGCGCATTGATTTTCATTCGCCAATTGTCAATGTACAACTGCACATCATTGAACACTTTTTGACGATAACTCTGATTTATTATTCCTTTTTGGTTTGCCGTATAGATGATCAGATCATTAGCAAACACTACAAATGATCATGTTGGCGAGACGTAAATATTGAGAAAAGCAGAGGCTCAGTAAATGTTCCCTGCTGTAGAAAATTCAAGACTTAAAATTCGTGCATTATTGTCAGATTTCCATCAGTTGCAACAAATGTTTTCCCGTATAATATACTGCACATCATGGCGAAAAGGTGTCTAGGGAATATGTTCTAAAGGAGTTTAAAAACAAGTCCATCTAACCACACAATATCGAGGGCTTTCTTCATATCGATGAGACACGCTTCAACATATTCTTTATCATTTAGTTTCAAACAGATGTCTGACGTTACTTTCATTATCGCATGTATGGCCGAATGCCTGGAACGAAACCCAAATTGGCAATTTGGCATCAACTCATATTGCTCAATGTGGCCGTTTAATACTTTGTTGAGTATCACTTCAAGCACCTAGCTGATATCAGGCAGCAAGTTGATTGGGCGATAGCTTTTAGGGCTCGAAGGTTCTTTTCCTTTCTTCAAGATCGGAAATACCTGAGCCTTTTTTCACTCATTTGAGAAATCTTCTTCTTCTTCAGGAGCACTACAGCCCCTCTCGGGCCCTTGCTTCCTGCAAATAGCGCCTCCAACTGTCTCGGTCGATTGAACGTGTCCTCGGATTCCGAAATCCGAGCAGCGATGAACTGTCTTCGTCGACAGAGTCAGACCAGCGTTTCCTCGGTTTCTCGACTGGCCTCCGACCTTCGGTTTTCCCAACCAATACCTTCTTGGGTATCTTTTGTTCGTCCATACGATTCATGTGTCCAGCCTTTTGCAGTTACCGCTGTCTTACAATCGTTGATACCTCAGGCTTCAAAATGTCATACAGTTTATGGTTGTATCGAATTCGCCATTGGTTCCCATCTAGCTTCGCCCCGACTATTCGCCTCAGAACCCGTCGCCCAAAGGCGTTCAATATATTTGCGGATGCTTGGGTTTGGGCCATGTTTCACATCCATAGCATTACACAAGTCTTATCACAGATTTATATACTTGGAGCTTTGTTCTCCTGTGTATGCAGCTGGTCTTCAAGATTGTCAAAACTGAATAGAATATTTTATTTGCGAGTTGTACTCTTCGTCGTATTTCGTCTCTTTCATTGCCCGTTTTCGTTATTTTGGCGCTCAAATACACAAATTCGCTCACATTTTCATACTTTATTTGCCAAGTGTGATATTTTGTGGATTTGAGGTGTTTTTTTTCGACTGCGTCATGAACTTTGTTTTATTTTCATTGATTTGTAGCCCAACTAGCTTTACTACGCTTTCGAGTTTCAGGAAAAGTTCTTTGGCAGTTGTTAATGACCGTAACAGAATGTTGATGGCATCCGCATAGGCTACTACTTGGCTCAACTTGTATGTACCTCGCATATCGACAGGTAGTTTCCGTATGACGTATGTTACGCCAGAGCGAAATTGAATAGCAACGGGGCGAGCCCATCTCCCTGCTTTACTCCGAGTTGGTTATTGATCCGGACTTGGGAGGTTGTCAAAGTCATTGTAATTTTGGTAAGATGGACTTATTTGGCTGGGTTGCCAAACCAAAGCATTATTTGGTATAGTACTTACGATCAATACTGTCGTATGCTTGTTTGAAGTCAACAAAAAATTTGGTGTACGCCTATGTTGAACTCCCAGTATTTTTCCAGTACTTGCTTGACTGTGAATCATTGGTCTGTTGTTGATCTACCTGCCCTAAAACCACCTTAATACTCACCAATAATACTGTTGGCGTTTGGTCCGATTTTATTGTCTAAGATTTTAGAAAATATTTTGTACGCCGTACGAAGTAGTGATATCATTTTCGCAGTGTAGCTTGTCACCTTTTTTGTGGATAGGGAACATGATTGATTGGCTCCACTCTTTCGGCATATGCTCTTGATGCCAAATGTACTGGATGTCTTTGTGGATAGCTTTATGAACACTACTGCCAGCATATTTGATGAGCTCCACTAAAATCTCATCGATGCCCGGCGCTTTATTATTCTTTTGGGCTTTGATGATGGAACAAACTTCATCCAGAGTTGGTGGGGCTAATGGAAGCTCTCCGATGTTCTGGAGCTGTGTGGAGGATTAAGGAGGTTCTTGAAATATGATGCCCATCTTTCCTTCATTTTCGTATCATCAATGATTTTATTGCCGATGTCATCACGACACGTTTCAGACTTTTCACTACTTTGTATGCTTGTCTTGTGTTGTTGCTCGCTAGGCTTACATCTATACTTCTCAATTGGTCACATAGTATTTTATTTTCTTAATCCTAATTATCTGAAATTTTCATAGTGTTCTCTCTTCGTCCTGGATTTCCTGCCTACACATTTTTTGTACGCCTGATTCTTTTTTTCTAAAGCATTTTGGCACTCATCATCGGACCAATCATTCCTGTCGTGCCAGGCTTGATGTCCGATTGTCTGTTCTGCCACGGTCCTGATAGCCGCTTTCACTTCCATCCAGAGCTCGTTGCTCGTCTTTAACGATGCGTCTGATAAGATGGAAGCCAGCTGGTTGTCGAGGGTCTCCGTAAAATGTTGGCAACAGACGCCGTTTGGAGCCTTTCGATGTCAAAATTTTGTAGCGAGCTAGTTTTCGCTGAATATTCCTTTGACATACGAAATCGATAGGTTAATTTGATCAAGTACAGTATGTACGGACGTCAAGTATGTTCGAGGCCCAACGTTGTTGGATTAGAACATGATGGATTCACGATGCAAAAATAACAGTCTGTGTGACGATCACTGGATTTCCTCCAAATTCTCCGTTCAGATTGTATCTAGAAGAGTTACATGAAACATGTGGAGCCCATTTTTGTCATGATTTTTGACAGGTAGATCAAAGTAAGCTTGATATGCATCGTAAATCTTTAAAACTGTACTTAAATCATCCTTTTCTCTTTCACTTTAATAAATTTGCCGCAAATATAGCAAAACGAGTCAACGACTCGTTTACAACTTCTCAGAGCTATTTTGCACAGGTCGATACAGCGGGAAATGGTATGAAACACGTTATTTTTCTGTAATGTTTAAACACGTACTGTCGTACACAACGAGCAATGCAAGAAACACTTCTACAGGCCCTCTTCCTTCTTTTTCCACACCGATATTGTGCAAAGACCGTTATACGAACTTTTCGCGTACCCTCCCCTCGCGGTTGGACGCCTTTCGTCCGAAAAAACTTAAAAAAATCATGTTTGAAGACCTTTATGAGTACAACAACAACAAATACGTGAGCAGTTAAAATTCACTCAAATTTTCTAGTAATAGTATGATTTATCGATTTTACATTTTCTTAAATAATATCTTAAGGATACCCTTAAATTCAACCAAATTTGGTATACAAACGGTTATATACAAAGTTGTTTTGATAAAGATAAAGATCAAATGGTATTTGACAAAGTTATAGCGGTTTGAATTCTCCAGCATTACTATGGAGCAATATGCGCTGTATTACTATGGAAACATGCATGTAAAATTAAATAAAAGCAGAAAAAAGTGTCATGTTTACTCCAGTTGAGTTGTAAGAATCAGTCTTCCTAATCTCAATTTGAAAAACTAGGTATGAGTCGGAAAAAGGGCCAAGCTCAAGCGTATCATGATTCCTTACCGTTCGTATAATGGGAGAATGAAAATATAAATTTGTACGGGCATGCGGTGGCACTAAAAATTGTTTGCCCGAGAAGAACGCCATGATTGACGAAAACGTAAATCTGTAAAAAATGTTAATGAAATTTGATTGTGGGAGAGTTGATATAGAAAACACTGATTTAGATACAAGCAACGGGACGACAGAGTAGGCAAACCTAAGAAGAATTAACGACAGTCATAGGGTTGATATGGGACTTTAAATTTGTAAAACAAGACACGAGTAAATTTACGCTGGACACTCTCTAACGAGTTAATGAGGTAGGAGTGTTGGATTGTATGGACCAGACAGATAAACATTCGGACGGGGGTAGATATATTGTTAAATTTATGAGCATGCCTGAAAATAAGTCCCAATATTTTCGAGGCCCTAGTAGTCACGATTAGAATGTGTGACTGAAATTGAGCTTACGATCAAAAGTAACACTAAGATACTTAGCAGAGCTCACAACAGCGAGTGAAACTTCATTTAACATAAAGGTGAAAGTTAGTGGAGAATGATTTAGATTAAAAGTCCTTTTATAGCATTTGGCAACATTAAGACGCAAGTAGTTGGACGAATACCAGTTACTTAGTGCAATCAGGTTCGTCTGAAGATGTTGAAAATCTTGTGCAGACCTGATAGCTCGAAAGACTTTATAATCATCGGCATACAGTAGGTTATTGGAGACAATAACCAAAGGAAGATATTTATAAACAGTAGGAATAGGAGGGGATGAAAAATGGAGGACGGATAAAATCGAATAGAGGTAGTTTCACAGTAACTAACACAACATATACAAGAAGACAGGTAGGAATCCATCCATTATAAGAGAGGGCCAGCAACCCCAAAAGCTTTCAGTTTGTAACAGAGAAGTTGATGGTTGACCATCTTAAATGCCTTCGTGAAGTCAGTGTGGATGACATCAACGTGCGATCGACTATCTAGGGCCTTAGGAATGTAATCGGTGAATTCAATTAAATTTGAGGTCGTAGAGCAATCTTTGAGAAACCCATGTTGTTCCTTCGACAAGAATGGGGTAAATGAAACTGAAAGCCGGTTATGTACCAGACGCTGGAGAAACTTCGGGAAACAGGAAATAAAGGAAATAGGACGATAATTGGACACAGAAGAAGGATCACCACTTTTAAGAAGACTGAGGTTGAAGAGAACAGCCAGAGGGATACAAAGTGAAGACGCTAATGACTTGACAAAAATATTCGATAAACCATCAGAACCAGGTGATATATTAGGATTAAATAAATTAATGAGGGATACAACTTCGATATGGTCAGTGAAAAGTGAAGAAATGCCAATGGAGTGAAGTACAAATGTATTAACGGGATCGGGGACATGTGAAGAAGGAATAAAAGTTGACGAGAAGAACTGAGAGAACAAGTTGGAAATATCCTGCGGAGAAGATCTAAGTATGTTATTCCAGTGGGCTGAGGGAGGGACAGAAGAAGGGGACGTGAAGGATCTAATGCATGACAAGAATGGTTTCACATTATTCGCCATGAGGGAACTCCCCAAGCTACTGAAGTAGGTTTTCATTGCAGTCTTCAGTTCTTTTTTTGCTACAAGATGTAGAAGCGGGCTCTGGATTCATCAGTACCACAACGCTTGAAACGGCGGTGTGCTTTACTTTTAGCATTTAAGGCACAAAGTACTTGTTTAGTTAGCCATGGTTTCTGCTTTACTTTGCGAAGAGCTTGTAAAGGTGTGAAATGTTTAATCGACTCATAGAGGTAATTATAAAACTTACTCAGAGCTTCCTCACAGCAGTGTGCTTTACTTTTAGCATTCAAGGCACAAAGTACTTGTTTAGTTGGCCATAGTTCCTGCTTTACTTTACGAAGAGCTTGTAAAGGTGTTAAATGTTTAATTGATTCATAGAGGCAACTATAAAACTTACACAGAGTTTCCTCACACTTCACGTTATCAAAAGCCTCTTGCAAGTCAACCAAGCTCAGCTCGGAGGCTAGGGCGTCATAGTTTGCTTTGAAGAAGATGAATTCTGGAGAAGAAGCAAAATACGATTTGACAAAGGTGCAATAGAGAGATCGAGCGATAATAGCGGATGATGACTATCAATACCCACTAGAGGATTTAATGCAGGGGAAACAGATAGACAGTTAAGGGGAAAGTTAGAAAGAACAAGGTCAAGTACCCGATCATTAGCATTAGGGATATTATTGAATTGTAATAGTGACCAGAGTGATAGGAATGAGGAGAGAGATGAAGAAGATGCATCGGTTGATGAAACAGAGAAAGGAAGGATCTTCGTCCATTACACTGTTCCCAAATTAAGATCATCGCATACTAGAATTAAAGATTGCGGATGATGCAATCATGACATAAGAGGAAAACTCGTCAAAGAATGTCTCATACGCATACAAAGGAGAGTTTCTAGGTATGTAGACAGAGGAAACTAATAAAGGTGTATTATTACGAAGGAAGATCTAGACAACCACACAATCCACAATAGAGGAAAAGCAAAAATAAGCACAAAGAGAGCTACGTACTGTGTTACTAACAGCTACAAGAATACCACCTCCATCTTTTTTATTTGCATAGGCCAAGTCCCGATCACAACGGTAAATATCAAAATCAAGGGAAATTTCTGAGTTTAAGATGTTACTATTTAACCAGGTTTCCGTAAGACATATAAATACATCTTTGCTGAGTTGTAAAGATAAAAAGAGCTTATCAAGCTTGGTCCTTAACACTCTTTCATTTTGGTAATGTACTGAAATATTAGAAGTTAAGCTACAGCCTTGAAATCTTATATTAGTTTGTAGGTTACGGTCTTCTCGGTACACGAAAGGACTTCCTTCTTCTTGAGCTAAATGATTTAATAAGTACTCCAGGTGGCTAAGCTTCAGGATTCAAAATAGTAACACAATTTGAGGGCACTGTAAGTTTGAAAGAAGCTATCACTCTGTCCTCCTGATTATCTTTAGTCAATTTGTAGCAACTACAATAATAACTTTAACAGCTGGCCCAAATTTTTTACAAACATAGTTTTTGAGGTTGTCCGTAGTTATATGGTAGCCTTTTTTTTATTTTTTGTGGTAGGGAGGTGAATGCTATTTATGCACAGAGTGTGGAACTCCAATGCGCAACTGGACTACCCACTAAACACCTCCCCTGTCAACCTGAGAACCCAGCCTGGAACCGTTTGACAGATTCCTTCGGGCCAGGTCTCGTTTTGTTACGCCGTGGGCGCCTTCAAGCTGGGGAGTCCCTTTCCTAGCGGGAGGGGAGAGGGGTAGAGGAAATGCCAGAAGAGCGATCCTCCAGCCCCAGTGCCCCTGGCTGCTGTGAGTCCCTTTTATATTTTAGGACTGACCGAGCATAATGTACCACCTGGTTCCATTTGTCAACCGATTCGAGCATCACTGCAACTCTATTATTCGGGGTGAGCTCTTCCGTCTCCCTGTAGAGTTCCCTTCACAGCCTGACCCATTTGGTACACGCAAAAAATGTGTGACAGGCATTTTCCTCCTCTCCTGGGCAAAACCGACAATCGGGAGACCGTGACTTACCGATCTTGTGCAGGTTAGACTGAAAACACCCGTGCCCGCTCAAATAGAAGTCAGTCTCACCATGCCTTCAATTTAGCCACGGTCTGCGCGCCTCATCCCGGATGTGAATCCGGGATGAGGCGCGCAGTCCACCTTTCCTTCGTGTAATTCACCCAAGACTGCTGCCAATCGTTGAGCGAGCGCTGTCTCTCCTCGCGGACAACTATCCCCCTCGCATCCTCGTTTCGGCGCAGGTAAATAGCGCGGCGCTCTCTATGAAGGAGGGCGACAGGTATCACGCCTGCAATCACTCTCACCGCCGAGTCGGAGACTGTTGGATACGAAGATGCAATTCTCAGTGCTCCTCTTCTCTGTACCTGTGCCAAACGGTTTCGGTATACCTCCTTGCTGAGAGCATCGCCCCATACCTCTGCTCCGTACAGTAGCACTGACCCTACAGCACTCATCAAGAGGCGTCTTCTTGATGGGCTGGGTCCCCCTACGTTGGCCATAAGTCGACTCAGGGCCGATATTCCCGAAGCAGCCTTCTCAGCCGTTGCCCTGATTTGCTCAGAGAATCTCATCTTCGAGTTGATCAGTAGCCCCAGGTACTTCACCGCTGGCTTCGATTCGATTTGTATGTCTCGAATACTGATCATCCTTACTCTAGGGATTCTCTTTTTTGTCAAGATGACCACTTCGGTTTTCTCCAGTGCCAAACTCAGCCCGCGAGCAGTCATCCAGTCCCTCACTCGGCACATTAGCATACCTAGCCTAAGTTGCGCTTGTTCAACGGTGCGTCCAGCGACCAGAGCCGCAACATCATCCGCATAGCCGACCAAGCGCGACTTATCTGGCATCTCAAGTCTCAGTAGCCCGTCGTAAGGCACGTTCCACAAGTCCAGACCAAGGATAGATCCCTGGGCAACACCCGATGTAATTTCCATCCTTCGTTGACCCTGTGTCGTGTCGTAGAGCAGGCTTCGGTCCTTTAGGTAGTTCCTCAAAAGCCGCATTAGATATTCTGGAACTTGAAAAGAGTTTTCCAGCGAATCCAGAATATCCACCCATCTAGCGGAGTTGAAGGCATTCCTGACGTCGAGTGTCACCAACAGGACGATCCGTCGCTTATTGCGACTATATGCCTCTGCCTTTTGGACCGCACTCACCACCTCTGCAATCGCATCAATGGTAGAACGTCCTGCTCTAAGGCCGTACTGCCGAGGAGATAGGTCCCCAGCAGCACGAATCGCGTCAGTGAGTCTTCCCTTGATGAGTTTCTCTAGCACTTTCCCAGCCGTGTCTAGCATGCATAACGGGCGGTATGCATACGGAGATTCGGGATTTTCCTTCTCCTTGCTGATCAGCACGAGCCTCGCCACCTTCCATCGTACCGGGAAAATCCCGTCCCGTAGGCAACCGTTGAATGTGCTGAGCAGCAAGTCAGGACAATGGTGATAGACGAGCCGCAACACCTCAGCTGGAACAACATCTGGACCTGGAGCCCTCCTCGCTTTCAAGAAGAGGACTGCCTCCTCCAGTTCCAGCTGTGTAAAGAGTGGGCACTCTACTGCTGTTTCACCATGGACAGCGTCAACACGGACGGGATGGGAGGGGAAGGTCCCCGCACTATCGCGTCCATCTTTTCCGCGTCATGTATACAAGACTTCCGTAGGGCACCAAGTTTCCCCATGACCAGCTTGTAGCCAAGGCCCCACGGATCCTTGTTCACATTGTCCACTAGGTCTTGCCAGCAGCGAGCCTTGCTTCTGTTGATCAGTTTGCGAAGGCATTTCCTGGCCGACTTATATGCTGCCACCTGGTTGCATGCCTCGTCACGGTTCCGCACCCGTTGAGCCTCACGCCGAAGCTTGTGACACTCCCTCCGCTTTTCCGCGATTTCAGTAGACTACCAGTACACTGGGGGTTTGCCGTCCCGGGGTCTTCGACGAGGCATAGAAGCGCAGCAAGCAGTCGTGATTATGCTCATAGTAGAGTTCACCACGTCTTGAGCTGCCAGTTCTTCCGTCCCCTCCGAAGATCCCTGCAGCGGCTAACCTGCTGTGAGAACCTTGACGAACCTCTCGACGTCCATTCTGCCGATGTTCCATCCAGTTGTAGAAGGCCGCGAGCACGGACGTCGGGAGACAGCATCACTTATCTCAAGCAGAATGCACTGATGATCACTGGCTGAGTAGTCCTCTAATATTTTCCAGTTTTGTATCCACCGTACTAAGGACTCCGAGGCGAATGTTATGTCCGGTATGGTTCCCTCACAGCCGTCCTGGCCGCCATTTCCAGGGTTCGTTTTCCCCGCGGATCCATCTGAGGCATGCCCCATTCGATTGCTTTAGCATTGAAGTCGTCCCCAACGAGCACTTTGCCCTCTGCGTTTGAGACAGCGCCCTTCAAAGCATTAAGCTTGGCTTGGAAAGATGATATTGGCTCGTTAGCCGTTAGGTACACACTAAAGAAGGTGATCCCTGAGCATCGAACCCACACGAAACCATCCCCCCGTCCACAACTCTCCGCCTGAAAGTCACTGTTCCGAACCCAGATAGCGGCAGTACCAGTTTCATCAGAGTACCATAATGCAGGACTTTTATTATAGTGTCGCATGTTTTTGGTTCGCGGCCAATACTTTTAATGTTCCGGGAAAGTGAAAACGCAATGTCTCTTAATTTAAGTTAAAAGAGTTTATTTAATTAAAAATGCACAATAATTTGTTTAACTATTTCACCTAATTTTAATTTTCACTATTAAAATTCTAACACTTGTCCATAAATTTCTTATCGCAATTGTTTTCTAAATCACTTCACTATTACGAAACACACTTTTCTACTACTCGAATAATATCGCTTCCCACACACAATCGCAGTTCTTATCGCGGTCGAATGAATGATGATCCCCCCATTCATTCAGCTCGCCTTTATATAGGGTCTCTACATATTCACCCATTTCTCGTACATTGGCGAATATTCTACCGAGAGGTACCTGGTAGATTCGAGCAAATTAATGAATGGAGTGACGTCACTTGCAGATGTTGATCATGCTTGTTGGGTTCTCGTGGGTTCGAGTAAATTCATTTGTTGACGTTCTTATTTTACATGTAATTATTTGTACATGTAACAATAGTGTTGCTCACTCAGCAGCAAGAAGTCAGCTTTCATGTCCCTCGCAAACTGCTCAAGCAGATTTTGGGCGGTTGAACTGCGGTGTAGGTTTAGCTGCAGGATGCGGGTCATCAGAGCTCTGATTTGGCCTTGGCTAGGGCTTCCTGGAACACCCGGCAGTTTCCTGATCCAAAGACGTGTCCAAAATCAAGTTTTGGATCAACACCCTTGCAAACAATACAGTGTGCCTCCTTCGTACACTCTTTTCTTTTAGGTCCCATTTCACCGCATTTGTAACATAGGGAACTCCGATCGGGTCCTTTGCATACTTGTGTGGTGTGACCATAACCAAGGCACTTGACACATTGAAGAGGCGTTGCTCTTCGCCGTATCCTACAGACAACCCACCCAATTCGTACTTTGCCCTTGTTCAGGAATTGTTCGGCGCCCTTTTCGACCAAGTCAATTATGGCCATGCGTTGTCCCCTGTTGTTTTCTGGTGTCAGTCTCGCTTTGATCCTTCCCACGCTAGGGAACTCCTTTTTGATGGCCGCTTCTACCTCGGCCAGATCCGTCACGCAGTCTATGTCTCGTATTTTGATCGTTGCCATCGGCTCGAGCGGGGCTATAGTTGCGCTTTTGCCGAGGACTTTATTTACTGCGTCACAGAATGCATCTTTATTGCCGGCCTCTGCTCCGAATTCGACCAGTATGTGGCCCGACCGCGTTGGTCGTACTACTTTAATGGTAGTATTGGTGTCTTTGGGCCTTACGTTTCCCCTGATGTCACGCAGTACCTCCGCGTAGGATCGGCCATCTTGGGGCTTTTCAAGCAGTGCCTGCTGCCGGGGTCTTCGTCGGGGCTTCTGCCTTTCCTGCTTGTGTAGCTTAGGCACAAAATAAAGATCCCTTTGAAGACGATACGATGTCAAGTGTTGGGGCTTCGTTATCCGAAATCAGAGTAGCCACAGCTGATGTGTCAACAAGAGATGAGGATGGAAGACTAGGCGAAGGATTATTTTTGGTTTTTGGATCGCCCTCCAATTGATTGATGAGGGTCCCGGAAAGCTATCACATCTCACAGGTACTTCATTACCAACCATGTGCTGAGTTGCTGCTGTAGCCACATGAGAACTTGAACACGACGTAGTAGTCCTAGAACCAGCAGCAAGATTCGGGGTTCTAAGAGCCGATAACTTTGCCAGTGATTTACTACGAGTTAGAATGCAAAGTCTTTGTACAGGTGTAATTGAACCACTAATACATTCCTGCTGTGCAGTTGGCCCAAGTAACTGCGTCTGATTATTTGCATCAGTGATATTCACTGAAGCCAGAATTTTGGGTGACGCATCCTCTGTAAATCCCAACAGGTTCTCAAATTCCAGACATGCGCTTGAGCACTTAGTTTGAAGCTGTTTGAGCTCTTCCGTTAGCGATTTGATTGTTTTATCAGCTAATTGCAGACTGTAAACATATGCAGACAAAGAGATGTTGGTATCAGTAATCGTAAAACAAAATGGTGGCTGTTTTAAGTGCAAAGATTGAATAATTTTGAGTTATTCTCCCCCTCGACTTCAACGTTTAAAATGCATGCTTTTAACATTTGATTCAATTTCAATGAGTGAAGATGAGTACTTACAATTAATACTCATAGGTGAAACATGTCGAGGAAGCAGGAGAGAGTTCCTAACAAAATGGCTTGGTAACCACTCTTGGGTTCGAACAAAGAATTCTGATGCCACGAATCGATGATCACAGCACAGGGGAGTGGCCCCTGAAAAAAAATTCATCAAAGTTAGCGGATGTGAGTATCTAATGAAAGCCTTTATGAAAGTTTTTGAAAACAGTTCTTAAACTTAGAGTTTTTGCTTCATTGGGAGCACGAAAAATGCGTTACCAACTCGCGATTGGACACCTGTGATCTAAAAAACAAGAAAAAAATTAATTAAGGGAGATATTTATCAGTACAACAATGACAAATACCTCAGAAGCCAAAATTCGTTCAACTTTGTTAATAATAGTATGGCCTTCGAATTTCACATTTTCTCCAATGAAATTGTATGTATGCCTTTAAGTCCAACCTTACACAAGCTCCTAATACTCTGTAAGTTTGATGAAATCCATATGACATTCACGGAAGTTATATCCATTTGAAATTTCTCCAATTACAACAACACTTACACACTATTTAGCTATTTTATGGACTTTCAATCGAACCTGACGCTGAAGTTTTGGTTTGATCTTTTTAAAAATTTCAGATAAGATCGATGACATAAATGCTTTTGGAATTTCATAATTTGAGTGATTTTTAGGGTTTTGTACTAAAATGCAAAACCCTGTTGTGTCCGTCTGTCCGTCCGTCTGTATGTCACAGCACTTTTTCTCGAAACTATAGAGGCTACAGCCATGAAACTTTGTGGAAAGGTCAGAAGTGGTGACTTCTTGAAAGTTCAAGGGTGAAAAAATTTTTCAAAGGGGTTTAAGTGGGGTCTCCACATATAGGGAGTTGACCCCTCAAAAAAAAATTTTCACCATTGGTAGTCGAGTAGGGTGTCATTAGAAAGGTCTCAATGAGATCTTTTCAAAACAGGTCTTGCCTTATGAGTACCGAGGGGGGCAGGGGAATGGGAAATGTACGAACTTTTCGCGGGGGCACAGGGGGGGGGGGGGAATACATGAAAAATGTGTTTCCTCCCTCGCGAATGGACACCCGTGATCTAAAAAAATCTGAAAAAATTATCAAGCGAGATATTTATAGGTATAACTTTAACAAATACCTCAGAAGTCAAAATTCTTTCAACTTAGTTAATAATAGTATGATCCTCGAACATGACGTGTTTCATAATTTTATTCGTTGCTGGTTACGGCATTTGTAAGTTGAGTACAAAAGTAGGTCTGGAACTCAGGAGGATAATGTGATTACAATTCCTATCTGGAGTCTTTGGGGTACTTGTCACTGTTAGCACGATTTCATATACTCGTACAATATTAACCACCCCAGCAATTTGTACAGTTCGAATCTCTCATTTGTTGATTAATCGAAGCATCGTCTGTGAATGCGAATAATTTTCACATTTTATTTTCGCTTGCGCTTCAGCCACGGAAATAAAAGCATAATATCCTCTGCTGGCATTTTTCAACATTGAATTGAAATTGTCATTCCACCGAATTAACTCTGCCTGCACTGCTTCGATGACATCTAAAGATAGCGCAAGATTGCAAAACGAAGATACAGTCCACTGGCGTTACAGACACCATTGACAATATTTGAGGATAATTTCCGAGCTACCATAAAATAAGATTCTTCTGTACTTGCATATGTAACTAGTGTATGTGAGTGCATATGTGTAATCGTAATTAACCAAGGAAAAGCAAAACGGAACGACCTTTGAACATTAAATTCTTAGAGACTATGGTGAGCGGAATTTTTTCTTTGTCGTATGCTCGCATGGCATAAGCAGAGGAAAGACACATTTGAAAATATTTCTACATCTGTTGGCTTTAGATTTTCCAGCTGGCAAGAAAATTTCAAATGACTAAAATGTGAACAAATACGATTTGTGCAGAAAATTTTACTAGGATTCATTCCCTTTCTACTGTAAGACATTCTTTTAGAATTTTTGAAAGGTAATAAATGACCCTAAAATAATTGTTATCGTTTAAACCACATTTCAACTAAATTTTCAACGTCTTTTTGCTATTTTTTTTCGAGGCCAACCCGGTTTTATTTTTAAAAGTAATGATAAAGCCTTAAATCAAATAATCCACGTTCGTTTTGCGTACAAACTCTTCGAAATCCGCCAAGTATGGAAATGGTATCGGCAATATTTTGCGAAATTCATGAAACCAAACAATAAATCTTAAGTAAGAAGAAATCCTACCACATAACAGACATGCCTTGACAGTATTCTGCTCAAGAAAAATATACTCGCGCTTCTTGAATAATGACATACATGCTCCATGGGCACAAAACATCACAAAAAAGCATTTCACCATCGAATGAAACGGAATTTTAGGTGACATGTGATGTTATCTGTTTCTTTTGGTTTTTAATAATTATAAATATATGTTTTTGCGGAACATGATATATTTAAAATGAATATTTAACGTTTATTTTGAAGTGTTTATCAAACAAAGAAATATATTTTTGCGGACAAAATAATTTATTGTATGTTTTAACATTCTTTCCATATTTAAATGTTAATTTCAAATAACAACATGGTATTTAATCATTTGTTGAAATATCACCTCCAGATGTTGAAGTGAAAATTGGAAATATTTTGTCTTTACTTAATGAGATATCAGCACATGTGTAACATGATGATAAATGTGGAGCAGACGAATGTCATTTTAGAGAAGAAATTTTAAGGAAATAACGTCAATTTGAATTCGGGTTCGATTATAGTTGATTATAAAAATTGGGCAATGCATATTTCACAAAAGCATTAGATTAAATATAAAGTTTTAGGGCCAGTGTAAGGAATCGCTGCTTCAAATTTCAGTAATTTTTCTCAAGTTGAGCAGAAGTGTTAAAAAAGTGCTAATCTGGCCATAATATTCTAGCATAAACACAAGAGCAATATCGACTAAGGCATTTATAGTAATAATATCTAGGCGACCACTATATTTATATATTTTCTGGTTTGGAATTCTCGTTGACTACTCTAAGTAACACCTTTTTACTGCTGCGTGACCTGAACTTAAAATTATACCAAAGAATCGCAAATCACAAATTGAAGATCTGATCAGTTGAGCTTTTTCAAAACGATTATACATAGATATAATTACAGCTTGCTGATTTAAAATATGGTTCGTATTTAGGGAATTGTACTTTGGACACGCGTATTATAATATAAGGAGACAACCTGTGCCATATTTCAGATTCTAAAATAAAGAGATTGTCTATGAGTATACTTTCTAAGATTGTATCAGTTCAAAAATGGGACAATCTCAGCCATTTTAAAGTTTCACATTCATCACTGTGGGCTTCCAAAGAATGGTCATGCCATCTGGCAGTCGTGACCAACCTTAAGCATGCAATATGCGACTTTTTCCACAGACGAGATCAAATTCGCCATACAACATCAGACCATTTTTTACCTACTTTTCTGCACGTTTTATCTATGGCTAAACATCCCGTTTCGGGTTTTTCCGTCTTGAAAAAATCGCTTCAAATCATCACAGTCCCTCGACCTTGTTCGCTAATGTGATACTCGGAGCACGGATCTGCTTTCTGCGTCCAAAATATCCTGCCATCGTTTCTTCGTCTATATAACTCAATGCCTTCCTTATGCTCTCCGTTGTATAGTTCTTTTGGGTAGTCACTGTTGCACATTACCCACCTATTGAAATTTGCGTAGTTTTAAGCATGTGGTTACACTTCATACTTCGCATCATTGCAATGGATTCATCATTCCGTCCCATTCTTCACTGGGCCAAGAATCCTACTGAGTACTGTTCGTTCGAATACGCCCAGGGCTTTTTTGAAATTATTTGTTAAGGCCCAGGTTTCGCTTCCGTATAACAACCCAGGGTTTCTGAGAGTTTTGTATGTACGAGGGTCATTCAACAAGTACTTACCCTCACCGCCTGATGGCGCGGCTATTACAAAAGAGTTTTACCATCGTGCAGTACATTCTTTTAGTAGCCTACTGTCAAAGTTTCAGTCAATTCCCCTCATTAGTTTTGTTTTGATAGCCTTTGGAAGCGAGCGTGTCGGTCGATTGTACAAAAACGGAAAAAGAACAATATCTTTCAGTGCTTAGATTCGCGCAGCGAAATCAAAGATCGCTTGGATGCTGTGTACGGTGACTCTTCTACTTCGATGGTGACGGTCAAGAATTGGTTCAACGAGTTTGTTCGTGGCCGCACGTCGGTTTTTGATGAGCCACGCCCAGGTGCCCCGAAAACGGCTGCTACGGAGGAAAACGTTAAAAAAATCCACGATCTCGTGTTGGCAGACCGTTGATTGAAGGTTCGCGAGATAGCTCAGGCTGTGGGCATTGCAGAAGGAAGGGTGCATCATATTCTTCACGAAGAACTGGGCATGAGACAGCTGTCGGCGCGATGGGTGCCGCGTTTGCTCACACTGGAAAACAAACGTAACCGGCAACGTGTTTGGCGCAATCCAGCGGAGTTCTTGTGTCGTTTCGTGACCACCGATGTAACATGGATTCACTGGTACACACCGGAGACCAAGGAACAGTCGAAACAGTGATCTTCATCCGGCGAACGTGCTCCGAAGAAGGCGAAGATTGTTCGATCGGTTGGAAAGGTGATGGCCACCGTTTTCTGGGATTCACAAGGTGTGATACACATCGATTACCTCGAGAAGGGTAAAACAATCACGGGGTGCTACTATGCAGACTTATTGGGCCGATTAGACGTCAAATTGAAGAAAAAGGGGCCCCGCTTGGCGAAGAAAAAGTGCTGTTCCACCACGACAACGCACCGGCTCACACCTCCGCCGTCGCCATGGCCAAATTGGTCGAATTGCGCTACGAATTGCTGCCCCATCTACCGTACTCTCCAGACTCGGCCCCCTGTGACTACTTTTTGTCTCCAAACCTGAAAAAATCACTCGCCGGGAATAGATTTGGGTCGAATGAGTAGGTCATCGCCGCCACGGAGGCCTATTTTGCAGCCCTCGAGAAAATGTATTTTTTGGACGGTTTGAAAAAGTTAGAGCATCGCTGGGCCAAGTGTATCGAGCTTGAAGGAGATTATGTGGAAAAATAAATTGCCATCTTTCCAAAATTTTCGTTTTTCTTCTGTAGGCTAAGTACTTGTTGGATGACCCTCATACGCATCTTACTTCTTCTGTGTACATTTCTGGGGTATAGGACAGGAAGAACAGTAATGCAAGCATTGCTAGATGCATTGAAAAAAGCCATGCAAAAGTAACCGCCTGCATGGTAACTTCTACATTGGGGTTCAAAAATAGGGATGGAGGTAAGATCTGCTTTGCTTAAGGGAGAAAAGAAGTAATTTTCATGCAATTCAATTTATTTATTTACGCTTTTCCAAGACACATATTTTTATTTTGGCACCAATGTAATATAATTACAAAAATTTATTGAACGAGAGTGTGATCGCTGTCGTGGACCCCGCTGGTGGTACTGCAGCAATCGGAGAGTTTCGTTTGGTGAAGGTAATAGCTCTGGATCACAGCTATTTAATATGAGGAGAGAGAGAGAAAGGGAGAGAGTGAAACATCTAAGTGAGATGAGAAGCACTGAGAATGAGACCAGCTTGAAACTTGGAGTTGTCTGTTCTCTGCGATACGTGTTAAATAGCAAAATGGTTTAACTATTGTCTGAACACTGAGCACTTACTTTGATTGAAACTTTTGTGCTTGCTTGGATTTCGCAGTTTTTAGGGTTTTGTAAAATAATTTTACAAAACCCTACTAGTTTTGCGGCCTGTCTGTCCGTCTGTCCGTCCGTGTGTCACAGCACTTTTTCTCGCAAACTACTGAAGCTAGAAACATCAAATTTTGTATACAGGTGTAAAGTGATGCTCTCTTCAAATTTCAACTACAAAAAATTTTATAACGTATTTAAGGGGGGGTCTCCCCATACAGGGGAGTGGCCCCCGAAAAAAAATTTCATCAAAAGTTGCCAATATGGGTTTCAAACGAAAGGTCTTGATGAGAACTTTTCAAAACAGGTCTCAATTTGATACTTTTTGCTTCGAGAGATGCGCAGAGAGGGGAAATACACGAAAAATTTGTGTGTCCCCCCTCGCGATTGGACACTTGTGGTCGAAAAATCTGAAAAAAATTATGGTGGTAGGTGTTTATGAGTACAACAACAACAAATACCTTAGAAATCGAAATTCACTCAACTTTGTTAATAATAGTATGATATTCGAATTTCAAAATTTCGCCAATAAAATTACATCGGAACCCGTAAACTCAACGAAATTCGATATTTACGTAGTCCTGCTAAGGATTCTTAAACCTTGTAAATTTGATCAAAATCGAATGATATCCCCCGAAGTTATAGTCGTTTGAAATTTCTCGAATTACTACAACAATAACACATGATTTTGGTATTTTATGGACTTTCCATCCAATCAGTCACTGCAGTTTTCACTTGATCTTCTTGAAATTTTCCAATAAGATCAATAACATTAATATTTTTGTGAATTCATGATTTGAGTGATATTTGTTGGTTTGCAACAAAATGGCGACCATTGAAAATAGATCGGATTTTCTTATAAACGTGCACATCTCTTTGACATATTTCTTGAGGTTATTCATTGCTGGTGACTGCATTTCTTAGAAGTTAAGTACAAAACCCTTCTGACATGAGCGTAGGTCTGTTTACCCAACTTGTTTTTAAATATTTGGTGGTTAATTTGTAACTGAAAGCAGCAGTAAGCTCTTCAAATTTAAGTCAGTTATTCGGGACCTTGTTTTGCTTTTAATTAATTGCATGGATGTAATGATTGTTCAAATCTGTATGTCATTCCGAAGCGACATATACAAATTTTTGAATACTTTCTCAGCTCTGGGAAATATTGACCTGGTAAAGATTGCCAGAAACTAATTTTACCTGAATCATTATGATCTGGAAAACGTTCATCAAACATCATTTTCAAGAAAGAATTTGTTTTAGATCAATTAGTTCCATTTGTATATCACAAGGCATCTGCATTAAGCTTCATTCACTAAGTGAAAATAGGTTTATAAATTGTTACGGGTAAACATTGAGGATTCATAGTGTTGCTGACCCCAAATACTACCATATGCGATCTTGTAAGTTTTAAACCTACGCAATGCGGAGCACCACTTTATTAACTTTTGTGATAATCTAATAACCTAGCCAACAGCAAGAAATTTCAATTTTCATTCATAAAATGACTACTTGTTAGATTATGGAAAAAAAGCCCAATTTTGCCTTTTAACGTCCTGTAATTCGACTTTAGTAGATTGGTTACTGCCAATTTACCAGCCACATTATGGATAACGCAAGCAGTAGCAAGCGCCGAAAGCTTCAAGGACCAAGGCGAGCTCAAAACGAAACGCGGAATGCCCGGCACTACGACTAGGTCACACGCAACCGGGAACTTTTGACATTCATTCAACATAACATATGTGGCAGCACAAAATATATAGCCCCTCTAAGCAAACAAAATAACATGCAGTGATGCCGGAAAATTCGAAATTTGGATGATTGTTTCGCCATGCAACAAGAGGTGTTTGTGATATTCGCGATGATTTTGCGGGCATTTACATCATTTCCAAATCAAGTTTTCGTACTGCCTGTGTTTTTTTTTCATTCTACTTTGTGGCGTGAACTTCCAATTAATTTTGGTGTAGTATATAATTTAATTTAGTTAAATACGAGCTAAAGTGCTGTCGAAACTTAAAGGGAAAAGATTTTGAGTGCGGGTCTAAACTTGAGGCTGTCGTTAAAGCCGACATTCGTATGAGATGTGCAGCCACTGGGCTTCCGGCCAAGCACACAAATTTAATGTTCCACCGCCGCGAGCATCTTCACACTCACGCATATCTGGCAGAGATGCATACAAGCCACAAAAGAGGAACGAGCTGA
The DNA here is from genome assembly GCA_963969285.1 of Odontomyia ornata. Classification (NCBI taxonomy): domain Eukaryota; kingdom Metazoa; phylum Arthropoda; class Insecta; order Diptera; family Stratiomyidae; genus Odontomyia; species Odontomyia ornata. The sequence goes on along the minus strand of OZ017739.1, from coordinate 402,674,039 downwards.
GTAACGAAGCCAGAACTACTGCTGAGGCAGCAATGGCAACTATGCAGAAGAGAGACACTCGTGAATGTAATACTTCATTGGCAGTAATTAAAGAACAAGTAAAGCGCAAACTTGAGGCAGCAACAGCACACATACAAGAGGAAGACACTCCCAAATTTAACACTTCATTGGCAGCAATTAAATCACAAGTGACGCGCAAACTCGAGGTGGAATAAAATTAAAAGAAGCAGCAACAATAAACTTTGAGCCTGAGGAACCCCATTTATCAGAAAATAAACACCTAGCGTGTCAAGGCGTATATTTCCGTTGTCCGCCAATCAGTGATGGAATTTTATCAAGGCAGGAATGACTTGCGATGGGAAATTACTCTTAGTTAAGCGTCCAAAAGTGAGGACTTTGTCGTCGATCATTCGAGGGTCGAGGACCAAACGATTTTCTAGTGTGACAAAACACGAACACAACTTTTGAATATCTTACCTCCTTTCCTAACTGACTAACGACATTGTACCGAAGCACAATATTCTCTTACTCCGCACAAATTCGCTAATATCTACTATGGAAATCTAAATGAACGAAATCACGACATTCCTAAGGATAGATTCAACAACCGAAATTACGTGAAACTGGTGGATAAATAACACGCACAACACACCACGCGTTGGTACGGAGATACACCTACCGGCGGGGATGAGGAAACTGAGAAATACTAGCGTCTCAGCTCGAAAAAAGGGAAATGCGAGGATTACCGACGGAGTCCTCATCTGGCGCCGTGATGTAAATAAAGATTACGGACAGTTCGAACTGCCTGATAAATGCGTTCAGCGCGTGATGCACTTTATTCCCACTAAGATCGCCATCGAGTGGAACTCGTTATGAGTGAAATCGAAGCGAGGGAAATTACTCTCATGAATGGAAAAAAACCGCTTATGAAGGGTGGTGAGCCCTGAAACATGATTTTCCGGGAGGACCAGAGGAAAACGTTAACTAGTGCTTATTGAAGCCCGGAAAGGTTGGCGCACTTTCTCTTTTGGGACTTTTCTATCACTTGGCAGGAGAATAAACGGAGCGATATTCGGCGAGAACATTTTCTTTGAATTGGAAAATAAACCTGGGATTTGAGCAAGGAATTAGTATGAGACAACTGAGACCCAGCGGTGGCTATATCAAGAAGCGGAAGAAAGGGCCCTTGCTAGAGTAGTAGATAAACATATGTAAGTGGCTTGATATATTTTTTTTTCATCAGAAGAAATTTATATTGGAAGAGTTTGTTCTAAGCAAAGAAACACAAGATATTGCACAGAGTTCGAGTAGAGTTAAAATTAGATTTTCTTCTCAAAGTCAAAGTCAAAGTCATAAGCGCTTTATTAAATACTACTTGTTATAAATTTCAAAAGAATATAAAGCAAATTCCAAACAATAACAATCAATAACGTAATGGCCCAAATGGCTCTCTAAACTTATACGTTATCATTAACACATTTTATCAAAAAAAAACTATAGCAAATTCAATTAATTAAGATTATTGCATATTTTTAGAATTCAATTGGAAGGACGAGAAAAAACCAACCAACACTATCCTAAAATTATTTATAATTTAAACACAACAGTAAAACTTTGATCCTACACCTAATATGTTGTAACTTATTTCTAATAAAATGCAATCAAAAACTTTATCTTATACTAAAAATTCTACAACAATGTTCCTAACCTAAGCGTTTAACCTTATCTGTAACGTAATATAATCAACATAATAAATACTAACCTCTACCTAATTTTTAACAAAAATAAACTACAATACTAAGTGTAGCAATAATGAGTTGAAACTCACAAACTAAATAACGAAAAACACAAAAACTGAAAATAAACACGAATAATTTAGACATTGTCATTCAGCCACCAATATCTGGATTGCGTCGTCTCAATTCGATCAGCTTCAACGAATCTAGCAAATGAGTATCCCCATTCGAATTGTTGGTCTCGTGACCTCAAACTCGGAGGATATTTTATCTTCTTATCGGTGGCCCGTCGATATACGTGATATATGACTGGGACGTCGTCAGAATCAGAAACATATCGATTCATGTTCAAATACACGAATGCTTCTGGAGGAACGAAGCCAGTAGCGAGACAAGTCGCAATATACCCGTCTGTAGGGTGGAACGGCTATGAAATCCAAGGGTTTTCACTCATAGTAGATAGATCTTGCGATATGATTCCGAAGAAGTTTCAATATGAAGATGTCGACTCTCGTCACTTCAGCAGTTTGATAAATTCTTCTTTTCGATCAATCAATCAAAAGCGCTTTATTTAATACTAATCGTTATAAATTTTAAAAGAATATAAAGCAAATTCCAAACAATAACAATAAAAAACTTAATGGCCCAAATGGCTCTCTAAATTTGTACGTTATCATTACACATTTAAAAAAAAAAACTAGCAAATTCCAATCAATGAAGATTATTAAATATTTTTTAAATTTAATTGGAAAAAGGAGAAAAAACCAAGCAACACTATTCTAAAATTATTTATAATCTTAACACTACAGTGAACTTTGATCCTACACCTAATATGTTTTAACTTAATTCTAATAAATCATATCAAAAACTTTATCTTATACTTAAAAAAATCTATAACTATGTTCCTAACCTAGGCATTTTACCTTATCTCTAACCTAATATAATAAACATAATATAAACCTAACCTATACCTAATATTTAACAAAAATAAACAACAATACTAAATGTAGCAATAATGAGCTGAAACTCAAAAAAACGAAATAACGAAAAACACCAGAACTGAAAAATAAACACGAATAATTTAGACATTGTCATTCAGCCACCAATACCTGGATTGCGCTGTCTCAACTCGATCAGCTTCAACGAATCTAGCAAATGAGTACCTCCATTGAAATTGTTGGTCTCGTGAACTCAAATTAGGAGGATATTTTATCTTCTTATCGGTGGCCCGTCGATATATGTGATATATGACTGGGACGCCGTCAGAATCAAAAACATATCGATTCATGTCCAAATACACGAATGCTTCTGGAGGAATGAAGCCAGTAGCGAGGCAAGTCGCAATATACCCGTCTGTAGGGTGGAACGGCTGTGAAAACCAAGGGTTTTCACTCACAGTCACAGATCTTGCGATATGATTCCGAAGAAGCTTCAATATGAAGATATCGACCCTCGTCACTTCAGCAGTTTGATAAATTCTTCTATTCGATATATAATGTTTCCAATCCGTCTCAGGCTTTCTGTACAAACCAGTACATGCACGAAGACATTTCCTTTCGAAAACTCTTAATTTTTCCATAGTACTAGCACTCTGGTTGTACCAGATCTGACATCCATATGTCAAAACTGGTCTAACCAGGGTCTTGTAACAGATAATTTTGACCTTTTGATCAATGTATTTGGAATGAAAGAGCTTTCGTAGGGCCATGACTAGTTTAAGTGACTTACTGAGCATGATTTTCACATGTTCAGTATAGTAGAAATACTGATCTTCTCTTGCTATCACATAATTACATTCATTTTCAGCTTGTGAATGTATGGCTCAGGAATTCTTTTCTCGGGACGGTCACCAGGCAGAAAGACCTGGGAAAATTAGTTAAGGTGGTAGTGTTCGGCGAATGGGGTGAACGATCGAGTGGTTTCAGTCCTATTTCGTGTTGTCAGTGTTAACAGATAAAAAGGGCGTTAATTTTGGTTGCCCTGGTATGGGAAACTGCAAGTTTTGTGTGGCAGTGTAATATTTTCAATCGTACTGCGTGGTAGAATGTTGGGAAGTGAGCTCCGTGGCTACGTGACGGCGAGCGCTAAAACGTTTTCAGGAGATAATTGGTGCGGGAATCTGCGAGTTATGTGTGATGCTGGTAATATTCTAACTCGTACTGCGTGGTAGGGTTCTTAGTAGGTAATCTTCGCAGCTAGATGGCGGCGAGTACCAAAACGCTTCCAGGTGATAGTTTTCGCTTTTCTCGTTTGGACGAGCTTTTGCAGGCTCGGTGAATCATACGAGCGGTGCCAATGTCACACGAGCGGTGCCCATCATGAAAATGAATTTCAAATGACTCTTGCAATATCTTGATTTTTTCAATATATTTATTCAATCTGCTATTATCCGTACCACATTCACTCTGCTCTTTTATGTGCAGAAATTGGCTTCAGTTCTTTTTTTAACTGAAGGATGAAAAGCTTTAATGTCATTTAAAATGAACTGATGCTATTTCCTAAGCTTGGAAACAGTTTATTTCTGCCTTGAAGTTTTGAATTCAAATCATTGAGGTAGTTTGTTCATTTGTGTTAAAAATTTGGTATAGGTTAGGTATATGTTATGTGTATCCAAAATTAACTCCCTCACCTCTGAGCATGGTGGTCGCCATCACCGGTGTGTATCTAAGAGTGATGGCCTGAGGAGAATTAGTGCACACGTCGAAACCACCTTCTTCTAACATTTTTCTTCTCTAATGATTTTTCAGAAAAATTATTATTCAAAATAAGCAACTCATTTATATGTAGCTGCAAACTATTCCATAAAAAGTAAAAGTATTGGGTTTAGTGTTACTTAAAGTATACTTCCCTTTTTTGTTTAGTCTCACTTGATTCATCGATGATGTGGCTCATTTCTTTAAGATAGAGCACTACCTTAGGTTTATAGCTATACATTGAATTTTTCACAACTAGTGGATCTTTTTAGATGCAGCATGAACAGTAATTGCTCAACAGGAGAACCGGTCTAACATAGGTAGAAAGGATGAAGCGCAATAATTACCTTGTATCCGTCTTGCCTATATTGGATGAGTTTTTCCTGTTCACGCTTACTTTTTACGAAGCATCCTTGAAAGACAAAAAACCTTTTGCCCCATTTCCTGATTATTTACATACTTTTCCTTCTTTGCCGTGTTGTTTACATTAACTCATATTTTATATGCATGGTTTTATTCTCCAGAGCATCCTGCCATTGGAAATGCTAGTGCTTTTCTGGCGTCGATAATATACGTAGAATGCACAGACTCTATGCGTGAATCAATTTGTGTTTTCCATGTGTCATATATTTGTCCCGAAAGTCGGCGTTAGAACGCACGAAAGATAGTCAATTTCAAGTTTGAGTTTTAGCTCATACGAAATCCAAGCACCATGAAATAGCAACAAAGGGTTTTATCAATTCACATACTTCCCAAGAAGTGACAAAAATCAGACCTTTCTGTTAAAACGTCTGGACTGCAGAGAGGGTATAATCGATCTCCTTGAGATGCTTAAGGAAACTTTGTCAAAAAACTACAGAGTAAAGAAGTGGGAACGTCTCCAGAAAGGAATAAACCAGTGTTGTCGATGTCAACAATTTGGCTAGTCAGCTATCAACTGCATCACGCACAACTGGTGCGCTGAATGCAAAAATGTTTAGGCCACCAAATGCAGATTTGATCAAGACAAAGCAAATCGTTTTAAAAAATCTTAGAAAATAAAATCCTATCATACGCCAACAGTACTATTGAGGAGTATCAAGGTGGTTTCAGAGCCGGTAGATCGACAAAAGACCAATTGTTCACAGTCAAGCAGGTACTTGAAAAATGCTGGGAGTTTCACATAGACGAACACCAAATTTTTGCTGACTTTAAGCAAGCATACGACAGTAATGATCGTAACATACTATGCTTTGGCATCCCAGCGAAATTAGCCCATTTTACCAAAATGACAATCACGTCGACAAACTCCTAAGGCCTGAAACTTGACAACGCATCAAAACTAGTAGGTCAACAATTCAATGGAATTAAAACAAAGCTCATGATGCAGTCAAGGAAAAATACCTCAAATGCACAAAATATCACACTTGGCGAATAAAGTATCAAAAATGTGGGCAAATTTGTGTATTTAGAAGCCAAAACAATGAAAACGGGTAATGAAAGGGGCGAAATACGTCGAAGAATACAGCTCATAAATAAAATCTTTTATTCAGTTTTGAAGATCTTGAAGACCAGTCGCATATGCAGGAAAACAATGCTCCAAGTATACAAACTTGTGATAAGACCTGTGTTATGCTATGGGTGTGAAATATGGACCCTAACCCAAGCATCCGCAAATATATTGAACACCTTTGAGGGACGAGTGCTGGGGCGAACAATCGGAGCGAAGCTAGACGGGGACCAATGGTGGATTCGATACAACCATGAGCTGTATTAAATTCCTGACGAGCCGGAGGTCTCAACGTTTGTAAGGCTGCGGAAGCTGCAATGGACTGGCCACATGAATCGTACATGTATGGACGTAAAACGGATACCCAAAAAGGTATTGCTTGGAAAAACTGAAGACCAGAGGCCAGTGGGGAAACCAAGAAAACGCTGGTCTGACTCAGTCCACGAAGACAGTTCGTTGTTGCTCGGATTTTGAAATAAGAGGGTGTGATCAATGGACCGAGACACCTGGAGGTGCTTTTTGCTCTAATGCTACGAAGAAGAAGAAGAAAGCAAAATTGTGCTGTGCCAACTGTGGTGTATTTGGTCACCCTACATCAAGATGCAAAAGCTAAGTTTATTCGAAAACAAACGTTAGTAACAGAAGTGTGATACCTTCTGGCCGGGGTATCATTTGCATTCATCGTTAGAGGAGCACTAGATAATAATTTAAGTAATATAAGCAGTAATAAAGAGCAGCTTTTTAAAATTTATTATCAAATTTAATCCCTTTTTGAAAGGAATAATAAGAAAGACGAAAATATTAATTTTCCATTTCAATGTTCAGGTCAACATGGCGCAAAATAATTTGTTATCGAATCACATTTCCATGGATGGATTTAGTCTCAGCTCGATCAACATCAACTCCATTATCCCCCTTCTTTGACATGGCTGTCTCCTGGACTTCGTTCTACAGCAAAAGCCTGATGTTATTCATATAGTTTATTTAGTTATTTAATTCATTGCTTTTTTATAGAATTTGCTATCCCATTTATAAAATATAAATAAGAATAAATGTGCAAAAAAAGTTAACACATAAATATCAAGTAAGAATTAATCGAAATTAAACAGTTATATGGTGAGTAAGCCCGTACGCCAAAGGTCTCTGGTTCAAGTCTCGTTGGCATCAACGAGATTTAGTTCGGGTGGTTCTTCGGACAGACTATAAGCCTGTTTAGTTATGATACATGCTGGTTTAAAATCAGAACGTATCGCAGCTGGGTGGCTGGACACACGGCCAAAGCGTGATAGTGATCAGATTATACATTCAATCATGACAAAGAGATACGCTAACTATCTCTAAGCGAAGGCCCGAAAGGGGCTGTAGGGCTACAAAGAAGTGAGTAAAGTTAGCGAAAAAAGAAAATATTGCTCGTAGAGCACTCTCCGCAGCATGTTTTTAAATGAACCAAATGAGCCAGAAGGACGATCAAGCTGGAGATTAAGATGGTCTCTTACCATACGAACCCTCGGTGAGTGACTGTAAGATACGGTTCTGGTAAACGGTACAGCGTAGTATGCTAATTGCCTTGTATAATTTTGACAATAACATGCCTCTCGCCTCCTTACCTGTAGCGAAGGTACATCGAGCAAATTCAGGCGATCGTCGTATGGGCAATACGGAATGTTATACAGGGTTATCCATTTCGCGCGTATTTTTTAGCTTAAGTTTGCCGTTTAAAAATATGGATCTTTTAACAGTCGTACAATGCGTTGAAATTTTTAAATTTTATTATAAAGATAGTGATTCTGCTGTATCAACATTTAGGGCTTTACGAGCCAATTACGGTCAACATAATCGACCTACACAGCAAACAATTTCGAACATAGTGAGAAAATTTGAAGAGAGTGGATCGGTTATTGATATTGCAAGGCCTGTGCATCATCGCGACATTCGTTCTGCTGAAAATATCACTGCCGTTGCTCAAAGTGTGGAGGAAGCCCCGAATTTGTCGATTCCTCGACGTGCTCAACATTTGGGCTTGTCTTACGGCTCATTGTGGCGAATTTAGCATTTGGATTTGCATCTCCATGCGTACAAAATTCAACTCAATCAAGAACTTAAGCATACACAATGCAGAATGTATGCGAATTGGGTGATTGAACGATTTTTCGAACAAAATTTTTTTTAGTGATGAGGCTCATTTTTCGCTCAGTAGTTACGTAAATAAACAGAATTGCCGTACATGGGCTCTCAAAACCCTTAAGTGATCGCAAAAAGGCCTTTGCATCTGGAAAAAGTGACCGTTTGGTGTGCATTATGGTCTGGTGGTGTTATTGGCCCGTATTTTTTTGAAAACAATCAAGGAAGAGTCATTACAGCAAGTCTGACCCCTATGGACGGATGTTAACCGATTATTTTTGGAGAGAAATTGAAGATTATGATCTCGAGAACATTTGGTTCCAACAGGATGGAGCCACAAGCCACACAACACAGGCTAATCGAGCACTTTCGTGAGAGAAATTTCCAGGACGCGTAATTTCGAGATTGAGTGATGTCAATTGGCCCGCAAGAGCCTGCAACCTAACACCTTTGGACTTCTTTTTATTAGGTTATGCGAAAGTTTGTGTTTATGCGAACAATCTTCAAAATCTTGAGCAATTGAAAACCAATATTCGTGAAGTTATGGCCGAGATATTGCCGGAAATGTGCCGAAAAGTCATTGAACATTACCTCAAAAGGATTGAGGCCTGTAAGAGGTCTCGTGGAAAACATTTGAATGATGTTGTGTTTCACGTATAATGGCAAAGTTCAGTCTTCATATTGGATAAAAAATTTTGTTTCTGTTTGAGTACTTTATGTGTTTTCTTCAGCTTTACTTTCCCAAGCGTAAAATGGATAACCCTATATTTGTAGAAAAGCGTGCGGGGGAACCTACGCTACGCAGATTCAACCGCCACCACGAAATAATTAAGATGCGGAAACTATATTTGGCATGTTTATTCAAGAATCGGGCAAACTAGCATACGAATAGCTGTAGACAGGTTTGAAAGCTGATACATCTGTGAGAGCGACGTAAGACGAAGCTCGCGATCAGAGAAGCTTTCTTGGTTATTTAAAAAACGTGAACATTGAATTTCAAGTGAAAATCAAATCGCATACATAAATCCTTGAAACTCTTGACAGAAACGAGAACTGAGCTTTTGATAGAGTACGAAAATTAAATGGGGTAAGTTTTATTGGTAAAGTTCATGGAAAGACACTTGGAGATGTTAAGTTGAAGTCAATTTCTATGACGCCAAGAGAACAAAAGATTTGAGTCAGCTTGACCAGCTCGGCAATCCTGTATTGAATTAATTACTCGAAATATCTTCACGTCATTAGCATATAGAAGGAGGTTGGATTTGAAGATAGCTGGGAGGTCATTGATAAAGAGGCTGAAAATAAGTGGACTTAAAATTGATCCCTGAGGAACACCAAAAGTTGGGATAAGAGGGTGAGTTGTAGATCCATTACGGATAATAGGGCAGGAAGGCTGAACGAAAAAGGAGTAAATCCAGGAGAGAAGAAATCCCTGAATGCCAAAACGGTGGAGCTTGTCGATCAGGATGTTGTGATCCATATTATCCAATGCTTCCGCAAAATCAGTGTAGATCACATCAACTTGACCTCCTAAGTCAAGCGTGATTGCAACTGTGTTGATAAATTCACCTAGGTTAGTTACGGTAGAACGTCTTTTTACAAATTTGTGTAGATTTTTGGATACGTTACGGTGCAAAACAGTGTAAAGTTTGCAATGAACTATGTGTTCCAGGATTTTTCCAAAGTGCGATAGGAGTGAAATGGGTCTGTAATTGGAGGCCTGGGAGCGATCACCCACTTTATGGATGGGGAAGATATTTTCATATTTCCAAACGTCAGAAAAAGTACCTTTTTTGAGACTTGAATGAAAGGTATGGGCAAGGGGAATGCATAAGGATGAAGAGAGGAATTTTATAAAAATGTTAATGCGAAAATTCGCATTAGGCGCCAATGAACGTTTAGGCATGCCAAGTTAGTGCCTAATGACTACCTAAATTGAATTTCTTCTCGGGTGTATATATTAGACAAAATACCTAAACATGCAAGAATATATTCTATTTACAACAACTTTACATAGTGCAATGTTGAAAAAGCGTTATTCTTAATTTATTGAATAAAGTATACTGCTGTGTTCAGCAAGCTCAAAAGACCGCTCCGGGAACACCGTTTTGATACGACACGTATCTCAAACACTAATGAATATTTTGACATGTAAATTTGACATAGATGTCACTGACAGTACTACCAACCTAAAAAAAAAATTCTCAAAATCCTTTGACGCGTGCAATTTTAATTCAAATGTCACCTTTATTTTTTGGTCACAGTAGTATGTGACTTCTTGCATAATCAAGGGGTATCATTATATCAAAATTATATAAATTATGAGCAACGGTTCAAAATACGTCAAACACAAATATACAGGGTGCGTAGGGTATTTGAGGAGAACTTGAGAGTGAAATTAACTAGCTTATATTATTAATAAATTTAGTGAAATTTCAGGAATTTTTCATGCAACGTTAAATTAATATATGGCTAGAAAGTTATTCAATAAAATCGTCACTAGCAACAATAACCTCTTCGATCCGGGTCCGGAAACGATTACATGCCCGAATCAAATGCTCATTGTTCATATTGGCCATAGCGGAATTAATAGCAGTCTTCAGCGATGAAGTGGTATTATGAGGACGCTTATTGGTCTCACGCTCAACTACGCCCCATACGTAAAAATCCAAAGGTTTAAGGTTTGGGGAGCTAGGTGGCCATAAGTTCGGTGCTATGTGGTCAAGAAAATTTTCGCCCATCCAATCTTGTGTCGCCATCGCTTTACGTGAAGGAGCAGAGTCTTGTTGAAAAATGTATGGTCTGCCTCTGCTTACATTGTATATCCAGGGTTTCATTATCATCTCTAAAACCTCGAGGTATGCAGTAGACTTCGCTCGAAGTCCTTGAGTAAAAAAGTATTGTGGCATAACATGTCCTTCGTTGCTGACAACACCTAAAACCATAACAATGGCTGGAAATGTTGTGTGCATAACAACAGGAACCTGCGTAGAATTTGAACATAGCCATTCTGTGATTGGTCTTTTGATCTTGGTGAAAATTTTTTTCGGCGGAAAAAAACCATAACATCTTGGGCGCCTCAAGGTGTTTGATTTTGTTTAACCCTCCGAGTACTCACCTATTTTTTCGTTCATCGAGTACATATGGGGTCAGTTTGACCCCAACCTTCTTTGAACGTATACAGTATAGTTTGAAAAAATTTTCAGAAATAGTTTGAAAGCTCTTTTAGTAATTTTCATACATTAGAGAGGCCTTAAATGTCCCTAGGCTACCTGAAAAAATTCGCGAACAACCTGAAAAAACGAAAATTAGTATTTTTACATAAAAAATCGTAACTTTTTCAATTTATAATATTTTTGGCTAAAAATTTACGTGGAAGCTCCCAAGACATAATAGAATAAAGGAAAAATGAGCCTTATAGTGTCCCTTGAAAAGAAAGTATTTATTTTAAATATTTATGTATTCCAACCTGATAATCTTTCACGAGCTCCCATTTTCCACTTTGTCTTATTTTTACTGATCAATGTTGATGTTGGTCTCCCTCGTGCGGCTGAATTTTCACGCTGTTGTAAAAGGCGTTCACTGAGAATTGCATTCCCCACATCATCATTTTCTGAACATTCAGAAAGTTCATAATCAGACACTGATTGCACAGAGACGTGGTCGTCTTCGGAAGAACCACTGCCGCCAAAATCATCACCGCTGTCTTCAGCCAACAAACAATTACGCACACTAGATCGTAGATTATATTCCACATTGCTTTAAAAAAAAAAATAAAAATACCTTCAAATTTTTTTTGTCTTTTTGAATTAATCTATCCTTTTATAGTTAAAAAGAATTCAATTTTTACCTCAAAATTGACGTTGAGTATACAATGGGGTCAAATTGACCCCAGGCTGATTTCAAAGGTCTCTCAACAATAACTAACGTCTTCGAAAGGTAAACAAACTATGTAAACTTATAGTCAAGACACTAAAATATACTTAGACGCCCATAATACCCCCCACTCTCCCGCAGGCCTAGGCGCTGCAATCGGTCAAAGTAGCGTCTGGGGTCAAATTGACCCCATGTGTACTCGGAGGGTTAAAAGACGTTTTGATCGGAGAACTCTCTGTTCTCGTGTTCGTTCTGACATAAACTGTCTTCTTCGCATCGCGTAAGACTTATACCAAAGGTCTTCGTGGACAACTGTACGAATAAGGCGCTCAGAAACATGAAGCTCACTCGCAAGGACCCTCATTGATTTTGAAGGGTCCTTGTATATGATCGCTTGCACTTGCTCTAAAAATTCTGCAGATCGGACAGTGTCAGACCGTTATTCGTGATTTTTGTGCTTTGCAACCGATTCTGTATCGCCTCCTGATGCTTCCAATTCACGGCGAATCTTATGCACGAATGAACGGGTGCAATTAAGAAAATTAGTTATCTCTAAATCTGTATGGTTCGCATATATAGTGACGATGACAGCATGTCTCTTCATTTCTTGAGTGATTTTGTAGACCGCCATTTCTTATCTGAAAAGGAAAAAATATATAAAAAAAAATTTGCGAAGTTATAGTCACATTTATGCATATCCTCAAATACCGTACGCACCTTGTAAAAATTTTCAAAAAAGAGGTGAAATGCTGATAACTCGGTATGCAGTCTTCAAGCGTACTTGAACGAGGCTTTTTTGCTCTTAACCGAACGATGTTTTCGCATGGTATGGCTTTTTCGTGTTTTCTGCTTTACCGACTCGAATAAAAATTGCACATATGTAAGTACCATATCTGAACTCGTCGCTTTCTACTCAACGAAAGTTAACCTTTAGGTTATAGCCCAGTCATATTAGGTAAAAAAAGGGGTCAACCTCGGAATGAAAGATAATAAGCTGCAAATTGGTATGAACCTTTGTTTTGTCATTCTAAATGTTGTCTCAAAAGTCAAAATCATTATCGTGTTCGCGTCTCAAGATATTCAAGGTCAAAGGTCACAAAAATCGGTTTTTCGCGAATATCTGGCTTCCTATCGGTTAAATGAGATTTGCATTTATTATAAAAGTTGTAGGCTATAAAATTCCCTACAACTTTTGTTTAAACTTTTTTTTCATACGACCAACCGTTTTGAAGGTACAGCGCGAAGAGTGCACATCGTACAGTCATATACGGCCTAATGCAAGGTCAAGCGTGAGTTATGGTTATCAGTACGTTATAAAGTCAATTATTTACTTGGAAATTATAATTATTAAACAATGCCTATTATTTATGTACTAACTATTAATTATTTATATTTAATTAAAGTAAGTAACTTGATTATTTATATATAATTATTCATATTTAACTATTTAAGTATAAAATATTATTAATTCTGGATTATATATTTTAGTTTTATTTTAAGTTAAAATGATAGTAAGAGTATATATTTTACACATATTTTTATTTATTATTAAATACGGCATAATATACATTTATCAAAATGTGAGTTCAAATATCAAAAGTATCTTTGTTGATTTTAATTGTAATGAAATTGGAAATGGAAGCTAATTATCTTCTTCTTGTTCGTCGTCTTCTTCTTCTTGTCGCTCAAAAATGTTCGATTCATTGTCATCATCCTCATTATCTGTCATGTTCATCTCCAAACCTTCCAGAATATCGGGATCATATGTATTTTCTTCATCGGGATTACTTGGATACAGTGAAGCGTTGAGGCAAGCTTGTCCGTTGCACTGGCCGCAAGCTAAAGAACATTGTAGCCCTGATTTTCTGCATCCACAGCGGAAACCACAACCATTTTTGCAATTGCAAAATATTACGTTTAGTAGTTCGGCTGGTGCTGGAGGTAATAACGTTCGTATGGGCTCCAGGATTTCATTTTCAAGCATCCAGCCCCATTCTTTAGGTTCTAAGTCCTTCCCTAACCACGTTTGAATCTGGTAGTAGACACGTTTTATGTGTTGATGAGCTGCTACACTTGTTGGTGGAAGTGTTGACAGTTGTACAGGTTTATTTAGTTTTGTAAATTTGATGAATTGCGTGTAGCGGAAATGATCAATGTTGTCCTCAGATTTTGGAGCATTATATAATGCCAACAATATGCGCACTCCATTTTCTAATAATGTTTGTTTTGGGCAGTTTTCTTGTTGAAATACTTCCACCAGTTTATCTAAATCAGGAATTTTTTCCAATGCTCTAGTAACAGTTTTTTTTCCTTTTTTAAATAGCGCAGAAGTCGTGTCACAGCCACTGAATGCGTGTAAAAATAAAATGTGCTTTTTAGTACGAGGATATTGGTCAAAACTTTTAGTAGAATATATTTGTGTTTTGACATTGCCTTTGCCAACTTTTTTCAAAAAAATTTCCTGATGATGTGACTGAGTACGTCCAATTAAAATAACGAGCAAATCGATATCTTCTCCTATGATGACAGCAGTCTTTTGATGTTCTGATAAGGCAATAGCTGTGTCAATGATGAGTTAAATATGAATAATTATATATAAATAATCAAGTTACTTACTTTAATTAAATATAAATAATTAATAGTTAGTACATAAATAATAGGCATTGTTTAATAATTATAATTTCCAAGTAAATAATTGACTTTATAACGTACTGATAACCATAACTCACGCTTGACCTTGCATTAGGCCGTATATGACTGTACGATGTGCACTCTTCGCGCTCTACCTTCAAAACGGTTGGTCGTATGAAAAAAAAGTTTAAACAAAAGTTGTAGGGAATTTTATAGCCTACAACTTTTATAATAAATGCAAATCTCATTTAACCGATAGGAAGCCAGATATTCGCGAAAAACCGATTTTTGTGACCTTTGACCTTGAATATCTTGAGACGCGAACACGATAATGATTTTGACTTTTGAGACAACATTTAGAATGACAAAACAAAGGTTCATACCAATTTGCAGCTTATTATCTTTCATTCCGAGGTGAAAGCCCTAATATGACTGGGCTATTATATAGTTTTCATCGACAGACAGCATTTCTGAAAACTTTAATTAAATTCCGATTCATTCTTCCACTGTTCTCCGCTGGATAATGTGAATTACTACTCGTTAAAAGCAATGTTTAATGATAATATATCCTTCTTTTTATGGGGTATATTCTGCTGAGGAAGCAATATTTTTTTGGGTCTAATTAGGCCTTTTTGGGCATTATTTTTTGCATTTTTGCATAGGCTTACTTGGGTATTACTTTTTTCTCGAGCTTTTTAGCTCATATTTATCAGATTTTTGGGCCCTGTTTTTTTGGGCATTTTGCCTTCTAGCCAAATTTGTGGGATATGTTTAGACCCTTGACGCCTTGTTTGGGTCCTATTATTATTTTATAGTATTATTTTTACTCTAATTGAATTTTAAATGGCGTCTCCTCTTTGATGTACATGTAACTTAAATGAAGCAAACAAATAAATACTTATAAACTTTAGGATGGATATTGAAAAAAAGCCTAATTGAATGTTATCTCGTCCGTGAATTTTCTATTTTTACATACATAATCATTTCAAATCATTGAAATTTGGAGTGCGCATTAACGACTCTCAATTCGATTAAGATCTAGAACACATTAAATTGGAATTAAAGTCGTTTTTAATCGCGAATCTAGCCATTTTAAAAATGTTTTCTCGATTTACCAAGATTGCAATTCAGCAAATCCCTTTTTAATGACTATAATCCAATGTATCTTTCCAGGGGATTATGCAAAACCTGCCAATAAAAATAATACCAATGCGATTCCATTTAATTAGATGACTTTTTATCAGAGCTGTTTAACATATTGGTGGTCCACGCAAACCCATGTTGAACGAATTGTTCAGTGATCAACAAAAAGTTAACATCGAACTTCACTGAAGATTTAGATCTACCGCCTCGTATGGTCGGCGAACTTCATAAAGTTGATTTGAGACAATTTTTATCTTAATTCCGATATTTGTGAAAGAATTTATTGTTAATTGAGTTGGATTGGAAATCTTGTTGTACAATCGTTCTTCAGTTGTTAAATGTTAAGCTCCACCAGAACGAAATTCCTTCTTCATCGGTTGCGAGAGCGTCGCCGTGTAACAACATTCCCAGTCCAATTTTCTGGTTCCTCCGCTAACAATTTCTTCAAGATTATCTTTGATTGTTCTGTTTACAAGATAATTATCGCTTTCTAATGCTATTTATTGGCTATTCCGATTGATGTTCATCAGTTTGATGAGCGAACGCTCAGTCGCCACTACAAAAGCGAATTCAGTTGACGAGGCATTGCTCATTCTGGATTAGGCTCGAGGTGAAGCGGCTAATTCAGTTAGGGACGCCTCTTGCTCGTATTGTGCATAATATGGAGTTTTTCGGGCGAGTCATTTATATTCCTTGCTGGTACCTACAGCGGGAATTCAATAAGGCAGTTGAATGCGAAAAGTTGCTTCATGAGCGCCAGCGAACTGAAAGACCCCGGGGAAATCAAGAAGCGGCGGAAAATTTTATGAAATTTCCATTGAATGAGGGTGGCGAGTGCCTATGCTTTTCAAAGGGAAGGAGATTCTTAATTCCACTTCATTTGAAAGGAGCATTATCTGAAAAGTTTCTTTCTAGTCTCGCCTAACAATATGTAAAAAGACTCCAGCTCAGTGGGCGGGCATTATTTTCTCAGTTGCCTCAAGTAAACATGCTTCAATATTCCTTTACGTAGTCGGCTGAACAATGTACTGCGTATGAAGGACAACTTGCTTGAAAAACAATCAAATCGATTAGAAAATTAGCACATGCTTGAACTGTTGCTTAATCGCTTGGCAGCCAACCCCATATGCAAATAAAACGTAAATTCCACCTTAAGAAAACTCCCAGAATAAATAATTGTATCGTGAAAATAAACGGCATTTCCTTGCGGTATCCTTCAGTGGCAGCATGAAGGAGAAAATGGAAATTTCACCTTTGAAAGACATTAAAGTAAGTAAATAATATCCCGCGGCTAATTGAAATCTTGTGTACTTTTTCTTGCCTGTCTGTGTCTCCATTTCGACTCAAGAACTTGAGCCAAGTTGTCTCGAGTTCTTTACGATGAGGTTTCACTCTCTAAGCGTTCATGGTTGTGAACGTGTCCCTTACACTCAAATTGTTGGTGCTTTTGTTGTTGTCATTGGAATGGAATGCACTTAAGGCTATCAGCAGGGTAGCACTTTGAATATATTTCTAAGCCGAACAAACAGCGAAACCACGACTGAAGTACTTTTTGTGATATATATGGAAAAATTTACAGTTTTAAGGATTTGGAGAATATTGTCCAAAATGCTTGTTACACTCGTACACGTAAGCTTTTCAATAGGTGAGAAAAGATAGATAGAAAATATATGTTTTAAGTGATGCCTCCTTATTTAAAATTTAAGGTGGTAGTCTGGTAACTCGAGCATTTTTTCCGTCCTATTTTGAAGGGATTTTTTTTTGAGAAAGGACAAACGAAAACTTGAATGAATTTTTAATATGTTTTTATTTATCGTAAGGTAGCAAAAAAATTTTTTTGAAGAAATTAAATATTGTTTTATTATTGTCGCGTGTTATGGTTCGCGGCCAATAATTTTAATGTTCCGGGAAAGTAAAAACGCAATGTCTTTTAAACTAAATTAAAAGAGTTTATTTAATTACTTAAAAATGCACAATCACTTATTTGGTCTATTTCACAATTTTAATTTTCACTATTCATTCAGCTCGCCTTTATATAGGGTCTCCATCCGTTCAATGCATTTCTTGTACATTGGCGAATGTTCTGCCGAGAGGTATATTCGAGCAGATTAATGAATGGAGTGACGTCACTTTCAGATGTTGATCATGCACGGTGGGTTCTCGTGGTTTCGAGTAAATTCATTTTGTTGATGTTCTTAATGGTTGTGAAAACAATTGCAACAGTAGCTCGCAGAATTCTTCGTACATGTAACACTGCCCCC
Source organism: Odontomyia ornata (assembly GCA_963969285.1). Classification (NCBI taxonomy): domain Eukaryota; kingdom Metazoa; phylum Arthropoda; class Insecta; order Diptera; family Stratiomyidae; genus Odontomyia; species Odontomyia ornata. The sequence continues at coordinate 402,656,089 of OZ017739.1, read as the reverse complement.
ACCTCAGTTATTTTCGCCCCGAAAAGATGTGTCGCCATTTGTTGTCAATTCTCCCTGGGTGTAATATCGGGCAAGACGGTCCGGGTGCACGATTTTAATTTAGGCTTTTGGCTTACGATGTTCCTGTATTCGGTATACGACGTCGTTGATTCTCTTTGTAACTCGGTATGGTCCCTCCCAATTATGTTGCAACTTTGGAGACCAACCCTTCGCCGTTGCGGGTTATATAGCCACACCAAGTCTTCTTGCTGGAAGCCAGTAGAATTTTCCTTTAGATCATACCTGGTCTTCATGTGGTCAGTAGCCGATTCGAGGTGTTCTCGCACTGTCCGATGTATCTGGTTCAACCGTGGCCTTAGATCACTTGCGTACTCCGACATCGTTTGGGGTTTCTCAGGGGGTGTTCCGAACTTTATGTCGGCTGGCAGACGAATAGTCTTTCCAAAAATGACTTTGGCTGGGACTTGGCCCGCCGATGCATGTTCGGCAGCTCTGTACGCCATCAAAAATAGTGGGATATGTCGGTCCCAGTCCCTTTGGTTTTCGTCAACCATCTTGGCCAGATGTTTATTGAGCGTGCCGTTGAACCGTTCGACCATTCCATCGGATTGGGGATGCAGCGGTGTTGTCCTCGTTTTCCGTATTCCCAGTAGTTCACACATTTCGCCAAAAACTAGTGACTCAAAGTTTCGGCCTTGATCTGAATGTAATTCGCAAGGTACGCCGTACCTAGTGACCCAATTCAACACTAGCTCTTCGGCTACACTAGTTGCTTCCTGGTTGGGAATGGGGTAGACCTCGGGCCACTTGCTGAAATAATCGGCTACAACCAGCGTATATCGATTTCCCCAATCGGATTCAGGAAAGGGTCCTGCGATGTCAACAGCAATCCTTTCGAATGGCACGCCTACATTATAGGTTTGCATTTGTCCTCTCAGTCGTCGCTTTGGGTCTTTGGCGGAAGCGCAAATTGTGCATCTGCGACACCAGTCCTCTACGTCTTCTCGGGCGTGGAGCCAGTAGAACCTTTCCTGCAATTTCGCTAAAGTCTTGTTAACACCAAGGTGGCCTCCCGTGGATTCGGCTTTTGGGTAGTATAGTTTGCATCCTATAGGAGCTGCCATCCACCGTTTCCCATTTCCGCTTGAGTACGCCACCCTCCACCTGAAGGGACTTCCATTGTGCCCAAAAGCTTTTCAGAGTTGCGCCATGCATTGAAACGTCCTTCCACCCAGGTCGCCCGGTTGTCTCCTTCCATACGAGCAATGGTTCGATGTCTTCATTGGCTAACTGGGCATTTCGAATCTCCTCCGGTGACCAACCTTCACCGAATTCGGCCGTTATCAATCGCAGATCAACGGGCGGCTCCTTTTCTTCAATCCGTCGGCAATGCATACAATTAGCTGGACATGAACGACGAGATAGGGCGTCAGCATTTCCATGAACTCCGCCCTTCCGATGAACAATTTCGTAGTCGTATGACTGCAATCTTTCGATCCATCTCGCAACTTGTCCCTCGGGGTTTTCGAAGCTAAGCAGCCACCTCCGCGATGCATGGTCCGTTCGAAGAACAAATTTCTGGCCATATAGGTACTTGTGGAACTGCTTGGTGGCCTCTATTATAGCCAATAGCTCCTTCCTGGTTACGCAATAGTTCTCTCACTTTTTGAGGGAACTCGACTGTAATACGAGAGGACTCTTTCTTCGCCATTAATCTGCTGGGAGAGTACAGCTCCAGTACCGCCATTGCTCGCATCGCTGTCAACTACAAACATTTTTCCGGGTTTCGGATATGCCAGCACGGGTGATTCACACAGCTTCTCCTTCAAGGTCTCAAAGGCTGTCTGGCATTGTTCATTCCAGATATACGGATGATTTTTCTCGGTTAGCTGATGGAGACACTTAGCTATTTTGGCAAAGTCTTTGACGAATCTTCAATAATAGGTCGCCAGACCCAGAAAACTTCGTAGTTGGCGCTTGTTGTTTGGTGTTGGCCAGCTTTTCACGGCTTCAATTTTCTGAGGGTCTGTTTTGACCCCTTTTGCTGATACGATGTGTCACAGGTATTTCACTTCAGCTGCAAAAAGTGTACACTTGTCGGGACTAAGTTTCAAATTTGCCAGTCGCAATCGGGAGAAAACCTCTTCTAAGTTCCGCACATGCTCTTCGAACGTTCTCCCGATAACAATGATGTCATCTAGGTACAACAAGCAGGGTTTCCAGGTGAGGCCACGTAGCACGTACTCCATCAGGCGCTCGAAAGTGGCTGGAGCATTGCAAAGCCCAAACGGCATCACCACAAACTGCCACAATCCGGTCCCAACTAAAATGCGGTCTTCTCTCGGTCCTTCTTGACGATTTCTACCTGCTAGTGGCCACTTTTGAGATCGGGTGTGGAAAACCATTTTGCGTCAGCTTAAGTGTCCATGATGTCATCGATGCGTGGGAGCGGGTAACTATCTTTCTTAGTGACGTCGTTAAGCTGCCTATAGTCGACACAAAAACGAGTGCTACGATCCTTTTTCCTCACTAGAACTACTGGCGCGGCCCATTGACTAACAGAAGGCTCAATAACGTCTTGTTTTTCCATGTCCAAGATCAGCGCACTCACTTCTCCTTGTTTGGCTATAGGGAGACGTCTCGGTGCTTGTCGAATCGGCTTGGCTTCCTGTGTATCTATGACGTGAGTTACCAGACTCGTTCGTCCTTGGTCATCCGGGCTTGTTGAGAAGATGTCACTGTACTTGGTGACCAGATCAGAGGCTCGTTTGAATAGCTGCACTGGCAATTTGACCTGCTTCAATATTGCAGACATGGATTCCCGGGCTTTGTCTGTGTCTTGCCGCCTTTTCCAATGATGGTCGTGAGTAGCTTCCAAAGAGCTAATGGCGGAAACAGGCTGGCAGCTGCCGATGACTTCTCCCGCTTTGATGCTCGTGGCTGAGTCTGCAGTGTTAAGGACTCTAACTGGCACATATTCGTTCCTTAAAGATCTTACAAGGCTTCGTTCTACAATCAAACTGCACAATGCGGACGTCTTCGTTGGCTCTATCAGATAAGATCGGTGATCTCCAGAATCACCATCAAGCTTGGCGCATACAATGCTTTCGGAAGAATTCGGTACATCAGTGTCAGTACATACCACTACATTCATCTTGGGGATTTGGAAGCTGGGATCCTCCATCAGTACTTCGACATTCTGCCATTTCAATATACGTTTGCCCAAACCCAACGTGATTCCATGTGGTCGCAGAAAATCCATTCCGAGAATGCAGTCGTTCATAATGTTCGCGACCAGAAAATTATGTCGGAAAACAAGGTCTCCCAACTGCATCTGGAGCTTGATCTCTCCATGAACAGGTGCAGTTTCTCGCGTATCTGTCCGTACTGAGAAAATTCTGCCCTTGTGAAGTTGTTGCTGTCTAACTAGGTCTGGTCGGATAATCGATCGGGTTGCACCGGTGTCGATTGTTATGTTGCAGTGTTCTCCGTCAACTTGACCCGAAAGGCATAAGTCTGCTTCTCCGCGACGTAGTCTTGACACGGTGATAGTGGTGCTGGGGTCGTCGATCCGCCTAGCCAACCTCTGCCCCACGAAGTTGGCTCTTACATGTTTCCCGACCCCTCTGTTTGAAGCGCTTTCATTCTGGGCTCCTGACTCGGTCTGGATCTTCTCCTAGCTGCACACCCTGGACAAAAGCTCGGTTTTTTTCGCTTCTTGCAGTCTCTTTGCAGGTGCCCCTTCTCTCCGCAATTCCAGCATCTAGGCGCACCATTTACATGCGGGTCTCGCTCAATTTCCACGCACTCACACCTGCACTCGTCTGTCACTACTTCACGAACCCGGGCAGTGGTACGAGTCACATTTTTCGCTGCCTCAAAGTTCAGGCTGTAAGCCAATGCGTCCTTAAACGTTTGCTTTTGAGCTAAACGCACGGCTTGTTGCAATTCTGGGTCCTTTAGTGCGCTGATGAATGCTTCTGTCGCTGCATCGTCTCGATATTCTGGGTTGTAGGCTGGGTAAGCCAAAAGTGCTAGTCTCTCAATGTCTTGGGCTAGCTGCTGTGGGGTTTCACCAGACTTCTGCACCCGATGCCTTAGCTGTGACCGATTAATCTGCTTTAGATGATCGTCTCCATAACGCATGTCGAGCGCATTCATTATAGCACTCGGGTTTGAGAGCAATTCAACGGGGATCGTCTGCAAAAGCTCGGCAGCTGGGCCTCGTAGAGCAAGAATCAATGCAGTTGCTCGTTCCTGCTGATTGCAGTGATTTGCCCTTGCGGCAGCTTCAAACTGGGTCTTGTATATACTCCAGACCGTTTGCCCATCGAATATTGGTACTTGCACATTTCTAGATGAGCTTTGCGCTGCGGTTATAAGCGGGGCTGGTGAAGTGGTTACTACTGCCTTCGCTGCTTCCAATTCTTTTTTCACTTTTTCCATCTCATGGTTCATTCTCTCTTCGACCTGGTTGACCTTTTCCTCGACCTGGTAAACCTTTTCCTCGACGCCTTTAATTTGTTTGTTCAGATGACCGAGCTCCGCTTTTATTTCGGTTGACTGTTTCTCCAGCTTCTGTGTGATGTCTGCCTTGATTTCGATCGCTTGTTGGTCCAGCTTCGCTGATTGTTCATTTACCTTTGCAGTCAAATTAGATGACTGTTCATCTAGCTTCGCAGCCAGACTGGATAACATCAGCATTAACATTTGCATTAGCGCATTTTCTGGCTCCTTTGATTTTGGTGTTTCTACTTCTCCAACTTCTGCGCCTTTTTCCGCATCTGAGAGCTCACCCGAATCCAGATTCACGCCTTCCGACTCGATCGCATCACGCAAGCATGCAATCAGTATGGCCTTTGTACCTTGTGTGGCCAGATTCCGCTGTTCCAACTCCTCTTTGAGCTCCGATATGGTCAATTGATCAATTTTTAGATGAAAGTTTCCTGGCATTTTTATTGTTTTGGTTATTTTTTCACCAGTTTCAACGTGATATTTCACAACTGTGAAGTGTAAAAATGTTTAAATGTTTTCATTTTTCGAAATTTTCTTTCTCACTTCTCAACACCACTGTCGCGTGTTATGGTTCGCGGCCAATAATTTTAATGTTCCGGGAAAGTGAAAACGCAATGTTTTTTAATTTAAGTTAAAAGAGTTTATTTAATTACTTAAAAATATACAATCACTTATTTAGTCTATTTCACAATTTTAATTTTCACTGTTTAAATCTAACTTCCACTTGTCCATAAATTTCTATCGCAATTGTCTTCTAAGATCACTTCACGATCAACGAAAATCACTTTTCTATTACTCGAACAATATCGCTTTCCACACACTATCGCAGTTTTTATCGCAGTCGAATGAATGATCCCCCCATTCATTCAGCTCGTCTTTATACAGGGTCTCCATTGGTTCAATGCATTTCTCGTACATTGGCGAATGTTTTACCGAGAGGTATATTCGAGCAGATTAATGAATGGAGTGACATCACTTTCAGATGTTGATCATGCATGGTGGGTTCTCATGGTTTCGAGTAAATTCATTTTGTTGATGTTCTTAATGATTGTGAAAACAATTGCAACAGTAGCTCGCAGAACTCTTTGTACATGTAACATTATTATCGCTTGGAGATGGCCCCTCAATAAAAACCCCATGAAAGGGCCGGGTGATTTTGACTCTTAAGGATTCGTGGCTGAAACCATTATGAATTTATGCAATACCCTAAAAGGTATAGGTTCAACGTATTCATAAAACAAGCGACCTTCAGTTTTTCCTGCTGGTACTTTATTGAAACAACATTCCGGACATGAAGCAATGTACGACTTCACGTAGTTGCGCATTCGAGTAAACCAGAACAGTTCTAGTAGCCCATGGACCGTTTTATCAACACCAAAATGACTGGCATCGTCATGACAACTTTTTACTAGTCTCCAACGGACGGCTGATAAATTGTAATCGCACTTTAATTGGGCGAATTGAGCTGATTTACATTCTCCATCAATTATATCCATTATCTCCTTTAGTTTCGGGCCTGTCGCAGTAATGATATCAACCAGTGGCTCTGATCAGGTTTTTGTATCAGTAACACTTTCTCAGCTATTGCTGTCGGTTCTTGCGGTTGTTCGTGTGGTCGACGACTTAATGCACCGACATGTTTCATATTGTTTCCTGCTCGATGTACCACATTAAAGTCGAATTCTTAGAGTTTCAGTTTCTATCGAGCAACTCAATTCTTAAGTATAGTGGTCAACTTCATCGATAATACTGTATTACAATCGGACACCACTCGGAAGTGTTTTCCAATCAAATAAAATCGGATTCGATCTAACGTTTTAACGATTGCCAGTACCTCTAATTTGTGGCTACTCTACTTCATTTCAGCTTCGGTGCAATGTCTACTGAAATATATTACTGGCCGAAATGGTTTTTCATCCGTAGATTGCATCAAGACTCCGGCGAGGCCAATAGAACTGGCGTCGGTGGTACGTCTTGCTCAGCCATGGATCATGAAAAGTTAGAACCGGTTCGCTACACAGACGAGTTTCGAACTCGTTGAAGCTCATGTCTGCGGTCTTGTCCCATACGAAGGATTTCTGTTCCTTCGTTTTTAACAAATTCTTTGGCAGCTTAGAAATTTTTGAGTATCCTTCAATAACTTTGCGGAAGAACCCTGCTTATCCAAGAAATCCATTGGCATTGGTCGCATTTTCATGCGTTGGAAATTTTTGGATAGAATCAATTTTCTTGCTTTGAGGCTTCATTATGTCTCTATATATGCAATAACCCAAGAAAGTTGACTCGGATCCAAAAAAAACACAGTTTGACGGTTTAAGTGTAAGACCCATCTGCCGTAAGATTTTCAGAACTTCCTTCAGAGTTTTGAAGCCCTCAATCGCCGTCACACTGGGGATAATGACTTCGTCAATATAGCTTACGATATTTCTTGATTTCATACGACGAATTAAGCCGATCATGATCTTTTGGAAAATCCTCGGCACATTAATGAGGCCAAAAGGCATTACGTTGTACTCAAAATGACCAAGATGAGTCACAAATCCAGTGTACTGATGTGATTTTTCACCCATAGGAATTTGTAAGTATCCAGAGAATAAATCAAGTGTCGTGAAGTAATGTTCCTCAATAGTTGGCATTAGGTACGGCTTCTTCTAGATGATAGCGTTTATTGCACGAAAGTCAATGCAGGGGCGATCCTTCCCATCTTGCTTGGAAACCAAAAGAATAGACGAAGAGTATAATGAATTACTTGGATGAATTACGTTTGTGGCCAACAATTCATTCACATTCTGCTCAATCTTATCTCTTTTTGCCAACGGTAAACGATATGGTCGAGCATAGATAGGCGTGTCAGACTTCAACTTGATACTTATTGATTTTTTCCTGCTTCGACCCTTTTCGGGTGTAGTCTCTGCAAAACAATCACGGAAATCATCAAGTATTACACGCAGTTCGGCTGCAGCTAAATTTCTTTCCATGTCGGGTATTTCAGGACATTTGCTTTCAACATGGCACTCACCATTTTCAATAATTATTCGATGTGAATCTCCTTTCAACGCATCCAATCCCAAAAGCAAACAATTTTTAATGAGGTGATCGGCTACAGCATAGAGGTCCACGCGTATGATTGTATCGTCTAATTTTAATGTCGCTATAATTTTGCCAGTACGTTCTAATTATCCACCTGCAAATCCATTCAGCTTAATCGGCGGACACTTTATTAAGTTGTGCGTGCATGATTCTCGCACGAGAGATCGATTACTACCCAAATCTATAACCACGTCTAACATTTTTCCATCCATCTGAATGTTTTCACTGTTTGGTTTTGTACGGGATGGTTTGAATGTAACTGACAAATATTCACATATTCCGGTTTATCTCGACTTATGCATGTATCCGTGCTGTATCCCGTCTTTCGGCATGTAACACATCGCGGTCGTCGTTGGGGTTAAGAACAGTTCACGGAAATGTGCCCCGGTTTATAATAGTAATAACGAACACGATTTGATACGTTATTTGTATCGGCAACAGTCATCGCTCCCAACACAGACTTATTAAATATTTTCTTTGACACAGAGTTCACGTTCATCGGGCCTACACTTTTTATTTTACTATGTGATTTTCGCGTGACCGGTACGTTTATCTTACTTTTGTTAAATAAGTTTTAAGGCAACACAAAAACTCAGTTGTTTTGAGTGTAAAGCACGCAATAGCGGTTTGGATTTCACGCATTTATCTTATAATGGCTGCGTCACTAATCCTCGGACGTCTACCTTTCGCATATATTCGATAGTAATAATCCGTTTATGGCTCATTTGAATGTCTAACACGTTCGCCATCATGCGAAGATGTATATACCTCGGCTTCATTTTCGGGAGGCCCGAATTCCTCTTCTAAAGAGCTTGCAAATTCATCAATGCTTCTGAAAATACCGCTTCTTGCATCTAGCCACAATTTTACAGACCCTCGAATTTTCGTTTGCACTGCAAACAGAACAATATTTGCATCCCAAGAAAATATGGATACTAGTGATTTCACACGATGAACATATTGTTGCGCCGTCAGTGATGTGCTTAACATTGGATCGACGTCTGGCATTATTTGAATAACGTCATATAAATTGTGGAACATGCTTTGGCGTACTGGGACTACTTGTCGTGTCGGGTACGGCGACTGATCTTCATCTGTCTGCGGTAAATGTAGATTCGGTGTTGAGTCTATCACTACAGCTTGATTCGACACGTTTTGCCTATCGTCCGCCGGAAAACCAAGACTAGTGGTTGATGCCGTATTCAAGTTTGGCGACACGCCGCATGTTATGCCTGAAACATAGTTAGCAAATCCACCAGCAATACTCTGTACCTGAATATTTAATGCTTGAACTAAAGTTGTGAGATTTTCCACGCTTTCTTGCAACTTTATCGCTTCGTCCGATGCACGAGAGTTCTTGGCTAAAATTTCAACGTCTTCTCATTGACGGCTTCCGTTAGACCTAAAATTAATTCTGGTTTGTTGGCTCTTGTTGGCAAATTTCGTGAACGTAGCTCATGTTTGAGGTCGTTGATTGTGAGCGAATCAATACGAACTATGGTGTCCCCCGTTCTCAACTAAGAAATATGGCGGCCACACACGAACAATAATTTGACACGGCAATTGCGTCAATATTCACGATTCAAAATGTCGACTAATCAATAGAAAATACGCAGCGAGCAGTTACGGGACGGCTAACTGTTATTAAAAGCACACAATATCCAATCAAGTGAAAATTCCGTAGCAACCCACTTCTGAAAACTGTCAGGAATAAAAGGACTGTGGATGTTAGGGAATTGTTTTAATTAAAAGATAGCACCGCTGTGTTTCAGGAATGAATATTAACTATCTTTCACAAATTCACGTTAAAAAATCTTTTACCATCATATCATAGGATACGTTGTTGCTACCAACCGCTGGCTTGGTTCGACTCTACTCGACTCTAATTACCTCGCTACGGTGTTGCCAAGTTGGAGTTGATTATATATATATATATATATATATATATATATATATATATATATATATATATATATATATATATATATATATATAATATATATATATGTATATATAAAGAGTGATTCATAACAAGTGTACACATTTAAATGGGCCCTAACTCTTATTCATTACCAACCTCAGGTCCATATGTTGACAAATTATGACAGTTTGGTCTTTTACAATTCTTATCATGGCGTCATACACATCAGCCATGCATGCCACACATCACGCGAAACAATCGATTTATTGAAGACCAAGTTTGGAAAACGAATAATTTCACGAAATGGACCCATAAATTCGCCGGCTAGATCGTGTGATTTGACTCCTTGTGACACCTTCCTTTGGAGATTTCTGAAAGACCGTGTTTACGCTGATACTCCCCAGACTACTGAAGCATTAAAAAATAATATTCGAGCCAACATACGCCTAATAACGCCGGAAATGTGCGAAAATGTCATCGAAAATTACAATCATCGTTTGTAGTCTGTAAGGCAGCACGAGGTGCACATATGCCCAAAGTAATGTTTCATATTTAATTGTTTAGCTCAATCTTCACAAAAACTATGTACCACCCTATATATATATATATATATATATATATATATATATATATATATATATATATATATATATATATGTACATATATATATATATATATATATATATATATATATATATATATATATATATATATATATATATATATACATGTATATATATATATATACATATATGTATATATATATATATATATATATATATATATATATATATATATATATATATATATATATATATATATATATTCGGGAGTGATAGCGCTTTCTTCCTCAGCATTTTTAGATATAGTTTAGTTACCAAACTATTTTTCTATTTATACCCTTTATAATCCTACCTACTTATTTTTAAATCCCTTTTAATTACTTTGCTACATTTTTCACTTAACGTAGGATCGTTTATTATTCTTACATGTATTGATTGAATATCCTATTGCTTAATTACCCTACTATTAAAATCCTTAATCATCCAAGATAAAAGGGTTTATTTGTATATATTTCAAATATTCTCCGAGTAAAATTGTTTTTAATTACTATTGTTTTATATGTATTATTGTTTTTTACACACCTCATTTTACATTACTTAGGTTCAATCATCTCCAATATTCGTGAATACCGTTCCAGCCATATTCGTTGAGCCTTGAGTTTTCCGGTTGTCGAATGATTTAAAGGCTTTCTTATGCGTCCAGTTTTCATGTATCACTGTATGTGGGGTGGTCAGAGGGGAATAATGGCTATGAAATGAGTTAATTACTATTAAATGATTCCTTTACGCTTAATCATTTCTTTTATTAATTATAAACGATCTTAACATGACGACGGACTACGACCCACTCCCGACTGCCAACACAACGTCTCCCTCCCTGTTCATAATGGTACACACATATTGGTTGGTATTCAAATTGGTGCTTGTGCTACTCACACAGGAGTGTCGCGCACGATCAGTGACAGCTCGACTAATCGTGACTTGAGCTCGACCCAAGCTCTGTGTCGTCATCACCCGTATCATCCAGTTCAGGGCATGTGCTGCACCATGGCCTTAACTTGTCGCTTGAATAAACCGATGAGAACCTCAAGGGTTGATCACCCATCGGCAATGCTTCCACCACATATCGGTCAAATCGTAAGGCCATCTTAACGCGGTAGGGTCCACGGTACGTCGGCTCCAATTTTCGCGATTTCCCGGTAGATGCTAGAGCGTTTTCGATTTATACTAAATCAGTATGTGCGAGGTGGTTCCATTTGAGTCTATCGGTTGTTGATATTTGGAGGAAGTTGAGTATATTGTGGGCAAAGACATATGCATAAATGGACGAGCAACGAGAATCTGTGTACTCGTCCATGTAGGAAGCAAAGTTAACACATAAATAAGTTATAAATAGCTTCCGCTCTCGAAACCATATGATTCCCTCTGTTTTTTCTTCCCCTTTGTTTCCAGACAGGTTTTTCTCTCCTCGCTTCAGAAGAATCACTTCCTCCACTGACACCCACGCACACCGACTAAATTTGATTTCACGTGAACACGATCGCGCCTTCGTTATCATTTGTAGAACAGTTTAAGTATAACACAACAAACGTTCTCTCACAGAAAACCTGAATGTCAAAGCTGTTGAAATTCATAGAAGCGAGAAAATGGCGAGAAAACTCATGTGTCAAAGCCGATGGAAAATTTGTAGGTTTTTAACAAAAACAGAGAACTAAAGTGCCGATTTCGTACACGCGGTCATCAAAGTTAAAAACTTGAACGTGTTTCGGAGTGAATTAAGCTCAAAAACAAAAACATATCACTTTTTTTTTGTTGTTGTAGGGAGGTGAAGGCATTCACGCCCGCCGAGTCTGGCAGTGTGGGACTCCCATGGAGGATACCCTTGGACTATCCACTAAACACCTCCCCTGTCAATCTGAGAACCTAGCCTGGAACCGTTTGACAGATTACTTCGGGCTAAGCCTCATTTCTCTACGCGTTTAGGCGCCACCGGGCTACAGGGATCCCCTTTCCAGCGGAAGGAGGGGAAGGGAGAGGGATTTCTAGAAAAGAGACCCCTCCGCCCTGGACGCCTCCAGGCGCTCAAATATGTTCCTTTCTATCTTAAGGACTGCCCGAGCATAATGTGCCACACAGTTCCATTTGTCAACGGATGTGAGCATCTCTCCAGTGAGTTCATTCGGAGAGAAATCTCCCATTTCTTCAATGAGGTCATCGCGCTCTCTTTCCCACCTCTTGCATACAAAAAATCTCCAGCACAGAATATGCAGTCAGGAGACCGTGACTTACCAATCTTGTGCAGGTAAGACCGAAAGTATCCCTGTCCACTCAGTAGCTGAGTTAGATAGAAGTCAGTCTCACCATGCCTTCGATTGAGCCACGGCCTCAGATCACCAATAAGACGTGCGGTCCACATACCTTTTGTATCGCTCACCCAGGACTGTTGCCAATCACTGAGTGAGCGTTCTCGTTCTTCGTGGGCGACAGCATCTCTGTCGCATTCGTTCCTCAGCAGGTAGATTTTGCGGCGCTCCTTGGCAAGGAGGGCAATGGGTATCACTTCTGCGATGACCAGCACTGCCGACTCCGAGACAGTCCGATATACCGATGCAATCCGCAGCGCTCCTCGTCGCTGCACCTGTGCCAAGCACTTTCGATACAGCTCCTTGTTGAGAACCTCACACCATATTTCCAATCCGTACAACAGCACAGATTGTACTGCACTCATCAGAAGTCTCCTTCTTGATGAGGTGGGACCCCCTATGTTGGCTATTAGTCGGCTGATAGCCGAAACACTCGCTGCAGCCTTGTCAGCTATTGCCCTGATTTGCTCGGAAAAACGCATCTTCGAGTCGATCAAAATGCCTAGGTACTTCACTGCTAGTTTAGTCTCAACGAGTGCTTCCCCAATGTTGATCAACCTTATTCTAGGGATTCTCTTCTTTGTCAAGATGACCACTTCGGTTTTCTCTAAAGCTAGGCTGAACCCGCGAGCAGTCATCCAGTCCTTCACTCGGCGCATTAGCATACCCAGTCCGAGTTGCGCTTGTTCAACAGTGCGTCCCGCAACTAGCGCCGCGACATCATCTACATAGCCGATCAAGCGCGACTCATCCGGCAGCTCGATTTTCAGTAGCCCATCGTACGTGATGTTCCACAGGTCTGGGCCAAGGATGGAGCCTTGTGCAACTCCTTCGTCTCATAGAGCAGGCTCCTGTCTGTCAGGTAGTTCTTCAAAATCCGCATGAGATATTCTCGAACTTGAAAAGAGTTTTCCAGTGCTTCCAGAATATCTGCCCATCTAGCGGAATTGAAAGCGTTTCTGACGTCAAGCGTCACGAGCAACACAGCCCTTTTGTTTGACTGGCAGTGAGCCTCCGCTCTTTGGACCGCGCTCACTACTTCCGCTATCGCGTCAATAGTGGAGCGACCTGCTCTAAAACTATACTGCCGTGGAGATAGGTCCCCGGCAGAACGGACCGCGTCAGTGAGTCTTCCCTTGATGAGTTTCTTGAGCACTTTCCCAGCCATGTCTAGCATACATAACGGGTGGTATGCAGACGCCAACTCGGAATTTCCTTTCCCCTCGCTGATCAGTACGAGCCTCGCCACTTTCCAGCGTTCCGGAAATACACCTTCGTAAAGGCAAGCGTTGAACATACTGAGCAATAAGTCAGGACAAAGCTTGTAGACAAGCTGCAAAACCATAGCAGGAACGCCATTTGGTCCCGGTGCCTTCCTTGCTTTCAAGGATAGAATTGCCTGTTCCAGTTCCATCATTGTGGAAGGTGAGCACTCTAATGGTGTTTGTGCATGAGCTGAATCGACACGAACAGGGTGCGTGGGGAATAGTGCCCGTACAATCTCGTCTATCTTCTCTGCTTCATGTAAGCAGGGCTTCCATCGGGCACCAAGTTTTCGCATGACCAGCTTGTAACCTAGGCCCCACGGATCCCTATTTACATCGTCCACGAGATCTTGCCAGCATCGGGCCTTGCTCTTGTTAATAAGCCTGCGAAGATATTTCCTGCCGGACCTGTATGCTGCTAGCCTAATGTCTGCCTCCTTCCGTGTTCGCGCCCGCTGGGCCTCTCGCCGAAGTTTGTGACACTCGCTTCTTTGTTCGGCGATCTCGTTTGACCACCAGTATACTGGAGGCTTACCATGTCGGGGTCTCCGACGGGGCATGGAAGACTCGCAAGCAGTTATGATGGTACTCATAGTTGAGTTCACCAAGTCCTTGTCTGTAGGCCCTCCACTCCCTGGCGGAGCTCCCAGCAGCGGTGCGCCTGCCGTAAGCGCGTCAGCGGACCTCTCAACGTCCATCCTCCCAGTCCTCCATCCGAGGATTGAAGTTTGGGCATATGCACGCAGAGTGGCATCGTCGTGAATCTCAACCGCTATATACTGGTGATCACTAGCCGAGTAGTCCTCTAGTACTCGCCAGTTGTGTACTCTAGGTACTAGGGACTCCGAAGCGAGTGTCCCATCGGGTATGGTTCCCACGCAACCCCAGCGGCGGAAAGTAGGGGTGTTACCAGTATTTAGGACAAAAAGCGCTGTTCTGGCCGCCATGTCCAAGATTTACTTTCCCCTTGGGTCGGATTGTGGCATACCCCATTCAATGGCTCTAGCGTTGAAGTCTCCCCCGACCAGCATGTGGCCCTCTGTGTTCAAGACAGCGTCCTCCAGGGCATCGAGTTTGGTTCGAAAAGATGGCATTGCCTCGTTAGGCGTCAGATAAACACTGAAATATGTTATCCCTGAACACCGCACCCACACAAAACCATCCCCGCGTCCATGGCCCTGCACCTGAAGGCGAGCGCTGTCTCGAACCCAGATGGCTGAGGTACCAGTTTTGTCAGGGTACCACGCTTGCGAGTCCTTGTTATGATGTTGCTCGCTCAGCAGCAGCAGGTCAGCTTTCTTATCCCTCGCAAACTGCTCAAGTAGGTCCTGGGCGTTTGTGCTTCGGTGCAAATTGGCCTGCAGGATATGGATCATTTGAGTATCGATTTGGCTTTAGTTAGGGCCTCCTTGAAAAAACAGCATCTCCCTGTCCCTGGCTCATGTTTGAGGTCGCCGGGTGCTAGCTTAGCATCCTTGCAAAGAATGCATTTTGCCTCGTTCGTGCACTCCTTCCTTTTGTGCCCCGTTTCACCACATTTGTAGCACAGAGATCTCCTGTCGGGTCCCCTACAGCCATACGCGGTGTGTCCGTATTCGAAGCATCTGAAGCAGCGGATAGGGATCGCTCTTCTCCGTATCCTGCAGATCACTCAACCTATCTTAATTTTGCCCTTCGCCAGGATTTGCTGGGCGTCTTTATCAGCTAGTTCGACAATAGCCATGTGTTGCCCCCTTGTGTTTTCACGTGTCAATCTTGCCTTGACTTCACTTAAGCTGGGGAACTCCCCCCTAATGGCATCCTCTACTTCAGCTTTGTCCGTGACGCAGTCGAGGTCCCTGATTTCCAGGGTGGCCATTGGTTTGAGCGAGGCAACGGTTGCCGCATCTCCAAGAACCCTTTGAATCGCGTCATGGAATGCATCTTTGTTTGTGGCCTCTGGCCCGAATTCCACCAACAGGCCACCGGTCCGGGTTGGTCGAACTGCTTTGATGGCAGTTTTGATGTCGTCTGGCTTGACCGCTCCTTTAATTTCACGGAGGACATCTGCGTAGGTTCGGCCCATAGTGGGTTTAATAAGCAGTGCCTCTCGCAAGGGTTTGCGCCGCGGTTTGCTTATTGTTTTCTGCGGTATATCGGGGGTTCTTTGTTCTTCTTTTCGTGGTTGAGTTCTTTGTCTGTTTTTTCTAGGAGTAGCTTTTTGGCCGCTTTTTTCGCTGCCTTGTTTTGCACCACATGAAACTCCTCGTCTGGAGTGACAACTTCGTTTATGGTCTCGTCCTTCCTCTTTTTCTCACGGTCGCCTTCAATTGGGCTACCGGCCATTCTTTTGCTGCTGCTAGGACCCACTGATGCCTCGAGGGAGAGCGTGTCTTTTTAGTGTTTTCGGTTGCAAGCCACCTCCGCCTGTAGTGCATTATGCGGCCAAAAAGCTCCTCCAGTTCAAGAATGCCATTCCTGACACTCTTGCCTATATTTTTTTGCACTTCGCAGCCAGCCTTCATTTGTTTGACGATAGTCCCCGCTTTCCGAGTAAGCCGCTCCTCTTTGGTGCATTCAAGGGCGATCGCGTTATTTGGCGCCACCTCTTGGGAGAGGCCCCCGTTTCGTAGCCCTTTTGCTTCTATCGCTTGGGTGAAGTTTGAAGTGGCGTCGGCCAACGGCAAAACTTCTCCCTCCCCCAGTCTTGCACTGGCCTCTGTTGGTGTCGCAGTTTTATCCGGAATGTGTACGTCTTGCACTGGATGCTCCAGGGTGCGCATAGTCCTTCTACTGCGCCCAAAGGCCGCAATGATGCCAGGTTGCACAACGCACTCTGCCTTCTTTCGTTCGTTAGTCCGTCTGTCTCCGATGATTTAACCTGTGATGTTGACTTTGACAGTGTTTCTGGGCTTTGCTGCCTCCCCCCGTAATCGGTGACTTGTTTTATCGGTGTTCTTGCCAACAGCGGTTTTCGCCAGAAAGGGTTCTCCGTGCTAGCGTCCTGTTTGCTTGTAGTTATATCTGTTACAGAAGCCAAGTTCACCACTTCTATAACATTGCAGTCGCTGCATGACGACGGCCGGGAGCCTGCTCACTCACTACCCTCTGCCGCCGGTACTGGGGATCCGACCCCCTGCACCGTAATTTGGTTCCCCTTGTGGACCTGCATGATTTGGTTTTCTGTCTGGGTTTCCGTTCCCATAGCATTTTACCTACTGCCAGGATATATGGATAATTGATGACGCCATATATTTCGTCATGTCACAGTGAAGATCATTGACACTCAGGTATTTGTCCTGAGACTCTCCCTTCACTGCCGGTCATTGTCCGCGGCTGCTTATTGGTTATTCGCAGCGAACCTTTCGAGAAAGGTCCGCCCCTATCCGCAACCCTGGGGACGCGTTTGGTTCCCCGGTCTGAGGGCACTATCGATAAATCGATAACCAAAAAACATATCACCTTAAACCTCAACTTCACACAACTTTAGCGAAGGATGCTTATCGTTTCGGATCTCGTGAACCAGAGGTGCTGTTGTATGCGTTGCAGGGTCTTTTTCACTCCAAGGTAGCCCATATCATCGTGGTAGAGCTTCACGATGCGCCAATGGGTAGCGTGCGGATTGACAAACTTCCTGTTGTCTCCTTCGATGCGATAGAGGCGTCCGCCTTTCAATCGGTACTCAAATTATTTCGAGTACTTAAAGAAAATCTTATCAAGAAACTTTGGAAAAATACGCAAATGGAATAAACAGTGCTTGGACTTTATGATTAAAAACAATTTAAGGGTATCAGGTAACAGCTACTCGTATATTAAAGAATAAAACTATTAGCTTTAAATGGTAATGCAAACTAATTAACGTTTGTATTATTTAACTCTTGCATAAAGAACGATAAAGTGAATTGATAACCATCACTGTTCATTCTCTATTCGTGGAAAAATATCCCGAGAGTACGAGATGAAATGCATGTGTTAACCACAATATGTATGTAGATTGGAAAATTACTTTAAAATTACTCGTTTGTGCAGTGCAAAATAACGATGTGTATTTAAAATAATTATTTCACAGTTGTGGGCCTTCATTCATTTGAAAATGCACTCATCACTTCGACAGCAAGGACGAAACAAAAATATATTTAAAGGTTTATTAATGACACTGGACCAAGCATTGAATGTGTCCTTTTGGCGACGTACATCCCTTTATTTATGCATCTATAGGTGCATTGTACAGATGATATGCAAATGCACTGTTTATTGCAACAACAATAATTAAATATCAGGAAATAACTAGAGAAACAGTTCGGCGAGGCGTCAAAGCAACCAACCAATTCGTACTATCATCTCTCCACCTCCCCCTTTTATCTGCAGATCAACGAATTTCGATTTTCCCAGGAAATTTGCAATTTGATGGAATTCATCATGTGACGATGGGAGCCATTAAAACAACCGTTCATATGGTGTGTGTGTGTGGGAAAACAAAAACGCGTTTGTTCAAATTAAGTCGCTGAAAATCGCTACAGGAACTGATGGTCCCACTCAAGGATGCATCCAGTGGAAGAGTAATAGCACTTAAATTCCACATAAATTTCAAGCAAATCAGGAAGTTTATAGGAGGGGGAAGAATTAATGTTGCCTTGGGGTTGGATAATGAACAAATTTTATTTCATTTCCTGTCGATTAGATTGTTTCATATAATTTTTCGAGGGAGATTGAAGAATGTAAAAATAAATGAAAGAAACAAAGATATTTCCTCTTTTTTGGGTTGACAAATGGATTTTCACGTAATTTAAAAATGATGCAACTTTAAGTGCACATCCGCTGTTTCAACCAGTCACCACCATTCGCTGCATTCAACGTTAAGGTAAACTGAAAATGATTGCCGACATGAAAAACGACGAAACTGATAAAAGGATAGCAGGCTCATATCATCGCGGATGTATCAATCATCCGTCAGGCAAATAATGAAAATAAAATGGCAGGATTCAACCCCACATCTTCGTTATGTCACCATTTACAGCAAAGCCTTTTCCAACATTCGACTGCATACACATAAACAACAATATACGCAAATGTATGCGGATGGATATTCAGGAGAATGAAAAGTATTGAAGGACTCATAAAATTGAAATCAATTTGGTGGTAGCAATAAAAAAGTTCGTTTTGTCGAACGTTACCATTGTAAGTATTGATAGGAAGCGGAAGTGTGAGGGTACCGCGGATATCCTTTACATAAAAAATGCGATTGAGAGAAAAGGACAGAAATTCAAGTAAGGCAACATTCAATATGATAAAATCGAAGCAAAAGCCATGACATCCATCTGTCTGTATAGCCAATTGATTGATTGACATTAAATTTCAATTATCCTTTCGTTGATAGTTCCCGACGACTTGTACCTTTTCAACACCGAAGGTGTAGCACCTTTTAATCATTTCGCAAGCGTCGATTACTTCAGTGATTTCAATTAGTTATTGTTTGTCAATGCTGATTAAAAAAATTTAAAAGAGGTAATGATTTAGTTTCAATAGTGGCTTTTACTTTATATATACTGTGGTAACCGTAGAACAAAGGGGCTGTTAGCACCTACCTAAAATATGATTGATTTAAGCATATAGTAGATACGTATGGAAGGTAAACCTCACATCTCACCCAAACTCAACATGCTGCTTCGGACGCCACTAATTGGTTGCTATGTTTTCGTTCAAAACAAATTTTCATAGAGAATGCATTGACTGGCATATCTCATGGCTTCCTAGTTAGTTGAATGAATTCATTTGAGCTTTTCCTTCTAAGCACATCTGTTCTATGGATTTAAGGCCCACTAGCTGCTTTTTATAAGTTTGTCTTACCATCAAACCCCAAAACAATAATAAGGCACCGGGTATCGATAAGACTCCAGTGGAGCTCATTAAATATGGTGGCAGCGGTGTTCAGAAAGCTATCCACATTGTCATCCAGTATATTTGATAACAAGAACATATGCCTAATGATTGAAGCGAGTCAATTATATTCCGTATCCAAAAAAAAAGCTGACAAACTACAGTGCAAAGGTGACAAGCTACAGATCTTAGAAAGTAAAATTAAATCATACGCCAACAGTGTTAGTACTGTCGCGTGTATTTGGTTCGCGGCCAATAATTTTAATGTTCCGGGAAAGTGGAAACGCAATGTCTTTTAAATTAAAACAGTTAATTTAATTCGTCAAAAATACACAATCACTTTATTAACAATTTCACAACTTTAATTTTCACTATTAAAATTCTACCTTCCACTTGTCCATAAATTTCTATCGCAATTGTCGACTAAAATCACTTCACACTCAAACAATCAATATCGCCTGTACTTCGCGTATCGCAGTTTTCTATCGCGGTTGTAATGAATGATCCCCCCATTCATTCAGCTCGCCCTTATATAGGGTGTCTAATCATTCAACTCAGTTCACGTACATTGGTGAATTAGCGGGAACATTCCAGCATGAATGAATGGAGCAGTGACTCACTTTCAGATGTTGTTCATGCTTGTTATGTTCTCGTGGTTTCGAGTAAATTCGTTTTGTTGATGTTCTCAATTGTTGTGAAAACAATTTCGACAGTAACTCGCAGAATTATTTGTACATGTAACACTGCCCCCACCTCAGTTCTTTTCGCCCCGAAAAGATGTGTCGCCATTTGTAGTCAATTCTCCCTGGGTGTAATATCGGGCAAGACGGTTCAGATGTACGATTTTCATTTTAGCTCTCGGCTTACGATGTTCCTGTATCCGGTATACGACGTCGTTGATTCGCTTTGTAACTCGGTATGGTCCCTCCCAACTATGTTGCAACTTTGGAGACCTACCCTTTCGCCGTTGCGGGCTATATAGCCACATCAAGTCATCTTGCTGGAAGCCAGTAGAATTTGCCTTTAGATCATATCTGGTCTTCATGCGGTCAGTAGCCGTTTCGAGGTGTTTTCGCACTGTCCGATGTATCTGGTTCAACCGTTGTCTTAGATCACTTGCGTACTCCGAGGTCGTTTGGGGTTTCTCAGGGGATGTTCCGAACTTTATATCGGCTGGCAGACGAATAGTCTTTCCAAAAATGACTTGGCTGGGGCTTGGCCCGTCAATGCATGTTCGGCAGCTCTGTACGCCATCAAAAATAGTGGGATGTGTCGGTCCCAGTCCCTTTGGTTCTCGTCAACCATTTTGGCCAGGTGTTTATTGAGAGTGCCGTTGAAACGTTCGACCATTCCATCGGATTGGGGATGCAGCGGTGTTGTCCTCGTTTTCCGTATTCCCAGCAGCTCGCACATTTCGCTAAAAACTAGTGACTCAAAGTTTCGGCCTTGATTTGAATGTAGTTCGCAAGGTACACCGTACCTACTGACCCAATTTAACACTAGCTGTTCGGCTACAGTAATTGCTTCCTGGTTGGGAATGGGGTAGACCTCGGGCCACTTGCTGAAATAATCGGCGACCACCAGCGTGTATCGATTTCCCCATTCAGATTAAGGAAAGGGACCTGCGATGTCATCAGCAATCCTTTCAAATGGTATCTCCACGTTATAGGTTTGCATTTGTCCTCTCAGCGGTCGCTTTGGGCCTTTGACGGAAGCGCAGATGGTGCATCTGCGTTGCCAGTCCTCTACGTCTTCTCGAGCGTGGAGCCAGTAGAACCGTTCCCGCAATTTCGCTAAGGTCTTGTTAACACCAAGGTGGCCTCCCGAGGATCCTTCATGCGTTTCCTTAACCACATCGTGGATTTGGCTTTTGGGTAGTTAAGTTTGCATCCTATAAGAGCTGCCATCCACCGTTTCCCATTTCCGCTTGAGTATCACACCCTCCACCTGAAGGGAGTTTCATTGTGCCCAATAACTTTTCAGGGTTGCGCCATGCATTGAAACGTCCTTCCACTCAGGCCGCCCAGTCGTCTCCTTCCATACGAGCAATGATCCGATGTCTTCATCGGCTAACTGGGCATTTCGAATCTCCTCCGGTGACCAATCTTCATTGAATTCGGCCGCTATCAATCGCAGATCAACGGGCGGTTCTTTTTCCTCAATCCGTTGGCAATGCTTGCAGTTAGCTGGACATGGACGGCGAGATAGGGCGTCAGCATTTCCATGAACTCCGCCCTTCCGATGAAAAATTTCGTAGTCCTATGACTGCGATCTTTTGATCCATCTCGCAACTTTTCCCTTGGGGTTTTTGAAGTTGAGCAGCCATCTCAGTGATGCATGGTCCGTTCGAAGAACAAATTTCTGGCCATATAGGTACTTGTGGAACGACTTGGTGGCCTCCATTATAGCCAATAGCTCCTTCCTGGTCACGCAGTAGTTCCTCTCACTTTTTGAGAGAACTCGACTGTAATACGAGAGGACTCTTTCTTCGCCATCGATCTGCTGGGAGAGTACAGCTCCAATACCGCCGTTGCTTGCGTCGGTGTTCAGATATGCCAGCACGGGTGATTCACACAGCTTTTCCTTCAGGGTCTCAAACGCTGTCTGGCATTGTTCATTCCAGACATACGGACGATTTTTCTTGGTTAGCTGATGGAGACACTTAGCTATTATAGCAAAGTCTTTGACGAATCTTCGATAGTAGGTTGCCAGGCCCAGAAAACTTCGTAGTTGGCGCTTGTTGTTTGGTGTTGGCCAGCTTTTTATGGCTTCAATTTTCCCAGGGTCTGTTTTGACCCCTTCTGCTGATACGACGTGTCCCAGGTATTTTACTTCAGCTGCGAAAAGGATACACTTGTCGGGACTAAGTTTCAAACTCGCCAGCCGCAATCGGGAGAAAACCTCTTCTAAGTTCCGCACATGCTCTTTGAACGTTCTCCCGATGACAATGATGTCATCTAGGTACACTAAGCAGGTTTTCCAGGTTACATCACGAAGCACGCATTCCATCAAGCGTTCGAAAGTGGCTGGAGCATTGCAAAGCCCAAACGGCATCACCATAAATTGCCACAATCGGGTCCCAACTGAAAATGTGGTCTTCTCTTGGTCCTTCTTGTCGATTTCTACCTGCCAGTAGCCACTCTTGAGATCGAGTGTAGAGAACCATTTTGCTAAAGTGTCCATGATGTCATCGATGCGTGGAAATGGGTAACTATCTTTCTTAGTGACGTCGTTAAGCTGCCTATAGTCGACACAAAAACGAGTGCTACCGTCCTTTTTCTTTACTAGAACTACAGGCGCGGCCCATGGACTGACCGAAGGTTCAATAACGCCTTGTTTTTCCATGTCCGTGATCAGCGCGCTCACTTCTCCTTGTTTGGCTATAGGAAGACGTCTCGGTGCTTGTCGAATCGGCTTGGCTCCCTGTGTATCTATGACGTGAGTTACCATACTCGTTCGGCCTTGGTCATCCGGGCTTGTTGAGAAGATGTCACTGTACGTGGTGACCAGATCAGAGGCTCGTTTGAATAGCTGCACTGGCAATTTGACTTGCTTCAATATGGCAGACGTGGATTCCTGGGCTTTGTCTGTGGGTTGCCTCCTTTTTCAATGATGTTCGTGAGTGGCTTCTAAAGAGGTGATGGTGGAAACAGGCTGGCAGCTGCCGATGACTTCTCTCGGTTTAATGCTCATGGTTGAGTCTGCGGTATTGAGGACTCTAACTGGCACATATCCGTTCCTTAAAGATCTTACAAGGCTTCGTCCTACAATCAAACTGCGCAATGCCAATGTCTTCATTGGCTCTATCAGATAAGATCACTGGTCTCCAGAATCACCATCAAGCTTGGCCCATACAATGCTTTCGGAAGAATTCGGTACATCAGTGTCAGTATATACCACTACATTTATCTTGGGAATTTGGACGCTGGGATCTTCCATCAGTACTTCTACATTCTGCCATTTCAATACACGTTTGCCCAAATCCAACGTGATTCCATGTGGTCACAGAATATCCATTCCGAGAATGCAGTCATCCATAATGTTCGCGACCAGAAAATTATGTCGAAACATAAGGTCTCCCAACTGTATCTGGAGGTTGACCTCTCCATGAACAGGTGCAGTTTCTCCCGGAGCTCTCCTTAGCGAGAAAATTCTGCCCTTGTGAAATTGTTGCTGTCTAACTAGGTCTGGTCGGATAATCAATCGGGTTGCACCAGTGTCGATTGTTATGGTGCAGTGTTCTCCGTCAACTTGACCCGGAAGGCATAAGTCCGCATCTCCACGATGTAGTCTTGACACGGTGATGGTGGTGCTGGGGGCGTCGATCCTCCTAGCCAACCTCTGCCCCACGAAGTTTGCTTTTACATGTTTCCCGACCCCTCTGTTTGAAGGGCTTCCATTCTGGGCTCCTGATTCGGTGTGGATCTCCTCCTAGCTGCACACCCTGGACAAAAGCCTGGTTTCCTTCGCTTCTTGCAGTCTCTTTGCAGGTGCCCCTTCTCTCCGCAATTCCAGCATCTAGGCGCACCATTTACATGCGGGTCTTGCTCAATTTCCACGCGCATTTTTCGCTGCCTCAAAGTTCAGACTGTAAGCCAATACATCCTTAACCATTTGCTTTTGAGCTAAACGCACAGCTTGTAGCAATTCCAGGTCCTTTAGTACGCTGATGAATGCTTCTGCCGCTGCATCATCTCGATGTTCTGGGTCGTAGGCTGGGTAAGCCAAAAGTCGAGTCGCTCAATGTTTTGGGCTAGCTGCTGTGGGGTTTCGCCAGACTTCTGCACCTGATGCCTTAGCTGTGACCAATAAATCTGCTTTGGATGATCTTCTCCATAACGCATGTCGAGCGCATTCATTATAGCATTCGAGTTTGAGTGCAATTGAACGGGGATCGTCTGCAACAGCTCGGCAGATGGGCCTCTAAGAGCAAGAATCAATGCAGTTGCTCGTTCCTGCTCATTCGAGTGATTTATGCGAGCGGCTTCTTCAAACTGGGTTTTGTAAATAGTCCAGACCGTTTGCCCGTCGAATATTGGTGCTTGCACATTTCTAGATGAGCTTTGCGCTGCGGTTATAAGTGGGGCTGGTGAGGCGGTTACTACTGCCTTCGTTGCTTCCAACTCCTTTTTCACTTTTTCCATCTCATGATTGATTCTCTCCTCGACCTGGCTGATATCATGGTTTATTCTCTCCTCGACCTGGTATACCTTTTCCTCGACGCATTTAATTTGGCTGTTGAGACTACTGAGTTCCGCTTTTATTTCGGTTGACTGTTTCTCCAGCTTCTGTGTGAATTCTGCCCTGATTTCGAACCCCTGTTGCTCTAGCTTTGCTGATTGTTCATTTAGCTTCACAGCTAAACTGGATGTCTGTTCATTTAGCTGCGCTGATTGTTCATTTAGTTTCACAGCTAAACTGGATGTCTGTTCATTTAGCTGCGCTGATTGTTCGTCTAGCTTCGTCGTTAAATTGGACGACTGTTCATTGAGCTTCGCAGTTAAATTGGATGACTGTTGTCGCTGCTCTTGCTGCATCAGCATCAACATTTGCATCAGCGCATTTTCTGTTTCGTTTGGTTTTGGTGTTTTTCTGCATCTGAGGGCTCATCCGAATCCAGATACGCGCCTTCAGAGTCAATTGCGTCACGCAAGCGTGCAATCAGTGTGGCCTTTGTACCTTGTGTAGCCAGGTTTCACTGTTCCAACTCTTCCTTAAGCTCCGACATGGTCAATTCATTAATTTTTAAGTTTAAGCTTCGTGGCATTTTTAATGTTTCTTTAAATTTTCCTATTGCGCACTATAAAAATGTTCAAATTTTCACTTTCAAAATTTTTCTTTCGCACTTCTCGACACCACTGTCGCGTGTATTTGGTTCGCGGCCAATAATTTTAATGTTCCGGGAAAGTGAAAACGTAATGTCTTTTAAATTAAAAGAGTTTATTTAATTCGTCAAAAATGCACATTCACTTCACTAACAATTTCACAACTTTAGTTTTCACTATTGAAATTCTACCTTCCACTTGTCCATAAATTTCTATCGCGATTGTCGACTAAAATCACTTTACACTCAAACAATCAATATCGCATGTACTTCACGTATCGCAATTTTCTATCGCGGTTGTAATGAATGATCCCCCCATTCATTCAGCTTGCCTTTATATAGGGTGTCTAATCATTCAACTCAGTTCTCGTACATTGGTGAATTAGCGGGAACATTCCAGCATGAATGAATGGAGCAGTGACTCACTTTCAGATGTTGTTCATGCTTGTTAGGTTCTCGTGGTTTCGAGTAAATTCGTTTTGTTGATGTTCTCAATTGTTGTGAAAACAATTGCGAAAGTAGCTCGCAGAATTATTTGTACATGCAACAGTATCATGGTGGCTTTGTAGCCGGCAGATCGAAAATATACCTACCAATTGTTCGCAGTCAAGCAGGTACTTGAGTAATGCTGAGAGTTCAACGTAGACTTACACAAAATATGAGTTGACATTAAGCAAGCATACAACAGTATTAAATACCAAATAGTTCTTTGCTTTTGTATCACAGCCAAATTAGTCCATCTTACAAAAATGACAATGACGTCGACAATCTCTCAAGTCTGGGCCAATCATCAACTCACCGATACAACTATTCAATTTGGTTCTCGAATATGTCATCAGAAAGTTACCTGTCAATACAAGAGGTACTTTACTATACATGCCAAACAAAGTGGTAGCCCATGCAGACGACACAAGCCTTTTGTCACGGGTGCTAACAACCGCCAAAGAACTTTTACTGAAACTCAACAGCAAAGCAAAACTAGTAGGGCTACAAATCCATCAGAATAAAACGAACATCTTGTTGCAGTAAATATCACACTTGGTAAATACAATATCAAAAATGTGGCCAAATTTGCGTATTAAAGCACCAAAATAACGAGAACCGCTAATGAAAGAGACGATACACACCGAAAAATACAGCTCACAAATAAACATTTTATTCAGTTTTGACGATCTTGAAGATCAGCTGCATACGTACGAGGGGTGACAATTACGTAATCAGACTGATTTTATTGCCACGCTTGTGGTTAACCTGCGGCCTTGTCATTCCCTTCCCTTCTCCGGAATCCTTCCTTCTCCATTGATATATTTACCATCGCTCTAGCTTGTTTAGTTCGTCTGCTGTGTCGTGTTGAGTAGACGTGTGCTGGTGGTGCTCGTCATGAAAATGGAGAAACGAAATCAAGAGCAACGCGTCACGATAAAATTTTGCGCCAGATTGGGTGACGCTAAATTTGTAAAAGTGCATGGTGATAGTGCTCTTAGTCATGCCCAGGTGTTTTGATGGCATAAAGAGTTTACGGAGGGGCGTGAAAGCGTGGAAGATGAGGCGCGGAGTGGGATGCCAGTCGAAGTGTGGACTCACGCAAATGCGTACCGTGTGCGTACCCTAACCCGTGAAGATCGGCGTTTAACAGTTCGAATGTTGGCCTCGGAACTGGGCATGAACCGTGAAACAGTCAGACAAATTTTAACCGACGATTTTGGGATGAAAAAGTTGTGCGCGAAGATGGTTCCAAAGAACCACACCAAATCGCCCTCAGTGTGTCTCAGTATTTGGCCTCTAAAGGGATCGCCGTGTTGCAGTAGCCACCTTATCCACTCGATCTGTCACCTTGTGACTTTTTTGTTCTCCAGAACAAAATCGGTGGTCAAAGGAACCCATTTTGAGTCGATTACGGACAGCGAGGCGGCCGTGAAGAGGATACTCGCGGACGTCCCAGTCGAAGCGTTCCAGAAATGTTACGAAGCATGGAAAATGCGCTGGAAGCGTTGTGTAGCAACCCAAGGGGACTATTTTGAAGGGGATGGGAGAGTTGCAGAATAATTTTGAAGTATACAGTTTTCATGTCATCAGTCTCATTACTTAATTGGCGCACCTCGTAAGAACATAACGCATCAAGTAACAAATCGGTAATAAGACCTGTGCTCTGTTATGGGTGTGGATCATGGATCTTAACCCAAGCATCCGCAAAAATATTGAACGACGAATTCTGAGGCGAATAATCGGAGCAAAATTGGATGGTGAACAATAGCGAATTTGATACAATCATGAGCTTTATGAAATTTTTCATGATTCGGAGGTCTCAACGATTGTAAGATTGTGGAAAATGTAACATGCTGACCATGTGAATTGTATGGAGGAGCAACGGATATCCAAAAACGTATATGTGGGAAGAACACAAGTGTGGAGACTAGTGGGGAAACCGAGGAAATGCTGGTCTGTCTCGGTCCATGAAGGCAGTTCATCGCTGCTTGGACTTCGAAATCGGAGGACGTGGTCAGTGGACTTAAACAGTACGAGGTGCTTCATATAACCGGCAAAGCCCCGTTAGAAGAAGAAGAAACAGCTTTTCATCCCATCATAAATTTAATTTTGAAAGTCTATAAGCCACAGGTAAATTGCATAACAATAACCAGCCACATCTCCTTTAGCTACTAAAAATTTCAAAATATCATCTACTCTACTTTAATTATAACACAAATCCTATGTTCAAGTCCTCAGTACATTCTTCAAATAAGTACACTTTTAATTTAGACAGTGGTCTTATCGAATTGGAATGATAACTGGGTGTTTGCAAAAAGAATACAATGCAATATGATCGTTTAAAATAAGATCACATCCTTTGTTTGATGCCAAAAGAGATGTAACGCGGAATCGCATTATACTTCCTCGGACATCCATTTCGTCTATGGGCTATTCGGTAGTAACCGAATAGTCACCTAGGCAAACTGCTTGAAAAACCAATATAATGCTGCTCCAATTTTAATTGTAAATTTAAAAAAATAAATATTTGAATTTACAACTAAAATTTGGACAACCCCTTTCTAACGCAACCTACCAATGAATTGTATTGTCCCGCAAGGCAAAACGACAGTTGACGGATGATAGCGATGGTTGTTATTGTTCAAGTGTGCAAGTGCAAGCGGAGATGAGTCGAGAGTTGGATTTTCGAAATCGTTTTTTAAGTCGAAATGTTAAGATTTGTCGGTACGGAAGCGAAAATCACATTTCGCATATTGATAAGAACATTGTACTGGTGTGTCACGAGCGATTTACGAAAGAGTTAGTTGGTGCGATTTTCCTGTGGCGAACCTCTCGGAAGAAGTCAATACAAGAAAGTCTTTACTTCGTGTGGCGAACGCCAAATTTAGTAGGGTTGCAGAGAGGATCGTAATGGTGAAAAAAGCCGTGCAACGGAAGTGAATTTGAACGGAAAACAGAGAAATTACCAGTGGAAAAAGCAAAAAGTGTCCTGAGGTCGGGCAGTGAAGTACGAAAAGCGCAGGTCATATGGGAAAGTGTGTCAGAAAATGGGGTGTAGGAACGACGACTATGAAAGAGCCTCCACGGTGAATTTTTCTTCACGGGAATTTGGAATAGCAAAAAAAATTTCACGTGGAGAACTTCCGGGTGCGAGTGAGTTGGAAGTGTGGAAAAGCTGGCGACGGGATAAGTGCGGAAAACGTAGAAGATCAGGAATGTGATTTTCCGCCGTTGACCATTGCGGGTGTTTGGTGGTGCCATTTACGATGTCCCGATTCTCGGTAGTTAGTTCGGCTAGTGTCAGGCTGGGGGCCTGAGGGAACTGGATATCATCCTGATAGTATTAAAATTTAAGTTTATGGTTACTCGCAGGGATCTGGAAGAGCTAAACACTCGAAAGCAAGAGACATTCTGAAAGAAAAATATTCAAACTACAAGATTGAAATTTTCGATGATGGATATTGAAATTCTTGTTTGTTTTTAAAAAGTTAGGCATAATATTAGCTGCTTTCTGTAAATTATCTCATATTGTGAGATAGAATAAATTCTGAGTAGTATGGAGTTAACGTCAATCTTTGACTTTTTGGGTAAGCATATCTGATTAAGCAAATAAATATTTGTCTGTTTTTTGAAGGAATCATTCTAAATGATCATATTAAACCCCACAAATTAACAGAATTGATAGAAACAATGAAAAATAATGCAAAAAAACCCGAAAAAAATAAAATCTTTTATAATATTTTCGATCTTAAGCTAATAATATGTTAGTAAACCAGATGCGATGCTGATTATAACACTATACTTTATGAAGAAAAATGGAATATTACATGGTTATTGATGACTGAATAATTAACATGAGAAAATTATGAAAACTAATTGAAAATGTAATTAAATTAATACTGCTTGTTGGCTGTATTTGGATCCTTTGCTTTTTGTTTTCAACCAAAGCATTCAAAAATTATATAAATAAATTTAAGTAAAATCAAATGCATACAATTTGTGTGCATTAAAATTAGAGAAACATTTTGATGTCCTGTTCAGATGCAAGTAAAAATTGTTATTGTGATTTTCCGTATATGAGAAAATAATAATGAATATACAAAAGAAAAGACTAACTCGGTCTTTCCATTTCATTTCAAATCCTGACCGGGTATTGCGCACCACGTTAGCTGGCCCCTTCACTCATGAGCTGACCATCGGGTGAGCTCACCTCTTATTATGACGTATAAGTGCTCTTTCAGAGTAGAGTGGCATTTCGCTCACGTTCTCTTTATGCTATAGTATTATATGATTCCATCACAGAAGACGTTAACATAAATTGAAACGTTGATGGTTTCCACTTGAGGGAAAAGTTTTTCATTCAAATGAAAAACATCTGGCCATATCTACGATGGATCTTGATCCAGATGGGGTTTGTGAGGGCGCACCGTTTCCATCTGGATGCTCCACTCTTATTTGGGAGCCATAAGTACCGTCGGTTAAGACGAAATACCCCCAAGTCTTGTCTATTTTGCTTTAGCGATTTTCACTCTTAGTAGATTACCTCTGCCTCGATTACTGTCGATCCGCATTTTATCTGTTAATTCGTGAATGTGAAATGTTTTTTGTAGTGTGCACTTGTGCTGGGGGATAGAACCCGCCCAACAAGACCACAATGCTAGCCTGCCAGCACATTCAAGCGTCCTCAAACAAGACCAATCACGGCAAATACCACCATCCTCTTTCGCCAAGGCTGCAGACTATTGCCGCAGTCCTGCTCGGATATTTTTATCCAGCTTTTGTACTACAATTCTTTGGGTTGGTGATTTTGGTTTTAGAAGCCAAGTCATCTTCTGGCACGGTAGCAAGAGTGTAAAATCGAGACTGTCAAAAAACGTGGGAGGTCTTTAAAAAACATAGCAGAATAGTGCGTTTAGTGGCTTTGCCATTTAGTTGGCCGTACAAGCTTAGCTAAGTCGGAATCTTGGTCACCAATCTGGCTTTCAGCGTTTACTTCCATACGGACTGGTGGTAATTCTCAAGTGGCCTCTTTAATCTGGATAGACAAGCATGGGATTATTATGGTGACTGTGAATTTAAGCTAAGAGAATGGATCTGTATTTTGTCCCCGAACCCTTGTATACATCAAACATAAAAAAGAAAACCCATTAGTAAAAAGACTGGTTTTTACAATTCATCTCGCAGGTATCAATGACCGGTCATCGTGCATTATGACGCATCGTAATGCATGATGATGGGTCATCATGCGTGCATTACAAACGGAAAGGCTGGGTAAAAGGTTATCCTGAATCTCTGTGAGGCCTTCCGTCACCTTATGCCCGTCAATAAGCTCGGTTAGTAGGTGTGAAATAGAAAAAAGCCTTGTGTTCACCAAGCAATCACGTTAATATGTGCAATAGAGAAAACATATTGGGATGAAGTTGATCATTGTTCAACTGCCGGACAGACCACACTTTGTCCTAGCAGACCGCTCAACTAAGCGGTGATTGTGGCTAACCCTCTTTGCATGATAAAGAGACAAGTCGATCATATGATACTAATACATTAACATTTGATAGCTATTAAAATGAACATATCTAGAGACATTTTCCCGTGCATGATTAATCATTTCACAGGTTTTGGGTAATGATGTAGCCTTGAGTCATGTAAACTATTCATAAATCTTCCGAAAATAGATCAATGACCAAATTTTGCTCGATTGTTCGATGATAGGGAAAAAATTGTTCCTCTCATAACATATCTTCCTGCATATCCCGGATAATCCAAAAGGTTTGTTCATGCGTGAGAACAGCAAGATCGATCAATGTACTTAATAAGTTTCACTATAAGCCCTTAATATATCAACTAAACAACAGGCTAAATTAATTTATGTTAAGGGCCTAGCAATGGTTTGCATGAAGCGGAGATTTATTAAAAAAATTTGTGCTTTACAAAATAATTCAAATGGCTGATTAAAAAGATCATACGATTTTTGTGCGTTTTGGATGAGTGTCTAAGTGTAGCAGCATAATTTCAATGCAAGGCAACACCAAAGTAAGCAGTAAGAGTTCCAAGCGTTTTCAACTTCAATAATAATAATGGGCTGCAATTCCTATGACGACGTGGAAAGACTGGAAAAATGAAATCGAGATGCTGTAGAAAGGGGATGCTATAGATTAGATAGACAGGGGTCAAGAGAAAAACTGACGCACATTAAAAGAAGGACGTATTCACTCAATCTTACGAAGAATATATCAGTGTAACAAAGATTAGTTCTCGAGAAGCAACAATGGCTTCCTCCTAGTCAAGGTTTGTTTACCAGACATATACGTGAATAATCTTATCTGAACCATGTATGCCTACAAATAACTTGGAAGATGATGAGGATGCAGTCTTGGCAACCAACAGGCTTAAAGTAAATCAAAACGAGCATATAACACCTAAAGTAAGGTGTGAAAATGCTGACTGTAACTGTATGGGAATTAATAAGAATTTTCTTATAACTAAATACTTACCTAGCAACAAATAAATTGACCGAATGAAAGACAGCACATTGGATCAAACGCTCAGCTTATAAACTAAAGGCAGCTACACATACAGCTCAAGAGAAAGCATATCAGCTGAGTAAACAGGGCACCAGGATGAAAGATGGCTACATAAACAGCTTACCAGCTAAAAAGACGGCTTAACCAGCTAAACAATTAGCTCAGCAGACAGTATATCAGCTGAAAAGACAGCTACATAGACAGCTTACCAGTGAAATAAACGGTTTTATCAGCTAAACAGATAGCTCAACAGACAGAATATCAGCCAAACAAATAGGGCATCAGCTAAAAAGACAGCTCAACTGAAAGCATTAAAAATAAGATAGATAGTTCATCAGCAAATGCCACAGCTAAACAGATCGATTTACAGATAAACATACAGCTAATTAGCTTATGAGCAATCTATTGTGGCTCAGCACTACTCTTGAAAATGCTAAAGCAAATGCAGAGCAAAGTATAATTTCCTGTTACTCACTCCTACTTCTGTTAGCTTGGTCATTCAAGTCTTAATTCCATAGTGCTTGATTAACTTTCAATTTAAATCATGAGAGTAAGCAGCATTACAGCATCAAAAGGGTTAAACCTTTTTACTTATAAAATTATCACCACATGTTGAAATTGACCTCCCCCTTCCATCCGCAAATTCAGAGAAGTGAATATAAATGATGGTCCAACCATAGTCCACGATGTTAATTGTGAGTCACACCTTAGTGTCAAATCTTTTGCCCAACTAAATTTGACATTTCTTTGTTTCAGTGTTTGATAAAATCAGTCATGGAGAGGGGTACATAATTAAGCAGGGTGTGAAGGTTGTTGAAGCCTTTTACGAAAATGGGCGTTCGAATCAAAATGTGATATTTTTAGTCAGCGTAATCGACCAAATGTGTCCACAATCGGGAGAATAGTGCATGCTCGCCTAGTTCATTCTGCGGAAAACATTGCTGTTGTTCGCGATAGTGTGGCAGAAGAGCCGTTAACCTTGAGTCGTCGTCGTGCCCAACAATTGAACATCTCACGAACATCACTGATGCGAATTTTGCATAAAGATTTGAATTTACACGTTGACAAGATTCAATTGACTCAAGAGCTGAAGCCTACTGACCATTTTATGCATCGGCAATATGCCGAATGGTTGGTTGAACAGACAGAAGGGAATAATGATTTTACATAGAAAATCATCTTCAGCGACGAGGCACACTTTCATTTATTTATTTACTTCATCACTATTTTACAGAATTAATAATCCCAATTATAAAATAGAACTAATAGATTACGTGTTAAGGTTAAAATATAAATATCATGTAAAAATTAATCTAAAGTTAACAGTTAAGTAGTGACTGAAATTAACGACAAAAGAATTTATTGATCGTAGAGTACTCTCCGCAGCATGTTTTTAAATGATTCATATGAGCCAGAAGGAGGACCAAGCTGGAGATTAAGATGGTCTCTTACCATACGAACCATTGGTGAGTGACTGTAAGTTACGGTTCTGGCAAACGGTATAGCGTAGTATTGCGACGACCTAGTGCGAGAAGAGGGACGTATGCTAATGGCGTTGTATAATTTCGACGATAACATGCCTCTCGATAATTTAAATAAAAAGAATTGATCCAGGAATTGCCTCCTTACCTGCAGTGAAGGTAGACCAAGGAAATTCAGGCGATCGTCATAAGGGCGATACGGGATGTTGTATTTGTAGAAAAGTGTGCGGGAGAACCTACGCTGCACAGATTCAACCGCCACCACGGGATAATTAAGATGTGGGAACCATATCTGGCATGCATATTCAAGAATTGGGCGAGCCAACATGACGAACAACCGAACACAGGTTTGAAAGCTGAAACATCTATGAGAGCAACGTAGGACAAAGCCCGCGAAAAGCTTTCTTGGTTATTTCCAAAACGTGAACATTGAATTTCAACTGAGAATCAAATGTCACACCTAAATCCTTAAAAGTCTCAACCAAAACGAGAACTGAGCTTTCTATAGAGTATGAAAATTGAATGGGGTAAGGCACTTAGATATGTTAAGTTGTAGTCGATTTCTATTACACCAAGAGGACAAAAAGTTTAAGTCATCCTGAAGAGCTTGGCAATCCTGAATTGAATTAATGACTCGAAATATCTTCAGGTCATCAGCATATAGAAGGGGGTTGGATGTGAAGATAGCTGGGAGATCATTAATAAAGAGGTTGAACAGAAGTTGACTTAAAATTGATCCCTGTGAAACACCAGAGGTTGGGACGAAAGAGTGTGACAAAGATCCATTGCAGATAACCGTGCAGGAACGATGAAAAAGAAAGGAGTGAATCCAGGAAAGAAGAGATCCCTGACTGCCGAAACGGCGGAGCTTGTTGATCAGGATGTTGTGATCCACACTATCGAATGCTTTTGCAAAATTAGTGTAGATCACATCAACTTGACCTCCTAAGTCAAGGGTGATTGCAACGGTGTTGATAAATTCCCCTAGGTTGGTTACGGTAGAACGTCCTTTTACAAATCCATGTTGATTTTCGGATAAGATGGGGTGCAAAACATTATAAAGTTTACAGTGAACAATGCGTTCCAGGATTTTTCCAAAGCATGATAGCAGTGGAATGGGTCTGTAATTAGAGGCATTGGAGTGGTCACCCGCTTTCTGGATGGGGAGGATATTTGCACATTTCCAAATGTCTGGAAAAGTACCCTTTTCGAGACTTGAATTAAAGATATGGGCGAGGAGAATACATAAGGATGAAGAGAGGGCTTTGATAAAAATGTTAGGGATTCCGTCAGGGCCGACTGCTCTGCTAGAACTCAGGGACTGAATTACCTCAGCGACCTCTAAGGGGTTAGCGTGTAAATCAACAATTAAGTCTGGAGTGGATTGAGAGTTTTCATCAGAAGTAGAGGTCGGGGAGCTATAGACGGCGGAGAAATAGTCAGCAAACATGTCACATATGGCCTGGTCATTGTAGACTAATGGTTCTGGTATGACAATGCATTGATATGCCGACGCGAGTCTTTTAAAGAGTTGACATAAGACCAGAAGGATTTAGGGTTATTAGCAAATGATGCTTCAATTGTTCTCAAATAAGATAACTTTGTGGATTTACACACTTTTTTGCATTAGTACGTAGATGGCGAAATTCAGAGAGGTCCAGTTCTGATCTCATACGTAAGTAGCGTTTCCTGGCTGAGTACTTCAAGGACAAAGCAGATTCAACTTCTCTCGTGAACCACAAAGAAAGATTTTTGCGTGGTCGTGTGGTTGGTGTATGCAGTGGGATAATACTGTTAAGCACTGCATAGAATTGCTGTGTTGCGAGGTTGGGGTTGTCTAAATTGAGGGTGGCTTGCTAATTGAAGACGTCAAAATCAGCAGCTTAGCCTTCGTAGTTAGCCTTGAAGAAGTTAAATCACCTCAGTGGATTCGTTAACATGCAGAATTGCCACATTCGGGCAAATGAATCCATAAGTGGTTGTTGAAAAGCCAATGCATCCACAAAGAGTGACTGTTTGGTGCGGTTTATGGGCTTGCGGCGCCATCGGGCCGTACTCCTTCGTAAATGAGGACGGCCAAGCAGTTTGCGAGAATGGTGTTTGCTATTGCGAGATGATAACGAACTTGTTGCGGCCAGAAATTGCGGTTATGGACCTGGGCGATATGTGGTTCCAACAGTATGGTGCCACTTGCCACACAAACAACGAAACAATGGCTCATTTGCGCGAGAAATTCAATGGCCCTGTTATCTCTAGTTGTGGTGATGTTGATTGGCCGCTACGATCATGTGAGTTGACACCGTTGGACTTCTTCCTCTAGGAATATTTATAAGCAAAAGTGTACGTCGATAAGCCCAGAGCAATTCAAGAGCTAAAGGATGAGATAGTTCAGCACACTAACACTAACTAACATTGAACCTGAATTATGCCTCAGGGTCATTGAAAATATGAAACATCGGATAGAAATGTGCTACTATCGGATAGAAGGGTACCACCATAGCCGTGGCGAGGGTTTGGGCAATATTTTGTTTCACACATAATTGTCATATATCCTTCTATTATAAAAAAAGCTATTAAGATAATTCTTTGAAAACTTTTTGTTTTATTTACAATTAACATCGTGCGTTTTGGTTGGACCACCCTCTATATGCTGGTGTAATAAACATAAATCTTTAGTTTTACTACTAGAAACAGTCATTCTAAATGATCAAAGCAGATCCAGTAAGTTCGTTAGCCAGTCAGAAGCGGGAAAAGGTTAGCCAGACTGATAAGGCTATTTTATCCAGAAAAGTGATCAAGAAAGAGAAGAAACTTAAAAACTATAAATACTATTTTGATGAAGGTTATCACAAAAGCAAAGTTATACTTGGATTTGACCCACTGATACTTCAAGCGAAAATAACCTTCCGATGCAGAAGACAAAACCATTTGCTGTTTGATAATAGCCAAAGGACTTCACCTCATTGATCTCAAAAGCAGAGTGGATGAATTCGCTACAAATCAGCTTGGACTTCTTAAATTCTTCTACATAGGTATTGGAGGCGAGAGACTAATACTTAAACATCCTAGCTCTTCACGCTTTTCATTTTGAAAGATATTTAAAAATTGTCATGCAATACAATAATTTGCTTGCCGATTATGTGAAGGAATACTATGAAAAATATTGTACGAGATGCCGGGAAAAAATGTACTTAAACTGGATATCAACGACTTCTTCATTCCAACTCAAAAATCATTTGTAAACATAAACAACTCTAGATTTTTTTATGAATTACCAGTACTTTGTAATGATCGAATTTTCCATGAGATGAAATAAAATACTGCAAACGCTATAAACAATGTTTTACTTCACTAAAAGGAATTATTCATTAGAAAATTGTACATTGAGACTTGGTAAACTATATACTATTGTGAAAGGCCTGGTAACCAAGTAGAATGTCTTTAGTTAGCAAACGCCATACAAAGATTGCAGTTCCACTCTCTCTGAAGAAATCGTCAATTATTTTGCAGCCCATTTTCAAACAGTTTATTGTTCAACAAACGATTCACTTTATTTTTTACCACTTGACACAGAGCTTGGGACCGTACTTCAAGATATTTCAGTTTCAGAACGCATTACAACAATCATTAAGATCTCTTTCACAACATCCATAGATTTGAGCAATCAGCATAGTAGTCTAACCGAACAAAATACATCATAGACGATTCTCAAAGTAGGGGAAGTACGGACAAAATGACATACTGTTTTGTTTTTCATTCATATATATTTAATTAATTCATTTATAAACAGTCCTAGAAATTAATAATCATCCTTGATTCATGACTTTTCAGCTTCTTAATTAATTATAATCAAATAGGAACTACAGAAATAAATATTGAGGTTTCTGTCACCCTCTCTCAAAATTCATACCTAATTACATATATGCAAAGCTCACAAATAAAATTTTTAGTCCTCTTAGGGACATCAGCACATGACGCATGAGCCCAATGAGAACACGTAAGGCATCGCAACCAACATTCTCCGGGCTTCGAACGTGAAAAAAATATCATTACAATAAATACAGGGACAGTCTTCGTCATCATTATCATTGTCAATTGGGAAATCTTCGGCATCTGAGCTGTCATTTGTGTAATTAACCTTTTTGACTTGTCTGTTATTTTTTTCTCGTCGTCTTGTGCGAATATTTTTGGTTTCTGTATTTTCAGTGTTATCATCGAATAATGTCTTCTTGACGTGTTTTTTCTTTTTTGCTGAGATACTTTTAGGTGAATTTTTTGTTCTTAATTCTTCCATGTTAGAGGTGGAAGTTAAAAGCCAGTGTGACTTTTGAGTTTGCAGCTTTCTTTTGCCTTCTCCCCGAATGAAAAGTCCTGAAAGATGGTCAACAGGAAATGGTAATGAGTCCGTAAACGTACCTGGGCTCAAATTCCTATCTGCGGTTGTTTCAGTGACATCTCTTCCAAAAGTAAGGTTATTATCTACGAGTGTGTTACGATTTTCTTGGATCAGTAATGAGCTAGTTGAATCAGCAGTTGCCACATCTTTTTCAGCAGAGCCAAGTGTCACATCATTACCAGAAATGGAAAAGATTACATCTTCTTCAAAAGATTGGC
Source organism: Odontomyia ornata (assembly GCA_963969285.1). Taxonomy (NCBI): domain Eukaryota; kingdom Metazoa; phylum Arthropoda; class Insecta; order Diptera; family Stratiomyidae; genus Odontomyia; species Odontomyia ornata. The sequence continues at coordinate 402,617,586 of OZ017739.1, read as the reverse complement.
CTGCATTTATAAGACTATTCCTTTCATTGTCATTTGTTGTTGCTGATGCAGCTGACTTCGTTGCCAAAGTATCTCCAGTATTCAATGAAACACTAGTTGAATCAGTGGTTACGAAATATTCTTTTGATGAACGGGGCCTGATATTATGAGCGTTTGGCACAGTATTTCCATCATTTATGTTGCTTAACGGAATATTAGTTGTTTCTGCAGGCTCAAACATGTAGCCTGGAAAAATATCTGGATTGACCGGCCAAAGACCCGTACTTCTGAAGCCATTACATGCATTTGAAACTGTAACCGTCTTTCAATATGCTAAGTTAAATAAATATCCCATTTGTAAATGAGTCACTACACGACCTGGGTGATTTTTTAACCATTTAGAAACTTCCTGGTGGAAAAAGGTTTTTAAAGGTCCGAAGATACTCACGTCCAGTGGCTGCATACGGTGAGTGCAGTGAGGAGGCAGACACAGCATATGAATGCCATTCTCTTTGGCAAAAGTCAATGGTTCAATGCCTTTGTGACTTGCATGTCCATCACAAATTAGTAGAACTGGATCCCCTTCACTAGATTTGGCATGTACTTGGAAATGTTTTAACCATTTCAAAAATACTTCAGTTGTCATCCATCCTGATTTTTGTGCTAGTCCAAGTGTGCCAGTAGGTGCTTTATCAACAAGTTCATTTTTCATATTCTTGCGAGGAAATATCATGCATGGAGGAATGTATGAACCAGTGGTACTTGTGCAACACACGGCAGTGACATTTGATCCTCTTTCGCCGCTGGTGAGATACCCAATTTGCTTTCTATCTTTAGTGGCTAAAATTTTTTGAGGTTTCTGAACGGTGGATAAGCCCGTTTCGTTAACGTCATATATGCGATGTGGGCTCTAGTTGTGAGTGCTCGAAATTTCTTGATATAACTGGAAAAACTTGGTTTCTTGGGGTTTATTGAATGCTTGTGCTCTGGCTGCAGAAGTAGGCTCAGGTGTACGTAATGAAATGTCTTTATTCCTGCTTAGAAAGCTATCTAGCCATTCTTATCCAGCACGCTTCTTTTCTATGTTAAAGTTGTGAGAAAACCCATTCTTCTCTGCTAACCCAAAGGCCAACTCTTGGACTGATCTTCGAGTTGATCCGAATAGTCGAGTTTCCAAAAATTTTGAATGATGAACTAGCTGCCTCTCAATTTCTGGAGGAAACGTCAGTTTAAATCTGCCTTAGCCTTTAGCGATAGGCACTAAAGTTTTCTTGGTGTTTAGTGCATGTCTCCTCAGTGTACCCTGAGGGACACCAAAAGTCTTCGAAGCTAACAACCATCCCATTCTATTTTCCTTGACTGCTTTAATAGCTTTCTGCATAGACTCTTGACTCCAAGTTTGGCGATCACTTTTTCTTTTATAGTTGCGTGGCGTGATATCTGAATAAGAATACAATTAGATTGAGGTGTAACTACTTAAAAAATACGGATGGACAAAATGACATACATATGTCATTTTGCCCGGAGTGATGATATGTCGTTTTGTACGAAAATATATCGAAACAATAATTAGTTCATGATTTCTACGAAAAGTAAACACTCATTATAAAAACAACTTGTATTGCAACGCAATGCACCATTATATCGATGTCAATAAACATAAGCGAAATAAACAAAGTAAAACTCACCATAACAAGCAAAAAATCACGGTCAATAACAAACTTTTATGCACTGTCAACACGTTCTGTCTTGTTACACCGGCACGACTAAGCTCATGGCGCTCTTAACTTCACATGATTGCAGATGCTACCAACTTTACGTGTTGCAATGTCAACAGGAGCGCCATAGCCCGCCAATTTTTAAAAAAGCCCAGTGTGTCATTTTGTCCATATATGTCATTTTGTCCGTATTTCCCCTACTAGTCACATGAAACCAATAAAAGCAATGATATGTAATAGCAATGTCTCAGAACAAAGAAACAGCGTACCCAAGCAAAAAGAAACCAAAAAAAAACAATGTAAGCAATTTTCGGCAAATTATGACAGGCGTATCTGTGAACAGACATTTGTGGAAACACGTCTCAATTTCACACATCACGTTATCCACAACCAATGGGCACTACGAAAACTTCAGCACTTCTATTCATAGTACATTCACATAGTATCCACACCTTCCATTTACCCTGCGTTGCACACTTTCTGTATTTTCCCAGGGACCAGTCAGCTGAGCCAAAACATATCAACTGAGCCGAGGCTTGTCGTATTCAAAAAACGAAACAAAAAGCAAATAACATTTCCAACGCACGTGTTCTTTTACGCATTTCAGAATATGGGAGTGCTGCTGGATCCAAACAAGAAACTAAGACATTGCATGGAACGAATTTGTATTACCGTTTTTACAAGAGATGCTCCGGTCAGGCTTTTTTTAGTTCCGCGTAGCAGGTGCCATTCGTCCGCCCTTGGAGCCTAATTGGAGCCACCGAACGATGTTACGGCTCCCCGGAGAACGAAGGGTAGAATCCTCCCTACCTCAGACTCTATTCTACCAAATCTTAACCCCCAACAACACCTGATTGAAACTTATGATAGTGATTCCACTACCGCTGATGTGGAGATCACCAAATAATTGGTTTTTGCTTCTTCACTAATTGATTTATTTCCAGATCTCCACTGCCAATTTCCTCGATAGCGTTTCTCCGGTAGATTCCTGTCTTCACTCGCTAGAAAGAAGAACGGGACATTCTTCCATCCCCCTTTAATTGGATTCTCGGTGAACGGCTCATTCGGGTAGGTTGAGGACCTTAAAAATCTCACTACGTGTGGTTTCCCACCACGAAAATCGGTACTTTTGGGAATCTCACTCCTACTCAACCAGTTTGGAGAAATGTCAGTAAGACAATTTACTGCCAGTTTAGGTTTGTTGCTGTTGTCGCTGTAGTTTGTTTTGTGATGGGTTTGTGGATAGTTTCATATACTGTGATGGATTTGTGGATAGTTTCAAATCACGTATCGTTGAATCCTTTTCCACAAAACGTACACAGGTACCGTTTGATATCCGAATGTCATTTCATATGACGATTCAGGAGTCGTTGCAGTGTAAACATTTTTGAACATACGCGACATATGAATTTGTTAGGATCATCTTCGGAAAAGACAATATTCTGTTTCTCATCATCACGAAGTCGATGGCCGTGAATATTTTCAATTGCCAATGGATTTTAATACCATGTCCCTCATTGACAGATTCTAATTGCATTTCTGCAGGTGGCCCCAGCCGTTGTTGTAATACATGCAGTTTGGTTTCTTGTATGAGTGGCGATACCAGTCCCGTACTATGAGACCGCGTTCTTGCCGTTACTGAACTTACACATTAGATCAACGGTTTTGTATCCATAGGTGAAATATCAAGACCCGATGATCCAGCACTGCCTGTTCCATTGTGGGATACGCTGTGCGGTGGCGGGAGCGACGGGTTGCTGCTGTGTGATTCAACATCACTATGGAAGCCGCCCATCTCGGGTCGTCCCAACGCAGGATGATCGTGATGCGGCTGATGATGCGGATGGTGATGGTGATGATAAGGTTGTGATGATGATGATGGGGATTGTGATGGTGTTGCTGTTGCTGGCATCATATGCATCTCCCGGGATCGTTCCCATCGAGATCGCACTCCTAGTTGCTAATATTGCACTTCGTCTACGAGCTTCACGGGGTTTTCTTGTCCTTTTCTGCAATTTCTTCAGGATTTAGTACACTATCCGGTTTGCATGAAATGTGAAAATCAATCGGTTGCTCGTGTTCAGGGCCAAACTGAGCGGTAGAAACTCCAAGAAGTCCACTTACAGGTAATTTAATATCTGTTATATCTTTATCCTTTAGTCTAGGACTTGGATTTGTGGGATGTGTTGACTCTGGTTTTGGTGTACGTTGTATCGCTAGGACGTGTATCGGTCGCAGGTGGTGGTGTTGCAGTCTTCGGTAAACTGAGTGGCTCTTCTTCTGCAGCAACTGGCCTTTCATCAACGATTAATATATTTGGTTGATCCTTATCTTCGTAGTTTGTATCCTTTTGTTCACACGGTGTAGCTCGATCAATAGATGGTGGCTTTTCAATTAATGGTGGTGGATATTTTTTACGTTTAGCTTGTGTTAGAACGTAACTTTGACCGCCGTACGGTATTTGATCACTTAAGAAGGATGAAATGAAATGTCGTGGAAATTTGGCATGATCCAATCGATCCCTTTCAAGTTTTTGTGGATATCTATTGCAACTTTTTGTTTTCGGCTTTTGAGGTTTGTCAGTTGTTGTGATGTTGCTGCTTTTATTATTATTATAATGATATTGTGGGTTAGGGTTCAATGTGCGCTGCAAATCCATCACACCCGGACGGGTTTCTATATGAAGTCCTGCATTTCTTGCTGAGGGTCCGTCACAATGTTGTAAATGTCTCTCCATTCAACTTTTACTAAGTGTGTGGGTCTGAACTCTGCCAACACGATGATCCGTATGGCTATGGCTCGGGCCAGCCACTCTAAGAATTTTTTAATTCACCCAGTACAAATTCATAATACATAATACATTTTCGTGTACGTTACTTTACGCTTTCCTTTGTGTATGTTGAGTTTACAAGATACAAATTCATAATAACTAATATATTTTTGTATACGCTACTTTATGCTTTCAGCTCGTGGGGTTTGCGTTTATTCGCGGCTGGTTGCGCAAAGCCGTGAATTTAACCTACATGGCGTTACCCTGTAAAATTTGTTTTTCTGCAAAGTTATTGATTTTTTGAGATCTGGTAATCCTGAAATCACTCATGGAAGCACATGTTTATATTCACACCAATTCTCGCGTCAGCACTTATCTACCTACCTGTTACCGAAGATTTATGGTCACTCTTCGACTTGTGTTCAGATTTTTCCGGAAGCGAGATCGAGTGTGGATACTATGTGAGTATATTATGCTTCCAATATTCCCTATTGCCAAGCAACGGACAATGCATACGCTGTCTTCTCCAAGCAAACATGCCCACCACCAATAATCAAAGTCTTCTTACAATGCCATGCCACTTCTGTAGATTTTGATGACCTAAAATTGCCATCAATAGGCAAGTCTACGCACACAAAGCATTACCCTTGACAAGTGAAATCAATTACATATGATACGTGTCCACAACGCCAATTTCTATCCCTATTACCATCTTCCAACGAGCGACGTAAATCATTCCTAATGGTCGGCAAGGCGATCCATACTTAAGAACAGGCACCCTTGGATGAGCAACACGAAAATTTAAGAAAGCGCTCACGAGGTAAATTTCCATGGCTCACAATAACCGCCGTCACGGAAACCTACACGTCAAATTACATCCTTGAACAAGTGACGCGCATCACATCTGCAATGCCGTCCATCCTCAGCCACAGGCATCAATCGGGGAGCAAAACGTACCTTAAGGACGAACTCATTGAATAAATGCTCATGCCTTGAGCACCCGTCGAAAGGCGAACCCGTCGCCCATCCATAATGCAAAGTCACCCATCCACAGCAATCTCCACTTTCACCACGCAACCACTACCGGTCAATTCAGTCATTTCTACAATCTGACGTCCGTTCTTAGCCAAAGACATCAATAGATAAGTAATGCACTCCTCAACCGAGCCCCTATGAAGCAAATACTCATGCCTTACAACACCCGCTTACAGGCAAGCCAATCATCCATCAATAACGCAGTAACCCATCTATATCAGCGCCCGCCATTACCACGTAGCTACTCACACCATCAAAACGCCTACCACGCCTAACGTGATCAAGTAAATCACTCCACCCAAGCGCCTTCAATAAGTGGCACACGCTAAGGAATCTCAAGCCCTACAGCCACCTGGAGCACAACCTATCCACAGAGCTTCCCTGATGGATGTACAACCCTAATACTCGGCAACACACATAGCCTCGGCAACAATCCAAGACTTCCACCACTACCACAGGTGCGAACATAGTTATCCAAGGCACAAACCATTACTTTCATTGACAGCAGCTGCAAGCGCAATCAGGTCTGATTTCCGTCACTAGGTGCCGTGCAAAATCAATCCTAATTTGTATGGAGAAAATGGGTTAGAACTAGTCTTCTATACCTACTGGTATTGTTTCCAATCAACAAGTATAACTGCGAAGAATAAATTCAGGGCGAAGCATGGGAGGTTCCCACATTGAAAGAGGCTGGTAAAAAAACCTATACAAGATATCAGAAATAAATGTTATCCGCGAGAAAGTACATGTAATATTTTTAAAGCTATATTTTAAAAATAATGACGCTGTAATGATAACCTTTGCAGGCAATACACATACTGAGCCTTCTGGGGAAGTTTGGCGTGACCTTCTCGAGTGTAGCGGGGAAATCTACAAGATTTTTACCCCAGTTGCAGTCTTCAAGTAATTCGGCGTTATTTGACGATGCTGAAAAGCCTTGGCTTTCAGATAGGCCTGCAGATCAAAGTCACAATGGTTTAAATCTGGAGAGCATGGGGCTCGCTAAGCCAGCTCGTGCAAGGAACACCTTATGCAGGGTAGCGCGTGGGTGACGGGCTGCGTCTTATTCAACACTAACTTGCTGGAACCAGAAGCACTATGGATTATAGTCTTACTAAATTCTTCGATTTTTAGCCTCAAAAATTCCCTCTGTGTGGCAACCAGCCATTTTTGATAAAAGTTTCGACAACAAACGCCCGTTTTTTGTAACTGAAGACTACATCACCCACCTCTCCGAAGAAGACCAACTCCACTCGTTTGGGACAACCCATCCCCCTATTGCGAATTTAGAAAATGTGGGAGTTTCCCCTGCCCTACTCTGTATATGATGCATTGTTCCTTCTTCTCGATTTGATTCTTATTACGGCGCGGGGTTCCACCGAAAATATTCACAGTATGTTTAACAAACTATTCGTTTATTTTTTCCAATGCTAAAATATCTTCAATGTACACTCCACTATCATTTTGATTTAGTTCTAAGGTTTTTCTTATAAATTTATTTGATTATCAATTATTGAATTGATGAATCTAAACTTTGAAAAGTTTCAATGGATGCAAAACGGACAAACATTCTCCATAATGAGGTCAAGAATATTCAATGGACAAATTATGATCTTTGTAATACGTCAATGCTCATTCCATCATTTTTTCGCTTTTTATCAGCGATGAAAGCCAATTAACTGAAATTCCAATTAAATTCGGAATTCATTATGAAAACATGAAAACAGTTTTATGGCTTGGTAAATTAATTTAAATTGTGAAACTATGCAACATTAAACAAAGGAAATGTAGTGCGGACATAATAAACTTTAAAATTTAACGTAAAATTGTTAACATTCATTCTGCCCACGCTTGAAATGTCCGTTATTGATTCTGATAGGCTTAAACTTGATTTTATTCAACGATTTTAAATTACACATAAATTAAGTTTGAAGTGATGTAAAATATAATTAATTTGAGTTCATTCGAGAGCCAAGAGAATGATGATGGCTGCGGTTAAGTGAGCCCTCGAATTAAATTTATTGCCCATTTCAAAATTTGTACGTGACAATTTTGATGGTCCGGAATATTTTATAATTTTTTTTTTTGTTAAATTATCTTCTAAGATCTCATCTGATATTAAGTTCATGCAATCAAATAAATTTTAATTCACGAATATTTGACAGATTTTGCGAGTAGAAATTCAAACTAGTTTCTAAATGCCCCTGGCTTGAATATTCAACGATATATGTAATTTTCAAAAACTCATTAATAAGAAAAAGCACCGCAAAAAGGACGTTTCTGAATATTCAATCATGACCAACACCTGTGTGGTGAAGTAATATTCATAAAATGAGGCGCCGCGATACCAAAGACACTTTTGAGCTTTAACGTTCCAATTTTTATCGCCCCAGAAGACATTTAAGCTCTAACTAACCAACGCATTAATGTTGCAGGCATCAATAATTTATTGATAGTTCCCATCAATTATGTTGAGACTTAATTAAGAAAAGACAACAAATTTGAGCGGATGGTTCTACTAAAGTTTCACATGGTGTGGGACACACCATTGAACATAATATAAAAATTATAAAAGCTAGTCTTTAGGTGTCGCCCGAGACTAGCATACAAGTCGAGTCAATTAATTGGAAATTCGTCTGTTTATAAATTCCTAGAATGGAAAACAGTTTGATTTAGTCATTAAAATTAATTCCATGCTGTTATTAAAGGCGGCCGCGTGGACTTTTTCTATCGGCCACTTTATCTATTATCGATACTAATCAGTACTAATTAAAGACAAGCCACTGATAACCATCTATTAACTGAAAAATCTTGTAGCCATTATTGGTTTTTTTATCTAATCCAATTTTTTTGTTCATGGACTCGTTTACATAAGCAATATGTAATTCTTTCCATGTATATATCTACCTACATACTCGTAAGTGCTGAGGCTAATGTACCATAAGATGGTGCCACTGACGCTCTCAATCTGTGATCCTGGAAACACAAAATTTTTACACTAATCTATTGTACTTTTATTGTTAACAAATGAAACTAAATTTATAGTATTAGCTAGATAAAGGTTTAAGGTAACTTTGAGAATTATTCTTACAACATGATTTCGTCGATCTACATACATATATGCACGTAAATGCAGCACAGCATCCGTATTCTTGCTACTTACATCGGGCAAAATACCATATTTTCGTGTTTTTACATTTGAAAATGTAAAAATAATAACAAAATAAGTCATTGGAAAGGTATGTACGAGGATCATTCAACAAGTACTTAGCCTACAGAAGAAAAACGAAAATGTTGGAAAGGTGTCAATTTATTTTCCCACATAATCTCCTTCAAGCCCGATACACCTGGCCCAGTGATGCTCTAACTTTTTCAACTCGCCCAAAAATACATTTTCTTGAGGGCTGCAAAATAGGCCTGTGTGGCGGCGATGACCTCCTAATTCGACCCAAATTAATTCCTGGCGAATAATTTTTTCAGGTTTGGAAACAAAAAGTAGTCACAGGGGGCCAAATCTGGAGAGTACGGTGGATGGGGCAGCAATTTGTGGCGCAATTCGACCAATTCGGCCATGACGACGGCGGAGGTGTGAGGCGGCGCGTTGTCGTGGTGCAACAGCACTTTTTTCTTCGCCAAATGGGGCCGCTTTTTCTTCAATTCGACATCAAATCGGCCCAATAAGTCTGCAAAGTAGCGCACCGTGATTGTTTTACCCTTCTACAGGTAATCGATGTGTATCACACCTTGTGAATCCCAGAAAACGGTGGCCATCACCTTTCCGGTGGATCGAACAGTCTTCGCCTTCTTCGGAGCACGTTCGCCGGGTGAAGTCCACTGTTTCGACTGTTCCTTGGTCTCTGATGTGTACCAGTGAATCCATGTTTCGTCGAGGGTCACGAAACGATGCAAGAACTCTCCCGTATTGCGCTGAAACAGCGCTAAACACGTCGCCGATGTGGTCTCACGGTTGCGTTTGTTTTCCGGTGTGAGCAAACGCGGCACCCATCGCGCCGACAGCTTTCTCATGTGCAGTTCTTCATGTAAAATATGATGCACCATTCCTTCTGCGATGCCCACAGTCTCAGTTATCTCGCGAACCTTCAATCGACGGTCTGCCAACACTAGATCGTGGATTTTTTGAACCTTTTCCTCCGTAGCAGCCGTTTTCGGGGCACCGGGGCGTAGCTCATCAAAAACCGACATGCGGCCATGAACAAACTCGTTGAAACAATTCTTGACGGTCGCCATCGAAGGAGAAGAGTCACTGTACACAGCACCCAAGCGATCTTTGATTTTCCCCTTCCAAAAACAAGAATCTAATCACTGAACGATATGGTTCGCTCGCTTCCAAAGGCTATCAAAACAAAACTAATAAAGGGAATTCACTGAAACTTTGACAGTAGGCTACTAAAAAAATGTACTGCACGATAGTCAAACTCCAATTAGACGAATTATCGAAGGACAACGTTCGCCCATACGCGTTAGTATAGATCCTGCAAAAGTGACTGGTAGGCTACATTGACACGGGGGCTAGTTTCAAGTGCTTAGTAGCCGATTTTACAGGAGAAGTCATGATGAACCACGCAGATCAAATCCAGCATTATACTACCTGGTTAAGCATGGCGGAGGGAACTCGTTACTCCGTAGTGGAGAAACTTACGACGGATGTCATCTTTAAAGGTGTGTCCAAGTTCCTGGAGTTCTACCCGAACTAACACAGTACCTTTACCGCAGATCAAATCCAGCATTATACTACCTGGTTAAGCATGGCGGAGGGAACTCGTCACTCCGTAGTGGGGAAACTTATGACGGATGTCATCTTTTAAGGTGTGTCCAAGTTCCTGGAGTTCTACCCGAACTAACACAGCACCTTTACCTAGGGGTGGACTTCGTCCGAAAATTTAATTTTAATCCGGCATTATTTTCTAGCACGATACTTGACTCTGTCGCCACTGTCCATGATGCGACCCTAACTTCTCACTCACTTTGATCTGTACTGGATGCCAATAAACAGCTGCGCCTTGACTCGGCTATATCGGCTTTCCATCGCATGAGAAGAAAGGTCTCGGCAGGGCAAGCTTGGTGTCTCACACGAAGGACGTGAGGGACGCTAAACCCCTCAAGCAGAGACATTTTGCCATATCTCCGGCAAAGGAAAAGTTTTTATATGGCAAAGTTGATCGGATGTTGGCACTAGGCTTGATCGAAGAATCGCAGAGCGTATTGGTTTCACCGGCCGCTTTAGTTGTTAAGCCGAATAAAGTCCGACTATGCTTAGATGCCTGACATTTGAATGCCATCACTGCTAAGGGCGCATATCCCCTACTATTGATTGAAGGTATCCTAAGTCGATTTGGACCTCAAAGACGCTTTCTGGCAAATCCTTTAGATCCTAGCTCAAAAGAAAAGATAGCTTTCACGGTCCTGTGTCGCCCACTGTACCACTTTGTGCTCATGCAATTTAGACTGTGTAATGCTCCTTAAATAATAACGCGCCTTATGGGTAATGTGATACCATCGAATCCACGACACCAAGTTTGCATATATTTGGGTGACCTATTGCTTATAACCGAGACCTTTGACAAACACATCGGCCTGCTTCAGGAAGTGACTTTGAATATCTGGAAGGTAGGGTTAACCATCAACATACAGAAGAGTCAGTTTGTAATGAGGGAGTTTAAGTATTTGGATCATATCATTGGCTATAGTAACATTAGAGCCGACCCGGTCAAGACACAAGCAATTGATGCTTTTCCACTGCCTAAGAACACCAAGCAGTTATGCCGATTCCACGGCTTATGCAGATGGTACCAGAAATTTGTACATGACTATGCAACCATCACCATACCCTTGACCAACATGCTGGGTAAGGGACGAAAGTTCATCTGGGAAGAGCCCAGCTTGCGAGCCTTTGAAGAGCTAAGGAAGAGTCTGACAACAGCCCCCGTACTACATAGCCCGGACTTTAGTAGCCCGTTCTCAATCCAATGTGACCCTAGCCAAAATGGGGTGGGAGCAGTCTTATTTCAGGTTACGCAAGACGGCGAAGAGATCCTTATAGCCTTTACGTCACACAATTTGAACTTGGTCCAGCGGAACTACACTGTTTCTGAGCAGGAATGCTTGGGGGCGGTGTTGGCGGTGAAACGTTTTCGAGCATATGTTGAGAGACAACCCTTCGAAATCGTTACGCATCATGCGTTCCTGAAACGGCTGATGAGCCAAACTAACCTCCATGGCCATTTGGCTAGATGGGCTTCAAAATTGCATGCGTTTGACTTTATGACCTGACACCGGAAAGGAAGGCAATATGTAATAACTTGAAGCATTACACCTTCTATGTCATCTGAAATTAGTGAACATATTTCTTTAAGAGGCTGTAGCGCCACTATCGCCAGCAACTTTCTACGCGAACTTACTTGCAACATTCTACGCGAATTTACCTGCAACATTCTACGCGAATTGACCTGGAAGGTTGACAGAGACACAAGAACGGACGAAGTCATTCCGTCTTCTACGACAACCGCGCATCGTGATCACATCAAATGGAATTGTCCGATTTTATCAATGAGAATAAAGTTTTGTTAAATTAGGCATCTGTCTTTTGATAGAATAAAGCGAAGTGTGTGATCAGTGATAAGCACAATTGGTGACCCTGTAAGGTAATTCGTGCATTTTAACTAATGTCTAAAGACGAGTTCCAGGACGCCAACGGCAGTGCCATCAGTCAATCACGCACCGACTTGAACACGCCGGCGGAGTCGCACGAAATAAATGCAATTGCATTGAAGCTGCCACCATTTTGGTAAAGCGACCCAGACCTATTGTTCGCACGAGTGGAGGTGCAATTCCGATCAAATAATATCTCGAACGATCAATCTCGATTCGACAGAGTTGTGGTAGAGTTAGATGTGGCAGTAATTGCTCAGGTGGCTGATGTAATTCGAGCGCCACCCAACGTAGGAAAATATGCAACGCTGAAGGCAAGGTCAACGTCCGTTTTCGGGATGAATGATCACGAAAGGCTGCACCAACTTTTATATCGACTGGAACTGTATGATCAGCGTCCATCGCAACTTCTTCGAAGGATGCAGTCAATGACAGGTGTTAATGTGCCGGAATCAGTAGTTGAACCATTGTGGTTGCAGTGCATTCCCGTGAACATCCGTGCCATCCTGGCAGTGCCAGAATTTGATAACCTTGAAAAGTTGGCTTGCGCCGCGGATCGCATTGCGAGCTATGACACATCGGATGTTATCGGCAACGTGCAAGGTTGTACAGACACGCATACGTTAGAAAACCCCATCAACGGGAGTGTCAAGGAACAGATTGTGGAGCTCCGGAACAAAGTTAATCGCATGCAATCCAGCTCTTTCAAAGGAAATGTGGCGAAGTGCAACGCAGGCCATTGCTCCTCACGACAGAAAGCACAAGCCCCACAGAAGCCAACTAACGAGTGGTGTTATTTTCACAGGAAATTAGCTGCTGCGGCAAGACCCTGCAGACTTCCGTGTGCAGTTTGCGTTTCACCAGTGGAAAACTCATTGAACTATTAGCACCGCAGGCGATAACTGGTGGTTCTTCAATAAATCGCCTGCTAATTCACGATCCCAAAACCAAATTAACATTCCTAGTCGACACCGCAGCAGATGTTTCCGTCATGCCTACCTCGAAATTCCAAAGTACTCGTAAATCCTCCACATATAAGCTGTTTGCAGCAAACGGCTCGCAGATCGTCACTTACGGTAGGACAAGATTGGAGCTGTCTTTCGAGTTTCGCCGCAGTTTTAGATGGAGTTGCTATGTTGCGAAAGTCGCCCGCCCAATCTTGGGAGCTGATTTTTTGAGACAATATGGCCTCCTTGTAGACTTTTGAAATCGACGCCTTACCGACCCCAGCACAAGAAATTCAGCGTCAGGCCAAGTTCACCGGTACCAAGGCGATTCCATCGCGACGGTAAATGTTAAATCGCGTTATCACGCACTTCTCAAAGAATTCTCCAGCATAATGAATCCCGCCATCAAAACGAATGCTTCACCCCACACCGTCCGTCACCACATAATAACCACTGGCCCGCCGGCTCGATCAAGTAAAGTACGAAGCAGCGAAAGCAAAATTCCAATTCCTACTGGATAAGGGATATTGTCGTCCATCAAGCAGCCCATGGGCCAGTCCCCTTCATCTCGTAAGCAAAAAGGATGGCTCATGGCGCCCGTGTGGTGACTACAGATGACGAAATGCTGTCACCATTCCAGACAGCTACCCGATGCGGCATATTCAGGACGTAACACTTGACCTTGCTGGCAAACGAAATTTTTCAAAGATTGATCTCTTCAAGGCGTTCCATCAAATACCAATTAAGGAGGAGGACATTCCGAAGACGGCTGTAACAACACCATTTGGTGTATACAAATTCACCGTTATGACATTCGGTCTCCGAAATGCAGCACAATCCTTCCAACGCTTCATGGACCAGGTGCTCCAAGGCCTCAATTGCTGCACATGCTATATAGACGATATCCTCGTTGCTTCCGAATCGGAAGAACAACACGAGAAACATCTTCGATCGGTTTTCAAACGCCTTGCAAGGTACGGCTTCATAATCAACTTTGCGAAATGTACGTTTGGGCAGAAAAAGCTGAGTATCTAGGCCATTGTATCAACGCTGACGGCATCTCCCCACCGTCATCACGAGTCCAAGCAATTCAGAATTACAAAAAACCTTCGACGGTTTGTGAGCACCGCCGATTTCTGGGAACAATCAATTTCCATCGACGCTTCATTCGAAATGCAGCCAATCTCCAAGCACCATTAAATAATTACTGTGTCGCTTCGAAAAAGAAAGACAACACACCAATCGTTTGGCCCCCGAGGCAGAGAAAGCTTTCCATCTATGCAAAAACAGTTTAGCTGGCGCCACGCTGCTTGTACATTTCCAAGCAAATGAACCGCTCAGGCTAGCTACAAATGCATTGGATGTAGCGGTAGGTGCAGTGCTTGAGCAGAAACAAGCACACCAACGGCTACCACTTGCCTTTTTCCAAAAAAAGTTGTCTACGCCAGGAACCAAGTACAGCGTTTACGACCGTGAGTTACTCGCTATCTACAGCAGTATTCGCCGTTTTTGACATTACGTAGAAGGAGCAGAGTTTCATATACTCACCGACCATAAGCCACTCATCCACACGTTTGCACAACCATCCGACAAAGCTTCACCACGACAGCTCCGACACCTAAGCTTTATATCACAATTCAGCACTGATATTTGGCACATTCCAGGAGCCACCAACGAAGTCGCGGATGCCTTGTCCCGGATCGAAACAATTTCGACGCCAACTTTCATCGATATCACAGAGTTGATGCGCGAACAGCAAAACGATGCCGAATTGCAGGAGCTACTCCACAACAATAAAACGTCACTGAAGCTAGAACGTATTGTCGTGGAAGACAACCTAGAGATAATAGGCGAGAAGTCACTCACACTCAGTCGCCCCTTTGTTCCTGGAAATTTGTGTAGGAAAATATTTGATATCTTCCATCAACCGTTGCACCCAAGCGGCCGTGCAACGTTTAGATCAATCAGTAACAAGTTTGTATGGACAAGCATGAAAAAAGACATTCGCATATGGGGTCGTAGTTGTGTGCACTGCCAGCATTCAAAGGTTGGCCGCCACCAAAAGAATGTTCTGCAAACCTTCCAGATGCCTGACGAGCGGTTCCAGCACGTCCACCTTGACATCGTTGGCCCGCTAATCCCCACGCAAGGATATAAATATTGTCTCACGATCATAGACCGTTTTTCACGATGGCCTGAAGCTGTCCCATTGGCTGACCAGACCGCGGATATGGTTGCTCGAGGCTTTTTTAACAATTGGGTGGCACGATTCGGCGTACTGCGCACCGCCACTACCAACCAGGGTACCCAGTTCGAATCCTCATTATTCAAAGCGCTAACTGTCTTCATGGGTTGTGAACGGAGCAGAACCACGCCGTACTATCCATCCTCAAACGGAATGATCGAGCGTTGGTATCGTATGCTCAAGTCTGCCATAATGTGCCACTTAAAGAACACACAATGGCCCAGCGTACTCCCCATCGTGTTATTGGGATTGCGAGGAACTGTCAAGGAGAACCTGTCAGCTTCATGTGCAGAAATGTTATATGGAACAACAATTTCATTCCCAGGAGAACTGGTTGTCCCACGGATTCCTCACCGGCCTGCGCGACTTAATGAGCCAACTTCGCCCTGTACCTCCACTAAACCGCAACCCGCGAACGACTTTCGCCAACAGTCACCCGCGTACCTGCACTCACGTTTTCTTAAGAGTAGATGCCGTAAAGAAGCCGCTAACGCAGTCCTACTCGGGTTCCCATAAAGTGCTGCAACGAGATTCAAACATGGTTTACGCAATCGACGTCAACGGCCGAATGTTTCGACGGAAAGACTAAAGCCCGCGTTTATCGAAGCAGACCCAGCCTCTTCACCCAAAAGTCGCAGCGAGGACTCAGCAAAATTAACTTCCAGTACACAACCATTGCCAGCCATATTGTCCGAGACGTCCACCCAAGTTCGCAAGGCAACACCGTCAATGACTGCAATGCCTATGACACAATCACCGCCAGCGGTGCCACCCAGAGTTAGCCCTCCTAATTTCAACACTGGTCAGACGCCGGTAACGCAATCCCAAATCAACAGCCTGCCTTTGCCTGCTCAACGTTGTATATTACCTCCCATCAATGCTCCGCCAACAACGATGACGACATACAGGCCGAGTAGCAAGTTGTCGCGACGGTTCGAAGCGTAAACACTCTGTACAGCGACACATCGTGACATCAATACCAATGTCACTTCGGAGGGAGTGATGTAGCGCCACTATCGCCAGCAACTTTCTACGTGAATTTACCTGCAACATTCTACACGAATTGACCGGGAATGTTGACAGAGACACAAGAAAGAACGAAGTCATTCCGTCTTCTTCGACAACCGCGCGTCGTGATCACACCAAATGGAATTGTCCGATTTTATTAATGAGAATAAAGTTTTGTTAAATTGGGCAACTGTCTTTTGATAGAATAAAGCGAAGTGTGCGATCAGTGATACGCACAAGGCTCTGCATCCATAGACTCGAGATATGTAATGCACGACACTACCAGCGCAGAAGCCTAGCTATGAAAAGTCTTAAACGTATGATAAGCAATTAAGCTAGTTGCTGGCAAGATCTCATTTGTGATATAAACAGGGATCCTTGAGGCCTTTGCTATAGGCTATTCGTACAGCAATGGTGGAACGACTTTTTGAAGCTATATGCAGTACGATAGGTCCCCAGTGGCATAGGTTCTGTTTAGCATACAAAACGGACGTATGTAAACTTTGACTCGGTATTCACCTTCTCCTTGCTAATCAGTACGAGACTCATTACCTTCAAGTAACCCTGGCATATTCCTTCACACAGGCATGCATTGAACGTACTAAGTAGATAGCTAGTGGTAAAAAGGTTCAACATCAGGGCAACCTCAGCTAGTATCCTAGTAGATTCTGGTGCCTTTTTACTATGATAAACAAAACATCTTTCTCCACCTCTAACATAATGAAAAGTGGACATTGCGCTACGGATGGCATTAGCATGGACGAGGAGCCTGCACAAATTTGCCCATCTTTTTTGTCTCGAGTGGGCAGAGCATAAAATGGGCGTTGAAGCAATAAATCCATCACCCGAGTAATAATAAATATTGTCACCTATAAAATTTGGTATACTAAGAGTGAATTATTTATCGAAAATATAAAAACCTCTAAAGGTGTATGGGCTCCAATCCATCTTAGGCTAAATTAAGATTCACCACTGCAACTTGAATCAAATTTACATAGCATGTTTTAAAATCGAGATAGTATAAATAAAATGATTTCGTCTAACCTGTTAGGGTAAATATAACTAGGCTCCAACAGCCACCGGAGCACCATTCGCACACAATGCTGACCATGATGGAAAGTAGAGTATCTTTCGAGTTCAATTGGACCAGTTGTCAGCCAAGTATGCTGAAGCGGACAGCTCGTATTCTTCATACAAGTAGTTTGAGATTTATTGAGCAAACGCATCAGAAAAACTTGAAGACTCTCCAGGAGGTTGGCGTATGTGAATCACATTGGCCCGTGCTTGGGAAGCTAAACCGTACTCGTTATACTTAGATAAGCCGATGTATGATTTAGATTTGGATGCTTAAGGTAAAGCTGTACTGTTTGAAAAGATGTTAAAAGTCCATTTAGGACTGCAGCGGTGGACTGCTGCCTCAGCGAGTGAAAAATTAGTGCAGCTAGAAACGGCTTTGTCATCAGCTCTTTTTTCGCAATCTTCGTCTCCTGAGGAGTGCGAAAAAGTTAGCTCTCCTGTAGTAATCAAGCAGTTTTTATATCAAACTGCTCGAAGAACTTCCACGAGAAGAGAGCAGAAGTTAGGGGATACGACGATCAAATTAAAAAAAAATCAAACAAGAAAATTATGAACCAAAACTAGAAAACGTTTTCTCACCGATGCAATCTATGGTAACGTTTGCACATAATAAGCTATCATTTCTAAATGGAACAATTATAATATCCTTCGATACGACGCAAAACTCTGATTTATCAAAACCAACAACAGTATCGTTCGTAAGTCAGCCGAAGTGAATATCCTTATTTAGTTCACAACAAATACAAACAAGCACACTCGAAGTCATCCAGTTCCATCGGTATCAAAGTCAAATAGTAGTCTGAATATTTTTGCCACAGACAATTATTCAACCTGCAAACACAGTATCGAAGGTTGAATCTCCTACACAAATCAAAGTATCCCACCTTCCATATCATTACTGGTTCCCTCGAAGCTATGACCAACCGTTCCGTTAATGAATGGGATAGTAGTCGAACAACAACCGTGCCGAGCAATCTACACAGTAAGTTGCATTCCAACAACAGTAGCTGCTCAATGCAAATGGGGAAAAGGAACCGGCCGGGGAGACAACTATGATAAGAATTCCGTTTCATCGCTAGCTATTTAGTTTTGTGAAAGGGACGCGGTAAATTCCTTGTAGCAAGTGTTTTCTACGAAATAATCATCAGTATACCTTAACTATCAACCAAAAACAATTGAATAAATTGATATTGTGGCTAGGTATTTGAGTGTGTCATATAGGTCGTAAAAAGCGCGAGTTTCTCAGCCGCCAAGGTTTGGAAAATTTCGTGTGGAAAGTGAAAAGATGGGAGTGCTACGAGACGGAAAAAGGAACTATAGAAAGGCTGAGTTTTGTGTCGCTTATTGTTGCGGGTAAAGTGTCGTGGATCGTGGAGTAAATTCACTCGCAGTATTGCAGGTGGAAAAGAAATTCGACGAATGGACGTCGAAAGCTCCTAACACTGGGTTTTCGCTCGTGGCATAAATTTTGACGTGAGATAGTTTTCCAATAGATCGCGCGGATAAGTTGGCGATCGGGAGTTGAATTATTTATTGGCTATGAGTGTAAGCGCCGCTTGTTGGGCATAGAACTGGACCGGAAAACTCACAGTCAGTCAAAAGTTACTGGTGCGAGTAGATAAATAGTCACGGCGGAGTCGAGTTTGGGGCCAACGGTAGGGTACACGTGACGAGGACACAAATAATGTGATGTGAGCGTGAACATCACGGTCAGCGTGAAGCAAGGAGAATTGCCGTCCGGAAAAAGTCAGTGAAAGAATGGGTGAGTGAAATTTGATTTGAAGTGGGGAGTTTTAACGACAGCTGCAACAAAAAAGGATGCATAGTGCAACTGAGCGAATTGAACGATATTAGTGTGTTACGGCAGGAGAAGGACTTACTTATTTGAAGGACTTACAAATAGAGAAAATTCCTACCATCTTACCTGGGTTGTCCTGCTCAATTTCTTCCAAGACACAAAAAGCACAACAAGGAGTTATCATCCGGACATATAGTTTGAGTGAACTATGGAAAAAGTGCTAAAACACTTAAAGTATTCATAGAATCAGAGAGAGAGAGAGAGAGAGAGAGAGCGTGAAGCCTCAAAAGTGTGAGATTTGTTTTTATTATTTTGATTTTGAGCGGCTGCTCCGTTTTTTGTTTTGTTCTAAAGTAGTTCAGAGAGAAAAGAGGAAGAATATCAACGCCAAACTTTTCAAAATCGAGACATGAAGTGTTTCAAACTGATAATATTTACTCGAAAAAAGAAATGACATCATTATTTTGATTTTTGGTAATATGTACCTTGCGACGAAGTTTCAAAGTTTCTTTCTATATTTTGGGTTTCTCGTATTGACAAAAAATTTATAATACAAACAAAATGAGAGTTTCGTAGTATCACAAGTGGAGTTTTTACTGTTAGCCTATAAATACTAGCTAAATAAAACTGTTAGTTATTCAAATGATTAGTTGGAAACTCTTTTGAATTCATTCGTCTTATCTATTGATTTGAAATACTATTAAAAAAGTTTGTAGAAACATAAAATGATTTGTTGAGCTCCACCTTAACTCGGTCTTCTTTGATCTTCTCTACCAGGTATGGGATCCGTAACGTCGGTGGGCTCGACCACAAAAATGAGGTGGACATCGGACCTAGCTTCCTCTTTGCTGTTTCAGGGGCTCTTGCCTGGGATGATTGGCCTTCCATTTTCTCAATATGGCCAAGTCATCGTGTTGATCTTTGATCTGGTTGAGAGGGGTGCAAGGGGACACCACTATCACGTGGATTCCCCACTCTTTGTGGGCTATGACCATCCACGCCCATGATACGTTCGCATCTTTTTGTGAAGTCGGTCCATGCGCTGGCAAAAAGAACCCGCCTCATGACACTGCAACGCAAGCTGCCAGCACGCTTACGTATCACCATGCAAGGCTTTTTCCAGGTGAGCACTAGTTTTTCACTCGCTGAGGCAGCAGTCCACTGCTGCAGTCCTAAACAGACTTTGAGTATCTTTTCAAACACCACAAAGCTGATAACATTAAAAATAATTCTAGTTGATCTCACAAGATTTTCTGAATAGCCTTTGCACAAATATTATCCCCATGGCAAAGAAAAGGACTGAAATATTATACCAGTACCTTGAGTTTGTTCGAACTCAAGGACAACTCACAAAACGAATAAAACAATACAATTGGAGGTAGCCTCACCTGCTGATATGAAGAATTTGTTTCACCCGGGTTCGTCAAGGCCAGCTGAAGTTTGCACATCAAGTGCAATTGGAAGGCAAGTTTTATTAAGAATTGTAGAACAATATTGCAAAAAATATTGCAAAGCACTTGAGGATAAATGTAAAATACAGAAGTGTGATGGCTGTTCTGATTTGATAAAAACAAAAACACAATTGCTTATTTTTACACCCACGCGGCGGCCATCCTGAAGGCATATAGCAATAATACCACTGGCATTCGGACCAGTTCAACTCGAAACAGTTTAGAAGCAATGTTGCAAGCAAATTTGCTGTGAATCATATTGAGAACTTATATTGCTGTTCAACTTTGTTGCAGATAATGTGAAAGTCTGTTGCTGACTGATTTGCTGTAAACCAACCCGAATTCCAAATCGGAGAATGGCAGAGAGAAAAAGTTCGTTTACTAAGGGAAATCAATTCCCAGTAAACGATCAGACGCCACCTTTGAATTGAAAACAGACCCTCAATTGGGGTTTTTCAATACTTTGCATGCTTGTCTTGAATTGTTGCCCGCTAGACTTACATCGATACTTCTCAATAAGTCGTCGAAGTATTTTCTTTTCTTAATTCTAATTATATCGTTTGCTGCTCTTCTAAGATTTTTATCATGTTCTCTCTTTGGTCTGGTTTTCCTACTTACACATACTTTGTACGCCTAATTTTTTCATCTGACGCATTTCAGCACCCATCATCGAACCAATCATTTCTTATGCATCGCATTTGATGTCTGGTCGTCTCTCCTGCCACGGTCTTCATTGTCGCTTGCACTTCCACCAATAGCTCGTTACTTGTTTTCAGCGCTGTATCAGACAGGATGAGAGCTAGCTTGTTGTCGAGAGTCTCCGTGAAATTTTTCGCCACATATACCGTTTGGAGCCTTTCGATGTCGAAATTTCATAGCGGGCTGGTCTTCACTAAATACACCTTTGACATACGCCATCGATAAGTCAATTTGATCAAGTAATGATCTGAGTTACAATTCGCTCCTCGGTATGTACGTCAAGTATGTTGGAGGCCCAACGTTGTTGGATCAGAATATGGTCAATCTAGTTTTGTATGTTGCCATCCGGTGATATCTAGGTCATTTTATGTATTCGTGAATATAGGAAGCAAGTCACTCGTATGACTAGAATTCTACTACATGCAAAGTCGATCAGGTGCTGGCCGCTCTCATTTGCTTCAACGTGGAAGCTTTACCCTCCAGTCGTTCCCCGATGAGATATCTCATTGCAATTCTTAGCTTTGAAATCATCCAGAATTATTTTTGTGTCGTTTTGTTTCCAGATGATTGTAGAACGTTTCCTTGGATTCTTCATCCTTTTTTTGGGCAGGAAATATGGATTTATTTATTTATTCAAATTTTGAAGAATTTCGCTTTAAAATGGATTGCATACAAACGTTCATTAATTACCTTAAAATTAGTAACATGTGATTTGAACTCCCTATGCACAATGAAGGCTACTCCGAGTTCCCTTTCCAACCGGCTTCTCACTTTTGAGCATTTTGAACGATCTCATGTCTTCAATAACACTTCCAGTCCAATTCATTTCTTGGGTTGCCAGAATGTTAAATTTAATAGCGCCAGAAGTGTTCCGTAATTCGACATTCCAGGATCCAATATCATAGCCCATTTTTCGGTTGCGTTGTATTTACCGTAGGTCCACTCCAGTTCAAGGTTCTGTTGCAGGTTTTGAAACAATTTACGGTTGTTTCAGGGACGAGAAGTTAACCTGTCGCCCAACCTCCATACTGCCTTGCTCGAACCGATAGCAACGATCAAAATAAGAAACATTGACTGCGTCACAGATCTGGCCGAGGTAGAAGAGGCCATCAAAAGGGAGTTCTCTAGCGTGGGTAGTATCTAAGTAAGGCTAACACCAGAAAACCAAAGGGAACAATGCATGGCCATCATTGACCTGACCGAAAATGACGACGAACAATTTCTGAATAAGGGCATAGTAGGAATAGGGTGGGTTGTCTGCAGAATGCAGCAGAGAGCAGCGCCTTTTCAATGTTTCAAATACCTTGGATATAGTCAGACTGCAATATATGCAAAGAATCCGATAGGATTTCCTTATATTACAAATGCTGTGAAATGGGACATAAAAGAAAAGAGCATACAAAGCAGTCACATTTTGAAAGGATGCTGATTCAAGACCGGATCTTGGGCGTGTCTTGAGATCAAAGAAATGTCAGGTTCCCCACGAAGCCCTCGCGAGGCAAAATCAAAACTTCAATGATCTGTATTCTGCAGCTAAACCGACACCGCAGTTCAACCGTCTATAATATGTTTGCGGTTTGCGAAGGGCAATTTTATGCTGCAGAGTGAGCAACACCATGATAAGGATTCGGCATCATGGTATCCTGATGAAACTGGTACTGCCTCCGTCTGGGTTCGGAATAGTGATTTCTGCGCGGAGAGTTGTAGACGGGGTGATGGTTTAGTGTGGGTTCGGTGCTCAGGGACCATCTTCTTTAGTATGAAGCTAACGCCGAACGAATTGATATCATCTTGCTAAGCCAAACTTAATGCTTTGGAGGGTGCTTTCTCGAATGCAAATGGCAACGTACTCGTTGGGGGAGATTTCAAAGCCTCAATCAAATCCGCGGGGAAAACGGATCCAAGAAATTGCGGCTACGACGGTGCTCGTCGTATCAAACACTGGAAGTACGTCAGTTCTCTGCCGTATTGGCTATAAAAGAATCATACTGGACGTGACATTCGCCTTGGAGTCTTAAGTATGGAGGATACAGTATCGGAAGGTATTAGAGGACTACTCAGCCAGTGATGATCAGTGCATTCTGCTTGAGATTCGTTATATTTTCTCCTGATGTCCATGCCTTCGACTTTCTACAATTTGGTGGGACATCGGAATGATAGACGTCAAGAGGTTCATCGAGGTACACACAGTAGGTGCCTTACTGCAGGAACATTTGTAAGGGATGGAAAAGCTTGCAGCTCAAGGCATGGTTAACTCAACTATGAGCATCATCACAATTGATTGCAATGCTTGTATTCCCTTTCGAAAACCCAGCTACGGGAAGCCTTCAGTGTGCTGGTGGTCAACTGAAATCGCTGAAAATCATAGAGAGTGTCACAAGCTTCGGCGTGAGGTTCAGCACGCATTGAACCGTGACGAGGCAAGCAACCAGTTATCAGCATAGAAGTTGGCCAGGAAATGCCTTCGTGAATTGATTAACGCCAGCAAGGCTTACTGCTGGTAAGATTTAGTAGCCAATGTGAACAAGGATCCGTGGGGCCTTGGCTACTAGCTAGTTATGTGGAAGCTTGGTGCACTACGGAAGCCTTGCATATATGATACGGAAAAGATGGAAGAGATAGTGTGGGCACTCTTACCAGCCAATCCTGTCTGTGTTGACGCTGTCCATGGTGAAACAGCAGTTGAGTCTTCACTTTCCACACAGCCGGAACTGGAAGAGGCAGTTCTTCCACTAAAAGTCAGGAAGGCTCCAGGTCAAGATAGTGTTCCAGCTAAGGTGTTGCAACTTTTCTATCACCATTGTCTTAATTTGCTGCTCAGCACATTCAATGCTTGCCTACGGCACGAGGTTATCCCGGGACGATGGAAGGTAGTGAGGCTCGAACCAAGGAGAAAGAAAATCTCGGGTTGCCGTCTGTATATCGCCCGTTATTTATGCTATGCAATGTAGGGAAAATGCTGAAGAAGCTCATGGAAGGAAGACTCGCTAACGCGAACTGCTAGGAATCTGTCTCCTTGGCAGTACGGCTTTTGAGCAGGATGCTAAACCATTGATACGATTGCAGAGGTGGTGAGCGCGGTCCAAAAGGAAGAGGCATATAGTCGCACCAAGCGACAGATCGTCCTGTTGGTGACATTCGACGTTAAGAATACCTTTAACTTCGCTAGATGGGTTGAGGTTCTGGATACGCTGGAAATGCCTTGTCAAACTCCAGAATATCTAATGTGGCTTACGGACTACTTGAAAAATTGAACCTTGCCTTAAGACACGACACAGGGCCAATGAAGGGTGGAAGTTACACCAGGTGTTGCCCAGAGATCTATCCTTGTTCCAGACTTGTGGAACGTGTCTTACGATTGGCTACTGTGACTGGAGATACCAGATGAGTCACGCTTGATCGGCTTTGCGTATGATGTTGCTGCTCTGGTCGTTTGGACGCACCATTGAACAAGCGCAACTTAGTCTAGGCATGCTTACGTGTCAAGTGAAAGACTAGATGACTGCTTGTGGGCTCAATTTAGCACTGGAGGAAACTAAAGTGGCCATCATGGCACAAAAGAGAATCCTTAGAGTAAGGATGCTCGGTATTGGAGACATACAAATCGGATTGAAACCACCGGTGAAGTACCTGGGGGTACTGATCGACTCGAAGACGACTTTTTTGGGCAAATCAGGGCAACAGCTGAGAAGTTTGCTTCAGTATTATCGGCTCTAAGTCGACTTATGGTCAACGTAGTGGACCCAGTCCATCAAGAAGACGCCTCTTGATAAGTGCTGCAGGGTCAGTGCTATTGTACGGAGCAGAAATATAGGGCGATGCTCTCAGTAAGGAGGTATACCAAAAACCCGTTGCACAGGTACAGAGATGAGGAGCACTGAGGACTGCATCATCATATTTGACTGTCTCTGATTCGGTGATGAAGGTGGACTGCGCGGCTCATCCCGGCTGTGAGACCGTGGCTAAATTGAAGGCATGGTGAGATTGACTTCTATCTGGCCCAGGTTTTGACTGGATATTGGTGTTTTCAGTCTCACTTGCACAAGATTAGTAAGTCACGGTCCCTTGATTGCCAGTTTTGCCCCGGAGAGGAAGACAATGCCTGGCACACATTTTTTGCGTTCATAAAATGGGGTGGGCTGTGAAAGGACCTTCACAGGGAAACGGCACTGCTCACCCCGGATAGTACAGTCGCAGTCATACTCGAATCGGTAGACAAACGGAACTAGTAGGTACATTACGTTCGGATAGTCCTAAAGGATAAAAGGGCTTCACAGTGGCTGGGGTGTTGGGGCTGGGTGATCGCTTGTCTGGCACTTCCCTTTCCCTTCTCGCCTCCCGCTAGAAGAGGTATCCCTCAGCTTGAAGGTACCTCATGGCAAAACATAACGAGACCTGGCCCGAAGTAATGTGTCAAAGGGTTCCAGGCTGGGTTCTCGGGTTGACAGGGGAGGCCTGTAGTTGGTAGTTTGGCCGCTTACAAGTATGTGAGTCCCACACTCTGTGCGTAAATGACACTCACCTTGCAACCACAGAAAAAAAAGTATCATGGTCATAACTTTCAATTACAATATCAGGCACGGAGTACTCACTTTCACCTTCTTACGTCCCCACAAATGCAGTGTAGGTACGACTGAGTAACAGAGCTCTAGGTGTATTTGTAGCTATTGGCATTTCTCGGTATTTGATGCAACATCATTGGGGAACCCGTAAACCTAATATACAACCCCGAGACCATTTGCTCACATATAACATAGTTGTGGGATCTAGGATGAGGAATTATGGAAGCTGTAAGCAGGGGTAACAAGGGGATCCCTTTCCTTTCTGAAATGGGTTTTCAACCGTCCATGGTGGAGTTTTTTATTTAAGACTATGTTTTTATATTAGTTCATTATATACAGGATTATCCATTTCGTGCTTGGGAAAGTATAACCCTGCCATCTGACATCTGTCAAAATTAGATGTAATTCAAAGCGTGTTTTTTTTAGTTAAAGGTTTGCCATTTAGAAATATGGATCCTTTAACAGTCAAAGAACGTGTTAAAATTATTAAATTTTATTATAAAAATGGTGATTCTACTGTATCAACATTTAGGGCTTTACGAGGCGATTACGTTGGACATAATCGACCTACACAGCAAACAATTTCGAATACAGTGAGAAAGTTTGAAGAGACTGGATTGGTTATTGATATTGCAAGGCCTGTGCATCATCGCAATATTCGTTCCGCTGAAAATGTCACTGTCGTTGCTCAAAGTGTGGAGGAAGACCCGAATTTGTCGATTCCTCGACGTGCTCAACATTTGGGCTTGTCTTACGGCTCATTGTGGAAGATTTTGCATTTGGATTTGCATCTCCATTCATACAAAATCCAACTCACTTAAAAACTTAAGCCTCAAGACCATACACAACGCAGAATGTATGCGAATTGGGTGATTGAACAACAAGCCATTGATAACGATTTTTCGAACAAAATTTTCTTCAGTGATGAGGCTTATTTTTCGCCCAGTGGTTACGTAAATAAACAGAATTGCCGCATGTGGGGCTCTCAAAATCCTCAGATGATTGCAGAAAAGCCTTTGCATCCGGAAAAAGTCACCTTTTGGTGTGCATTATGGTCTGGTGGTGCTATTGGCCCATGTTTTTTTTGAAAACGATCAAGGAAGAGCCATGTCAGTCAATTCGGATGTTAACCGATTTTTTTTGGTGAGAAATTGAAGATTATGATCTGGAAAATATGTGGTTCCAACAGGATGGAGCCACAAGCCACACAAAACAGGCTAATCGAGCAATTTTGCAAGAGAAATTTCCAGGACGCGTAATTTCGAGATTGAGTGATGTCAATTGGCCCGCAAGATCCTGCGACCTAAAACCTTTAAATTTCTTTTTATGGAGCTATGTGAAAGATCGTGTTTACGTGAACAATCCTCGAAATCTTGAGCAATTGAAAACCAATATTCGTGAAGTTATGGCCGAATTATTGCCGGAAATGTGCGGAAATGTCATTGAAAATTACCTCAAAAGGATTGAAGCCTGTAAGGGGCCCCGTGGAGGACATATGAATGATGTTGCGTTTCACGTACCATGGCAAAGTTCAACCTTTATATTGAATAAAAAAGTTCGTTTCCATCTGAATATTTTATGTGTTTTCTTTAGCTTTACTTTCCCAAGCGTAAAATGGGTAACCCTATACTAAGTAAGGTGTTTTGGAATATTGAGCATTCTGAATTTCATTTCATTCTCACACCAATCTTTGATATTAAAATTTAATATCTTGTCGCGAAGTCAATCAGAATAGAATTTACTTTGTTTTACTTTGCCAAGTTTCTGCTTTATTTTCAATTATTCTTAAAACGAAGTATAAAATGACTGTCTAATGATATTTAATTCTAATAGTAGCAGCCTTTACTCCGAACTTGAAACGTTTAACACATTTTAAAACTCAGACAGTAGACTACAATGTATTATGTATCACTGACATTGTTTCAATCTAATTTATATTTAAATTTATAGATTTCCTTTTTTTTATCTTTCTACTTGTTTTTGCATGATTTTCTGGTTTCTTTCTCAATTAACATTTCTTCTGACAACGATTTCTGATTAGTTATCATTATTCAAAACTTCGATTAAAATTAATTATAAAATTACTTTCATTGCATACTTGATGCGCACATATTTATGCTATAACAAAAGACACATAAAGTAATGGATGCGAAATAAACTTATTTTCATCCATACCCATCACTAGAGTATTCACACACTCAAGTGGCTCTCGAGTTGCGTTCACGAAAAGACCATTCTTCTTATACTTTAACCCCTGAATTGTCAACAAAATATCAACCATATGATTGAAAACATATGGTTCGTGAAAATTCAACAGATGACGGGAAACATCTAATCAAATTGAATTTGAAATTGTACACAGAACAATTTCTTTAAGATGAGACATGTTGAATGTAGCGCAAAAGCATTGCAAACGTGATAATTAACTAAACAGAAAAGTTTGCCAGGGATAGCGAGGGGTTTTGCGTCGGGAAACGAAAAATGTAGTGATGTGTGTGGGATTTAAAACGGCTATAGGACGCATGTCACGGACGTATCCTTCGTAGGTAAGTCATGTTGAATCTTTTATATCGCTTAAGTTAGAATATCCGTACGGAAAATTGATTTACTTCAAGATGCGAAAATTGATAGGAGACGTCACATCAAATTCATTTGAAATTCGAATCAATAGCTGATAACACGCCGACTTCATGCCACATCATAAAGCTCTTGTGACGTATTTTGCATGCATTCTCTCTGGCATCTATGGTTATAACCAATGGTTCGTCGTCTACAAATCGCTGCATCCCTTGATAATCATCACCACCAAAAGTACCACCATTTCGTGTTGCACCCATTTTGGTGACAAAGTGTGAGTTTGTGAATCGTAAAATTGAATTTTGTAATCGCTTATGTTGCGCCAAGTAGACTATAGCACCGACTGGTACCGATATAATTATGAATTGGGAATGGTTGAAAAATAATCGAAATAATTATGCACACTTATGCTAAAACTGCCTTACCTATAGCCACCCTCTGAGCTCAGAAGGTATTCGCCTGAACACGATATACATATATGATAACTACGACAGATTTGTCACTTAATCTGCAAATTAGCACCAAGCTGGGCATAACTTTAGTCGGCACAGATGTCTGTATGCTACGTCAGTGTTCTTTTTCCTCCGATAGATGTTGGCAATGCACAGCCACTTAGGGCACGGAGTCAAAACAGTATATCATTGGAATTCATATGGAAGCATCTTTAACTGTGCCAAAAAAAATGGTGTTGTACTCACCTCTTTCTACCAAGAAGGTCAGCCCAATCAACCTGAATTGCTTCTCCGGGTTTTCCTTTCACTTGAATGTCCTGGAATGAATTCGTGATGTTATAGCACTTTCACAGCAAAACAATCGAGCATGAGCAAACTTAAACCGTAGGCCAAAACCAAACGAGGCACATTCACTCCCAGATAGTTTTGCGGATTTCGCAACTACGCACGAAATATTCAAAAATTGACTCCGACGGTCAGTGAAATTCCCACTTTTTCCAACCATCTATTAATAATTATCAACTCTATAAATCCCCTTGTGTTTTCCATAACAACGGATCCCGGACGGAAATCTGCCACTCAGACACTTGTCACCTCTGATTAGGGCTACCATAGTGCCGAATGCCAAATCCCTTTCGGAGACCAAGCCAGTCAGTTATTAGAAGTTGATCTTCAAGATCGTCAAAACGAAAAAAAAAGGTTCCTTGCAAGCTGTACTTTTTGACGTATTTCGTCTCTTTCATAACTGGTTCTCGTCATTCAAGAAATTTTCCCGCGAAAATCAATAAGTTTCTCCCCAACAACTAACTCTAAACAGATTCTCCCTAGACTATTGTATTGACTGATGTTAGTACGAGGGTCATTTGAAAAGTTTTCCGTGTTTTAAAGGAAAACACATAATTCAAGCCAAACAAAATTTTATTTCTCGACATAGTCTCCAAGCAAGTCAATACACTTGATTAAACCCTTTTCCCAACCCTTCAGACCATTAGAAAAAAATTCTTTAGGTAAACCTGAAAAATACAGGTTTGCTGCCTTCTCAACCTCGGTATTTGACCCAAATTCAAGTTGGGGAACAAAAAAGTCATTCAGAGCTAGGTCTGGTGAGTAGGGTGGATGTTGAAGCAATTCGACCGATTTCGCCATTGCAACTTGTCTTGATGAAACAGCACCTTCCTCCTCGCCAAGTGTGGTCGCTTCTTTTTGAGCTCCATCTTCAATTGGTCCAGTAATGCAGCGTCATAGGATCCATCAATGATTTAATCAGTTAAGATAATCAACCATAATTACTCCACGGCTGTCCCAAAAAAACTGTCAACTTTATTTTTCCGGCAGAACAAAAGATCTCCGCCTTCGGCGGAACTAGTTCCCCTACCACAATCCACTGCATTGACTGTCGTTTAGTCTCTGGAAGTTTCGTTGATAGTAATTAGTCAGCGCAAAGACTCGGTAGAATTTCGCGCGATATGTCCATCCGTACGCCCTTTTGGTTGATAGTCAACAAACGCGGCACCCATCGCGCGGATAAGTTTCTCATGCATAAATCTTCTTGTAGAATCTTATCTTCAGCAATTTCCTTAATGGTAAATCCGCGATCTTCCATCATAGTTGTGTGCACTGAACTGACGATATCTTCCATTGAAACAGTTTTTGGACATCCAGAACGTTCATCGTCAAAAATGCTTGTGCGACCGCGTTTGAACTCGGCCACCCAATGTTTCACGGTTGTAAATGAGGGCGACCATACATAGAGACTAACTGTTCTTTCACTTCCCTTTAAAACAGAGGTACTTTACCACTGCATGATACTTGATTTTATCCATTGTACTTTACAAACGTCACCGGTCAACTTTGGAAGGGTATCATGTGTTTTGTACTGATCGGAATGACTTGAAATTTTTATGACATACATACGTAAAAGCCATCTATTTATTGGCAAGAGAACTTGAATGTACCATGACCTTTTTGTCGGTAAGGTCGGAAACTTTTCAATTGACCTATGCACCTACGATGATCAATATCATGTTAAATATATATGTATTAAAAATAAAGCCAGTCTTATAATTGTGTTTTTTGAATATGGCCACAATTTTAAGATGAAATTATAAAATCAGTCATTTTGACTGCTACGATTAGGATAGTTTAAATAACCCTCTAACAGGCAAGCCCACCTTAAGGCGGGTTCTGTAAAATCTCGTTTATGCACGCAAATTAATTTTGTTTGTAGTAAACACGCAGCCCTGACTTTTGTTTTGAACGTACCCATGCACTGATAGAGATGGAAAGATAGCGGTGATCCGTTTTCAAATGTTCTAGTCAGTTTGATGTGAGATGCCAAGTGAAGTGTACAAAACGCAGGAGCATAGTTTTTAGTGTGGAAAATAAATATAGGTGGCGTGTTTATCAAACTAGAAAATTTATAAGTGAGTAAATAAAAGTGTTTTTAATGAAATAGCTTGTAAACAAAACTTGCTTCCCCTTTATTTTTGCTGCTAACTACATGCAACCACTACCCGCCTAAAGGCGGTGTTGCCCGTTGGAGGCAAAATTTTTAATTCTTGTTCATTGCCGTTTCGTACGCAGACAAGGCATCAAATATGAATCGAAGAAATGGTTATTGCTCTTCCAAAAAAGTTGACTTATCCAAAATGTCAGCTGATGAAGTATTTGAGCTTTTGGAATCTATATCTGTCAATGAAGATACCACTGATGATGAAGATGATGAATTGGGATGTGATTTTGATGATGACCACATGGAATTGCCAGGTTTAGCACACCAAATTGATGAGTGTATTGAGTTGCTGGATGTATCTCTTGATGATGAAGCAGCTGAGACATTCAATAACAATCATCAAGTATCGATTTCAGCGGAAGGTATCAATGTGGAACCATCAACATCGGGTTCACTCACATCAACAGTAGCGTCTGCGCCATCTTCATTTTCAACAGAACCATCCAAAACAGAATTATCCACCACCTTCTAACGACGTAAGAAACCGAGCAAACGACCTCGTAGTCCTCTCCCAGAATTTGAAGGGGATGCTGATATTCCTGACACCAATGCTGGTGGGTATACTGGAACTGTGCATGAACTTACAGCACAATCAAAAGAGTGAAAATCGATTTTATTGCGCAAAAAGCATTTACAGCTACATCAAAATGAAGTGGTGTTCCGTGGAAATGCAAATCTGCCATCAAGTTTTAACGATTTGGAAACACCTTACCAATGTTTCACGTTCTTTTTTACCCAGGAACTTTTTGAAGAAATTGTAGAACAGACAAACTTATACGCTTGGCAGCATGATATTCAAACAAGATTTTTAGTCGCAGCTTCAGATATACACAAATACATCGGCATATTAATATTCATGTCAATATATCGATACCCAAGTGCTGCAGAGTATTGGGGTCGTTATTTTTTTGAGCCGATTCGCACAGCAATGACATCCACGCAGGTTTATGCGATTCGAAAATATCTACACTTTAACGACAAGTCAAAAGAAATAAAAACGGAGCCAACCTGGATTTGACCTATTACACAAAGTTTCACCTTTAGTTAAACATTTCAATGCACGATTTGAAACAGTCCCTGAATTACCTCGATTGTGTGTAGATGAACAAATGTGCGCAACCAAAATGGTTTCTACTTTGCAACAGTTCATGCCAGCAAAACCCCATAGGTGGGGGTTCAAACTTTTCGTGCTCTGTGACACCAGCGGATTCTCCTATGGTTTTTAAATCTATAACGGAGCTGGTAGTAACACCATTTTGCCAAATATGCCAGATTTAGGTCCAGCAGCCAATGTTGTTGTACGTTTGTCGCAAACCATCCCGAACTTCGTCAACCACGTACTTTATTTCGACAAATTCTATACTACATTGCCGCTGCTAATTTATCTCAGAAGCAGAAGAATTTACTCATTAGGGACAATTCGCTCTGGTTGAATTCCTAATTGCAAGCTACCTAGCGATAAAGAGCTTGCAAAAGTTGAAAAAGGATTCTCTGTTGAATACGTTGGAAGTGCACATGGCGTAGATTTGACGACTGTTTTATGGAAGTACAATAAAAACGTCCGCTTAGCGTCTTCATATGTCGGAATACTCTCCCTTCCAAGAGCACAAAGGATATGCGGCCATCTAAGGCAACTCGGTTAGATCGAACTGAAAAAAAATACGTAGAGATTGATTGCCCGACCATTGTAAGTGAGTATAACCACCACATGGGTGGAGTCGATCTGATGGATGGTCTGCTTGGAAGGTACCACATCCGTTTGAAGACCCGTAAATGGACTTTACGATTATTTTACCATTTCATCGATGTGGCAATGGTAAACGCGTATTTATTTACATAAGCGCATTCACGGCACCTCACCCTAATTGCCAAATTTTAGAGCTAAAGTAGCTTCTGTGCTCTGCGCAAATGAAGCTCCGAAAAAAGGACCCGGCAGACCATCACTTACTTCACAACAAGATGAAATGCCAGCGGCAAAACCGAGCAACAAAACATACACTCCAGAGCCAGATATTTGATTTGATGGTTTGAATCATATCCCAGATTTTCTTGACAGTGTGCAAAAATAAGGGTTGCAAATCCGAAACCCAGGTTTTTTGCTGTAAATGCAACTTGAATCTGTGCCTATCGTCAACAAGAAAATGTTTCCGAGAAGATTACTTTTGTTAATGGCTTAAATAAATTTCTTTCACCTTTGTATGTTTTTCTTATATTTGTGGTTTTTTTTCGTAACAGGGCAGGTCCGCCTTAAGGCGGGGTGACTATTTTTTTTTTTTTTTTTTTTTTACCTCCATTCCCTTCCACTCTCTCCATCACACTTTCTTCGTCGCACTACGCTCGTGCGATCTGCACTTCACATTTCGTCGTTTCCTCAGGTGTGCCACCCAGGCAATGTATAACACATCGGTATAAGGGGGCACACAAAAATATGTGAAGTCCTCCGGTTAAACTTGTCTTGTCCATATCGTGATCAGCTCTCAGAGATAAAAAAAATTATAAATTCGACGCAGTAAAAAAAAACTCTGAGTTAAAAGAATAGCTGTCTCTTCAAGCATCTCGACGATAGGGTCAACAATGCCCTAAGATGCTATGTTGAAATTACTGGACTGATATTATAATAATAGTAGGTGTTTCTCGAGGCATCTCGAAGATAGGATCAATAATTGACCTAAGATGCTATGTTGAAAGTTTCTGCACTGAGATTCAATCGTTATTCATTAAATAGTTTCTAAGTCTTTTCTTGAAAACCATAAGAGAATTCGCTTCTTTAACTGATTCTGGAAGATTGTTGTATATACGAAGGGCGTCATTTGTAGCATCGTTCTTCAGGCGATCTGTCCTTGCAAAAGGAGTTACAAATTGGTTTGCGTTCCTAGTACTGTATTGATTCTTTTGTGAGACTTTAATAAATGGTGTTTGTGACGACAAGCTGAGATTTAAACTTTTAAAGATAAACTTGGCTTTCTCCATTTTAATGATTTGGTTAAAAGTTAATGCGTTACATGATTGATACACTATGTTTGTTGGTGTGAGCCTTGGGAGATTATGTATATTTTTATACGCCTTGGTTAATATCCTGGAAATTATATTTAGGTGTTGCTTTGAGGACTGACTCCAAATTACCACTCCGTAATGTACTTTTGACAGTACGAAGGCATTCAGAACAAGATGCTTGATGTTTTTTGGAAATTCCTCATATCTTCGTAACAATCCAATTATTGATTATGCCTCCTTAAGTTGTTTATATGCGGGAGCCAGGTCAGACGGTGATCGATAGTAAGGCCAAGATATTTAAGTTCGAGCACTCTTTGCAGCTTTTCACCATTAATTTTTATATCAACATCTATGTCTTCCCTGTTCTTTTGCTTAAAGATAATACATTTTGTCTTTGAAATATTCAACGCTAGTTTATTCTCTTTCAACCATAAATTATATGAATTTAGATCCTCGTTGATAGCGTCTCCGATGTCATTTTTATCGCGTCCCGAGTTAAGAAGCACTGTATCATCAGCATATAAAAAGTAATTACCACTTAGCCTGCATGTATTTAAATTATTAGTGTATAGAAGGAACAAGGTTGGGCCAAGTATTGAGCCTTGTGGAACACCTGATTTCATTGGTGCCGGTTCACTCAGAACATTATTAAATGCTGTTTTCTGCAGTCTGCCTTTTAGGTAATTTTGAAATAGTTTATTTGCTGTGCCTTGAACACCATATGCTTCTAGTTTTCGAAGTAAGAGGTCATGATCGACCGTATCAAACGCTTTCCTTAGATCCACAAAAATGGCAACAACATAATCCCCTACATCAAGTCTCTCGTTGATGAATCGCGTTACCGAGAGTAGAGCGTCAAACGTTCCCTTGTTTTTCTGAAAGCCATATTGGCGGGAGTTTAGGATAGAGTTATCTAATATGAAGGATGTTAAGCGAGAGTTAATTACTTTTTCAAATATTTTACTACATCCGGTCAAGAGTGCAATTGGGCGATAATTATTGGGGTCCGATCGATCTCCTCCTTTGAATATAGGTACAATTTTTGCAAGCTTCCCCTCTTCAGGAAACGTTCCGTTTCTGATATGCTCATTTAAATAATTAGCCACGAGTTCTGCTATTTCATTTTTTACAAGCGCAATTTCCTCCATCGTGATCTGATCAATACCTGGAGCCGTATTTTTCTTCATTGCCTCAATAGTCTTAAGAACTTCGTTTTTATTGGTTGGATGAATATGAAACATGGAATCGGGTGAGATGTTAGCGTGATCTAGCCTACTTGTTGGGACATCACCAAGCTCTTTTGTAATTTTTTCGCCCACAGTTGAGAAAAAGTTGTTCAAGAAAGTTGCTGCTCCATCTGGTTGTGATAAAATATTAGGGGTCACTGGAGAAAAACTGCGAATCCGGTATTAAAATTCGGGGAGGAGAGTTGTCTTTTACTTCACTTATTATCTTCCATATTTCATGATTGTTATCTGCCGCTGTCTCCAACCTTTTAGTGAAGTAAGAGAATTTAGCTTCCTTCACAAGACGTTTTGATTCCTTTTTCGCTTGTATGTACATGTTTTTTAGCACACGATCTTCCATGTTCCTTCTAAAGCTTATGTACGCCTTTCTCTTTTTAATACTGGCTTCGATTACTCGCTTTGTTATCCATGTCTGCTGGCGGCATCTAAGATTTTTCTCGACGATGGAGTGACGTTTGGACTCTGTGATCATATTCGTAAGTTCCATTAGGTTTAGGGGACTCCGGACTTCTAATGACCTTTGCAGATGTGATTTGAAGAGTTCTTTGTTCAAGTGTTGGAATGTTTTGTAAACAGGTTTTTGTTTTTGTGGGCTTATGCCTTGGATGCTTATTTTGAAGACACGATGATCCAGCTCTGGCCAATCCTCAAATATGAAATTGATTTTTCCCGCAGTTGACTTATCGTTTGTAACGATATGATCGAGGCACGTATGCGAAACAGGACGAGTAATTGTTTCGTTGTTGATGATAACAGCACCATTAGTATCTAGTACATCCTTGTAAAGCCTTGCTTCTGAGGAATCGGTAATTACATCAATGTTTGTGTCAGCTACTGTAAATAAATTATTTTCTGAGGAATATAGGTTGTCGAGTACCGAGCAGAGATCTTGCGCATTCAGACGGTTCGGGTTATAGAAGGTACCGATTTTAATTTTTTTGCCTACGAGGTTTAATTCGATTATTATAATATTATATTTATCAGGTGTATCGCGTTTAATGATGAAGTTTATTTTATCTTTTACAAAAATAGCTGTCCCACCACCTCTTCCAGGTCTGCAGGAGAATACCGAGTTATAACCCTCAATATTAAAATATTTCGATTCCTCAGGATAAATCCATACTTCGTTCAGTATCACCACATCTATCTCAGGATTTTGCTTCAAATAAATCTGCATGTCATTTAGTTTGTGCCGTAAACTTCTTATATTGGCATATAAGAGCGTTAATTTCGTCCCAATTAATCGATTTGCGTTGTTAAAAATCATTTGAACTCGTAGTCAATGCTCCTCCTAGCAATTGTGATCCTTCGCTGGTATTCTGCGCACTCCGTAGAGTCTGCTCTGTGGGAATAATCTACGTTCTTACTAATTCCTGCACAGTTACAGCATTTCTCGCACGAGCTCTTGCAATCCTTCGTTTCGTGCTTTCCTCCACACTTAGCACATGTTTGCTCTCCTTCACATTTTGATGTCTTGTGGTTGTATTTCTGGCACTTATAACACCTCGTTATATTGTAGTCTTCCTTCACAAGGTAAGACCCATAATCAATATTGATGTACCTATTCACCAGTCTTTGGTACATACTCCCATTTACCTGCAGAATATGCAACCATTTACCATTTTTTGTTCGTCTGGCATGAACCAATTCCAGTTTATCATTTTCTCCAATATTAGGGTTCAGTGAGTGAATTTCGTTAATTAACTCCTCATACGAAAATTGTTTTTCTAGTCCATTAATGACTAGCCTGGGTTGACGAGATTTTGTCTCCATGACATCATATTCATCCTTCAGGGTATCCTTTGCAATGTTGTAGAGTGAGGTTGTATTGTCATTTGTGGAAGTTTTTATGATGGCACCACCATTACGAAGAGGACGCATCAGTTGGAGAGGAATTTTGCATTTTGAAGGCTTTATTTTCGACTTGAAGTCGATGAGTGTTTTTTCAGAGGATGAATGCTTCTTGGGCTTAATTATGATTCCTTTTTGCGTGGTAGTATTTGAACGGCGTTCGGGTAGAAAAGTGGAAATACTTTTCGTCATATCCGCATACGAAGGTTTTCGCGTGGATGAACTTTTATCAATTAAGGTGGCCACGGCGGTTTTCAGTTCTATTAGATGGTTTTCCATTTCTTTCATTTGGTTGAAGAGACGATCTTCTTTAGTCTTTTGGTGTTGTGACTTACACGAAGGACACATCCATATCACATCCTCGGAAATGTCCATGATCTTCAAATATCTCTCCTCACACATTTTGATACACTTTAGGTGGAACCACTTGTTGCAAATGCCTCCGCAGCCCATTCCTTTATGGTTCTCCTCCGCTTGCTTCCTACATTTTCCACATTTGTCTGCTGCTTGTGATGCCATGATTTATTATTTATCTCTATTCGCTTAGTTATATGGTATTAAATGAATTTATTTAAAAGAAAATGGATTTAAAATGAAAGTTATTAAAACAAGTGTCTTTAAAAAGCAAAACTATGGGTTTAAAAGATATATATGCAAAAAAGAGAGAGTTTAATAAGTTTGAATTTAAAATTTATAAAATTATTAAAATTATTAAGAAATTATTCTCGCATGAGCACGAGAATCGCACTAATGAACAAAAGAGTTCAGTTGATATAATTTTATACCGTTAACGGCAATTAGAAAATTAAAATGAGAAAATTGTTCAAAAATTTCCACTTAGCTGATTTTCCTTTGATTTGCTACAGAAGATAATATTTCTTAGCAACTCTCAAAGTCAAGAAGACAGCTGATCGATTTCCTTAATCACTTCTAAAGAAAAATTTTTTATTGCGAGCGATCACTTTACACTTGGCAACTTTGACACTTCACTCACATTTTGGTACCTAGAACCTAGGATATTGAAAAAACAGGTTTTTTCCCAAGTTAAAATATGTTAGTATGCACGAAATACACCCTTTAAAATTTTTTCTTGTTATATAAAAATTGGCCTGTTAGAGGGATAAGTAAACTAATGTTTACGATGTACGATGTAATACGGTATAACTTGCTTTCCACTTTGATAAAGAAAAGAGCTTAAACATATGAACAAACAAAGTTAGTAGTTGCATATAAATATGCACTTAAATTTCACAAGCTTATCCTTGGCTCGAAATTAGACTTTATTCAAATAAAAAGCACATGCACATATTCAAGACGATATGTTTCCTTCCAGCAGTAAACATTTGGTAGCCCGCAGTCAAAAGGATGTGTTCCAATTTGTAATACAACACCAGTCAATCCTTGTACACTGAAAGCTTCTAATTAACAACCCTATTCAGGTAAAAAATTTGAACGAGTAACGTGGTGAAATAATAACAAATCTTCCCTTCCGGTTGAATGATGATGTGAAGGGAATTTCCGGAATATTCTTTGTACCTCGCACATATCCTGCTGCTCTGACTACACATTATTCCGAGTACAGACATTACAACGAATGTAAGTATGTTGGCTGGGACGGAGTCGTTGGTGCTAAGGTTTTTCGAAACAAACCAGAGAACAAGTGAACAAAGTACAAAATTAATTCTGTTAATTTCATTTTACTAATTGCATCCCTTGTTGTGAAAATTAACAGAAAATTCATTGGAACTACAGAGAAAACTTGTTGATGGCCGGGTATTAGTTAGCCATAGTGACTCCTAGTTGCAGATGGTTAGTGTTTGACTTTCCTCCAGTTGTGCGGCATTTATCCGATGCTGAAAGACAAAGTTTAATGTTGCATGAAACTATTTTGGTTAGTTGTACTCGTACGTCGGAACTTTTCATATATGAACATTTCTAGCATCGACAAGTAAAAAGTAATGAGCAAGCACTTATTGAATGATGTGAAATGCCCAGATAAATCAGGAAAAGTTGAAGTTTCTAGGGAAACGTAATTTCTATTGCCTTTTATCTGATTAATTGTTGTTCAATGAAGACTTGGTTCGTTTAAAATGGCACTGTGTCCAAATTCGGCCTTCTATCAAATTAAAAGCAGCCTTTCCATTCAAGTGTGCGAAACTCAATTCACCTCAATTTATTTCTCATTATCCTGAGTTAACTCCTCGTAGCATTCCCAACGAAAGGACTCGAGACTGGCTTTCAAAGAATATCAACTAGGCCAGGTCTCTAGACAATAAGTGATGCATGTTGAGTATCGAAGCCTTGTGCTTGGCGCACTAGCACTAGTTCAAGGTTGCACTGCTGCAACCAAAACTTCTGGGTTGGTATCCACTCGGCTCACGTTCTTGATCAGTTCACCTGTTCACACAAACCAACTTATCCACATCCTACATGAATAGTTCCGAAGCAGTCAACACAATTCCATTCAATTGTTTTGCATGCAACCCACGGGTAATTAGATTCTGTACGTACTATTCATATCATGCAGCCAATGTATAATGAGGTTAAATTGTAAACATGCTTCCTCTGGATATACAAGCGACATGCAACTTGAGGAAATGTTGTTGTTGCCTTGTTTTTTCCTTATTTCACTTGAAGTATTTTATATGTTAATATTATATGAGCAGCTTTTCAGTTTCAGCCTTAACCCTTTAATGGAATTTAATTTGAATACATTCAATTTACGAGTACATGTGAAGAATTCGATTTAAATAAATATTGTTAGATTACATTCTAAGACTCTCAATAAATAATAAACGGTATTATTAAAGAAAGCATACACGCCTTCTTTAACAATATCGTTTATTCATTATTTTTCTGAAAAATACTCGCCTAAAGGAATCAAAGCTAGAAGAGTTAACATTGCAGGGAAAAATCACATAAAAAATTTTAATAGTGAGAAAATTAAATGTTTAAGGTGTTACGATTGTGTTCAAGCTTTTTTCTTGTAATTACTAGCGTACAAACAGTTAGATGGCATTGATATTAAGAGTCTGAGAAGTGGAACTGAATTAAAACAAAAATAATTACAATTTATATCGTAAGCAAAATAACTTCTCGATATGAGATAATTCTAGAGCCATTATTTATGGTATGATGCTATAAATACCTAAGTCAAGTATCCTTTATTGTATGTTAACTAATTGAAAGGGAAAGTGTTGGTCATATGACCTAGTTCAAGAGATGTATATAATTTATTCGCTGAAACTTACGTAAACTTACACTATGGTCAACGATAAATTAATTTTCTTTGATTTTCGCGGGGATTACGAACTGTATCCGTCCATGCGTCGGTCCGTCCTTTTTTATGTCACAGCCACAGCCCTGAAACTTTGTGGAAGTGTTATAAGAGACGATCATTGGAAAGTTTTGGGGAGAAAAGATTTTTTGGAGGGGGCCTCCCCACAAATGGAGGGTAGCCCTTAAACATTTTTGTCATCATGTTATGATGAGTGGGGTGTCACAGAAAAGGTATCAAAGAGGTCTTTCAGAAACAGAGAACATAAAGAGAGGTGTTACGGGTGAATTTCGGAGCAGGTTATCCACATCAGCTAAGTCTACACGATAACCGATAAAAATATCGATATCGTGTGATATTGTTTTCCGAAACTTGTAGTTATTCAAATTTGTATAGTGAAAACACAGTAACTACTCCAAAACTACAAATTTATTTAGACTATGGATATGGCCATTTCGAGAGTAACTTGCTCTCTTCTTCAGTCCATTGATACTAAATCATTGGCAATACAATTTGATCTTAAATATTCCGAGATTTTCAGGTACTAAACGGGTTTAAACAATCATAAAATTAAGAAAGAAAAATTTAAAGAGATAATAATGACATGGGACATTGATGGAAAGTACAATTAAAGGTACAGGGGGAATGCCGGTCGACAAGAGCGCTCTTGGAGGCTCGCATTCTTTGGGGAGCGCCGCCTCCACGGACCCGAGGATATGGGGGCGCCGTGAGGTTCCCTCCTGGGATGACAGGTAACGACTCTGATTGGATCTGGACTACGCTTTGGACAACAAACTGGAAACGACGCTTTGGGCTGGCGGATGTGATGGTTTGCACCTAGTTGCTTTGCACAGTAGCGCCGAGGTGAAACTCGTGTATGAACGGCTCCAATTCAACTAACATACCGTCTCCGTCCCGGTGAAACCTTGGCAGGCCTCGGAGTACGTTTGAAGTTAACACCATTGGGTTGGTGGTGTATGTTCGGTTGAGACGGACTCCCGATTAGCGCTGGTCTGGCTCTGAGCACTTGTCCTCATAAGGGCTTGTGCCGACCCTCGCATGGCCTTCCTGCTCTGCAAAGATAACCATGGAACCAAAAAGGCGACTACACACACGAACGGAGATAGCGGCTCCGAGGGGGGACCCAACAAAACTGGAGCACACAAAATCAAAAGACCACAAATACCCAGAAAAAGAAACGAAGAATAATAACGACGACGCAACCAGCGGTTGCAGCCACGATGTCAACAGTACATCGCGAGCGATACTAACAACAACAAAAACGAAGACTAACACAACGACAGTGAAGATGGACGTAGAACGGAGAATACAGACAGAGATTCCTGCGGCGTTCGAGCGCAGCAAAAAATGATGCGAACGCCCGAGCGTCCTTTTAAGGAGAAACGGGAAACTCTGCAGGACACTTCAGGTGTTCGAGCGGTGGGAGATAACATAAAGAACACCGAAAATCCGATTGTCACTGCTGCGATCGTTACCGTAGCGACCGATGCAAGGGTCGCAAATCCCGACATTGCAACGAAAAATCCAGAAGCCAACGAGGAGATTACGGCACTAAAAGCAAAGAGTGACCAGACACCGCGTGAATGTACCGGCAAGGTTGAAAATGTGGCGGAAGTACTGCACTCAGAAACGGAACGCGATAACCTCTGCCAAGGATGGTTGCAAGGTACAATTGCAGCCCAGCGATATGAAGAAGAAAGACTACTCCGAAAAGCGGGAGATGTTCTGAAAAGAATACAAGCTGCATGCGACTCCCCAAAAATCAGCAAAGCAGCAAAGGAAGGGCTCCTTGAACTAGAAGAGCTCCTAGATTGCAGAGGGGCCCTATCGAAGAAGCTGGTTAAGGGTCGAAGACGAAGAGAAGGCTAAAGAGGCGCTTGGGGCGAAATCTAAAGGCGACACGCAGATAGCTCCACCGTTAAACGTCAACAAAAGAATGGCGTCTAGCCCAATCGAAGGAGATCGGGCTAAAAGAAGGAAGGAAGAGGCACTTGATGGGCGTAGAGCACTAGATCAGGGGTTCCAGACAGTGCTTACAAAAGGAGCAAAAAAAGCTGCGAAGAAACTCCTTC
The DNA here is from genome assembly GCA_963969285.1 of Odontomyia ornata. NCBI lineage: Eukaryota > Metazoa > Arthropoda > Insecta > Diptera > Stratiomyidae > Odontomyia > Odontomyia ornata. The sequence continues at coordinate 402,574,625 of OZ017739.1, read as the reverse complement.
AACAAAAGCCAGAAAGTAAAGTTCGAACGGACGCTCAATTACAAAAAGGACCTGATGCAAAGCAGGAGAGGCAGAAGCCCCAACATAGACCCCGGCAGCAGGCACTGCTTGTAAAGCCCCAAGATGGCCGATCCTACGCGGAAGTACTACGGGACATCAGGGGAAACGTAAGGCCCGAAGACACCAATACTACCATTAAAGTAGTACGACCAACGTGGTCGGGCCACATACTGGTCGAATTCGGAGCAGAGGCCGGCAATAAAGATGCATTCTGTGACGCAGTAAAGAAAGTCCCTGGCAAAAACGCAACTATAGCCCCGCTCGAGCCGATGGCAACGATCGAAATACGAGACATAGACGTGTGACGGATCTGGCCGAGGTAGAAGAGGCCATCAAAAAGGAGTTCCCTAGCGTGGGAAGGATCAAAGCGAGATTGACACCAGAAAACAACAGGGGACAACGCATGGCCATAGTTGACTTGACCGAAAAGGACGCCGAACAATTCCTGAACAAGGGCAAGGTACGAATAGGGTGGGTTGTCTGTAGGATACGGCGAAGAGCAACGCCTCTTCAATGTTTCAAATGCCCTGGTTATGGTCACACCACACAAGTATGCAAAAGACCCGATAGGAGTTCTCTATGTTACAAATTCGGTGAAACGGGTCATAAAAGAAAAGAGTGTACGAAGGAGGCACACTATATTCTTTGCAAGGATGCTGATCCAAAACTTGATTTTCGACACATCTTGGGATCAGGAAAATGCCGGGTGTTTCAGGAAGCCCTAGCCAAGGCAAAATCAGAGCTTCAATGACCCGCATCCTGCAGCTAAACCTACATCGCAGTTCAACCGCCCAAAATCTGCTTGAGCAGTTTGCGAGAGACAGGAAAGCCGACTTCTTGCTGCTGAGTGAGCAACACCATAATAAAAGTCCTGCATTATGGTACTCTGATGAAACTGGTACTGCCGCTTCCTGGGTTCGGAACAGTGACTTTCAAGCGGAGAGTTGTGGACGGGGGGATGGTTTCGTGTGGGTTCGGTGCTCAGGGATCACCTTCTTTAGTGTGTACCTAACGCCTAACAGTCGATATCATCTTTCCAAGCCAAGCTTAATGCTCTGGAGGGCGCTGTCTCGAACGCAGAGGCTAAAGTGCTCGTTGGGGGTGACTTCAATGCTAAAACAATCGAATGGGGCATGCCTCAGACGGATCCGCGGGGAAAACGAATCCTGGAAATGGCGGCCAGGATGGCCCTGGTCGTACTAAACTCCGGAAATACGCCGACTTTCCGCCGTATTGGCTGTGAGGAACCATACTGGACGTGACGTTCGCCTCGGAGTCCTTAGTACGGAGGATACACAACTGGAAAGTATTAGAGGACTACTCAGCCAGTGATCATCAGTGCATTCTGCTTGAGATAAGTGATGCTATCTCCTGACGTCCGTGCTCTCAGCTTTCTACAACTGGATGGAACATTGGAAGAATGGACGTCGAGAGGTTCGTCAAGGTTCTCACAGCAGGTGAGCCGCTGCAGGGAGCTTCGGAGGGGACGGAAGAACTGGCAGCTCAAGACGTGGTGAACTCTACTATGAGCATCATTACGACTGCTTGATGTGCTTCTATGCCCCGTTGAAGACCCCGGCACGGCAAGCCCCCAGTGTACTGGTGGTCTACTGAAATCGCTGAAAAGCGGAGGGAGTGTCACAAGCTTCGGCGTGAGGCTCAACGGGCTCGGAACCGTGACGAATCATGCAACTAGGTGGCAGCATATAAGTCGGCCGTTAAATGCCTTCGCAAACTGATCAATAGTAGCAAGGCTCGCCGCTGGCAAGACCTAGTGGACAATGTGAACAAGGATTCGTGGGGCCTTGGCTACAAGCTGGTCATGGGGAAACTTGGTACCCTACGGAAGCCTTGTATACATGACGCGGAAAAGATGGACGCGATAGTGCAGGGACTCTTCCTCGCCCATCCCGTCCGTGTTGACGCTGTCCATGGTGAAACAGCAGTTGAGTGCCCATTCTTCACACAGCCGGAACTGGAGGAGGCAGTCCTCTCCTTGAAAGCGAGGAAGGCTCCAGGTCCAGATGGTGTTCCAGCTGAGGTGTTGCGGTTTGTCTATCACCATTGTCCTGACTTGCTGCTCAGCACATTCAACGCTTGCCTACGGGACGGGGTTTTCCCGGTACGATGGAAGGTGGCGAGGCTCGTGCTGGTCAGCAAGGGGAAGGGAAATCCCGAATCGCCGTCTGCATACCGCCCGTTATGCATGCTAGACACGGCTGGGAAGGTGCTAGAGAAACTCATCAAGGGAAGACTCACTGACGCAATTCGTGTTGCTGGGGACCTATCTCCTCGGCAGTACAGCTTTAGAGTAGGACGTTCTACCATTGATGCGATTGCAGAGGTGGTGAACGCGGTCCAAAAGGCAGAGGCATATAGTCGCACCAAGCGACGGATCGTCCTGTTGATGGCACTCGACGTAAGGAATGCCTTCAACTTCGCTAGATGGGTGGATATTCTGGACACGCTGGAAAACTCTTTTCAAGTTCCAGAATATCTAATGTGGCTTTTGGGGAACTACCTTAAAGACCGAAGCCTGCTCTACAACACGACACAGGGCCAACGAAGGATGGAAATTACATCGGGTGTTGCCCAGGGATCTATCCTTGGTCCGGACCTGTGGAACGTGTCTTACGACGGGCTACTGAGACTTGAGATGCCAGATGAGTCGCGCTTGGGCGGCTATGCGGATGATGTTGCGGCTCTGGTCGCTGGACGCTCCGTTGAACAAGCGCAACTTAGGCTAGGTATGCTAATGCACCGAGTGAGGGACTGGATGACTGCTTGTGGGCTCAGTTTAGCACTGGAGAAAACCGAAGTGGTCATCTTGGCAAAAAAGAGAATCCCTAGAGTAAGGGTGATCAGTATTGGAGATATACAAATTGAATCGAAGCCAGCGGTGAAGTACCTGGGGCTACTGATCGATTCGAAGATGAGTTTCTCTGAGCAAACCAGGGCAACGGCTGAGAAGGCTGCTTCGGGAATATCAGCCCTGAGTCGACTTACGGCCAACGTAGGGGGACCCAGCCCATCAAGAAGACGGCTCTTGATGAGTGCTGTAGGGTCAATGCTACTGTGCGGAGCAGAGGTATGGGGCGACGCTCTCAGCAAGGAGGCATACCGAAAACGTTTGGCACAGGTGCAGAGAAGAGGAGCACTGAGAATTGCATCTTCGTATCCAACAGTCATCCGACTCGGCGGTGAGAGTGATTGCAGGCGTGATACCTGTCACCCTCCTTGCTAGAGAGCGCCGCTCTATTTACCTGCGCCGAAACGAGGATGCGAGGGAGATAGTTGTCCACGAGGAGAGACAACGCTCGCTCAACGATTGGGAGCAGTCTTGGGTGAATTGCACGAAGGGAAGGTGGACTGCGTTCCTCATCCCGGATGTGAGACCGTGGCTAAATCGAAGGCATGGTGAGACTGACTTCTATCTGACCCAGCTTTTGAGCGGGCACGGGTGTTTTCAGTCTTACCTGCACAAGGTCGGTAAGTCACGGTCTCCCGATTGTCGGTTTTGCCCAGGAGACGAGGACAATGCCTGTCACACATTTTTTGCGTGTACCAAATGGGCCAGTTTGCGAAGGGAACTCTGCAGGGAGACGGAAGAGCTCATCCCGGATAATATAGTTGCGGTGATGCTCGAATCGGTTGACAAATGGAACCAGATGGCACATTATGCTCGGGCAGTCCTTAAATATAAAAGGGACTCACAGCAGCCGGGGGCGCTGGGGCTGGGGTATCGCTCTTCTGGTATTTCCTCTTCCCCTTTCCCCTCCCGCTAGGAAAGGGACTCCCCAGCTTGAAGGCGCCCCACGGCGTAACAAAACGAGACCTGGCCCGAAGTAATGTGTCAAACGGTTCCAGGCTGGGTTCTCAGGTTGACAGGGGAGGTGTTCAGTGGGTGGTCTAGTCGCGCATGGGAGTCTCATACTCTGTGCATAAAAAGCATGCACCTCCCTACCACAAAAAAAGTACAAGAATAATGGGATATTTAGGTAATTAACTAATTAAGGTGATCTCCAGTTCCTTTTAGCAAGTCTCTAAATTAACTTCGATGGACAGTTTCCTTCGCTCGTATTCATACGTATTTGGGGGTCTTGCTGCACAATCTAGAGGCTCCACCACGCGTCCAAAGTATAAGGTCGGTTGACATATTTGAGGAGTTGAAGGCTATCGTTTCCTATGCTGTGTCCATTTTCAATTATATGTATGGCTACTGCCGATCACACCGTATTGAGACCCCACCTTTTCCCGGACTTCGCTTTTTTTATGTGTTCTTGGAATCGTGTAGTGATGAGTCGCTTGGTCTGACCGATAGAGCATTTTTCACAATCATTGCACTGAATGTGGTAGATGCCGCTCATTTCGTTACTTTTCAGGGGGTCTTTTTCATTGCCTAGTAGATTTTTGAGAGTCGTTTGAAAAGAGAATTAATACTGTAGAATGAGTCCGCCATCGGAATGCGTATCCATTTGGTATTTTCAGCGTTTTCTTGCTTACCGAGAGTCGTGTGCTTATTTCTGAAGGCATCCTGTTGTTTTTTGGTTATTAATTTTTCGATGGTACTAGGACTATATCCGTTTTTGATGGCAGTGTCCATAATATATGTTTTCTCCTTATCGTACCCATTTTCCGTTAAGGGATAGGTAACACGCCGGTGTATCCAATTGTTGTAGGCTCCCATTTTCGGCATTATTGGATGTGTTGATGTTGCTGGTAAAGTCCTTTGAGTAGAAGTACTCTTCCTGTAAAGCTCAAATTCGATTGTCCCGTTGTTGTTAATGATGACGAGGTCCAGAAACGGTAGTCTTCCAATTTTCTCCTTTTCAATAGTGAACTGAATTTTTGGATGAATTTTGTTGATCGCATCGAGAATGTCCCCAGCTTGATCCTTTGGAATTGTGGCTAGTACGTCATCCACATATCTAAACCATGTTTTCGGCATGATGTCTGATTCTTCCATGATTGATTCGATGTACTCCATGAAGACTTCCACTAAAAGGGGAGAAAGGGGATTCCCCATTGCAACTCCTGCCGTAGTCTTGAAGAATTTTTCTCGGAACGTGAAATAGTTTTCGCTCATGCAGAGCAGGGCTAGGTTTTTATATGCGTTCACTTTCAATTTTGGTCATTGGGCAAATAAAGTTGGGCCCAGTACTTCCGGTGCTCCAGAACATGCTACTTGGATGGATTATAGCAGGAAAGGTGGGCACTCCGCAACCGGCCCCACTGACTTCAGGGATCGTGGCGGAGGGGTCTAATTTGTGCGAGACCATCAAGCGTTTTTGGGAGGTGGAGGAGGTTCCAGACTCGACATCCACCTTGACATCTACGGAAAGAGCGTGGGAAGAACAGTTCATCCAGACAATGCAGTGACTCCGCGATGGTCGCTTCGTAGTTCAACTTCCCTTCAGCGATGATCCCGGAAAACTGAGTGGATCGACGGATATTGCCACACGCAGATTCATCGCAATCGAACGCAAGCCGGAGAGGAATCCCGAACTGAAACTCGAGTACACGGATTTCATGGATGAGTACGAACGCCTGACTCAAATGGAGGAGATCAACTGGCAACCGAACGAGGAAGCACATTATTTTCTACCGCATCATAGCGTGCTGAAGCCGGACAGTAGTACCACCAGATTGAGAGTGGTCTTCGATACCTCCAGCAAGACCTCCCCAACCATTTCCTAGAACGACATCCTGAATGATCGAAGCTTCCAGATGTTCGGCTGGAGAGCAAGCCCATTACATCCATTACGATATTATCGTTTGAAAACCGTAACGTATGCCACGACGTGTGCCCCGTATTTGCCAACCAAATGTCTTCAGGTACTGGCACAGGAAGAGTAACATCAAGCACTCCTGGCATTCATAATGAAAATTTTTTACAATTGCATCATCCACGAGTCATTAGATGCAATTGAATGATAAACGAATATAGTCATGAGCAGTACAGTCCATTCTGAGCTAGAATTGGCATCTGATGAGTATGCTCCTGAACGGCGAAATCCCCAAAAAATCTGATATATCTCTCTAGTGATTGTAAAAATTAAAACATAAATTTTTTTTCTAATTTTCTTAAAATACAATAATTTTTCAAATCTTTTAGACCGAACAAGATTCCAAAATTAAGACTACGAGTATATCATAAAAACCTATTTAGGCAACATAGACACTAAGATGAAAATCACTCTCCTAAATCCGTAATGTCCTTCCATTGAAATCGATGGATTAACAAACATTTGAACAAATCTATTTACTCATTGGTCGTACAGATTCGTGGGTAATACAAACAACACCATAATTTTTCCGTTATGTCATAATTTCTAACACATCACCATTTCACATGTCAACCTATCCCTCAGCATCTCTTGCTACTGTCCTGCTCCCATCAAATGTGTCTTCCTATTAGAAATGCAGAAAGGATGTTGCCGGGGATTACCTGTCTGCTTGTCTATCTCATTCACTGATAGGATTACAAGTGAATGTTTGCAATATTTGAGAATATCCGTAAATATTCCAGCATATTATTCTCAACATGACACTTTCGAAAAATCCGTATCAACTTGAATGCTAGGAATTTTCTCAGCATGAAATTTTGATACACGTTTTCTGTCGTACAACTGAGAGTTGATAGAAGATTAAAATCATTGAATTCCGCTGAAGTTGATATTTATGAATAAATTTTCAAGATTTTGACTTATGCAGAGGTGGTAAATTGTTACTGAGATACATAATTTTTGCTTTTTGTCTTTAATTGTGTGATAAGAAACTGGAAGATCTAAAATAAATTCTGAATAATGAATAGGAAATCCTGTAAGATATATCCTTAAGTATTGGAAATCATTGACAAAACTAGCAGTTTGAATCCGGCAGCCAGTTTGAGGTGAAAGTATGTCCAACAAGCGGGTTCCCGGACAGGATTTTGAGAAGTTCAACGCATTCTTAGAATTCCTAACAAGTGAATGATGTTGACGTAGTTTTAGGTAAGATAAATGAAAAGTAAAAGTTTTCAGATTACCTTGAAATGATTACAGTTTGCCATTTGCAACTTCTTGTTGATCCAAAAAGGTTACAAAAATATTGGCACAAGCCCTATTGCAGCAGAGTTTTTAGCATAACGCCATCAAATAAATGATGATCAAGGCAAAATTAGTACATGCTGCTTCATATGTTTTACAATACAACTCATTTTCCGGCAGTTTTGTTTTACTAAACGATTTTTATTGTGGTAGGGAGGTGAATGCCCATTTACGCACAAAGTGTGAGACTCCCATGTTCACAAGAAGGCGATTGGACTACCCACTTAACACCTCTCCTGTCAACCCAAGAACCTAGCCTGGAGCCGTTTGTCACATTACTTCGGGTCAGGTCCCGTTTTGTTACGCCGTGAGGCGCCTTCAAGCTGGGGATCCCTATTATAGCGGGAGGGGAGAGGGGAAGAGGAAATGCCAGAGAAGCGATCCCCCAGCCCTAACGCCCCCAGCTGCTGTGTGTTTCTTTTATCTTTTAAGACTGCCCGAACATAATGTGCCACCTGATTCCATTTGTCAACTGATTCAAGCATCACTGCATCTATACTATCTAGGGTGAGCTCTTCCATCTCTCTGTAGAGGTTACTTTGCAGTCAGTCTCATTTTGTGCACGCAAAAGTGTGTAGTAGGCATAGCCTTCCTCCCCTGGATAAAACTGATAATCGGAGAACCGTGAAACCAATCTTGTGCAGATAAGACAAAAGTACCCATGCCCGCTCAAAAACTGGTTCAGATATAAGTGAACCAGACCATGCCCTCGATTTGGCCACGATTTTACATCAAGGACGAGGTGCGCAGTGGTCCTTCCTTTCGTACAATTCACCCAAAACTGATGTCAATCGTTGAGTAAGCGTTGTCTCTCCTTGCGCGCAACTTTCGCCCTTGCGTCCTCGTTTCGAAGCAGGCAAATTGTGCGGCGATCTCTAGCAAGGAGGGCAACAGATATCATGTCTGCAATAACTCTCACCACTGAGTCAGAGACTGTCAGATACATAGATGCAATCCTCAGTGCTCCTCTTCTCTGTACCTGTGCCAAGCGTTTTCAGTGTACCTCATTACTGAGAGCGTCACCCCATATTTTTGCTCCGTATAGTGGCACTGACCCTACACCACTCATCAAGAGGTGTCTTCTTGCCGAGCTGGATCCCCCTACGTTGGCCATAGTTGACTCAGATCTGATACTCCCAAAGCCGCCTTCACAGCCGTTGCCCTGGTTTACTCAGAGAAACTCATCTTCGACTCAACCAGTAGTCCCAGGTATTTAACTGCTGGCTTCGATTTGATTAGTATGTCTTCAATGATAATCACCATGACTCTAGGGATTTTGTTTTTTGTCAAGATGACCACTTCAGTTTTCTCCAGTGCTAAACTGAACCCACCAGGGGAGAGGAATTGCCTTGCAAGGTCCTATAGTTCCATTACTCAGCCTCCAAGTTTATATGTAGTGCTGTGCTCAGTAGCTTTCTAGTGGATTTCCAAAGCTTTTGTAGTTTGTAAGTTCAGGATGGAACTCTTGCTATTCTTAAGCTTCAATCCAGCGGAAAGGTGGCTTTAAAAGTCTGTTAAGGGTTACGTACGATTTCGTGCCACTTTTTTCAGCCATGTGTCTACTTTTGAGCTTGGATGGAACAAGCAACTCTGCTTCCACTTTCAACTTGTACACCTTGCAGTCCGCTTTTTAAAGTTCTTGAATGGCCGCTCCACCTTTATATGTATGCTGATACTTCATTCAAGAAACGAGGGTGGTTCAAATATGATGGGGACAAATGCTGTAGTTGGCGCACATATATGTGTTGAAGGTCGTGGCTCACTTACAAATAGTGTGGTATAGTTTCAAGCGCATGCTATGACCATGAGTGAATGTCAAGTGCCGACCACAGTTGTGCAACGTATTGTCATTCGTTTTTTAGAGCGGGAAGGCATTTAAAACAGGGAAATTTTTCTGCGTTTGCGAAATCGGTTCGGTAGTGGTAGTTGCAGGGTGATAAATTCGGGCTATAGGGGGTGTTCCAGTACCTTCTACCCCAATTTCAATATTGTATTGAGCGTGAGATGCATGGTATGAAGGCATGCGTTATCCTGCAGAAAAATTGCACTTTGTGCTGGAATACTCCTCCGTTTCAAGCGATAAGCGGGTTTCACGTGTGTTTCTAGAAGGTTAGACCTACATACAGCATTTACAGAATATTGGGTGCAAAGGAAATTGACGCACAGTACGCTCCACCGGTCCCAAAATACAGTACACATAACCTTAACCGCGGACCTTGTTGTCTTCGCTTTGAGTGGAGCCCCTTCCTCCTTCTTCATCCACTCTTTTGACAACACCTTGCTTTCGGGAGTGTAATAGTGTACCCATGTCTCATCTGCTTCACCTGGCATCGCGTCAGCAAGCGGCGACCAACTTCCGACCGCGTGAATTTTTGCTCGAAGTTCAACAGTTTAGGAACCGTTATTTTGCGATATTGAAGCTGTTCGTGGATGATAGACTCTACACTACCAATACTGATGCCGAGTTCAGCCAAAATGTCACGAGCATTCATCCTACAGTCCTCCAAAATGAGTTGTTCTACGCGGCAAATGTTGTCTGGTGTGATGCTGATTCGCGGTTGACGAAGAAGAAGTCTCGAGTGAAGGTATCGAATCTTGAAGTTTCTATGATGAGATAAATCTTCGAATCGAAATTGATAGTACGACTCCGGATAGAAAAAGAAACAGAACTATAAGTAATGGGTTGCAGAAACTTGGCCTAATTTGAACATATTTTGAATTGGATTATCTACCAAACCCTGAGAGAGTGAATGAAATATTTTCAGAGATTGTTGAAGCAAAAGTTTCCAACTTCAAATCAAGCCTGAACGGTGAATCAATTCTTCATTTCAATGAAACTTTAACGTCTGACCTCACACCGAGTTTGTATCTTATTGATTATTTTGTCAGCTATGAAGACATGTGTTTCATATTTTGCAGGATAAACAGCAAGGAATCATGTGGTACTGATGGTATTCCAAATGTAGTTCTCTGATATTTGCTTGAGGTTGCTATGAGGAATTATTGCATATTGTTCAACAACATGTTGAGCAATTCATATTTCCCAAATGAGTGGAAAAAGGCTAAGGTATTTCCGATCTTGAAGAAAGGAAAAGAATCTTCTTGTCCTAAAAGCTATCGCTCAATCAGCTTGCTGCGTAACATCAGTAAGGTATTTGAAGTGATAAAGCATTTGACGCCCACATTAACAAATATGAGTCAATGCCGAATTGCCAAATTTGGTTTTCGTGCCAGAGATACGACCATACATACAATAACGAAAGTAACCTCAGACATCTGTTGGAAATTAAATGACAGGGAATGTGTTGCAGTGTATCTCATTGATATGGAGAAAGCCTTCGATACGGTGTGGTTAGATGGACTCATTTTTAAACTCTCAGGATGAGCTCCCCAGACACCTTGTCGCCATGATGTGCAATATGTCATACGACAAATCGTTTGTTGTAAATGATGGAAATCTAAAAACAATGCGCGAATTCAAGATCTTGAATGGTCTACAGCAGGGAACAGTTACTGCACCTCTGCTCTTCTCAATTTTCATTCGCAAGCTATTGAACGGCTTTGATTTTAACGTCTCGCCGACGGGATCATTGGTAGTGTTTGCTGATGATCTGATCATCTATACGGCAGACCGAAAAGCTACAATAGTTCAGAGCAGCCTCCAAAAAATGTTCAATGATGAAAGGCTGTACACTGACAATTGGCGAATGAAAATCAATGTGCAGAAGTGTGAAACAATCTTATTTCGGACAACGCTGCAGGGAGTCAGTCAAGACCTGAAACGTAATTGGAAGCATTTCCACGTCATGGCTGGCAAGGGTAGTTTAGAACGAGTTCCACATAAATCCTGTGTTCGATACCTCGGTGTTTATCTCGATCAGTATCTGTACTATACTGAAAATGTGAAAATCATGCTCAGTAAGGCACTTAAGGTAGTCATGGCCCTTCGAAAGCTCTTTCATTCCAGATACATTGATCAAAAGGTCAAAATCATCTGCTACAAGACCCTGGTTAGACCAGTTTTGACATATGGATGTCAGATCTGGTACAACCACAATGCTAGTACTATGGAAAAAGTAAGAGTTTTCGAAAGGAAATGTCTTCGTGCATGTACTGGTTTGTACAGAAAGCCTGAGACGGATTGGAAACATTAAATATCGAATAGAAGAATTTATCAAACTGCTGAAGTGACGAGAGTCGATATCTTCATATTGAAACTTCTTCGGAATCATATCGCAAGATCTGTAACTGTGAGTGAAAACTCTTGGACTTTGCAGCTGTTCTACCCTACAGATGGGATTGTTACGACTTGCCATGCTACTGGCTTCGTTCTTCTAGAAGGATTCGTGTATTTGGACATGAGTCGATATGTTTTTGATTTGGACGGTGTCCTAATTATGTACCACATACTCGTATATCGACGGGCCACCGATAAAATAATAAAATGATTTGAGTTCACGAGACCAACAATTCCAATGGAGATACTCATTTGCTAAGACGGAGAAATCCAGGTATTGGTGGCTGAATGACAATGTCTAAATTATTCGTGTTTATTTTCAGTTTGTGTGTTTCTCGCTACTTAGTTTTTGAGTTTCAGCTCATTATTGCTACATTTAATATTGTTGTTTATTTGTAAAAATTAAGGGATAGGTTAGGTATATGTTATGTTTATTGTATTAAGTTAGAGACAAGGTGAAATGCTCAGGTTATTGTGATAGAATTTTAGAGTATAAGATAAAGTTTTTGATTGAATTTCATTAGATTTAGGTTATGACATTTATTTATTTATTTATTTATTCAAGTCTATTTAGCAGACAGAAATCCAATTACAAAATAGACTTAGACAATTAAATATAGTTAAATATAATTAAGAGTAAGACAAATCAATACAACAAATCAAGCAGAAAAGAGTTAATCTAAAACATGAAAGAAATGAAGATAGAGTCAAGAACAAAGTTTGTAAAATTTAGTGCTAAGGAACATTAATCACTATTCGCAAAAAGTAACATCTTTAATTTAATTTTAAAAACAAAGTAGGACGTGGATAGAGAGCCAAGCTCGAGGCTGTTATGCATCCTGATGATTCGTGGCATAATTGAGTGAAAATATAAATCTGTTCCGGCGTACGGAACCTCGAGAATGTGATTAGACCGACTAGGTCGTGCATACAGTCTGTATTGCAAGTCTGCGCTTAGGGTGGAGGCAATTTGTTGGTGGTACAACTTATAAAGGAAACATTGATCTAAGAAGGTTCTACAGGACAACAGAGAAGGGAGACGAAGTGTGGATAGACGACGCTCATAAGACTCATAAGCTACGTTGAATTTGAAAAACACAATACGGGTAAACTTACGCTGAACAGCTTCTATTGAGTTCATAAGATATAAATGTATGGAGACCACACCACTGAGCAGTACTCAAGGAGCGGGCGGACAAGACACGTGAACAAGCGAACAGCGGTAGCAATATTTGCAAACTTATGCAAATGCCGCATAAGAAAACCCGAAACTTTTGATGCCTTGGTAATTAGGCTAAAAATGTGGACATCAAATTTAAGCTTGGGGTCAAATATTACACCAAGATCTTTACATGAGTCTGCAGAGGAGAGAACAACATCACATAAGGTGTAATTAAAAATTAAAGAGACAATTTTCAAAGTAAAAGTCATTTTAAAACATTTGGAAACATTAATACGAAGAGAGTTTACATTACACCAGTTATACAGGTTAACAAGATCAATTTGGAGTTGCTGACAATCTTCAAGGGATCTAATTGTCCGGAATACCTTGAAATCATCAGCATACAGGAGACAAGAAGAGGAAATTACAGAAGGAAGATCATTGATAAACAGTACGAAAAGAAGAGGTCCAAGGATTGACCCTTGAGGGACACCAGATGTAGGATTGAATGGAAAGGAAAATGTGCCATAGAGATTGACACGACATGAACGGGAGGATAAATATGATGAAATCCAAGAATGAAGGGAACCGGATATGCCAAGCAAAGCTAACTTTTGACAGAGCAGAACATGGTTCACGGAGTCAAAAGCTTTCGAGAAGTCCGTGAATATTGCATCTACTTGAAGCTGTTTGTCCAAAGCTCTAGCAATATTGTCTTCGAACTCAGCCAAGTTCGTAGAAGTTGAACGACCCTTTAAGTATCCATGTTGCTGTGGTGTGACAAATGAACTCAGGGACTCAAGAAGCCTTTTGTGCACAAGTCGTTCCAGCAGCTTAGAGAAACAGGAGAGGAGTGATATGGGACGATCGTTTGAGGCAGATGATGGGTCGCCGTTTTTAAAGAAAGGAACAACATTTGCATCTTTCCAGTACGTTGGAAAGGTGCCAGTACTAAGACTGAGATTGAATATAAGGGAAAGAGGAAAACACAAAGAGGAATAAAGTGACTTTACAAATATATTAGGTAATCCATCAGGACCAGGGCTAACATTCGGATCGAGCAAGTTAATAAGGGATTCAACTTCAGAAGGATCAGTGGAATAGGATGTACTTGATGCTGGATAAGTTTGAATTGAATTTATAGGGGAGTGTAGTATGTCAGAAGAGGAAAACGTAGAGGAAAAATATTCGTCAAATAGGTTAGAAATATCTTGAGGGGAGGAGGCTTCAGTGTTATTCCATTTGACAGTATGCGGGATAGAAGAGGAAGATTTAAGGGATCGGATGTATGACCAAAAGGGTTTAGGATTATTTGTCAGGAGGGAACTCTCTAAGCTGCTAAAATAGTTTTTCATGGCCGTTTTGATCTCTGTTTTAGCCAAAGAGCGCAATCTACAGAAATTTTGCCTAGCATCATCACTTCCGGTCAATTTGTAGTGCCTATGCCCCTTATCTTTGGCTCTTAAGGCACGAAGAACACTTCGGGTAAGCCAAGGCTTCATTTTCGCATTGCGAGGAGCTTGGAGCGGAGTGTAAAGAGCAATCAGATTATTCAGGTAATCATAGAATTTGTTCAAGGAACTATCGCAGTCAAGACGAGTGAAGAAGGTACACCAGTTGACCGAGTCCAGATTGGTTTTGATTGCCTCATAATTTGCTTTAAAGAAATTGTAACGACAAACTGAGGCAGTTCTCTGGGGTTTAAGGGTATCAACGGATAGTGCTAGAGACAAAGGTGGATGATGGAGATCAGGTTGAACATAAGGATGTAAAACGGGAGCTATAGATAGACACCTAGTTTGAAAATTTGACATGACAAGGTCCAGAAGACGACCATTAGGGTTACGGATATGATTAAACTGTGAAAAAGAACAAAGGGAAAGAAAGGAAGAAAGTAACAAAGAAGGATTATTTGTTGAGGAAATACCAGGTGTTGTTAAGTGGTCCCATTCCACTGCCGGTAGATTGAAGTCCCCACAAATTATAATTTTGGAATGTGGGTGACGAGCAAGAAGATAGGCAGAGAGTTCATCGAAGAAGGCTTCGTACACCGTTAAGGGAGAATTACAAGGAATATACACAGAAGAAATTAATAATGAGGAGTTATGAGGAAGATGGAGTTTCACAATTACACACTCAACAGCACGAGCAAATTTAAAGTCAGCACAAAGTGAACTATTGAGGGATTTGCAAACTGCAACCAAGACTCCCCCACCATCAGATTTATTAGTAACGTTAAGGTCACGGTCGCAACGGTAAACTAAATAGTCAGGTAATATTTCTGCGTTTGAAATATTCTCATTTAACCACGTTTCAGTTAAACAGATAACTGAATCGTTACTTAATTGGGATACGAGTAGTAAGTCCTCAAGTTTGGTTCTCAAGCCACGAACATTCTGATAGTAAATAGAAATAAATGAACGATTAGGAAATGAAGAATTACTTTCAGAGTTAGATGATCCTTGATGGTTGTTGAGGTGGTTTGGAACCTTTATCGGGACGAAATCGCCGCTTGGGCTGCATTGTATCGAATGTTTTAATAAGTGTGCCCTTTGGCCAAAAGTCGGAACTGAGTAGTCTCGAAAGCTCAGCCGGAACTGTCAGCTTGAAAGAACTTATAACCTGGTCAGGAAGGTTGTCTTTTGTTAACTTTACGCCCCTGAAAATACTGGGCGTGTAGCCAAGCTTTGATGTTACGTAGTTGGTAAGTGTATCCTTAGTTGTATTGTAAGCGAGCCTTGATATGAACAACTGGAGAGGTGGGGAGACTGCTCGTAATACTCCGTTATCAGCTAAAACACTCTCTGTAGAGTTTTGTGGTGCTGAAGACACAACGATATTTTGCTGAAGATTCGTTAATTGTGTTAGGCTCAGTTCGGATTGAGGCTGAATTTTATGTTGCTGTTGTAAGGGCAAGATAGACTGCTGCATGCGACTATTATGTTGCAGGACCGTAGCTTTATTAATTGTAGCCGGAATTGACTCCTGATGACAAGCATGCTGTTGTTGCGCAAGCACACTTCGCGTAAGAGGCCGCTGCTGCTCAAGAGGTGACACGGTAGAATTTTTGATAATGCTGTGACGGCGTGACGATACCAGCTCATCAAACACCCCGGGCGAAAGTAACTGAGGGGACAGCAGAAAATTTTGAGGTCAAGACGGTTGATCCGGAAACTGCTGTAGCTGATCCTCACTCTGCGGCAGACTCAGGAGCAATTGCTGTTGTTGTAAAGCATGCTCAGGTTTCTGTTGTTGTAAAGCAAGCTCAGGTTGGTGTTGTTGTAAAACATGCTCATTTTCAGGTGGAAGGAAAGTAACACCCTGTTCCAGTTGCTGGTTCATCCGGCAGGTCGACGATAACTCCGCCAGCACAATTGAAACAACAGATGCTAAAGAAGTTTTAGACTCATTAAGTTTCTCCTGCATTTTCGAAAATGAAGCTGAAAGGGACTCCACTGTAGCATTAGCTGACCAAAGCCGGTCCACAAATGATGATATGGTATATTTGCGGCACCTAGCACAATACCAGTATACCCCAGAACCGCTTCGCATAATATTATCAGCCACTGGGCCAGTTAAGTTCGCGCATTTAGCGTGGAAAGTTAGTCCACAAAGGCCAAAACACGTCACCATTTTAGTTTTATTCGGCCTATCTAGGCAAGTAGTAGCCATGCATATAGACATAATGCAATTAAAAAGATAGAGCTTAGCACAGGCACAAACTCACGCACTAAAGTTATGATCCACAAACACTCCGCAAAGGAAAATCCAAGGGGAAATTCGTGAAATGGTTTAAGCCACGGCAAAAAGTTTAACCAAGACACTGGTAGTGATTAAAATTCATGAGTTCACAATAAGCAAATCACTATTGAATATAATATCGCGAATTGATGACACTGAAGCTTTTTGCTTCTAAGAAAAGTAAATTTAAATTTCAGATACCACACTTTCACCGTTAACAAAGACACAATATCTTAACGCGGTGGAAACAAGATCACCCAAAGACACTAACCAAAAGAACTTCAGCGGTGAATTAAATAAAGATACTAGGTAATTAGTCGATTTCAAAGCACAGCGAGAAGATACACAGCAGAGCTCGTTGACTGTCGAATGATGACATATTAGGTGTAGGATTAAAGTTCACTGTTGCGTTAAGATTATAAATAATTTTAGGATAGTGTTGGTTGGTTTTTTTTCTCCTTTTCCGAATTAAATTAATAATATATCATAGCCTTAATTAATTTGAATTTGCTATAGGTTTTTTTCAAAATGTGTTTAATGATAACGTATAAATTTAGAGAGCCATTTGGGCCATTAAGTTTTTGTATGTTTATTGTTTGGAATTTGCTTTATATTCTTGGAAAATTTATATAGATTAGTATTGAATATAGCGCTTTTAAGCGTGACTTTGACTTTATGCTGCCAATTTGTCGGAGCACTTTGCGTTCAAATACGTCCACTACATTTTTCCATTTGCTTGTCAGTATTTATGTTTCACTTCCATATAACAGCACAGTTTTGGCTAGTGTTTTGTAAATGTGGAGCTTATTTTGACTGTGCACCATTCTCTTAAAATGGGAAGTACGGAGTAACATGCTTTATTTCGGGCGTCCAATCATTCTTTTCGGCACTTCTTCTATGCAGGTTGGCTCCAAGGTAGATAAAGTTATGCACACTTCCAAGGTTGTAGTTGCCTATGGTCCGGTTTTGTCGAACTGAAGTTTTTTTCCTCCTTCGGTAGTGAATTTGCTTTTAGTTTCATTAACTCGTAGGCCAATTTGGGTTGCTTCAGATTGTAGGCTCAGAAATACTTCTTTGGCATCTAAGATTGAATGTGCCATAAGATTGACATTATCAGTATATGCTACCAATTATTGTGTGAACTTTAACTTTAGTGTACTCGAGGTTTCAACTGATATCTTTCTGAAAAGATATTTTTGATTGAAGGTGAAGACCCATAAATTCAGCCTAATGAATATACGGGTCTTCACCCTCTTGCAAAAATTTCGGGCATTTCCTGTACGAACACAGAATATAAAGGCTGATAAACCAACTTAATATTCAAAACCCAACTGTGATTGCTGACTAAATTGCTGTTTTTTATTTAAATTTTTATAGCGTGGTTGACCAGATAATGTTCCGGTCTATGTAATAGCCTGGGCTAAATTAATGGGAATTGCTAGCGGGCTCGATATTTTGTCCTAAATAGTGCGGGACTAGTTCGCATACTGAGCTCAAACATGGGCGCATAGAAACTTGTTAGTAAACGAGGGGGGATCGGATGATGTAAGTATTAGAGTCGGAGGACCAGAAAAAGAGAGGGCGGTGACTCTTTTTAAGGGTCTATAGATCTAACAAATATTAATAACTCAGCGAAAAACTAGGGTGAAATACCTGCTAAAATATGAGCCATAGCGTTGTTAACTATAATAACTAAACGTTATGTAGGTGAACCGAGTTAAAAAGTATATTGTGAACCTACACTTAAAAAGCTTATAAGACTGACGGCACTTCCGTATCTCCTACACATTGATGTGACTTGTTTCTGATAAAAAGGCAGGAACTCCCTGCAGCTGCAGGGCGTGGCAATTGTTCTGTTCAAAAAGTTAGTCTTCAATGTAGACAGTGAGGAGTAGCAAATCTAAAAACAAAAAATCTCCATGAGCTCTCCATCTTTTGTTCCTTAACCCGCAGAGACCCAATACCATGCGGTATTTAAATCTTGATCTCAGCAAATTCAATATCGGTTCTGAACTCAACGATCAAATTCCGGTCATTTTTTTTATTAGAATATCCCTTACTGTGAAGAAACCAAACTCGTCTCCCATTATTTTGTGTGTGTCACATCAAAAGAATTTGTGATCTAGGTCACCCACTTGATTCCGCCGTAGTCGGTCCCAATCCAGGTTGAGAAATATAGAGGGAACCCCTTGTTTCCCTAACCCCCAGCTTCCATGATCTCTCATTCTAAATTCCACGAACAAATGGAAGTAAATGGACTCGGGTCACACATCGATTTTACTGGTTCAATGATGGGACATTAAGAACCGAGAAATCCCAAAAGTTGCAAAAAAAGCTGCAGCTATGCTACTAAATCCTCCCTACACTGGTGACGCAAGAGGGTGAAAGCAAGTCCTCTGCACCTTATAAAAAAACTGAAGCTAATAACCGTGCCATCAGAATTGGCATTGGACGATGTGCTAACTCATCTCTGGATAAAGCTACATTGTTTTGAAACCTGCAACCGAGCCTCGAAATTGATTGAATCTTCCGCAACGGCTCGCAACAACAAAAAGGATAAAAATATTGGATCCTGGAGTGTCTTGATCACTGAACAAGCCCATCATCAAGGGGAACAATCATCTTCTAGCGGTTCTGTAAGCAGAAAAAGTAAGGTGAGCCCTTATGTTTTCTTTTAATTAACGCAGCGCTTATTCCGAAGTATGAGTAATATCCTCACTTAAAATAATCACGGTTCATCACCATCATCTAACAAAATAAGAGAGTGGAACGAAGGAATTTAGAACATAATACAAAAAAACTTAGGAAAATAAATTTATTTAAATTTATAAAATGTAAATAACTATATCACTGAAATGACTGTATAATAGACATTTATAGAAAAAATCGAATCCTTGACCTGACTCCCTCGAAGCTATACCAACGCCAAGTTCATGTGCCAATTTCAAACGTTCATTGATCGAGTCCAGAGTAGGATAAAAGATGTAGACGCCTAGGAGTTTCTAGATGAAAAAAACAGTGAATTGACTTATTTGCTCACAAATTAATATCAACTTACTTTAATTTAAAGAAATTCTCCATTTCAATTTCCAACAGCGACAACCGCTTATCATATTATTTTACTAAATCTATGAATTTTGTACCAACTATTGGACCGCCAGCATCAGGAGTGTAATCATTTCCATACAAGTTCATTCCCATAAAGATCTTCCTTCTTTTTATTCAAATCAGGCATTTTTTCGGGCAATCATGTCCGGCAGACTCTTTTAACCGTGAAGTGATGCATTAGCGTCTGGATATTGCAAATTGGAAGTCGTAGGTCATCAACGAGAAGGTATGAACGTGGTCGTACAAAGTTTCAAAATAATTTTTATTGAACAAATCACGCATACCCTCACGGTAGGGTGGAATGACCATAATAAGCCTCAAATCATAATCGTTTAATGCTTTGTCATTTAAACTATCCATCACTGAGTCTGTTCGCAGCTACTTGTCCACTTTCGTTGGACAAAAATTTGGTGAAATCGTTAGTCCGTCAAGGAAAACTGAAATCATATGGACATGTTAAATTTGGATAGAATTTATTTATAAAAGGGTTTCTTACTTTTCAACCGCTTTCATCCAATTCGCATCAACATTGTGCATTCCGTGAATTTCCTAGCTATTAGTCCCATCACGACGTATTTGAAGCCAAACTGGTGAAATTATGTCGAATTTTCAGCCTAAATTTTCGCCACATCGTAACCATTATTGTTGCATTGCAATGGAAGCAAAGCAAAACGGTGTAACGCCAAAAGAACAAAGGCTGACTTTGATTTAGCCTTAACTTAAGGCTATACATCTCTTTTAACCATTCTAAGGCTAAAATCAATAATTTTGTATCGTGCTTGTATTACAAAGGAAGGAATGGGTGCAAAACGTCTTGATTCCAACCAATGCACGGTTGTTGTATAGATCCCGCCTCCGCCCAATCAAGTGTTGTAGTTTCGAAATATTTAGTGGCTTTGAACGATGGGAATAAATACCTTCAAACAAAAATAAAAAAATTAATACGAGATTGAATTTATTTTAAGCACTCCTACTGTTTCTTCTGTGGTTTCCTTCGGCGATTCTTGAGTGCATTCAATACAGAATATTTAAGTAACTTTTAATAACTTACGCGAACCTTCACTGGATGGCCGGGAGGACAATGTTCTTTGTACCACGACTTAACCATTGGAATATCTATGGCGCAATGTGTCCGTCCTGATCGTAGATTAAATGATCGTGGTCCCCACAAAAGTGCAATTCTATTGGCGGTATTGTCTCTATAAAGAGGGGTGGAAGGAACGGTTGTATTTCTTCTGGTAGCGTATACTCTTCGTCATCGTTTGGTCATGGTTAAACGATCTAAAATGTTTTAAAAAGTGAAGAAATTAGCTAGCAACTTATTCATCAAGCCTTACTTTACCTGCGTGTCGATGCGAAATAGGATTGATGAGGGGATCAAAGTAAAATGCAGGGAAATCTGGATCTTTTGTTATAACATAAACCACATTAGGCGTATGATACCTGAATATTTCTGGTGTTGTAAAGGCCTTTGGAACTTTATGTTTGTAGTTTTCAGCAGTAAACTAAAACATTACCAACTCTCGACAGAAAACATTTTTATCGACAGGACCTGTCTTGACATCTATGGACCGTTTCTTTTTACTTTTGCCATTTTTACCCGAAGATTGTGTGCCATCAACAAGGAATGTTATGATTAACAATATGTCTAGTTCTTCATAGTTTCGATCCCAATAGCTCCCACTATCAACCAATCCTCTTCATGTGTGTAAGGATTTGTTCCCAAACGAAACCATCTGTTTGCGTACGAAAATTGTCCGAATGAAATCTGTTAGGTGTATACAAGCAACGATTGTTTACTTACCTTGGCGTCCATTCTTCTCCTCTTTTACTTTTACGAACCTTCCTCGCATCTCGTTATTTTTCTTCCAATCGAGTTTTTTCAGCCGCTGCTCCATGAATGTCTCCTGCTTCGAGCTTACGTATATTCGCCGAAGACGAGAATTTGTCGGGCAGAGAGTTTTGGGTGCTTCCATTCCAGGCTCAATTTCATTCAACGACATTGCAAATAGGGTGAATTGATAGTACTGTAATTGTAATATATCGGAGGGTATGAAAAGACGTCTTTACTCCTTGGTGGTCGCAAGCGGAAGAGCCGAGCACACGTTTATTACAATTGACATTACAAATGCCATTATGTCAAATATTATAGATAATTCACAATAGTAATACATGTTGCAATAATATCCAATATTATAGTACAGTAAAACAATATAATAATATCCAACAACCTCTTCCTTAAATTGTTAACTGATTTCAATTCTAATTACATGTTTCATTTCAATAATAAAAGTTTAGATCTATTTCATTTATTCAAAAATCATAACTAGTATTTTATTTTTGACCTTTCATTTTCTCTATGGCTTCTAATAATGCTACTCTCTAGTAACACATGTTACAATAATATCCAATATTATAGTACAATAAAATAATATAATAATATCTAACAGTAATAAAATATAGCAAAACATTTTTTTAAGTTTCGAAGGTGAAAATTTATAGAAGGTGAGTAGGCTTAATATCCGTTATGAAGCCCTCTACGTGATGCGAATCTTTCGATGCCCAACCGGGTGGTTTGAACGTTAAAATTGCCTTGTGACCCGTGGTAGGATTAATAACCTCCATCGTACCGTATCGCTCCATATAAAGCTTACCCACTATAATATTATGAACGCAACAATTAATATTCTACCAGGTATATGCTTCACCCCCACCTAAGTTGAATTATTATTTTTTAAACAATCGTCTTGCAATTTAGGCGAAATTTTAGCCCAGCTAACTTACTTTGGAAGTGCTAGAGTAACAATTCCTTTTGGTTGGATTTCAACACTTTTACCCCAAAACTTAAGTTTTGGATGTATTGAACACTAAATGACGTACTTTCTTAACATTACTGACCCGAAATTTGTGTTTACCGGCAATTGCAACACGTAACTAGAAGCGAAACCACGAGGTCAACAATAAAACTTCCCATTTTACCCGAAGATTGTGCGCCACCGACAACGCATGTTATGATTATTTATTTATTTATTGCCAAACAAGGCATCTTTTAACAAAACACAAAGATATTACAATTTATACATTAGGTTACTTAATGATCTACTGTATCCGGGAAGAGCAGGATTGTGTAATTATGGACTTGAAAAGGGACTTGGAAATGGTTGGGGAATAATGATTGCTGAATTTGTTAAATGCTTTACAACATCTATTTATTGGCGCGTTATCCGCATATATGGTCCGATGTGTTCTTGTGGTGAACATAGGAGAATTTCTGGTTGGTTGTTCAGCCGTACCTTCGCGGAAATAAATTTCACGTTAATATTACCCCTAAGCACATCAAAAATTAGGCATGAGGACAACGCAGTTCGCCTAACAGCTAGTGATGCCATATTCAATATTTGAAGTCGGTTATCGTAGGATGGAAGGCTATGGAAATCTCTGGGGTCATAGAGGGACCTTAGGGCAAAGAGTAAAAACTGTTTTTGTACCGACTCGAATCTTGTTTTATGAATGTTGTAAATTGGGTCCCAGATCAAACAAGCGTATCCAAGAACGGGATGAACAAGTGAAATGTATAGCGATTTTGTTGCCCAAATATTCTCGAATTCTTTGGCTCTCCTTTTGATGAAACCTAGCATCCTATTAGCTTTAGAGAGGGCTTCGTCATGTTGAAGATTGAACCGAAGCTGTGTGTCTAGGATTACGCCTAGATCTACTATGCTCTCAACTCAGCTCAAACTCGTGCTTTTGATTTGATAATCGTTAAGGATGATTTTTTTTTCTGGAAAAACTTATGACATGGCATTTATCCAAATCGTTGCACCATTGGAGCAAAATATTTAATTTGGATTGAAGAAAGGAAGCGTCAATATGCGATTTTATAATGTGATATACCTTCAGATTATCGGCATAAAAAAGATGGGGTATATCGGATATTGCCGCTGAAAGGTCAGATATGAAGAAATTGAAAAATAATGGACCCATATGACTACCCTGAGGAACACCAGAGAGGACATTAATTTTCTTCGATAAGCGACCTAGGAACTTGACATATTGGATGCGGTTTTTCAAATATGAATGAATCCAGTTAAGCGGTGGGCCAGTGGTTCCAAAACTATGCAGTTTTTTTATCAATATTTCATGATTCACGCGGTCAAACGCCTTGCTGAAAACGGTGTATATGGCGTCGATTTGGTTACCTTTTTCCATCGCACATAGAACGTCTGACGTCAACACGACAAGGTTGGTGGTAGTAGATCTGCTTTTCCGGAAACCATGTTGCTTGTCGTTGAGATAAGGTTCAATATGAGGTGAAATTTTATCGCATACAATTGTAGTGAATATGAGTTTTCAATAAATGTCCGTAAAGGACTGCAGCGATGTTCTGCTGCCTCGGCAGAGGAAGGTGTTGGTTCCTGCCGAGAATACCCTCGTCTGGAGACGCGTGAATGCGCTGGCAGGCTAGCATTGCGGTGTCGTGGGGCGGGTTCGTTTCCCCAGCACGAGGACTCACTACAAAACAATTTCGCATTCACGAATTGCTTTCAGAGATCAAAAGAAAACGACCGAAGTCACAAAGTTGTAGATAACCTCACCGAAGGAATTATTACTGGTTACGAGAACAAGTGAAACCTGACAAGAAAGGCGAACTTGGAGTGACCTCGTCATTACCCAATTAAATTTAGGGCCCACAAATGAAAGAGGGGCAACCGGGTTGTGGTGGAGCCCCTTCATACTCACCCAACCGGAATAAATCCATTGTTAACTTGTTGAAGTGGCCAGGTATTCCTCTTCTGAGTGGAAAACTCATACAACTTGAATTATATGAACTTTCCCATCAGAAGGGGAGTACCCCGGTGACCAATTTATGTCATAGAATTATACAATTGAATTGCATAACTCTATGCCATAAAAAGGCACTTTGCTTGGGCCACTCAACCCATGAAGTCACCTGAAACAAAAGAAGGAATTAATTTGTACCCGGCGGCTGGCTCATATTTTGGGGTGGAAGCCTGTCACCGTACCGGGTCCTATACCCGATTGGAAAAAAAACCGGAAGGGAAGACCGATTTAACGTTTAACAATTCATTTTATTTGAATTAAATTTTGATTCAAAAGAAAAGAGCATGACAATATCCATTGACAATTAATTACAGGCAAAAGTAAGCAAATGGAATTTTCCCGGTTTTGAAATGGTTTACTCAGTTTTAATTTGATTTCTCATCAGTAATTTTGGACTTAATAATATTTACTAATCAATACAATCTAGTAGCCTTAGCAGCATGTTTCTGTTTCTTTTCCTTCTCTTTTGTTGTTTATATTAATGTGAATCAATATATGAAAATAATATTATATTAACAAAACGTCGAAAAACTTTTAATTATAATTGTTTCATTTCAATGATTTTTATAGTTATGTGTTGAGTAAATTGTATTTTTATGAATAATAAATTACCACTATGTATGTTAGTTCAAATTAACCGAGTATAATTTCTGTATCAAACTCAAAAAATTCAATGTTGAACCGTCCATAAATTGAAGGTTGTTCAATGAAAACCAAAAACAAAATTGAATGTTAATGTCAGATATATGGTGGAATTCGAAAAATGGTTCGAAGCATATTTTAAATAAAATGCCAAATGCGGAACATTTCATAATCGTATCTATTGATTGTTTTACAAGCGCACAAATTTAAAATACCCTTCCGAATTAAGTGGGCAAGCTGCTCTATTAAAGAAATTTTTATTTCCTTGGATTTAATGCTCTGTTGATAATTTCAACAAACATAACCAGTCTGAGTTCAGTATCAAAAAAAAAAAATACAACCAAAATGCAATGTTTCAGAATGATGCGCGATTTGATTTGGATTTAATTATGCTAATACGTTGAATCGCGTTGAATTCTAAGCTGAATACATACAAACGATAGTTTGCATACACATGATGAAAGTGTTAATAGCTTATAGGTTGTGAAGTGTTTTTGACAATTATATTAAGCATGTCAATTACTGTAGATTCAAAAGTGAGACAGAATCAAAAGAAATATGCAAAGATGGTTGAAGCCAAAAAACAGACTTGCTTTGATGGCTTCATAGTTGGGAAAGAATAAAGATCAATCAACAAAAAACTATTCAATAGATTCAAAATCAAAAGGAATCTGTGTAACATAAAACACTCAAGAAAAGTCTGATAACTTTAAATGTAATTGAGTAAATTTCTAATGTTTCTCTATATACCAATGCAATAGTGTTTTAATGTATTATTCGTGACGTGTTGCGACATTCAAATATCTGAATATGCCGAATTAAAGCAATTTTCCCATTTGAATTTATAAAAAAATTATTTTTTTAATATAAATATTAATATATATAATATTATAATAATATTAAATAATTTTTATAAATAATTAATAGATATTTAGTTTGCAATAAATAAGTAAATAATTAAATAATCAATATGTATAATAAAAAAATTAAATTAAGAGGGTACTTACAATACCTTTCCCTCGACGACGAGCGCTCGTTGACGAAGTGGGGTGAGCAAGTCCTGTAAATTTTACTTTTGTTATCTTAAATGGCTTTGGGATCCCGGGACTTGATATAGTTTACTCAAGTTTAAGAGACGATTTGAATTAAAAGCGATTTGATTTATACTAAAATGTCCAAAATATTTCATCTCAATGCATGTGTATGTGAAAAAAAAAAATGTTTTCTATTTATGCTTTGTGCTTTGAAAAAGAGATTCATTTGATTCCACGAATTGTTCGAAGCGAACAGAGTCAAGCTTGAGATTGATATATGCGAATGCGAGAGTACGATTCCAATTGATTTGTAAGGAGTGTTGAGAAATTTGTAAGCTACACTGTAATTGATCTGTCATTACTACCCGATGGCACAATATGCAATAAAAGTATTGATGCACTGAGAACAAATCAATTTGACTTATAACAAAGTCAAGAAATTCGATGAACGTTATATGAAAAATTTTAACTCAGTCTGAATTGAGATTTAGAACATTTAAGTATTCAAGAGTTATTTCATGTGTAGCTGAAACTCTCACAATTCTAATTTGGCCCCGCTTCCGAGCAGCGCAAATTTAAACACAAAGAACTGACGACACCGTGTGAACCGAACCTGGGCTCGCACCTCTTCCTACGTTTTGCTGGCGGGCGGGCGGACACACGACCGTAAATGTACCACCAATTGGCGAAAATTGCAAATAAAATCGCGATTGGACCTTTTCGCTTGTCTTTCTGCTCTAACGAAATAATATATTTTCATTTATCAAGGTGTGAGTCAACCGCACAAACCGACTCAATCGCCACGAAAATTCAGATTCCTTCACTTTCTTCGCAGTTAGATTTTCCGCGACACGCGAGTCGCAGCTTTCGCGAGGGAATCTCACAATTTTTCTAAAAAATTTCTAGCCTGGACGACTGGCCCGCTCGCTTGTCACACACTTTTGATGTCTCACGAGTTCGCTGATTGGAATTTTCTGCTGGAACTTTTCGCCGTTTTCCGCCTGTTCTCGGGTTGAATGACGTCCGATTGGGACAACAGTAGTAATAATATGCGTTGTTGCTGTTGTTGGGTTCCTGGTTTTTTGCACCTAAGGATGGTAATTAGTATTAATCCGATGTTACATTAAAAGACTACGATCACTTTTTAGAAAGCGAAGAGCAGCAAGAAGGCCATCATACGACAGAACAGTCAAATAGCTTTAGACAAGGCGAAACCCAAGATAGCGTATGAGAACGATTGCTGCTTAAGGGATGGATTCCTTGCGTAGTCGATGATCAGGGAACCGAATATTGTTCCGATGCCAGCGGATAGCGGCACCAGCACTGATGAATTTGGCTGCTGGCTGGGGAATCAATATGGAGGGTACGACCTCCTTTTCAACACGATGAGAAACTTCACCATGTGCTGTCTTTCAGCGTCCTTATCTCGGGTTTCCAAACGATGTACCACCAGTTGTGGATACAAGCTGACTGATCAAATAAACAGAAAACACAAAAAAAAAATAAATGAAAACACGCACACGTCGTCACCAGTTGAGGAAAGATTATGCATGAGGAGCCATTTTCTCCCTCCTCTTTCGTCAACTTGCAAACTAAAATGGCGGGGCCGAGCCATCGAGCAACGAAACAGCAATGGAAAATCGCGCAAAGTTTCGTTTAATTATGCCATCTATGGGTGAACCCGCGGTGGTGATAATGCACACTCGTTTCGGTTGTTTTTAAATTCTAAGTCGTCTTTTGTAGCTTCGCTTAAGTTATCAATTGAAAGCAATTTTCGTTTATAATGATTAGGCATAATTAGGTGGGAAAAATCGGAAGAATTAGACAAATTTTAAGGGGTTTAAATGATACAATGATTTTAGCGTTCATATAATTTAAAAAGGTTAACCGTTTCGTTCTAAGCATTTGTATCCCGCGTTACACCGCAATTTGTTAAATTATATTCAAAAGATATTGTAGTAAAATCACTACACATTAAAATATTAAACAGTTTTAGAATTTTGTTTCCCGGGAGTTAAGTACAAAAGACATTTTCTGGACCTATTTTCCATGCAAAGAAAAAAAACGAGTGTTGCGATGGGGAAGGTGACTAAATCGACTGAATCCTTGTTAAATTGCGTTCGTGCTGTGTGCCTGTGTCAGCGCTGCTTTTAGAGCCATAGCTCCTAGATTACTACACAATCTTTTCAAAAAGCATCGGTATGGAAGATAACGTAGCGATTCCCCTATAATTTTCAACAGACCGCTTTTTGCCTTTTTTATGGATTGGTATTATATAAGATGGTCTCCAATGTGAGGGGAAAACACCGCTCGAAAGCGATTTATTAAAAATGAGGAAAAGAGGGAGGGACAAATTATCTTTACAGAGGGCCAAAAAACGAGGGGGAATGAGATCGGGGCCAGGTCCTTTGCTTAAATCAAGAGCTTCGATGGCTTGACGAATTTCCGCTTCAGATATCGAAATACTATCGATCTGTGCTCTTGGTGCTATTTCGGAGGACGGAAGGTTTTGAGAGTTTCCAGGATTGCTGTAGAACCCTTGGGAAAAATCAGCAAAAAACTCACAGATTTGCTCTGGGGAAGAAGAGATAGAATCATTGCATTTCATTGCGGAAGGGTAACCATGTATCTTACGTTTTACGTTGACGAATTCGAAAAATTTTCTAGGATTCCGAGTGATTTCTTCACCTACAACATTTATGTAGGATTTATATGCTTCTTGAGATTTAATTTTAAACTCATTATGAACACAAAACGGCCTACTATTTGTGTCTACCGGCAATTGTAACACTTAAATAGGAGCGATACCATGCGTTCGACAATAAAACTTTTTAACTGCAATGACGTTTGTCAGATTGACAGTTGAAAATGAGAGACATTTTGATACGTTAAATGCATTCCGCTCATTTTAACGAAATCGTCAAATTAAATTCGATTTTATATCTCTTTCACTCTTATGGGGTGAAATGCATACGGTATTCTTGTCCTTGTCTGACCTTGTTTCTCGCGAATTTTCTTGCAAATACGTGCGTACACCAATACAAACTCAAGTCGGTGGACCCAAAACAAACCACTGTTAGACGAGCACTTTGTTCGTAGTGCGTCAGCTTGTTAGTGTATAAGCTCTGGTATGGCTTTCATTTTCTTTCTATGATTTTGGCGAGCACTTAATAAGACGTGCACAGTAGAGTGATGCCTCTATAATTACCGGACCTTAATTTGTCCCACTTTTTGTGCATGAGGCATATTATCCTTTTCCGCTAGTCCTTTGGTAACTGCTCCACTGACCATATTGTGCATGTTAGTGAATTAATACTAGAGGTCTATATTTTCTGAAATAATGGTCAATGTGTCAACATTGTGAAAGAGTATCTAAACAAGCAATTTCTTGACGAAGATTTCATTTGACCGCTGGAAACCAGTCTCGATCCCACCAGATCACCAAAAATTGATGATTGGTATGGGGTAGCTTCAGCGATTGGTTTTGAAACATTTTAGGCTAACTTTCGAAGCATTTTCTCCTGGATAATTAATTTAAAAGTGCTGAAGTTCAGTGCCATTAAGCTGGGTAAAGCCATCTTGATATCAGATTAGATGGTATTGTGATATTTGAGGTTCCTTATGCTTCTAAATCCAGAGCTTTAATATCTGGCAATCCTCCAAAAGTAACAAAATTTGTAGAAGTAATAATGGTTTGCAGTGATACTGCCATTAAGCGACTGGTGAAGACTGTTGTTTCTGTTTCTCTAATCCCACCTGAATGACCACAATTTACTATAAAACAATTTAAATTAAATTGGTATGCAAGCTGATTTCTTTTGTTAGCTTATTCATTATAAATGAGTACAGGTTAAATATCATTTTCTAGTAAAGTACATCCATAAAACTATAAATTGATTGGCACAGTATTGAACTACCATTTCGTCCAGGCAAAAACTCTGTCACATTTTCATAAATCGTCTTGCAAACTAATTCAAACGCCTTTTCATCACAACTAAATGATCATTTAAAAATAAAGACTGTAATTAATCCCAATTTGTCGAAAGTCCATTAGCGCTAATAACGAGGAAAATGTGTGAAATTCTTGTGTTAAAGGACTGTGCAAGGGTAAATAACTTTCAACCAAACCAATGATTGCTTAATTGTGTGAACGATATCTAACAGAAGCGTAGAAGAGCGGGAAGACGAGTTAAAGATAAAAACTTGAAAATGATTTCCGTAGTTTTGCATCCAAACCACAAATCCATCAACGCATCTTAGATTTCGCCGTTAATCGTTGATGCCTTGTAAATTCAATCAGAGGCAATTAGTTGAGCAATGCGTACAAACGGAAAATCATCAGCATCTGACGGTGCATTTATGCGCACATAAGATGACATTGTCTTTGGTTAGCGATCGGATGCTGTGGGTCTGATGCAAATTACAGAAATCATCCTAAGAAGAATTAAGAAGCATCAAGAGATTGCAAAAAGCACCTGATGGAATCCGCGTACTGTTTTATGATGCGCCATAGAATTGTTTTTTCATTTCTTTAAGGCCACCACGTATCTCACCTCTTTTATGTGTGGTTAATGTACACGTTAATATGCAAAATGCAAGTAGGTGTTGCCAAATTATCGAATTTCAATAAATTTTAGTATTGATATTGTTGAGTTAAAAAAAAATGTTCAGGAAAAATCTGAAATTGAAATAGCGTAAGAAAGATTAAGCAAATTTGATAAAAGCAATCCAAAATCAGTTTATCCCTATTTCGTTCATGGAGACTAACATAGTATCAACATTTTCATCATGGTAAACTTCACGAACCAGCAACGTTTGTAAAATTATTAAAACTGCTACCGAAGTTCTGAGTGTGCACTTGCTCTAATTTCCGGCCATAATAATCGTCCCACCTAACAAGCTGTGCGTGCTATAGTGGATAAGTTTGTCTTCAAGTGTGTTGAACGTGTTAGCTCGAGAAATTAAACGTGCTGAACGTGTTATCTCGAGAAATTGTCCCGTCGAATGGTCACCTCGTTCATGCGTTCTAACTCCATTGGATATCTTTTATTGTGGCTATATCAAGTCACTGGTCTATATCAACAAGACAGCAACAAGCTCAAAGACAACATCCAATGCAAAGTTGCCAACGTACCGATCGAAATTTGTTCCAGAGTGGTGGAAAATTGGGTCCAAAGAATTGACCTCTGTAAAAAATCTCAAGGCGATCATATGATCAAAATTGAACTTCATTCATAAAATGTAATGCTCGCACTATACTCACAATAAATTTGAACTCAATATCTCATATATTTCTTTGTTTTACTATTAAATAAAATTATTATGTCCTTAATACAAAACCGTTTATTGCATTATTTTCAGAATATTCTGAAGTCGCTTTCTTATGTTGTTAGCTTTCTGTCATGTTTTGAGACGCTGTTTTTACATATATCGCAATAAATGACATAATTGTTTTGAATAAGAACCCGATTTATGAAGCTCCATTATAAATCACTCCATGTTCCAAAGAGTATGTTGGGAGTTCCAGCATTCTCCCATTCACAAAGTGAAGCTGTATAGTAATCATCTTCTAGTTCTTTTGGGCCAACAAATCCTTTCTTTTAAATTAACACATTTGATCCAAGTACAGGATTTTTCATTAGGGACATAACAAATTCGTTTTTTATATGAACGCACCCTTGAACTTTTCAATGAAGTGCCAGTGTCAACACGTTAGTTAAGGTCAACATTTTTATCATGGTAAAATTCACGAGCCAGCAACGTTTAGAAATTATTAAAAACCACTACCAAAATTTTGAGTGGGTGGTCGCAACTTTAAGAGCGCTTGCTCCGATTTCCGGCCGTGTGCGTGCTATCGTAGATAAGTTTGAGTCTAAATTTCCGCTATTGGATATTTCGGTGCCAAAAAAACGTCGTACTGCTCGAAACGAAGATAATATCGCACCCGTAAGTGCACAGATTCAAAATGAGCCGAATCAGTCGATTCCACGTTGTTTTTAAGAATTGGGCGTCGCTCAAATGACACTGTGGCATATTTTACCAAAAAATCTTTGCCTGCATGACTACAAGATCAAATTGACTCAAGAACTAAAGCCACATGAAAATTCGAAACGCTGAAACTTCTCGAATTGGGCTCTGGCAAAGCTTGAAGAAAATGAAGAATTTCATCAAAAAATATGTTTCAATGGCTTTGCTAATAAGCAAAATATGCATTACTGGTCAACAACAAACTCACATTTGCTTCTTGAGATACAACTTTGTCCGCAAAAAATTACTGTTTGTCGCGGTTTTCATGCCGGAGGTGTGATTGGGCAGTACTTTTTCGTGGATAAAAGCGAACGTCATGTTGCCGTCAGTGGAGAGCGCTTTCGTGATATGTTGAGTTGGATGAACTTGACACGAACGATACGTGGTTTCAGCAAGACGAAGTCACTAGCCACACATCATGCCTCACAATCGATTTATTGAAAGGCAAAGTTGGAGAACGTATTATCTCGAGAAATGGTCTGATCGAATGGCTGCCTCATTCATGCGATTAAATGCTATTGGATTTCTTTTAATGGTACTATACAAAGCCACCGGTCTTTGCCAACAAGCCAGCAATTTTAGATGAGCTTAAAGACAACATCCAACGTGAAATCGCCAACTTACCGATCGTAATGTGGGCCAGAGTGGTGGAAAATCGGGTCCATAAATCAACCGCTGGAAACGGGCTCGTGGTGGTTATATGTAATACTTGCCCAACATGCACAATAAATTTAAACATAATATCTTAAATAGTTCTTTTCTGTATCAATAGATAAAATTGTTATGTTCTTTATGGAAAACTCTATACCTTCATTTACCTTAAGTCCGGCTGGGAGGGATACCGGAGGGCGCCAATCTCAATAAGATGTTCCACCTCTTATCATGGGCCACAACTTCCCCCGCCAAGGACAAGGCCACACCGCTGATCAGGTGCGCGGAACGAATAGCTTTGGTAGAAAAGCAACCAATAACTTTTAGTTGCGGCTGTTTTTGTATAGGTACTTGAAACTTGAAATTCGTGTAATATATGGGAAATATTGTTATATGTACAAATAATTCTGCGAGTTACTGTCGCAATAGTTTTCACAACCATTAAAAACATCAACGAAATGAATTTACTCGAAACCACGAGAACCCACCAAGCATAAACATCTGAAAGTGAGTCACTGCTCCATTCATTCACGCTCGGTCGAATGTTCCCGCTAATTCGCCAATGCACGAGAACTGGGTTGAATGACTACAGACCCTATATAAAGGTAAGCTGAATGAATGGGGGGATTCATTCAACTGCGATATAAACTGCGATAGTGTGCGGAAAGCGAATTGAAAAGCGATCAACTAATAGTGAGTTGATTTTGAGAAGACAATTGCGATAGAAATTTATGGACAAGTGGCAGGTAGAATTTTAATAGTGAAAATTAAAGTTGTGAAATTGTTAGTAAAGTGATTGTGCATTTGAACGAATTAAATAACCTCTTTTAATTTAATTTAAAAGGCATTGTGTTTTCACTTTCCCGGCACATTAAATTATTGGCCGCGAACCAAAACACGCGACATTGGTGTCAAGAAGTGAGAAAGAAAATTTTGGAAGTGAAAACGTTTAAACATTTTTAAAGTGCACAATAATGTAAATTAATGTGGAAACTGGTGGAAAAATAGCCAAAACAATAAAAATGCCAGGAAACTTGCATCTAAAAATTAACCAATTGAGCATATCGGAGCTCAAAGAGGAGTTGGAACAGCGAAATCGGGCCACGCAAGGTACAAAGGCCATACTGATTGCACGCTTGCGTGACGCGATCGAGTCGGAAGGCGAGAATCTGGATTCGGGTGAGCTCTCAGATGCAGAAAAAGGCGCAAAAGGTGGAGAAGTGAAAACACCAAAATCAAAGGAGCCAGAAAACGCACTAATGAAAATGTTAATGCTGTTGTCATCCAGTCTAACTGCGAAGCTAGACGAACAATCAGTGAAGTTAAATGAGCAATCAGCGAAGTTTAATGAACAATCAGTGAAGCTGGACCAACAAGCGATCGAAATCAAGGCAGACATCACACAAAAGCTTGAGAAATAGTCAACAGAAATAAAAGCGGAGCTCGGTCATCTGAACTAACAAATTTAAGGCGTCGAGGAAAAGGTTGACCAGGTTGAGGAAAAGGTTTACCAGGTCGAGGAGAGAATTAACCATGAGATCAGCCAGGTCGAGGAGAGAATAAACCATGAGATTGGAAACATGAAAAAGAAATTGGAAGCAGCAAAGGCAATAGTAACCACCTCACCAGCCTCGCTTATAACTGCAGCGCAAAGCACATCCAGAAATGTGCAAGCACCAATATTCGATGGGCAAACGGTCTGGAGTATTTACAAGACCCAGTTTGAAGCTGCCACAAAAGCGATCGCTGAAATGACCAGGAACGAGCAACTGCATTGATTTTTGCTCTGAGAGGCTCAGCTGCCGAGCTTTTGCAGACTATTCCCGTTGAATTGCACTCAAACCCGAATGCTATAATAAATGCGCTCGATATGCGTTATGGAGACGATCATTTCAAGCAGATTTATTGGTCACAGCTAAGGCATCGAGTGCAGAGGTCTGGTGAAACCCTACAGCAGCTAGCTCAAGACATTGAGAGACTAGCACTTTTGGCTTACCCAGCCTACGACCCAGAACATCGAGATGATGCAGCAACAGAAGCATTCATCAGCGCACTAAAGGACCTGGAATCGCAACACGCCGTGCGTTTAGCTCAAAAGCAAATGGTTAAGGACGCATTGGCTTACAGTCAGAACTTTGAGGCAATGAAAAATGTGATACGTACCACTGCCCGGGTTCGTGAGGTAGTGACAGACGAGTGCAGGTGTGAGCGCATGGAAATTGAGCGAGACCCGTATATGAATGGTGCACCTAGATGCTGGAATTGCACCTGCAAAGAGACTGCAAGAAGTGAAGAAAACCGAGCTATTGTCCAAGCTGTGCAGCTAGGAGGAGATCCAGATCGAGTCAGGAGCCCAGAATGGAAGCCTTTCGAACAGAGGGGTCGGGAAACATGTAAAAGCCAACTTTGTGGGGCAGAG
This sequence comes from Odontomyia ornata, assembly GCA_963969285.1. Classification (NCBI taxonomy): domain Eukaryota; kingdom Metazoa; phylum Arthropoda; class Insecta; order Diptera; family Stratiomyidae; genus Odontomyia; species Odontomyia ornata. The sequence continues at coordinate 402,539,614 of OZ017739.1, read as the reverse complement.
GTTGGCTCGGAGGTTCGACGTCCCCAGCACCACCATCACCGTGTCAAGACTACATCGTGGAGAAGTGGACTTATGCCTTGTGGGTCAAGTTGACGGAGAACACTGCACCATAACGCTCGACACTGGTGCAACCCGATCGATTATCCGACCAGACCTAGTTAGACAACAACAACTTCACAAGGGCAGAATTTTCTCAGTACGGACAGCTACGGGAGAAACTGCACCTGTTCACGGAGAGATCAACCTCAAGATACAGTTGGGAGACCTTCCGTTCCGACATAATTTTCTGGTCGCGAACATCATGGATGACTGCATTCTCGAAATGGATTTTCTGCGACCACATGGAATCACGTTGGATTTGGGCAAACGTGTATTGAAATGGCAGAATGTCGAAGTACTGGTGGGGGATCCCAGCGTCCGAATTCCGAAGATGAATGTAGTAGTATGCACTGACACTGATGTACCAAATTCTTCCGAAAGCATTGTATGGGCCAAGCTTGATGGTTATTCTGGAGACCACCGACTTTATCTGATTTAGTCAACGAAGACGTCCGCATTGCGCAGTTTGATTGTAGGACGAAGCCTTGTAAGATATTTAAGGAATGGATACGTGCCAGTTAGAGTCCTCAACACCGCAGACAGCCACGAGCATCAAAATGGGAGAAGCCATCGGCAGCTGCTAGCCTATTTCCACCATCACCTCTTTGGAAGCTACTCACGACCATCATTGGAACAGGAGACAAGACACAGACAAAGCCCGGGAATCCACGTCTGCAATATTGACGCAGGTCAAATTGCCAGTGCAGCTATTCAAACGAGCCTCTGATCTGGTCACAAAGTACAGTGACATCTTCTCAACAGGCCCGGATGACCAAGGCCGAACGAGTCTGATAACTCACGTCATAGATACACAGGGAGCCAAGCCGATTTAACAAGCACCGAGACGTCTTCCTATAGCCAAACAAGGAGAAGTGAGCACGCTGATCTCGAACATGGAAAAATAAGGTGTTATTGAACCTTCTGTCAGTCTATGGGCCGCGCCTGTAGTTCTAGTGAAGAAAAAGGATGGTAGCATTCGTTTTTGTGTCAACTATGGGCAACTTAATGACGTCACTAAGAAAGATAGTTTCCCGCTCCCACGCATCGATGACATCATGGACACTTTAGCCGACGCAAAATGGTTTTCTATACTCGATCTCAAAAGTGGCTACTGGCAGGTAGAAAACGACAAGAAGGACCGAGAGAAGACCGCATTTTCAGTTGGGACCGGATTGTGGCAGTTTGTGGTGATGTCATTTGGGCTTTGCAATGCTCCAGCCACTTTTGAATGCCTGATGGAGTACGTGTTACGTGGCCTCACCTGGAAAACATGCTTGGTGTACCTAGATGACATCATTGTCATCGGGAGGACGTTCGAAGAGCATGTGCGGAACTTAGAAGAGGTTATCTCCCGATTGCGACTGGCAAATTTGAAACTTAGTCCCGACAAGTGTACCCTTTTCGCAGCTGAAGTAAAATACCTGGGACACGTCGTATCAGCAGAAGGGGTCAAAACAGACCCTGAGAAAATTGAAGCTGTGAAAAGCTGGCCAACACCAAACATCAAGCGCCAACTATGAAGTTTTCTGGGTCTGGCAAGCTACTGTCGAAAATTCGTGAAAGGCTTTGTCAAAATAGCTAAGTGTCTCCATCAGTTAACCGAGACAAATCGTCCATATGTCTGGAATGAACAATACCAGACAGCCTTTGAGACCCTGAAGGAAAAGCTGTGTGAATCACCCGTGCTGGCATATCCGAAACCCGGAAAAATGTTTGTAGTTGACACCGATGCGAGCAGTGGCGGTATTGGAGCTGTACTCTCCCAGCACATCGATGGCGAAGAAAGAGTCCACTCGTATTACAGTCGAGTTCTTTCAAAAAGTGAGAGGAACTACTGCGTGACCAGGAAAAAGCTATTGGCTATAATAGAGACCACAAAGCAGTTCCGCAAGTACCTATATGGCCAAAAATTTGTTCTTCGAACGGACCATGCATCACTTATATGGCTGCTCAACTTCGAAAACCCAGAGGGGCAAGTTGCGAGATGGATCGAAAGATTGCAGTCATACGACTTCGAAATTTTTCATCGGAAGGGCGGAGTTCATGGAAATGCTGACGCCCTATCTCGTCGTCCATGTCCAGCTAACTGCAAGCATTGCCGACGGATTGAGGAAAAAGGAACCGCCCGTTGATCTGTGATTGATAACGGCCGAATTCTATGAAGGTTGGTCACCGGAGGAGATTCGAAATGCCCAGTTAGCCGATGAAGACATCGGACCATTGCTTGTATGGAAGGAGATGACTGGGCGGCCTGAGTGGAAAATGCATGGCGCAACCCTGAAAAGCTATTGGGCACAATGGAACTCCCTTCAGCTGGAGGGTGGCATACTCAAGCGGAAATGGGAAACGGCGGATGACAGCTCCTATAGGATGCAAACTTTACTACCCAAAAGCCGAATCCACGATGTGGTTAAGGAAATGCATGAAGGATCCTCGGGAGGCCACCTTGGCGTTACCAAGACCTTAGCGAAATTGCGGGAAAGGTTCTACTGGCTCCACGCTCGAGAAGACGTAGAGGACTGGTGCCGCAGATGCACCATCTGCGCTTCCGTCAGAGGTCCAAAGCGACGACTGAGGGGACAAATGCAAACTTACACGGTGGGTGTACCGTTTGAAAGGATTGCTGTTGACATCGCTGGACCCTTTCCTGAATCCGAATGGGGAAATCGATACACGCTGGTTGTAGCCGATTATTTCAGCAAGTGGCCCGAGGTCCATCTCATTCCCAACCAGGAAGCAACTACTGTAGCCGAACAGCTAGTGTTAAATTGGGTCAGTAGGTACGGCGTACCTTACGAACTACATTCAGATCAAGGCCAAAACTTCGAATCACTAGTTTTTAGCGAAATGTGCGAGCTGCTCGGAGTACGGGAAACGAGGACAACACCGCTGCATCCCCAATCCGATGAAATGGTCGAACGTTTCAACGGCACTCTCAATAAACACCTGGTCAAGATGGTTGACGAGAACCAAAAGGACTTGGACCGACACATCCCACTATTTTTGATGGCGTACAGAGCTGCCGAACATGCATCGACGGGCCAAGCCCCACCCAACGTCATTTTTGGAAAGACTATTCGTCTGCCGGCTGATATAAAAATCGGAACACCTCTCGAGAAACCCAAAACCATCTCAGAGTACGCAAGTGAGCTAAGGCAACGGTTGAACCAGATACATCGGACAGTGCGAAAACACCTCGAATCGGCTACGGACCGCATGAAGACCAGGTATGATCTAAAGGCAAATTCTACTGGCTTCCAGCAAGATGACTTGGTGTGGGTATATAACCCGCAACGGCAAAAGAGAAGGGCTCCAAAGTCGCAGCATAATTGGGAGGGACCATACCTGGTTACAAAGAGAATCAACGATGTTGTATATCGCAAACAGGAACACCGTAAGCCGAGAGCCAAAATGAAAATCGTGCATCTGTACCGTCTTGCCCCATATTACACCCAGGGAGAATTGACTACAAATGGCGACACATCTTTTCGGGGCGAAAAGAACTGAAGTTGGGGCAGTGTTACATGTACAAATAATTCTGCGAGTTACTGTCGCAATTGTTTGCACAACCATTAAGAACATCAACGAAATGAATTTACTCGAAACCACGAGAACCCACCAAGCATCAACATCTGAACGTGAGTCACTGATCCATTCATTCACGCTCGCTCGAATGTTCCCGCTAAGTCGCCAACGTACGAGAACTGGGTTGAATGACTACAGACCCTATATAAAGGTGAGCTGAATGGATGGGGGGATTCATTCGACCGCAATAAAAACTGCGATAGTGTGTGGAAAGCGAATTGAAAAGCGATCAAGTAATAGTGAGGTGATTTTGAGACGACAATTGCGATTGAAATTTATGGACCAGTGGCAGGTAGAATTTTAATAGTGAAAACTAAAGTTGTGAAATTGTTAGTAAAGCAATTGTGCATTTTTAATGAATTAAATAAACTCTTTTAATTTAATTTAAAATACATTGTGTTTTCACTTTCCCGGAACATTAAATTATTGGCCGCGTACCAAAACACGCGACAATATTTTGTAGTGGGACTTGGTGCTAGGGGAAAGAATTTCCAGCTGAGGCAGCAAGATACCACTGTAGTCCTTCACGGAATCATCACTTTTTTTCAAAACACTACAAAAGATGTTTAGATTTTTTAACAAATGAAACCCTGTGGTCCTGAATGTGGTTCCAAGTGAGTCGTCAATGATGATAAAGGTATAATGCAGCGATAAGAGGGGTCTAATATCTGGCAATTTTTTCCCGCTTGAAAAGAAATGTTTGTAACCTGAAGGTGCCTCTAGGCGTAGGCAAACGAGACTGATATGGGAGATATGATATGGTTAACCCAGAAGCATTGCGTTTTTAAAAGGTCCCACACTCAGGGTATAAGCAACCCCCTCCACCACAAAAAAAGTATACATCAGCAAAAATTAATTAGAGCAGGCAACACCTTTCTCAGTGCTTACGAGGGGCGATGATAATGAAAAACCTTTATCATTCTCCTGAGGTTATGAAAGCGTTATTAGATCGTGAGAATCAACAATTCAAATGTTACAACCAATTCCACTTTGATTTCTCTTAATTTCCAGCCACATGAGCAGGTGCTGTTTCTCATTCAATCTTACAACGAAGTAAATAAGCAATGACCTGGAAAGCATTGCAATAATTATCTCTCATTCTTCATCCACTTCATAAGACATCCAACGAAAGATTGCAATTCACTTCCAACTGTCTTTATTCATTTGAATGCATTATGCTGAGCCATGCCTGCATCAGGTCTCGCAACTAATTACAAAATAATTTCCACTCTGACGACAAACTCTTGAAGGAATATAAGAAGTGAGAAGACAACATTGAAATAAATGCTCTGTTCTATTATTTGATGCTTTGTTGGTTCCAAGTCACCTGTGAAACCATTCAAGCATTCCTTCTTCGATCACGTCCTTCATTTCGCATGTCAATCCAAGATGTGCTGATGATCAACTCTGAATTTTGATGACATGCATGCTGAGATAATTTCAAAAGTATTTACAGTAAATATGGCATGAAATCACATAACAGAAGATATGAAATGCAGAATCTTAAGTTCTTTGCTACCACATCCTTGCTTGGAAACTTTTGCACGAGCAGTCGCGTATCTTTTTGCATAGTCTAATTTCCATGCAAATTTATGAATGCGGTGGAAATGCAAATGATCAGAGCCAGTTAAGCGTGAAGGTGTCATGATAAATTTATTAAATGTACAAGCTCATATAAGATATTGCAATAAAGTTGATAATGTATTATTTTGCTACGGAGAAACTATGTAGTACAAGGCTTAATAATGATTTTAATCTACTTATGGCTTTTTGCGATTGCCTAAGATAAAATCTAATAAAAGATACTCCACACGTTTGCACCTATACGCTAATTAAAAGTCGTTAGCAGTTTATCCCTTCGGCTTAACGGGATATGCTAACTACTCGTAAATTGAACTAGTTTTATTCAATTATTCATAAACTTACCCTGAAAAACGAAAGACGACACATAATACTCATTTTTCGTCCATTATTACCGACCGTGAACTTTTTGCTGAAATGCACGATACTCGAAGCTTTCGCGCTAATTAATCGTTCCATTTACCACTTTCATGTTATCCTCCAAAAATGTTTGAAACTACTTTTTTGCATTAACTCTTACTCGTATATCGCTTCCAAGGAGAAATTCTCCGAAAAAACTTCAACAGTAAATAGCACTAACAATAAGTAAAGATACTTGCATTCTTACGTTACATGACTAATTACAGAAAATTTGTTCTTACTTTTGTTACGTTAACGGTGCGAGAAAGTGAAATTACCTTAAGTACATTTCCACGTTCATTTATGCGATTCAGTACATTACCGTCTACTTAGTTGATGTCATTTGGCAACAGTAGACGGAAAAGCGTATAGAGCTTCCTTAAATGGATCCCTAACGTGAGCTGCCCCAGACATGCAAATGCTTTGAATTGCTACGCAAATATCTGTTGTCTTCCTTAACTCAATAATAGTGTTGAAAGTAGAATATGAGGGTCCTCGTTAGCAACAGTTTCAATTAAGGTGTTGTACGAGCTCTCGGAAAATGTGTGATTAACTTGTGTTGGAATTAGTAGTAATGCGTGAGTTTGGATTTTAAAAGTGCAATATTATCAAGGACAACTTTAGGAACAGAAAATTGTTTCGTACGAATACAATGGTAAATTGAAACAGATAAGACGAATATGTATGCTATTTCTTTAGAATTGGATATGACCTTTGATGTATAAATTGTATCTAGAATGTAGTTGCTAGTTTCGTAGATGCAGAATTATCTCAGGGGCATATTCAATAAAATAAGTATGAAAAATTGGGCTGAAAGTCAGAGAAATAATTAATTTGCAACTCAGATATTTGGTCACTCTGTAAGCAAATTGCAAACCAGAATTAAAGAAAGATGGGCAACATATTTCAAGAACCTCCTTAATCCTCCGCACAGCTCCAGAACATCGGAGCTTATAGATGTCTGCGGAGAGCTTCCATTGGCCCCACCAACTCTGCATGAAGTTTGTTCCATCATCAAAGCCCAAAAGAATTATAAAGCGCCGAGCATCGATGAGATTCCAGTGGAGCTCATCAAATATGGTAGCAGTAGTGTTCATCAAGTTATTCACAAAGTCATCCAGTACATTTGGCAACAAGAACATATGCCGAAAGGGTGGAGCCAATCAATTATATTCCCTATCCACAAAAAAGGTGACATGCTACAGAGCCAAAATTATAGAGGCATATCACTACTTTGTACGGCGTACAAAATATTTTCTAAAATCTTAGAAAATAGAATCGGATCATACGCCAACAGTATTATTGGGGAGAAGGTAGGCCAACAATAGACCAATTGTTCACAGTCAAGCAGGTACTTGAAGAATGCTGGGAGTTGAAAATAATCGTACACCAAATTTTCGTTGACTTTAAGCAAGCACATGACAGCGTTGATCATAACGTACTTTACCAAATAATGCTTTTGCATCCCAGCCAAATTAGTCCGTCTTACCAAAATGACAATGATGTCGATGACCTCTCAATTCCGCATCAATAACCAACTTACCGATGCCTTTGACACAAATATCGGACAAAAGCAGCGAAATGGGCTGGCCCCATTGCCAATCAATTTGGCTCTGGAGTACGTCATAAGGAAGCTACCTGTCGATGCACATAGTAGATTACTAGCCAAGTAGTGGTCTATGCGTTCGACATCAACATTTTGTCACGGTCCTTAACAACTGTCAAAGAACTCTTCCTGAAGCTTGACAGCGAAGCAAAACTAGTAGAGCTACAAATCAATGAAGATAAAACAAAGCTCATGACGCAGTCAAGGTAAAATACCTCAAATACACAAAATATCATACTTGGCGAATACAGTATAGAAAATTTCTGTGAATTAGTGTATTTAGGCGCCAAAATAATGAGAACTGCTAATGAATGCGCAATAAAATATTTCATTCAGTTTTGACGATATTTTATTCAGTATTGACGATCTTGAAGACCAGACCAAGCATACAAATTTGTGATAAGACCTGTGTTATGCTAACCCAAGCATCCGCAGATAAATTGAACGCTTTTGAGTGACGGGTCTTGAGGCGAATAATCGGAGCGAAGATAGACGGGGACCAATGTTGAATTCGATACAACCATGAGCTGTATGAAATTGTTGACGATCCGGAGGTCTCAACGATTGAAAGACTGCGGAAGCTGTAATGGGCTAACCACATGAACCGTATGAATGAACAATGGATACCCAAAAAGGTATTCGTTGGGAGAACTGAAGGCCGGAGACCAGTGGGGAAACTGAAGAAACGCTGGTCTGACTCTGCCGACGAAGACAGTTCATCGCTGCTTGGATTTTGAAATTGAACAACGCAGTCAATGGACGAGATAGTTGGAGGCACCATTTGCAGGAAGTAAAGATCCGAGAAGGTTTTAGTGCAACGAAGAAGAAGAAGAGGTAGCTGATTGAGAAACCCACAATAATATTTGGTACCTTATACAAAACACGACGTGATGTACCGGCTTTCATAAACTCTGCTCTGATTAGTTTATGTAAAACAGTTTACATACTCTGTAGCCTACACTGTTACCACCTATCGTGCTTAAGTTAGTTATGATTTTAAGTTCACTTCATGCTAACGTACCTGTCAACACAGAGGAAGTAAAAAAGAAGCGTAGTTTTATAAATTTTCAAAATTTGGTGTCAACTTGATCGATGAAATGGCTTGAAAATATAGTGTCAAAGCACCTTCTTGTCGATGGCCCATGTTAGTCTTTTATAACTTTTGACAGCTATCAGATCCTGGGTTAAGCACAAAAAACGGATCGGAAAAGCAAATTGTAGATAAACATTCACTCTTGACTTGGCAAAAGAGTTAGTTGGTCTCAACATAACTACTCATGCGCCACTGATGGCAGCAACCTCACAACAAGCTAACGATATATCTCTACAACTTGAGATAGAACAATGCAGAAAGAGACGGCAGTGTTTTGTGCAAAAGTGTAGAAACAAAACAATTAAACACTGCGACACGGGTGAAAAAAACCTAAATGCGGTTCTTGCAATGTCAATTAAAAATTCGAATGTCAGAATTGTGCTTGAAATTAACTATTTGAAGGTGCACCGTGATGAGTTTAAAGGGGGAGGGAAGGGTGGAGATGAAGTGGAATTAGACGTGAAGCATTCTTGCAGTTGTAAGGATACGGATCTGGAAGAAAAACGAAGTAGAAGCCGGAGTAGTAGGAGATCTAGCAGAATAAGTACGGAGGGACGGAGGTACTGAGTGTAAGTTAAGGAACGAACCACATAAATCAAACACGCGAAACAGCAAAATTCATCGAAACAGCAAAATTCATCTTTCAACGGTCGTTCCCACGAAATCGCTAATGATTCTATTACACCTGAAAGGTAATGCGCGATCCAATTGCAGCTGAAACCTGACGAATCCGTCTGGCAAGTATCCGGCACGTCACGTTGCAGCTCATCATTTTGTTCAGTTAAAATGTAAATTAGAATAGGCAGTCTATTGTTAACTCTCAAGTAATAAAGATCTATTTTTTTAAAAAAATAAATTTTTTATATCATTTAATTAACTGGCGCCCGAGCAGGGACCTGCATGTCGTATTAACCGAAAGTAGTCGCGCATCAACGAAAGGTTCGGTTTATTAAATCCTTAAGAATTCACGGAAACCGTCCGAAAGTTGAATTTAAGACACGAAAGGCTAAGGCACGTCGCAGGTCATCTAACCACGTATCGCGAAGAAACGAGGCCCCCGAGTAATCAACGAATAAAAAGGAGTCGGACGTACCCCGACAGCCGCTTCGCGATGGAAACCCTAGTGTTAATTCTAATGTAAGCTAATGATAAAGTTAATGTGAATTTGAATTCGAAGTTTAGTAACAAATTAGTCGATTAAAAATAAAGTGAAATGAAATATTTATGAAAAATTATTTTTGCGTAGAAAATTGAATTTCCATTAGTGAGAAAAGTTTAAGAATCGTAACAAATTAGTCGAATACAAATAGAGTGAAGGTTAAATATTAATGAAAAATTATATTTGTGTGGAAAATTAAATCTCCATTAGTGAGGAAAAATTTAAGAGCAATTAATTGTGGTCGAAGGATTTTAAGTGACAGTGAGAAGATATACATTTTCATGCGGAAAAAATTGTAAGTAGCCTCAAGATTTTAGTTGCGATAGTTCCCAACCCTAACTTTTATCCCTTATACTATCATTATGTCCCGTCGGGAAAATTTGATTATGCCAGCTAGGCTTCAAAGGGTTCCAGAGGAAGAGGTGAATCCTCAACTTCCTGAAAACCCTCCAATACCGGATCAAAGAGTGGAAAATCCACAAATTAATATGGAAGAAGTGATCACAGGTATTCTGGCAAGAGAAGTACCACGCCTGGTGCAGCAACTACTTACGCCGGAAATTAACTTGAACCTCGAAGTGGATCAGAGAATAAATGAAGACCAACTAGGGAACTTAACTGATCTAGATAAGATCCCAGATATTGTGAAAAGTTTACGTGAATTTTCTGGACAGGCTGGGGAATTCAGTTCCTGGAAAAAGAGTGTAGATAGGGTTCTGAGCACATATTCTCACCTTTCAGGATCTGCTAAATACTACGGAATATTAAACGTGATTCGTAACAAAATTGTTGGTCAAGCCGACACGGTCTTAGAGTCTTATAACACTCCCCTTAACTGGGAACGAATATCACGCTGTTTGACACTACATTATGCGGACAAAAGGGATTTGGGGACTCTCGAGTACCAAATGACCTGTCTTGTCCAAGGCAACGATAGCGTGCATCAATTTTATCAAACAGTTTACCATCATTTGTCCCTTATTCTTAATAAGATTTCCAGCTTGGAGATAGGAACAGAGGCTATGAATATCTTAGTTCACTCTTATAAAGACAAAGCCTTAGATACCTTTATAAGGGGCCTTACTGGTGACTTACCAAGGCTTCTTAGTATGAAAGAGCCCACCGATCTCCCACAAGCCCTTCGCTTATGCCTTAAAATGGAGAACATTAACTATAGGGCACAACATGCTAATAATAATAATAGCATGGCACGTCGCCTTAGCAATAACCTACCCCCACCGGTACCACCCAGGCACAAACCCATTCCTGCGCCTAGAAATGTCCATCCTCCTGATTTTATGCGTATATCTCACCAAAATGTGCAACGTCCATACCAGGACTATAATTTAATGCGACAACAGCCTCAACAAAACTTTTTTCCTTCAAATCAATTCTTCCGAAACCAATACCCAGTGCAATATCAGGCACCGGCTCCTCCAAGAATGTTTCCGAAACCACAACCACGTCCTAAACCCATGGACGTAGACCATTCCATACACTCTCGAATGGTTAACTACCAGAATAGACCTCCACCTCGACCAATGTTTGCTCCTAAACGGGTAACTCCTTTCCAGGCACCCCATCCACAAAAGCAGCAACGGTCATTCCACATTGATGCTAAAAACGAGTTGGCCGAATATAACGAAGCACTCAATAGAGAAGAGGAAGGGAACGAGGAAGATATTTTCGATTACATTAGACCCGAAGGAAATCTGGCTGATCCTGAAAGCTACTGCCAAGATCCAGACTTAGTTGAAGAAGACGAAAGCACCCAAAATATTCATCTTTTAGGCTAACGAGCTCTTCGCTACCCTATTTTGAATACGTAGCGAGGAGCGGTACTATTTTGAGATTTCTTATTGACACAGGATCAAATAAGAATTACATCCAGCCCAACTGTGTAAAATTTTGTATCCCTAACGATAAACCATTTTTTACTTACTCAGTTGGAGGCAATATAAAGATCACTCATCATGCCATGATAAACTTATTAGGTCCTCGCGTACCTCCACTCAAATTTTTCATTTTACCGGCCCTGACCACATTCCATGGCATTATTGGAAACGATAGCTTGAAGCGACTAAAAGCTGTCATCCATACCTCTGAAAACTATGTCACAATTCTCGATAGTATCCATATTCCAATAAAACAACGTACATCTGAAGGTGTTAACAATATTGGAATAAGAACTCCACATCTTTCTGAAGGATAAGCAAAAAGGCTTATAAATGTTTTAATGAGACACCCTAGTCTGTTCGTAGATCCCGATGAAAAGCTAACATACACGACCAAAGTAGAAGCGGAAATACGCACTATGGACGATAACCCCGTGTATTCTAAGACTTACCCGTATCCGATGGCTCTCAAGCCCTTTGTAGAAAAAGAGATTGAGAAACTGCTACAGGATGGTGTCATAAGACCCTCTAAATCACCGTACAATGCTCCAGTTTGGGTAGTGCCCAAAACAATGGATGCGTCCAACGAAAAAAAATACCGATTAGTCATCGATTATCCGAAACTGAATTCTGTGACTATCCCAGATAGATACCCCATCCCGGAGATCAATGATATCCTTTCTAATTTAGGGAAAAACAAATTCTTCACGGTGATTGACTTAAAGAGCGGATTTCATCAAATACCGCTAAAAGAGGCTGATAAAGAAAAAACGGCTTTCTCCGTCAACCATGGGAAGTATGAGTTCAGTAGGCTTCCTTTTGGAGTCAAAAACGGACCTGCCACATTCCAACGTGCCGTTCATGACATACTGCGAAAACACATTGGGGTGGAATGCGAAAATTATATTGACGACATCATAATTGTGGGTAAAGATGAACAGGAGCACCTTCAAAACATCGACTCTGTGTTTGCTACCCTAGAGGAAGCGAACCTCAAGGTGCAACTAGACAAGTGCGAGTTCATGAAAATGGAAGTTGAATTTTTGGGTTTTGTAGTTTCAAGTGATGGTATAAAAACAAACCCGAAAAAGGTTGAAGCAATAGCCAAATTTCCAGCTCCTACAACTCTTAAGGAGCTTAGATCCTTTCTACGTATGTCTGGCTATTGCAGAAGATTTATTTTGGATTATGCCAAGCTTGCAAAACCTCTTACACTGCTCCTAAGAGGAGAAGATGGTAGGATACCTAAGAATATGTCGAGTAGAATAAAAATTAACCTGAACGAAGAGGCATTAGATGCATTTAGCAAGATAAAAAACTCCTTAATTTCAGAGGAAGTCATGCTTTCTTACCCAGATTTTAATAAAGCATTCGAGCTGACAACCGATGCTTCACAATATGCTATTGGTGCTGTCCTAGCGCAAGATGGACGACCTATAACATTCCTTTCCCGAACACTGAGCGAAACGGAAGAACATTATGCGGCCAATGAGAAAGAGATGTTGGCAATTATTTGGGCTTTAGATTCCTTGCGAAACTTCCTATACGGTTCCAGAAAAGTAATCATTTTCACTGATCATCAGCCACTCACTTACGCATTGAGCAACAAAAATACAAACATAAAGCTCAAACGCTGGAAAGCGAAACTTGAAGAGTTCAATTATGAGCTAAGGTATAAGCCTGGCAAGGCTAATGTCGTGGCAGATGCGCTATCCAGACCCCCAAAAAGAGCAGAATTGCATTCTTTGACCGCTTCCGCTCACAGTGACGAAAGTTCGTCACAAAATCTGATACCTTCCGTTGAAACCCCGCTCAATGCATTTCGAATACAGATTATTTTGAAAATCGGAGACGAGACAAGCTACCAATTGGAAAAACCATTCCCAAATTATTTCAGGCACACTTTTATTGAGCCTCAGTACACCAGAGAAAATATCATTGGTATTTTGAAACGGTATCTTCATCCTAATGTCATCAATGGTATTAAGGCACCGGAGGAAGTCATGGGAATTATTCAAGAATTGTATCCATTATATTTTCAAAATTACCGGGCACGGTTCACTCAGAAGGAAGTACAGAATGTCTTGACCGAATGTGAACAAGAAGAAATCATTCTGAAATTCCATAAAAGAGCACACAGGAATGCAAAGGAAAACCAATTGCAAATAATCGAGCAATTTTATTTTCCTAAAATGAATGCAAAAATTAAGCGGATGGTGAAACAGTGCCATATTTGCAAGGAAAACAAATATGATCGCCATCCTAACAATCCTGTACTCTTCGCAACTCCTATCCCTGAATTCCCGGGTCACATCCTTCACGTCGATATATATTCAACGGAAGGGCATCTCATACTAACAGCCGTGGACAAATTTACTAAATTTGCACAAGCCAGACAGCTGAAGTCTAGAGCAATAGAAGATGTACGCGACCCACTCCGAGAGCTCTTACTTTTTTACGGTGTCCCCAAGGCAATTGTGATTGATGGTGAAAAATCATTGAATTCAGCATCTATTCTCTTCATGATGCAGGACCAGCTAAATATTACCGTCTACAAAACACCATCTTATAAGAGTGAAGTCAACGGACAGGTTGAAAGATTTCACTCAACCCTGTCCGAGATAATGCGGTGCCTCAAAACCGATGGCACTCATAGGAATTTCCAAGAACTCTTGGAAAGATCAGTATACGAATATAACTACAGCATTCATTCGACAACTGGTAAGAAGCCTATAGAAGTTTTTTACGGTAGAATAGTTTCCACAAGTCCCGAGCAATTAGAAAAGTCTCGCAGGGAAAATATAGAAACAATCAAAAATAAACAAGCTCGAGATTTAAATTCCCATAACAAGGATAGGCAACCCATAAAAGATTATGAAATAGGCCAGGAAGTATACATAAAGATAAATAAGCGCAAAGGATCAAAATTAACTACTAGGTACAAAAAGGAAATAGTAAAGGAAAATAGACCAACTACCATTCTAACTGAAACCGGCCGAACCATACACAAGAGTGACATAAGGAACTGATTCTCTTTTCAGGTTTTCATCCAGTCTGATCGACGCAAATATCCAGATTATAGACTACTCAAATTCTCAAATTGCAACACTCAAAACAGGCACTGCGAAAATCCAGAATGGAAGCTTCAAACTTGTGCACATACTTCAAATAGATCAATACCATAATTTCCTTAATAATGTTTCTGCCCTTCTTGCCGACCATATCCCAAAATCCAACCCATTTTTCCCACTACTTTCTCACGAAGTATCGCAAACAAAGAACCTTTTGGATAATATTAAATTTCGGCCAAAGAAAACAAAAAGATCTTTAAATTTTATTGGATCCGCATGGAAATTCATTGCAGGAAACCCCGACCATGATGATCTTGTTTTATTAACGGGAAAAATGAATGAGCTGTTGGATAATAATAACAAACAAGTGCTCATTAATAAAGAATACAATGAAAGAATTAATCAAATCACTAATGTAACTGATGAAATTTTAAATGTCTTAAAAAAGGATAAAGTTTTCGAAACTACTCTAGCTTTAAGTACAGAATATAAATTACGAATTGTAAAAGAAGAATTGTCAAATATAGTTGAATCCATAAGATTAGCAAAAGTTAACCTGGTAAACTCGAACATCCTTTCAAAGTATGAAATAGACAAAATTATAAATACCTACAGTAATAACCACATTCCATACGGAAATGTAGAAGAAGCCTTGGAATTTTCTGATGTAAAAATCTTTCAAAATTTAACACATTTTTTCTATATAGTAGATTGTCCAACCACTTATGAAGCTATCTACGAACGTTTCCTTATAAAACCATTAAAAAAATGAATTCCATAATTAAAATTGACTATGAATATATTCTTAAAAACAACAATGATTACTTCGGCTTAGTAGGAAAATGTAAAAATTTCAATAAACTTTCTGTATGTAAATCCCAGGATATTAAAAACATTAGCCACTCAAACTGTATCCCCTTCCTTTTCAAAAGCAAAAAAGCTAAATGCAACATGACAAATGCCCATCATATTCCAATCGTGGAAGAAATTGCTACGGATACCTTGCTCCTCAACAGCTTCAGCGGAGAAATCGTTATCAACGGATCATCCCAATACCTTATTGGAAGTTTTATAATCAAACATGAGAACGTGACCGTCGAAGTTAACAACCAGACTTACAAATCAATGGGTATATCGAACGTACAGCTGCTACCACCCTTGCTACATATCGACGTAAAACAGGACGAGATACTTGAAATACTCTCCCTCGAATTAATTAAGGAAATGCAAATTAATAACACAAAACAGATAAATCTGATTGAGATGAACAAAAAAACAGACCGATGGATTATTTACAGCTCAATAACAGCTTTGATTATAATCTTCATATCATTGAAAATATTAGCCTACACAAAACAGAAACCAAAATCGAAATTGATCATCCAAGTGGATCAAGCTACCACCGAAAATTCAGACTCAAACACGAAACCTGCAGCCGAATCATCCTCAAGAGAGCCCGAACCAATAGTTTCATCAGCTTCATCATGCCTTTCGGAAAATCGCACAGCGAAATAAAAAAAATCACACAGCATCTACAGGATTCCACAATTTTAAGGTTGAATGAGGGCATTCAACTTAAGGGGGGAAGAGTTAAGGAACGAACCACATAAATCAAACACGCGAAACAGCAAAATTCATCGAAACAGCAAAATTCATCTTTCAACGGTCGTTCCCACGAAATCGCTAATGATTCTATTACACCTGAAAGGTAATGCGCGATCCAATTGCAGCTGAAACCTGACGAATCCGTCTGGCAAGTATCCGGCACGTCACGTTGCAGCTCATCATTTTGTTCAGTTAAAATGTAAATTAGAATAGGCAGTCTATTGTTAACTCTCAAGTAATAAAGATCTATTTTTTTAAAAAAATAAATTTTTTATATCATTTAATTAACTTGTACCGACGTATGGAAGGACCAAAGGAGTAAATGGCCAGAAGAGTGGTATGGAACCAAGCGAAAGGTGTAATGCGCCGGGTGGCGAAGGGAAGTGGAGACCTGGAGGCGAGATAGCTGATGAGAGAAGTGGAGCCGGCCAAACGGCGTAGCCTAGTAGGATGGGAAAGTGAGGTGTTTTTAGGCAAGTTGTGTTTTGTATAGTGGCTGAAGGGAGAAGTGAAACCAAGCAAAAGGAGCCAATGCCTAGTAGCAAGGGGGAGCGGAGACCTAGAGTTGAGGTGGCTGAAGGGAGAAGTGGAACTAAGTGAAATGACCCAAAGCCTAAAAGCGAGGGAAAGTGGAAACCTGGACGTGAGATGGCTGAAGGGAGAAGTGGAGCTGAAGAACGGCACAAGCTTAGTAGGGAGGTGAAGCGAGGGACTTGGAGGCGTGAGGATGTTTGACTGAGCTTGCAGCTGGTGGCTCGTGTTGCATAAAGAGCAGTACCACATCGATGATACACAAGGAGAGGGACGAGAATTGTAGTCCGCGATAACTTTTCTCGACCCTAAACTGTATGGAAGTTGCTTGTTAAAACCTAGTTGTTGATAGCACAGGGAGATTTGCTATATTCTAAGACAAATTCTCAGAAACTAATAGTTCGCGACTTTATTAATTTTCCTGAAATCAACGCAGAACCAATATTTGCCATCTTTCTTTTTAACCAATAATATCGGAGATGACCAAGGACTGGAAGAAAGTTCCACAACCCCTAACTTGAGAATTTCATCCAGTTCTGGATCGATGTGTTGCTGTATGGTAGGTGAAACAGGATTATAGCGCTACTTGATAGGTGGAGAGTTGGTGTTGATCTCGTGCTCCACCACGCTTGCACAATCAAGGCCCTCCTCCATCAATCCAAACTCCTACTCTGTTAAGGTATTTAGCGCCTCCTCCTCTGTCTTCGTAAGACAAAACTTTCTTTGTAGAATATCCATACTAGCTACTGCTGCGACAAATTCCTGCGACTCATCCTTTACGTTCAACACAATCCCAAAGAGCCGTAAGAAACATGCTCCCAAAATAAGGGTCTGCTTGATTTCTGGCACCACCAGCGTTGGCATCTATTTTCTCTGGTCTTCGACCATAATGGGCACCCATACTTTCCCCTCTACTTTCGCTGTGGCGCTGTTTGCCATTCTGATTGCACTTTACTTCGCTGGATTTAATTCGAGTCCTCGAATCTCTAGGCTCTCCCAGCTTCCCCCCCTTATATTGAGTGAGTCATCCCAGCTTTGATTGCCAAACACGTGTTCCATCAGTGGTTCTCAAAGAGGCTTCATCACTTCCAGTGGTGGCGTTCATGCATTGTGTCCCGCTTACTAGTTGGTTGGCATTATTGGCATAGGTAATGTAGCCAGACTAGAATACAATAGACCTAGGATTCTTCCTTGGCAAGCTACTGTTGGCTACAATGAGGCGGTTTATACAAACTTTTGATGTGATTTAATTTGATGGTTTTATAATTGAACGTTTTAATTTTTGTATAATTTTGGCTTATGTTGGCAGATGCTTAAAGCCTAAGCTAGAACAATGAGCTAGTGAATTCATCCTTTTGAGCTACGAGTATGTTAGATAGATGACTTAAGGGGTCGTGTGATGCCACTTTATGATCCAATAATTTACTAATATATAATATGTATATATACACTGCCCTGCAAAAGTTTGGACTAACTTGGAAAAATCGTTGTTGTTTTAATTTATCGCTTTAATTATCGTTCCCAGACAGTTTCATACAACATATTTGTTTGGAATGACATTTTCTGAATAAGTAATAAACATTTATTTGTGATGATTTTGAGTTTTTTTCTGGAAAAAATTGAGGAAATCAATCCAGCCATTTTTCATCCTTATGTTGGCCTTTCGATTTGATAACTGCCCTTCAAATTTTGGGCATTCTTTCCACCAATTTCTGAAGTCTTTCTGGTCAAAACCGTTGCCAAGCCTACTGTAGACATTGCCATAAGTGAGATTTGTTGGTTGGATGCAGTTTCCGCACTTCTCTGTCCAGCTCATCCCACAATAGTTCGATGGGATTTGCACATCGCATTGTCGTGTCCATTCCATGAATTTAAGAGTGCGTGCAGCTTTTCTCGTTCTTAAATAGCTCGTGCAAAGTTTTGAAGTATGCTTTGGATCATTATCTTGCTGAAATACAAACCCCTCTCCTTTTCATTATAGGACAGCGCTTTGCTAAAGTATCCGGTGAAAGTCTTCTATCCCCATTTTCCCGTCGAATTTTACCAAGGTGCCAACACCAGCGTAGCAGAAATAACCCCGTACCATCACACCACCACTGCCAAACTTAACTGTTAGTTTTACACATTGACGTGCGTGCCGTTCATCGGATTTTCTGCGGCTGTACATTCGCCGTTTGCTACCGAAAATTTTGTATGGGTTCAAAGTCATTGGTGCGCATTTTTAAGTATCGATCCATTGAGCAAATATTGATTCGAGGTAAAAAAAATGTTGAAGTTATTAAAAATGATATATTTTAATATTGTATTCAATATGTTGAAATGTACATACATAAATAAATGATAACTAAAAGAAAACGCTCAAAACTGATCAATACAATATTGTTCTGAACAAATACGTTGCATAAAAAGGTCTGAGAACGATAATTAAGGCGACGAACACAAAAAAAAAAATGTTTTTTTGAAGTGAGTCCAAACTTTTGCAAACTTTTATATATATATATGTATATATATATATATATATATATATATATATATATATATATATATATATATATACATATATATATATACATATATATATATATATATATATATATATATATATATATATGCAGTGAAAAAGATCCGCACAAGTAAGAAATGTTCCTTTTTTTCAATTTATGCTTCAATCCGTTACACAAACAATCCGTGACACAAAAAGAAAACGGAAATATTAATTGAACAAAACATCAGCTCGATAATTTTACTCAAAAAAATAGAAAATGTACCGCAAAATGAGAAGTAAAACGAAGGATTAAAAAAAAAGCACAAAAATATGACGCCCCAAAAAGATCCGCACAACAAGGAAACTTGGGCAAACATGTGCATTTTTATGTAAAAAGAATACATTTGAGTGACCTCTTTATAGCATATCGCCTTCAGTGATAAAGTCGTAATAGATTCGGGCAGATCATATCTAATATTGATCACAAACCGCGTGTTTTTCGTAGCTTAAAAAAACGTTGTGCTTTTTAAGTTAAAATGGGCAAATACACGTCTCCAGAGAAGATCCAGTTGGTGGTTTCTAACCATATGGAAGGTAAAAATGTGGCAGAAATATGTTCGAGCCTCAACATGAAACGTAGAACTGTTTACGACATTCTCCGGAGGTATAAACAGGAATTCAAAATAGACTTGAAGCATCGTCCTGGTCGCCCAAAAGTTCTAACAGCGCTTGAAGAACGTTCTATCGTCCGGAAAATAAAAAAAATCCAAAACTGAGTGCTCCAAAAATTGTGAGTGAAGTGTTCGCAGAATTTAAGAAAAAAGTAGGATGTGAAACTGTTCGACGAGTTTTGAGAAATGCTCAATACAATGGACATGTTGCACGGAAGAAACCATTCATCAGCGAAGTGAATAGAAAAAAGCGTTTAAATTTCACTAAAGAATTTATATCAAAGGAAGTCAATTATTGGGAGGATGTGATTTTTGCCGATGAAAGCATATTCAATGTTTTTGACTCGGATGGATGTGTTATGGTGTGGCGCAAGCCCAATGAAGAAATGAGTCATGGTGTTGGCGAATTAGTAGTTATAGATAGTATCATGGATTCCCGTCGATATTTAGACATTTTGAAGGAAAATTTGCGAGAAAGCGCTGCTAAAATGGGCATTTAGGATTCGTTCAAATATTACGAAGACAATGGTCCCAAACATAAGGCACGCATTGTTCAAGAATGGCAGCTGTATAATTGTCCAAAAGTGGTTCATCCTCCTCCTCAGTCACCAGATTATAGTCCCATTGAAAATCTCTGGGATGAATTGGACGGTAGATTTCATAGCATGGCAATTCGTTCAAAAACGGAGCTCAAAAAAAGGCTACGCGAGGAATGGGTGAAAATAGATGTGGAATACCTGCGGAAAATCATCTCCAGTATGCCAAATCGATTAAAATGTGTCGTTGAACGAAACGGACATGCAACAAAATACTAGCTTACTAAAATTTTTGTTTATTTTTACAATTTAGCTCTTGTGCGGATCTTTTTGAGAGATGATATTTTCTGTTTTTCAAGGAATTTCCTTTTTTTTGGTATATTTAAAGTGAGAAACTATTTTATTTATGTGATCTGTAAGACTGTTATGTCCTGCTCATAATAAAATGTTAAAAAAAATTTTCGCCCTTTTAATTGCCTTATAAAATGAGAAAGGAGGAAACTTTCTTACTTGTGCGAATCTTTTTGGGAGTCACTGTATATATATATATATATATATATATATATATATATATATATATATATATATATATATATATATATATATATATATATATATATATATATATATATATATATATATCTATATATATATATATATTTTTTTTTTTTCTTTAAAAGCCGTCGGGCCTTGCTTAGTTGTGTGAGCAGACGCGTTTCGACTACTTTGAGTCATCTTCAGTGTCTAAAGGATGTGTTGAAGGGAGCGACTTTATATAGTCGTAGGATGGGTAATTAGCGTATAGGTAATTAGCGGATGGGTAATTAGTGGATGGGTAATGAGGTCAGGAAGTAAATTACTCAATTATACCAGGTAGGGGGATATTATGTTTTTGTTTTTTTGCTTGTTGGCTGTCCGTTTGTTCTGTTTCATCTCGTTTCCGTTTTCGTCTAAGAGTGTGGTCTAGGACTGAGAAAATTGCGTCGGAATTGGTAACAAGTTGTTCGTTGATAATGTCACCGTCTGTCTTTCTATGTTTATAAATTTCAAGCCTTTCTAGGATGTCAAGTCTCGGTCCTTTGTTTTGTTTGTGTAGCAATTTCATAGAGTTTGTCATAGCATCAGGCTCATGTGCGTGGTTTTGTAGGTGCGTCGCATAATTGGAGCCTGCCTTGTTGTATAAGAAAGATCGTAGGTGCTCTTTGTATCTTGTCGTTAGGTTTCGTGTTGTCCTTCCTATATATACCATGTCGCAGTCCTTGCATGTCAGTTTGTATATGTTTTGGCTTCAGTTTGTTTCCAATGTTGTTGTTCGTTTTGAATGCAGTTTGCAATTTGTATTTCCTAAGGAAGTTTGATAGTTTGTATGCCTCTTTGCCTACGTATGTTAACGATACCCACTGTTGGTCGTTCTTATGAGTTTCCATCGGTTGGCGTTCCTGTTTTTGTTTGTACTGTGTGACTAGTTTGTCAATGTCGCATTGTTTGTATCCATTATTATTAGCTATTCTGTAAATGTTGTTTAGTTCGTTGGAGTAGTTAGTAGGAGTCATGGGGATGGAGTGAAGCCTCTGCACCATTGATCTGTACGCTGCTAGCTTATGTTGTGCGGGGTGGTTAGATGTTTCATGTATGGTATGATCAGTTGTGGTTGGTTTTCTGTATATTTTGTAGTCCAATCGTGTTTGTTCACGTGTCACAGTTAGGTCCATATAGTTGAGTTGTCCGTTTGTTTCTTTTTCCATAGTGAACTTTATATTCGGGTGAATTTCATTCATATAGGCAAGTAGTTCGTCTTGTTTATTTTTTTGTGAGTCAATAACAATGAAACAGCCATCCACATATCGTCTGTAAAATATTACATTGAATCTTTTGACAACTTTGGGTATAAAGACTTCTTCCAAAGATTGTAAGAATATTTCTGACATTATTGAGGACATTGGATGTCCCATACCCAGACCGTCTTTGGCAATGTATGTGTTGCTATTGAACTTAAAATAGTTCTGTTTGATTGTGGTCTTTATGAGATTGAGTATTTGATCGGTGAATCGTCGGCTGTTGTTGAATGAAAGTTTTTCTTTTAGTATGGCCAGTGTTTCATCGACAGGGATAGACGTATAGAGGTTGGTGATGTCTAATGATAAAAGTTGACAATTTTCAGTCAATTTTAAAGAAGTGGTAGAATTTGCTAGTCGCGGCTGTTCTTTAATGCGTATTTGTCGTCAAGGTGCACGACATCTGCCATTATCGTTGCCAAGTACCGTGCTAATTGGTATGCAGGAGCTGGGTGGTAGTTGACGACAGGACGGATAGGAATATTGGGTTTGTGGAGCTTAGGTTGTGCTTTAAGGGGTGGTGTGCATGGATTTGGGTTTATGTAGCGTTGCTTAGTATTAGGAGGAATAATTAGTGGGGATTGTATAATGGCAGTACGTAAGTCCGCTTGGAACCTATTGGTGGGGTCTTTGTTTACTAGTTTGTAGCCATTGGCGTTAATGAAGTCTATTGTTTTTTGTACATAGTCCGTTGTTTTTAGGATCACCGTTGTATGTCCTTTGTCAGCCTTCGTCACTGTTAGTAGGTTATCCGTTAGCTTTGTCTGAATGTGTCTTAATATCTTATGGTCTTCGTGGAAATCCGTTTTGTTTATGCTAGTGCGTATTTTTTGTAGTATGTCTACTGCAGTATGTCTTGCATGTGTCTGTTGTTCCTGCGGCAGTTTGTTAATGGCTAGTTCAGTGTCGATTACTAGTTGTTCTAGGTCTTTGTTGCGGTTTGTATTATGTAAGTTGTGTTTCAGTCCCTTATTTAACAGCTCCATTTCTTGTGTCGTATATATATATATATATATATATATATATATATATATATATATATATATATATATATATATATATACATACATATATATATATTCCGATGCTGTTGTTATCAGCGAGCAGGCCTTGCCTTGTACGGACTTCATATGTGTATAATATAAAATTTAAATCGTTCTCCACTGGTATTAACCGATTTTCCGTTGATACATCATATACTGATTGGGGTTGGTAAATTAAATTATATACGATTCATTTCATCAGAAATCCGTGGATTCATGGGGCTTGCCGTCATGTTCATTGTGTACTGGCGGTCGTTTTTGAATTTGTTTGATAAATCTAAATGTGAGCATTCCAAGTCTTTACACATTATTTTTAGGGTTTTGTACTAAAATACAAAACCCTATTGCAATCACAACCTGTGTCCGTCTGTCCGTCTGTCCGTCCGTCCGTCCGTCCGTCTGTATGTCACAGCACTTTTTCTCCGAAACTCTAGAGGCTACAAGCCATGAAACTTTGTGGAAAGGTCAGAAGTGGTGACCTCTTGAAAGTTCAAGGTTGTAAATTTTTTCGAAGGGTTTAAGGGGGGTCTCCCCATATAGGGAGTTGACCCCTCAAAAAAAAATTTTCACCAATGGTAGTCGAGTAGGGTGTCATTGGAAAGGTCTCAATGAGATCTTTTGAAAACAGGTCTTAAAATTGCCTTATGAGTACCGAGGGGGGCAGGGGAAGGGGAAATGTACGAACTTTTCGCGTACCCCCCCTCGCGATTGGACACCTACCATCCGAAAAACCTGAAAAAAATCATGAATGTAGGCCTTAATGAGTGCATTAACAACAAATACACGAGAAGTCGAAATTCACTCAACTTTGTTAGTGATAGTATGATTTATTGATTTTATGTTTTCTTGAATAAAATCTAAATGGTACCCTTAAATTCAATAAAATTTAGCAAACGGATGACCATTTATAAGATTGATCTTTTCTGAAAGTTTCATAAAGATCGATCAGTATTTAACGAAGTTATAACGATTTGAATTTTCCTGTATTACTATGGAACAATGTGCCCTGTATTACTATGGAAACATATGGCTATGGAGCCATATGCGCTTTTTACCGACTTAGACACTACAGCTTTGCTAGGATTTGCATGAAAGTTTCAGGAATGATAGATATGAGGATGACTACATACAATTGAAACAAGTCGAAGAGGCAGGAGAGAGCTCCTAGCAAAAGGGCTTTGTAGCCATTCTAGGATTCGAAAAAATAGGCCATGAATCGATGCTTACAGTACAGAGGAGTGGCCCCTGAAAAAAAATTTCATGATAGGTAGCCGATATGAGTATCAAATGAAAGTTCTCTATGAGAGCTTTTGAAAACAGTTCTTAAACTGACAGTTTTTGCTTCAGTGGGGGCACAGAGGGGGGGGGGGGGAGTACATGAAAAATGTGTTTTCTCCCTCGCGAATTGACACCCGTGATCTAAAAATATCTGAAAAAATTATCAAGCGAGATATTTATGGGTATAATTTTAACAAATACCTCTGAATTAAAAAATTCTTTCAACTTAGTTAATAATAGTATGATCCTCGAACATGACGTGTTTCTTAATTTTATTCGTTGCTGGTTACGGCATTTTGTAAGTTGAGTACAAAACCCATCTGACATGAGCATAGGCCTGTCTACCCAACTTGTTTATGTCTTCCATCACCTTTGTTGAAGTTTTCATTGAAGATATGATCTGCATCCATTGGTACAGCCAGGAGTTGTTACTGCTTCAATTTCATAGCATACTTCATGGTAAGGCCAAGCTCTTGATTACAAGGACCTCTTTTCGCGTGCTCCAGATCTGGGTCAATCACGACGGCTTCCTTTACATTTGGGTCCACAAGGAGATTAGTAGAGGTATCAACCAAATGACGGATGATACGCTTACTCTTAATTTAACTCTTAATTCTACTTAAAAATTTAAATTAAATTAAAATTAATTAAAATCTTCACAAAATTTAATATTACACTAGTTTTCAGTTTTTTACTTCCTTGGTTCGGGATAACGCCTATATCTACATATATCTCGTCTATATCAATGTTAGACTACTACAAATTTAATTTTTGTTCCCAAAAATAGTGCAAGTATAATACTTTGAGACTATCTAACTTGTTCGCTTCTTCTGTACTGTGATTAATTTAAAATTTATTAAAGTGACTTGACAAATATCAGTTCACTTACTTAACCAAGCGGCTAGGCCGCAGAGAGTTCCTGCGAGGAATCTTAAGATCCATAAACGCCATGGTTACTAAGAAATGAATTTACGGTTGCTACAATTGGCTGCAAGTCCTAGCAAAATTTAAAAGTCGCTACGATTAGCAGCGGTTCCGCAGTCAAACAACGTTTAGTCAAAAACTGGATATATTTACCTATCTTTCCTTGGTATTTATAAATTTTAATTCTTACAAGCTAGTTATAAAATACAATAATTAAAATGACCCAATTCTTAACTTATTATACTGCAAGCAAAACACTCGTACATTTCCCCTTCCCTTGTCCCCCACGGTACCGATAAGGCAATTTCAAGACTTGTTTTGAAAAGATCTCATAAGGACCTTTTCAATGACACCAATGGTGAAAAAATATTTTTTGAAGGGTCACCTTCCTGTATGCGGAGACCCCCCTTAAGCCCCTTTAAAAAAATTTTCCACCCCAAAACTTTAAAGAAGTCACAAAGTTTCATTGCTGTAGCTTCTATAGTTTCGGAGAAAAAGTGCTGTGACATACAGACGGACGGACGGACGGACAGACGGACACAGGTCGTGATTGCAATAGAGTTTTGTATTTTAGTACAAAACCCTAAAAAGAGCTGTTATAACGATGACCAAGATCAATAATTGTAACTATAAATTTTATTTTTAATGCAAGCTTTAAAAGTGGCTACCGACAGTGGTAGAGGACCAAGACAAAGATAACCAGCTATGTCAGGGCAAGCGTAGTAAGGGGGAGGAGAAGAAGGTGTTAGTGCGTGCATAAGGAACAAGAAATTGATCAGAGGATCTATTGGGGCGACTAGTGTCTAATATTTGCATGTATCTACATAACGTTTGGGGTAAGTAACCATGATAAAGCTTGCAAAGATGCATCATCAAGGAAGCATCGTCCAGATTCAAAGGAGGGGAGTTTAAAAGTACGAAGACGGTCGTTATAGGGGACACAAGGGAGGTTGAATTTGACGAAAAGAGACTGTGTGAATCTACGTTGAACCGACTCTATAGCATCAATATGATTCCTGTGGTGAGAGCTCCATATTTGGGAGCAGTATTCCGGGTTACTGCAAACAAATGAAAGGTAAAGGCAAACACAGGAGACAACATGTTGGAACGAGGAAGTGGAACTTAAAATGACTCTGCAAGGCGAGAAGCTTTGTTAATGACTTGTACTATGCAGATGTCAACCTTTTATATGCAACCCAAAGTCACACCAAGATCCCTAAAGGAAGTAACACTGCACAAAGGGTTTCCAATATGACTGTATGTGGAGGGAAAGGGATATTTTGTACAGGAGAATATCATCTGGTGGCATTTGGAAACATTCAAGGAGAGGTTGTTTGATTTGCACCATTCACTTGGACGCATGAGTCACTTTGCAAGGTATCAACATCACATTGTGAGTCAATTACCCAAAAGATCTTAAGTCGTCAGCATAAAGCAGACTGGGAGAAGTGATAACAGAGGGTAGTGCATTGACAAATAGTACGAATAAAATTGGGCCAATTATGGAAACTTGCGGAACTGGGGCAAACCGTAGAGGAGAAGCAGGAGTTAACAGTGACAAGACAACGGCGATCCCAAACATAAGAAAGAAGCCAATAGTGCATAAAATCTGCAATTTTGAACTCTGTAAGTTTCTGAAATAAAAGTGAGTAATCTACAGAATCAAACGATTTAGAGAAATCCGTGAAACTAACGTCTAATTGTTGCTGACGGTCAAGGGCCAGCAGCAATGCGGTGGGTAAAAGAAAGCAAGTTAGTGAGAAGAGAACTACCTCTGACGAAACCTTGCTGTTTGGCTAAGGATGGAAGTATAAAGGGAAACGGAGAATCGAGAACGATCTTTTCAAGGACACTCCCAAAACAGGGAGGGAGAGATATAGGACGATAGTTGCAAATGGAATTGCGATCCCCAGATTTGAAGATAGGAAAAATATGGGCAATTTTCCACTGGAAAGGGCAAAGCTGAGCTCAAATTATAAATAATTGGAAGAGGAACATAGAGAGACGAAGATAGTGGTTTTGCAAGGTAGTTTGGAATGCTGTCTGGGCCACCATCGGCACTGGTATCAAGACTCCTTAAGAGCAGTTCAAACTGATAGGGATTGGTACAAATCGAGGGAGGGGAAAACGAACAGAAGAAGGATGGAAAGAAGGAGAAGCATTTGAAATGCTGAAAAGGTAAGAAAAGAAAGAAGCAAAGTGTTCACAGGACTCCTGAGGGGTAGATGACGTAATGCCGTCGTAGCTGAAAATAGCTGGTGTATGATGAGAACTTTTTAAAGATTTCACATAAGACCAGAAAGCATGAGTTTGATTGGATTCAAGTGGAACTTCGATATGGTTGACGTAATTACGAAGAGCAAGCTTTGTAATTTTCTTAGCCTCAGCACGTCTCTGCTTGCAAACGGCAAGGTCATTAGAGAGTATCATCCACAAATTTCCAAAGGGGAAAATGTTATCCGACGGATTTCCTGTTTCCCCCGTATGTTCGCCGCTTTATTGCGGCTACTCCGGCGGAGGCTCCACCGCCCCCAATCTAGCTCACCCGAAGACGGGCGTGGGCGCCAGTCGTCCACTTTCCGAGCCTTCCAAGGGGTCGTCCGAACGAGAAGACGACCGCCGGAGCAAAAACTATCACTTGGCACTGAAAACCGAGACACTCACATTCGCTACCCTCGCCAAACACTACCACCACCGTTAAATCTTCCAGGTCTTCTTGCCTGGTCACCGCTCCCGGAAAAAGATTTCCCGAGCCGCACTCCTCACAACTGGGGAAAAAACGTTAATTGTTTGGCCCTTGATATGTGAACGGAAAGTTTATTGGTCAAAGAAAACAATTCAATAACTTAAATGTTCAAAAGGAAGCCACTTACTTTTATCTCCTAGCATAAAAAAGGGGCCCCTCGATTCCGTTCGCTCGCGCTTTCCACCGCCGTCTCGTCGAAGTTTGTAACGCAGTTTTACTCACTGCCGGTTCATTCACTTTCCGCCGGACACTTGTTCCTTTCTTTGCAAAATGTAGGCCGGACAGCCGTTCACGTTGCACTCGATATATTTTTTTTCCGATTTCCGCCACTCCACCGTTGCATGCTCAACCAAAATCTCCCCCACACAAAAGAACGAAGGACGACCGTGCCAATCTTCCCGGCTTAAAAAACTCACTACAGATGTTACGTTGATCACTTTCTTTTCGCAGCTCCACCGTTGCTCGCACATCCAAAGAAAATCTGCACCACTAAAAAGAAAGAAAGGAAAAGAGAGCGCCCGCGCCAATCTTCTCGGCTTAAATAATCGGACTGAATTCCGTTTTTTTTCTTTTTTCCTTCTATCCACCGGGAAAAACTTGTTTGGAGTGACTTCGCACGAGGAACTCTTCTCGCTCGTTTCCACTTAACCTACATACCACCCGTGGCGATCCTATTGGGAATCGAATGTACTATCGCCGAATGCATTGATTCCATCTCCATTGTCTGGTATTGATGATTCGTCGTTTATTCATCATTTCCTTCGACCGACGATACGAGTGCAGCACCACTTGTCGTTTGCTTGTCTGCTGTGTCGTCTTCGGCGACTGAGGATGCTCCGATGATGACGATCATTTGAATCGTTGGTTGGTTTCGTTTCACATGATCCTTTGGATGTTTAATCTTTAGCAAATACTCCCCGCAATTTATTAAGCCATGGTAAGGTCTTTTATAGAGTCTTATTATGAAAATTACAATGTCGCGTGGATGATGAAACAACCATCTTTAGCCACAAATGAAGACTCTCCTGGCCGGAAGGTGGGATTGTTGTTCGCTTAACCTTCCCAATTGCTTAGCAATCTTTCCCAACTATCATTGAGGTTCAAATGTAGCTTCCCATGTCTAAGCATTGAGGGCATTATCGACTGATTTAACGCCGACGGTGCAATTGCGCCTATTAGGCTAGGTATGTACGATACGATGTGTCTTTAGGGTTTTGGATGTTTCATAATATCTGCCACAATCACTGTACTCATGCTTGAGTGCGCAAACATTGCATTGGAATGAGGCGAGATTAGAGTACGAAGCCTTATGACGATGCAATTGCGTTGCCTGACTACATGCTTTGCCGCATATGTTGAATAGATGACGACTGTTTCCGCTACCGTGTGTGTTTCGCATTTCGTTTTCGAGCTCGCGCTGGTGCTTGTCGCCTCCGCCGCTTACTGCTGGTTGCGTTGTCCGTAATTGTGGCGTATGGAACGGAAGCGTCCTAGCTACATGAGTTTAATGTACATTAAGTTACAAAGTAAAATTACTATGTGGCTCCTGCTTGTAATTAAAACAATTATTAAGTTTTAAAATTATTGTGTGGCTTCTGTTTGTAATTAAAACAATTATCAAGCTTAAAATTATTGTGTGGCTTCTGTTTGTAAGTAAGATAATAATTCTTTCGTGAATGGAAATTAAAATTGCTTGTTGCTAGTTACATCATCGGACTACTAGAAACAACAATTAATAAAGTGCGGCTCGGTATTGCGTAGGTTAAACTCTTACGTAACCGCGTATGGTAGTGTTCGGGTGAGCAGCGCTACGGAGTCTCAATGTTCACCCGTAAGAAGAGGCCACTGGACGAGAATTTTTTCCGGGATGCATTCTTCACCTTAATGACTTTGGCCACATTTGGGTTGAACTACGAAGCATCTATAGGCCTCCTTAGGGGGAAACAAAGGGGTGAATACCGTAATTAAGCTCGAGAGAAACAGATAGTACTTATCAACGCATTCTCCGAGGTTACGGTTACTGAAGAAAGAATACCAGTTAACTGCGTTAATACTAGAACTCATGCTGCATAGATCCGCTTTTAGAAAGTTATAGTGGCATTACTAGAAGAAAGTGGAGAGGAGATAGAATGCTTCATGAAGATATATGGATGGTGAGGATCTGGATTAATGAAGGGTGAAAGTGAGGTGGATGCAGCAAGAGAAGAAGCTGGCAAGATGTCGAGAAGTTTATCATTGGAATTTGCACTAGTATTGATTTGGGTGAAGAAGTATACGGAGACAATAGAGGAAAGAGCAAACGACAAATTACGTTAAATTCTGAAAAAAATTCTCAGAAACTCGTAGTCTTTCGGGAAAACCACCCCCATGCACCCAAGGCGAGGTAAACTACTTCAGTATGTGAGCTGTATAGGGAGTTTCACTGAAGCAGAGTGTCACAAAAAGCTAAGCAGAGCTTTGGTCTGTAGGGAGCCCATGACAAGTTACTGTCAACCCCTACATGGTTCAGGAGCCTATCCTTAGCTGAAACGTGATGGCTGTGGCTTAAATAGTGTAGGAAGTAGTTTTGAAAACACATCGGTGGTGGGGACCCCAACTTTCGGGCTGCAGGACGTTGATTGGCGCTTTGAACTAATCCCCGTCAAATGGTGACCATGTGGTAAGGCCTATTTCTGGCAGTTTTCCACGTAAACTACGTCCGTTTTTATTTTTGTTGATATATCTATTGAAAATGTGATCTTGAGATTGAAATTACTGCTAATTTCATCCATCAATAAATATAGTTTCTCCTATACTTTAGTAGTCTGTGTGGAGCTGTGGGTTTGGGCACTCTCGGCTTCCGCAGCAGCTTCCGAATTCAAATCTTGGTCGCTTCATCGAGCTCACCCAGCTGTGGTGGGTACTAATTGAAAAATTAGGTGATAATTACATATTTGAGCATAATATTAACCAGATCACCTCACATTCCGTTATGGTCAGGAGACCCTAGAAATAAATCTCAGCGCCAAAGTTCGGATTTGAACTGTTATTTGATGGATTATTACTAGCAATTTAATTATCAATTTAGTTCTCAAACAATGTTTAAAAATGTTGATGCCAACAAGCTTTGTTACCACTTTCAACAATCGATATTCTAAGACCTGCTATTTACCTTCGATGAAGAGTAAATGTGAAAAATAATTTTTATGTCCATTCGATGCAAGCATATTTCAGAAAATAGAGTTTTTTTTATCAACGTGATACTTGCATATATCAAATATTCACTATCACCTTAATTTTTTTTATCAAGCAGTTTAAATTACAGAAACAAACCACGGGTGTACCTTCTGTTTAACAAAACTATAAATCTTCAATATCTCTATCCATATCTCATGTTGAAAATCACGATAAAAGGCAAAACGCGTTAATTAGAAGTGCAACCACAAGTGAACATATGAATTCTGCAATCATACATCAGACACGATTAAATGTTGTTCTCTGAAAAGGTCACAAAACCTTTTTCAGGATCATGTTCCCGGTATCAATAATCTTAAGGATGACGGTGACAGAGCATTTCAGTTTCAATGGAACTACATTTATAGCGGTCACAAATTGGTGCTTGGTGCTTGCTGGCGAAGATTCGCAAAAAAAGTTGAAATAATTTGTTGGATAAGTTGAGCTTCGAAGTAGGATTGTAAGGGGAGATGATGATTTAGGAAAAAATTCCACTAGGATGTGGTGAGTTCTAAAGAACGCAAAGGAAAACTTTAAGTAGCCAAAAAAATTTTCCAAAATTAATTAATGAGGTAGTGAGCAAATACCTAGATCACCAATTAATTGGTTAAACAAAAGAAACGTTCTTGTTTACCTTTTCCTTAAATTTATAAGATGCACTTAAAATCTGTAATCTAAAGTCCGCGATTTATAGGGAAAGATATACTTACAAGTGCCACCTGTAGAACCGGTCGCGAAACACGAACAAGGCTCGGGACAGCGATCGATTTTATTTTCTTGCATTTAAAGTAGATCCATCTACAAGAAGCGGAAAGATCGCGTTACAATGAACGCGTGCATATGATGTACTTAGTTTTTACGGTCCTGTTCAGATCGCCGAGCTTATTCCTAGTAGATACAAAATCTGTTTCCCCGATATTTACCTGCACTCGATCCGTGCAGTTCGCATGTGTCCAATCATTTATAAATGAATCAATAAATTATCGACTTCCTGGCAAGCGATCGCTGAGAATCGGTAGAAGAGATGCCTCTAGCATAATTGGACAATTGGTTCGGTGTTATAGATGTCGATATAAATAATACAATTATTACATACAAAATGCTTCCACACGCATATCGAGTTGTTCGGGTCTTGGGTACGGATGCAGGATTTTGAGCGAATTCTGTTGCGTTTCAGTCCGGGCTGCAATTATATTTAGAGCAGTCAGGGAAAGCCTTAAAAGAATTATCCTTGGCATGATGAGCTGGACAAGAGTTGTACGGTTGCGTTTTAACGGCTTGATTATACTTTACAAGTGTTTCACGGAAAGGTACTCGCAACAACAGACAGAAGATTCCGCCAAAATCAACGGCTTTGGATGGTGAGAAGTTGGGAATGTTGCCGATATGTTATATTCACGTCGGGAACAAATAATCAACATCTCGTGCATCTCATAAATTAGTACAGGTGGTCGCACGCAAGGTATTTTCAGATTCATCTTAATTTCACTCTACCAGGAGATGAACACCTGATCATGTTACAGTCTGATTGAAAAGGGATGCGACTGGACTAAAACAGTGGATAGAAACTCTTTTTCGTTAAGATACTTTTCAAGACCGAGTATAAATACCGATACAGAATTCGAGCATAAAATTGCTGACTTCAAGTTTATCAGAAATTTAATTTATCTTATCTTAAACATTATAAAATAATATAAAAAATAAAATTAATCGCTATAATAATAACGACCGTGTGTCTTCAGTCTGGTGCCACTTTTTCTTTACTTCAGACGTATCAAAGCAAAAATATTTGATATTAAATCTGATCGCGTTGAGCCTGTTATTCCTCTTGAAGGGATCATCTTTAGCTCTGATAGCCTTGGCGAAGGACCTCTGAATTCTAACTTTCATGTACACCATTGTGATTGCCTCTTCAGTAGAAAATCCTTGGCATCACCTTATACTTGAATAAAGTTGAATTAAGAAGCCTTTCGGGTAGAGATTGATTTTTTTAAATCTTGTACGATTCTCTACTGCCGGCCACTTGAAAGATTATTGATCTTGCAGACGTTATTATATTCGAAGATGGCCCTCCAAGGCTTCTTACAGTTATACTCTCATGGATGCTACTGAAGAACAATAAAGAAGAATAATGGTGACCATTGGACAACTTCTGATATTGTGACTAACCAAACCATAAATGTTGAGTTACATGCCCAATTAAGGCAGCTAACATGGTGGATTGCAATCTTTACTTAATTACAAAATGCAATGCTCATGCGCTAAGTGCAATCAATGTTTAGTTTACCAACGGTTTTATCACAAGCATATCAAATGTATCAAAGAGAGTGATAAAATAGATAACAGCAGCTTAATTTCATGATAACATGGAAGAAATTTAAGTTAGGTAGAAACATTGTAGTAATCGCTTAGGCAAACTGCTCGAAAACATTCTTACAAACCATCCAATTTTGATTGTAGATTTAGAAACAAAATATAAAAAAAATACTACAACAATATTAAATAAAAAGATTAAATTTACAATTATTAAAATTAAAATTCAGTGACGGCAACCCCCATTGCAATGCCATTTAGAAAAATGAACTGCATTATCTCCCCAAGGAAAATAACCGTCGACGGCAAGCAGAGGGCTCGCCAATGGAAAATAACCGTTGACGGCAAGCAGAGGGGTCGCAAATGAGATAACCGGTAACACGGAGAGTCTTCCTGTTATCGCCAGACGTTTCAGACATCGCGAGTTGTCTGTGCCGGCTTTGCATTTTCACATGCAATTTGTCCTAGCCCAGCTGTTGAGCCGGGGCTCTTTTGTCCCGATCTTTGATTATCCTTTTGAAAATCGTCTGACGTTAATGTTATTGACGAGCAATTCTCAATAGAACATATTATTTAATGTCCTTGGAATATTTTACAATATTGTTACATGCGCAAATAATTCTGCGAGCTACTGTCGCAATTGTTTTCACAATCATTAAGAACATCA
The DNA here is from genome assembly GCA_963969285.1 of Odontomyia ornata. Classification (NCBI taxonomy): domain Eukaryota; kingdom Metazoa; phylum Arthropoda; class Insecta; order Diptera; family Stratiomyidae; genus Odontomyia; species Odontomyia ornata. Next base: position 402,505,279 of record OZ017739.1, on the reverse strand, counting down.
GCAAATGAATTTACTCGAAACCACGAGAACCCAACAAGCATTATCAACATCTGAAACTGAGTCACTGCCCATTCATTACGCTGCTGGAATGTTCCCGCTTATTCATCAATGTACGAGAACTGAGTTGAATGATTAGAGACCCTATATAAACGCGAGCTGAATGAATGGGGGGAATCATTCATTCGATCGCGATAAGAACTGCGATAGTGTGTTTCGTAATAGTGAAGTGATGTAGAAGACAATTGCGATAAGAAATTTATGGACAAGTGTTAGATTTTTTAGTAGTGAAAATTAAAAATTAGTGAAAGTTTTAAACTGATTATTGTGCATTTTTGTAATTAAATAAACTCTTTTAACTTAAATTAAAAGACATTGTGTTTTCACTTTCCCGGAACGTTAAAATTATTGGCCGCGAACCAAAACACGCGACAGTGGTGTCAGAAGTGGGATAGAAAATTTTGGAAGTGAAAACGTTAAACATTTTTAAAGTGCACAATAGTGTAAATTAACGTGAAAACTGGTAGAAAAATAGCCAAAATAATTAAAAATGCCAAGAAACTTACATCTAAAAATTAATCAATTGAGCATATCGGAGCTGAAAGAGGAGTTGGAACAGCGAAATCTGGCCACACAAAGTACAAAGGCCATACTGATTGCACGCTTGCGTGACGCGATCGAGTCGGAAGGCGGGAATCTGGATTCGGGTGAGCTCTCAGATGCGGAAAAAGGCGCAGAAGGTGGAGAAGTGAAAACATCAAAGTCAAAGGAGCCAGAAAATGCGCTAATGCAAATGTTAATGCTGTTGTCATCCAGTCTAACTGTGAAGCTAGACGAACAATCAGCAAGCTAAATGAACAGACATCCAGTTTAGCTGTGAAGCTAAATGAACAATCAGCGAAGCTAGACCAACAAGCGTTCGAAATCAAGGCAGACATCACACAAAAGCTGGAGAAACAGTCAACCGAAATAAGAACGGAGCTCGGTCATCTGAACAAACAAATTAAAGGTGTCGAGGAAAAGGTTGACCAGGTCGAGGAAAAGGTTTACCAGGTCGAGGAGAGAATTAACCATGAGATCAGCCAGGTCGAGGAGAGAATAAACCATGATATCAGCCAGGTAGAGGAGAGAATCAACCATGAGATGGGAAACATGAAAAAGGAATTGGAAGCAGCAAAGGCAGTAGTAACCTCCTCACCAGCCTCGCTTATAACCGCAGCGCAAAGCACATCCAGAAATGTGCAAGCACCAATATTCGATGGGCAAACGGTCTGGAGTAATTATAAGACCCAGTTTGAAGCTGTCGCAAGGGTGAATCGCTGGAATGACCAGAAACGAGCAACTGCACTGATTCTTGCTCTGAGAGGCCCAGCTGCCAAGCTTTTGCAGACGATCCCCGTTGAATTGCTCTCAAACCCGAATGCTATAATGAATGCGCTCGACATGCGTTATGGAGACGATCATCTAAAGCAGATTTATCGGTCACAGCTAAGGCATCGGGTGCAGAAGTCTGGTGAAACCCTACAGTAGCTAGCCCAAGACATTGAGCGACTGGCACTTTTTGCTTATCCAGCCTACGACCCAGAACACCGAGATGATGCAGCGACAGAAGCATTCATCAGCGCACTAAAGGACCCGGAATTGCAACAAGCCGTGCGTTTAGCTCAAAAGCAAACGGTTAAGAACGCATTGGCTTACAGTCTGAACTTTGAGGCAGCGAAAAATATGACTCGTACCACTGCCCGGGATCGTGAGGTAGTGACAGACGAGTGCAGGTGTGAGCGCGTGGAAATTGAGCGAGACCCGCATATTAATGGTGCGCCTAGATGCTGGAATTGCGGAGAGAAGGGGCACCTGCAAAGAGACTGCAAGAAGCGAAGAAAACCGAGCTATTGTCCAGGGTGTGCAGCTAGGAGGAGATCCAGACCGAGTCAGGAGCCCAGAATGGAAGCCTTCAAACAGAGGGGTCGGGAAACATGTAAGAGCCAACTTCGTGGGGCGGAGGTTGGCTAGGAGGATCGACGTCCCCAGCACCACCATCACCGTGTCAAGACTACATCGTGGAGAAGCGGACTTATGCCTTCCGGGTCAAGTTGACGGAGAACACTGCACCATAACAATCGACACTGGTGCAACCCGATCGATTATCCGACCAGACCTAGCTAGATAGCAACAACTTCACAAGGGCAGAATTTTCTCACTACGGACAGCTACGGGAGAAACTGCACCTGTTCATGGAGAGGTCAACCTCCAGATACAGTTGGGAGACGTTGTGTTCCGACATAATTTTCTGGTCACGAACATGGATGACTGCATTCTTGAAATGGATTTTCTGACACTGATGTACCGAATTCATCCGAAAGCATTGTATGCGCCAAGCTTGATGGTGATTCTGGAGACCACCGATCTTATCTGATAGAGCCAACTAAGACGTCCGCATTGCGCAGTTTGATTGTAGGACGAAGCCTTGTAAGATCTTTAAGGAACGGATACGTGCCGGTTAGAGTCCTTAATACCACAGACTCAACCCCGAGCATCAAAGCACGAGAAGTCATCGGCAGCTGCCAGCTCATTTCCACCATCACCTCTTTGGAAGCTACTCACGACCATCATTGGAGTAGGAGGCAAGACACAGACAAAACCCGGGAATTCACGTCTGCAATATTGAAGCAGGTCAAATTGCCAGTGCAGCTATTCAAACGAGCCTCTGATCTGGTCACCAAGTACAGTGACATCTTCTCAACAAGCCCAGATGACCAAGGCCGAACGAGTCTGGTAACTCACGTCATAGATACACAGGGAGCCAAGCCGATTTGACAAGCACCGAGACGTCTCCCTATAGCCAAACAAGGAGAAGTGAGCACGCTGATCGCGGACATGGAAAAACAAGGTGTTATTGAACCTTCTGTCAGTCCATGGGCTGCGCCTGTAGTTCTAGTAAAGAAAGAGGATGGTAGCACTCGTTTTTGTGTCGACTATAGGCAGCTCAACGACGTCACTAAGAAAGATAGTTACCCGCTCCTACACATCGATGACATCATGGACACTTTAGCCGACGAAAAATGGTTTTCTACACTCGATCTCAGGAGTGGCTACTGGCAGGTAGAAATCGACAAGAAGGACCGAGAGAAGACTACATTTTCAGTTGGGACCGGATTGTGGCAATTTGTGGTGATGCCGTTTGGGCTTTGCAATGCTGCAGCCACCTTCGAGTGCCTAATGGTAAGCGTACTACGAGGCCTAGCCTGGAAGACCTGCTTGGTGTACATAGATGACATCATTCTCATCGGGAGAACGTTCGAAGAACATGTGCAGAACTTAGAAGAGGTTTTCTCCCGATTGCGACTGGCGAATTTGAAACTTAGTCCCAACAAGTGTACCCTTTTCGCAGCTGAAGTAAAATACCTGGGACACGTCGTATCAGCAGAAGGGGTCAAAACAGACCCTGAGAAAATTGAAGCCGTGAAAAGCTGGGCAACACCCAGCAACAAGCGCCAACTACGAAGTTTTCTGGGTCTGGCAACCTACTATCGAAGATACGTCAAAGACTTTGCCAAAATAGCTAAGTGTCTCCATCAGCTAACCGAGAAAAATCGTCCGTATATCTGGAATGAACAATGCCAGGTAGCCTTTGAGACCTTGAAGGAGAAGCTATGTGGATCACCCGTGCTGGCATATCCGAAACCCGGAAAAATGTTTGTAGTTGACACCGATGCAAGCAGCAGCGGTATGGAGCTGTACTCTCCCAGCAGATCGATGGCGAAGAAAGAGTCCTCTCGTTTTACAGTCGAGTTCTTTCAAAAAGTGAAAGGAACTACTGCGTGACCAGGAAGGAGCTATTGGCTATAAAAGAGGCCACCAAGCAGTTCCACAAGTACCTATATGGCCAGAAATTTGTTCTGCATCACTGAGATGGCTGCTTCAAAAACCCCGAGGGACAAGTTGCGAGATGGATCGAAAGATTGCAGTCATACGACTACGAAATTGTTCATCGGAAGGGCGGAGTTCATGGAAATGCTGACGCCCTATCCCGCCGTCCATGTCCAGCAAACTGCAAGCATTGTCGACGGATGGAGGAAAAGGAACCCCCCGTCGATTTGCGATTGATAACGGCCGAATTCGATGAAGGTTGGCCACCGAAGGAGATTCAAAATGCCCAGTTAGCCGATGGAGACATCGAAACATTGCTCGTATGGAAGGAGACGACTGGGCGGCCTGAGTGGAAGGACGTTTTGATGCATGGCGCAACCCTGAAAAGCTATTGGGCACAATGGAACTCCCTTCAGGTGGAGGGTGGCGTACTCAAGCGGAAATGGGAAACGGCGGATGGCAGCTCCTATAGGATGCAAACTTTACTACCCAAAAGCCGAATCCACGATGTGGTTAAGGAAATGCATGAAGGATCCTCGGGAGGCCACCTTGGTGTTAACAAGACCTTAGCGAAATTGCGGGAAAGGTTCTACTGGCTCCACGCTCGAGAAGACGTAGAGGACTCGTGTCGCAGATGCACAATTTGCGCTTCCGTCAAAGGCCCAAAGCGACGACTGAGAGGACAAATGCAAACCTATAACGTGGGTGTACCGGTTGAAAGGATTGCTGTTGATATCGCAGGTCCCTTTCCTGAATCTGAATGGGGAAATCGATACACGCTGGTTGTAGCCGATTATTTCAGCAAGTGGCCCGAGGGCTACCCCATTCCCAACCAGGAAGCAACTACTGTAGCTGAACAGCTAGTGTTAAATTGGGTCAGTAGGTACTGTGTACCTTGCGAACTACATTCGGATCAAGGCCGAAACTTCGAGTCACTAGTTTTTAGCAAAATATGCGAGCTGCTGGGAATACGGAAAACGAGGACAACACCGCTGCATCCCCAACCCGATGGAATGGTCGAACGTTTCAACGGCACGCTCAATAAACACCTGGCCAAAATGGTTGACGTGAACCGAAGGGACTAGGACCGACATATCCCACTATTTTTAAGTGCGTACAGAGCTGCCGAACATGCATCGACGGGCCAAGCCCCAGCCAAAGTCATTTTTGGAAAGACTCTTCGTCTGCCGGCTGATATAAAGTTCGGAACACCCCCTGAGAAACCCCAAACAACGGTTGAACTAGATACATCGGACCGTGCGAAAACACCTCGAATCGGCTACTGACCGCATGAAGACCAGGCATGAGCTAAAGGCAAATTCTACTGGCTTCCAGCAAGATTACTTGGTGTGGCTATATAACCCGCAACGGCGAAAGGGTAGGTCTCCAAAGTTGCAACATAGTTGGGAGGGACCATACTGAGTTACAAAGCGAATCAACGACGTCGTATACCGAATACAGGACCATCGTAAGCCGAGAGCTAAAATGAAAATCCTGCATCTGGACCGTTTTGCCCCATATTACACCCAGGGAGAATTGACTACAACTGGTGACACATCTTTTCGGGGCGAAAAGAACTGAGGTGGGGGCAGTGTTACATGTGCAAATAATTCTGCGAGCTACTGTCGCAATTGTTTTCACAATCATTAAGAACATCAGCAAATGAATTTACTCGAAACCACGAGCACCCAACATCTGAAAGTGAGTCACTGCCCATTCATTACGCTGCTGGAATGTTCCCGCTTATTCATCAATGTACGAGAACTGAGTTGAATGATTAGAGACCCTATATAAACGCGAGCTGAATGAATGGGGGGAATCATTCATTCGACCGCGATAAGAACTGCGATAGTGTGTTTCGTAATAGTGAAGTGATTTAGAAGACAATTGCGATAAGAAATTTATGGACAAGTGTTAGATTTTTTAAGTAGTGAAAATTAAAAATTAGTGAAAGTGTTAAACTGATTATTGTGCATTTTTGTAATTAAATAAACTCTTTTAACTTAAATTAAAAGACATTGCGTTTTCACTTTCCCGGAACGTTAAAATTATTGGCCACGAACAAAAACACGCGACAATATTAATTTCATTATATCAAAATACTTTCGACAATATACTCACAACAATACAAGATTCAATCGTTTAAAGATATCGAAATATGAAGAAATGCTATTATTTTAACCTTTTTACTTTCAACAAATTTAACTGCTTTGAGCTTTGGCAAGATTACTTGATTTTACTGAATTTTACTTTATCCGCGCTCGTTCGCCTTCTTCCAATAACTGAGCCGGCCGAGCATTTCACCCACGTTCAATTTCTAACGCATTTTGCTGATCAGAAAAACGCGCCAGAGGAAGAACGCTGAGTTTGCGTCTTTCGCTGGCACGTCTGCCTTTGTCCATAAAATATAATCCAATCCCTTCGATCACGGATCCATTTTATGCACAAATGCACTAGATGAATGTGCATGGTCAGTAATTTGGCTGGGAATGAAAAATAGCAAAAGGGATTATAGTGTGTGGCAAAATTTGGTATTCATGAATATTGAATTGAATTAAAATATTTGAATTGAATAAAGTTATTGAATTTGGGTGAAACGCCGGTGAAAGGCAAATTCAATTGTTCTTAAAGAGAACAGTGAATGATTAATCAATCGATCGGTGAATTGAGTTAAAATGATCGATCAATTGATAAATCAATCGAATTGATTACAAATGAGTTAATTACTTGATGTTGCCGGATCAGGGCGTGGTAGGTGCTTAGGGTGTCAGGAGCCCAACATCAGCCATATTGACAAATCTTGACCGAATTTCTGTTAGCAAAATTAACTCCGGCTGTCGTGTGCGGCTCCATGCCGTCGTTGGTAAATGCCGCTTGAATATTGAGAAAAACTAAAATTTCTTTGTATTCCAATTGATAGTAACCATAATCCGCGGCAAATATGCCTGACAATAGTTCCAAACATTGTAATCTTTAACGGATTGCTGCCAATCAATACAATCAAGTTAAGATAATCTCAGTTTAATTATCACTGCACCGTGAATCCAAAAGATTTGTACAAAATAAGCGAAACAAATCAAATTTCGTCATGAAATTCAGGGCTGATTCATATCTATCGTTAAGAAGTCGGACGAGGTTTTGGTGGAATTGATTTGTCGTGTATCGGCTTCTCTGAGATATCATAGCGGGAAAGAGGCAACCGGATGAGAAGGCTCGAGTCTGACTGCCTTTGAGTAGCCCATTGTGGCTGCATTGGTGCATCTTTTGATTTTTGTTTAGTGGCAAACAGTGGAAGGTTTGCATTAGAAAAGCACGGAAGGGTTTACGACAGTATTCTTTCGATCGCAAAGTGTTTTGCCCAGTGCTGGAAATCCCACGGTATTTGTTTCACCAGTTCGAGAGGTAAACGTGTAAATCATCTTGCACCGGTTATAAAAAATAACGCGATATGCAAGTATAAAGGCTTTAATTTTGGCTGGTCAAGAGAGATAATATCAAGAAAAAATGCGTCACAACTGGCTTGCACACTGTTGCAGTACGGTTTTGGTTTGGCAAGATGGTGTTGGTTGGGCAAATTGCACGAACAGCAACCAAATGAAATGTGTTGGTGGTTATTCTATACGTACATTATGTGTGGTTGTAAAGCGCAATTTTAATCACATCATGCAACTTCCAGAAAATTGAATGAAATTCCGTACACAAGTACTTCGCTTCGGTTAGAGATACTGCGTCAAAGCGAGAAAGTTAACCTATTGGCTACGAGACCAGGAAGCTTGGAACTAACTATGTCTTACTTGTTAACGTACAACGGTAGCGATAAGGATCAAGGATCGACTAAATCAATTCTGAACCATGTTGGCCATGGGGGCGTAGATGACAAAGTCGCAAAGACCAAGACGCGTTTCGGTTGAAGAAATGCAATTGAGTTCTATCGCCATTCGTCTAATATTTTTGTGATGATCGGATTTCTTTTCCACAATTAATACCTGCTGTTCGGCATCATGAATGAAATGAGATTCAAATAGTGAAAAACGTTCGTGTAGTTGTTATTGAGATTGAAAAATTTTAATCGAACCGTTCTAAAGGATTATATCTCAGCCCAGTGTTAATATTACAGCTATTTATAAAATTATGATCACGGATTACATTTAACGAATTTTAATGGCCACAGGCTTCACGCACCCCGTCTACAAACGCACGTCAGAGGATGATTGGGAAGTTACCCATTTGTCATTATTATTCTTTCTATTTATTAAAAAAAATTTTTTTTTTGACTAAATCAAAGGACAGACTTTCAACAATATTTCAAGATTTTCTTGATAAATGCTTCAAAGTTGATTTCTTAAAATTAGTACTACCTTTAGCCAGTCTAATACCGTTAATACTGGCAGCCATGGAGGCTACAAAAGGAATTAATAACGTATTGGAATGAATGAGCGCTATCGCCGATAGGATTTTTGTGAATTACTAATTAAAAATTAAATTGACTCATTTTTACCTACTGAAGCGGTTATACCGCAGATAAGGTGGCGAAGAATATATAGATTCTCAGCCGTAGTTGCTAAGAGTAAAAGCTCGCGAAAATTGTTCGCGAGTATGAAAACACTTATTTTAAATTCGTTAATTGCTGCGATGTACAGCAACGATTTAAACATTAGCGTTTTGACTTTTACAATAAGTTTATTCAATAAATTCGTTGAGCTTAATTAATTCTATAACCTAATATAGTTCTGACATAAATTGTGTCATCAATATAACTTTCTTCTTTAGTAAGGCTTTTGACCTTTCTGACTTAAGAAAGGCTTTTAACCGTGTCAGTCATATGATTTTATGTCGTAAATTGAATATTTGAAATCACTGGCTCCCTACTTCATTGGCTAGACCGTATCTCAAAAATCGGGCTCAAACCGTTAAATTTCAGGGATATGTGTCAAACGGAATTCATGTCTATCCCGCTATTTCTCAAGGCAGTCACCTCGGGCCTCTTCTCTTAAACATATTTTAATAGCGGACCTTTCTGAGGTGTTATCCGATATACCACACTTATTTTATGCGGATGATCTCAAATTATATCATGTGATAGCATCCCAAAGTGGTTCTTTGTTCCTGCACGGCAAAATAAATACTCTATTAGAGTGGTCTAGCAAAAATCTTCTATATTTGAATTTTGAGAAATGCCAGGTGATAAGTTTTTCTCGGAAAAGTACAATTTTATTATTTGATTATCACCTCAATGATACAAAGCTTTCAAGAGTTGAAAGTGTAGTAGATCTTGGTGTTCACTTGGATAAGAAACTCCGCTTTAATTTGCACTACGATGAGGTTCTCTGCAACGCGAATAAGCTTTTAGGTTTCATCAAACGACGCGCAGAAAAATTTAAGAACTTGTGTGGACCGAAAACGTTATACACATCATTAGTTCGCCCAATTCTGGAATACGCTTGCGTCGTTTGGAATCCGGTCTTTGATGTTCATCCAGAGAGTTTTGAGTCCGTTCATAAACAATTCCTACTGTTTGCTCTGAGATCCCTCTATTATCCAAAAAATTTCCATAATTTGCCATCATACGATAACCGGCTATCCCTTCTCAATGTGACACCACTTGCCTCCCGTAGAACCACATTATACTCTTGCTTCGCATTTGATGTCCTTAGAGGAACCGGCAAAGTCCAATATCTAATCGAAAAAATATCCTTAAACGAGCGAGGAAGATTTACGAGACATTCACCTTTGCTCGTAGAAAGTAAACATCATACTATCTAAACATCATACTATCTATGAGCCGATAAATAGGTGCCAAAATTTTCTACAAGATGAGCCAGCGTTATTCCCCAACCATATCCAGATCCCAATTTAAATCCAATTTATCGAAGTTCCTCGGTTCCTAGTCCTACACTGCAAATGTAAATTTATATTGTAAAAAAATAACTGTAATATGTATTTTAATAGAATGCAAAATGTATATTTTGTTTGGTCAAATAAATACATAAATAAATTCTTCAATTCTTTCAATTTCATTTTCACTTGGTCACCGTGGACACACATTGTAATTGGATTCATTTTCTCGTATAGTAAACAATAAGCAAACTCATGTGCGACTATGTCGTCATGTTATCTTGTCGTAATCGAAGTATATGATGGGATGTGAGCGATATTGAATGACATTAAAATTGTTGGAATATATTTGTAGTAGAGTTAATGAATAAAAGGTATGTATGCTAGTGACTATAAAGTGTTTTCCAAGAAGAGGTGTTATTTTGAATAGCCCACTATTTCACTTTTGAAGCTGTCATTTTTTGACATTTGACAAGTAGGAACTACGCCATTAATAAAATGGAACGAGACATGCTTCAAAAAAATTCACCTTAAAAATGGTGAAAATTTGACAGAGACGGTTCGTAAAACTCGAACATTTTTGGGTCGTCGTGAAACACCTTGTTGGACCGCAATACAGTAATTGGTGGAAAAATTCGAGCTGTTGGGGCAACTAAGTGATGTGAAGAATAATACCCGTATACGTCTCTCAAGAACAGCCGAGAGCATTGCTGCTGTAGCCGAAAGTGTTGAAGAAAACCCAGGTTTGTCCATTCCTCGTCGTTCTTTGGAATTAGGTATTCCACAAATGCCATTACAACGTATTTTGCATAAAGATTTGGGTCCTAAGGCTAATAAAGTTACGTAAATACAAGAATTCAAGCCGGTCGATCATCAACAATGTCGTGTCTTTGCTGATTGCGCCCTTGAAATGCATGAAAATGATCCAGAATTCCATCGAAAAATCATTTTGAGTTATGAGGCCCATTTTCACCTCGGTGGCTTCGTCAACAAGCAAAATTGTCGCATCTGGGGCTCGGAAAACCCAAGAGTTATTATTGAAAAGCCTCTCTTTCCTCAACGTGTGACTGTTTCGTACGGTTTATGGTCTGGTGGAGTCATTGGACCGTCTTTTTTCGAAAATGAGGCTGGAGCAACAGTTACGGTGAATGGATTGCGCTGTCGAGAGATGTTTAATGATTTTTTATGGCCGGAATTGGATGATGTTGATCTGGACAACGTTTGCTTTCAACAAGACGGTGTTATGTACCACACAAGCAACGAAACCATTGAAAAATTTCCGGACCGTGTTATCTTTGAAGAGGTGACCACAATAGGCCACCGAGATCTTGTGATTTAATACCTTGCGACTTCTTCCTTTGGGGCCACGTGAAACATGGAATTCACCAGGCTATCGAGGACATAAGGAAGCCACTTTGCGATTTGGTTATGGAAAATTTTATGAAAAGGATATGGTCCTGTAAGCTTGTTCATGGTGGTCATTTGTCTGTTGTTATTTTTCACTATTTTAACGACATACTTTTTGTTTATAATGAGATAAACATCCGATCATTTATGTTAATAAGTTGGGTAAACAGATCTACGCTCATGTCAGAAGAGCCTTGTACCCAACTTCTCAGAAATGCAATCACCAGCAATGAATAACGTCAAGAAATTTGTCAAAGAAATGCGCACGTTCAAAAGAAAATCCATTGTTTTTCTAATTTCAACGGTCGCCATTTTCTTGCAAACCGACAAAAATCACTCAAACCATGAATTCTCAAAAATATTAATGTTATTGACCTTATTGAAAATTTCAAGAAGATCAAGTCAAAACTACAGTGACTGATTCGATGGAAAGTCCATAAAATACCAAAATCATGTATTTTTGTTGTTGTAATTGGAGAAACTTCAAACGGCTATAAATTTCGTGTTTATCATTCGATTTTCATCAAACTAACGAAGTTTAAGAAGCCTGAGTAGGACAACGTAAACATCGAATTTCGTTAAGTTAAAGTGTGCCGATGCGATTTTATTGGGGAAAACGTAAAATTCGAATATCCTACTAGTTTAGCGAATTTCGACTTCTAAAGTATTTGTTGCTGTTATACTCATAAACACCTACCTCTATAATTTTTTTCATATTTTTCGGATCACAAATGCCCAATCGCGAGGGGGGGGGGGGGCAATAATCAAATTGAGACCTGTTTTGAAAAGTTATCATCAAAACCCCTCATTTGATATCCATGGGGGCTACCTTTGATGAAATTTTTTTTGGGAGCCACTCCCCTATATGGGGAGACCCCCCTTAAATATTTTATAACATTTTTTGTAGTTGCACTTTGAAGAGAGCATCACTTTACACCTGCATACAAAAGTTGATGTTTCTAGCTTAAGTAGTTTGCGAGAAAAAGTGCTGTGACCCACGGACGGACGGACGGACAGACAGACAGACGGACAGACAGGTCGCGATTTAAGTAGGGTTTTGCAAAATTGTTTTACAAAACCCTAAAATTGACGTGCAGTGTTGCGATATATATATATATATATATATATATATATATATATATATATATATATATATATATATATATATATATATATATATTGTCGCGTGTTATTGGTTCGCGGCCTATAATTTTAACGTTCCGGGAAAGTGAAAACGCAATGTCTTTTAATTTAAGTTAAAAGAGTTTATTTAATTCAAGAAAATGCACAATAATCAGTTTAACACTTTCACTAATTTTAATTTTCACTATTAAAATAAAATCTAACACTTGTCCATAAATTTCTTATCGCAATTGTCTTCTAAATCACTTCACTATTACGAAACACACTTCCCACACACTTTCGCAGTTCTTATCGCGGTCGAATGAATGATGATCCCCCCATTCATTCAGCTCGCCTTTATATAGGGTCTCTACCTATTCTCGTACATGGGCGAATGTTCTACCTGGTAGGTTCGAGCAAGTTCATGAATGGAGTGACGTCACTTGCAGATGTTGATCATGCTTGTTGGGTTCTCGTGAATTCATTCGTTGACGTTCTTAATGATGATGAAAACAATTGCGACAGTAGCTCGCAGAATTATTTGTACATGTAATTATTTGTACATGTAACAATATATATATATATATATATATATATACGAGTATATATATATGTGTGTATATATGCACGTATATATTTACATATATATATATATATATATATATATATATATATATATATATATATATATATATATATATATATATAAATATATATTGTCGCGTGTTATTGGTTCGCGGCCAATAATTTTAATGTTCCGGGAAAGTGAAAACGCAATGTCTTTTAATTTAAGTTAAAGGTGTTTATTTAATTAAATAAAATGCACAATAATCAGTTAACACTTTCACTAATTTTAATTGTCACTATTAAAATTATCTAACACTTGTCCATAAATTTATTATCGCAATTGTCTTCTAAGTCACTTCACTATAACACAAAAATCACTTTTCTACTACTCGAATAATTTCGCTTCCCACACACAAACGCAGTTCTTATCGCGGTCGAATGAATGATTCCCCCCATTCATTCAGCTCGCCTTTATATAGGGTCTCTACCTATTCACCCATTTCTCGCACATTGGCGAACGTTCTACCGAGAGGTACTTGGTAGATTCGAGCAAATTCATCAATGGAGTGACGTCACTTGCAGATGTTGATCATGCTTGTTGGGTTCTCGTATTTTCGAGTGAATTCGTGTTCTTCATTGTTGTGAAAACAATTGCGACAGTAGCTCGCAGAATTATTTGTACATGTAATTATTTGTACATGTAACAATATATACATAATTTATGTATATAAATAGGGTGCGTACGGTATTTGAGGAGATGCATTAATGTGACTATGAATACGAGAATTTTTTTTTATATTTTTCCTTTTCAGATAAGAAATGGCGGACTACAACATCACTCAAGAAATGAAGAGACATGCTGTCATTGCCGCTATATGTGCGAACCATACAGATTTAGGGATCTCTAATTTTCTTAATGGCGCCCGTTCATTCGTGCATAATTTTCGCCTTGAATTGGAAGCATCAGGAGGCGATACAGAATTGGTTGCAAAACGCAAAAAGCACGAACAACGTTCTGACACTGTCTGATTTGCAGAATTTTTAGAGAATCTGCAAGCGATCATAAACGAGGACCCTTCAAAATCAATGAGGGTCCTTGCGAGTGAGCTTCATGTTTCTGAGCGCCTTATTCGTAGAGTTGTCCACGAAGACCTTCGGTATAAGTCTCACGTGATGCGCAAAAGACAGTTCACGTCGAAACGAACACGGGAACAGATAGTTCTCCGGTCAAAACATCTTTTAAACAAAATCAAACACACTGAGGCGCCCAAAAAGATATGGTTTTTTTTCCACGAAAAAAATTTGACCAAGATCAAAAGACCAATCGCAGAAATGACAGGTGGCTATGTTCAAATCCCACGGAGGTTCCTGTTGTAATGCCCACAAAATTTCCAGCCACAGTTATGGTTTTAGGTGTTGTCAGCAACGAAGGACATGTTATGCCACTACACTTTTTTACTGAAGGGCTTTGAGTGAACTCTGCTGCATACATCGAGGTTTTGGAGACGTTAGTGAAACCCTGGATAGACAAAGTAATACATTTTTCAATAAGACTCTGCTCCTTCACATAAAGCGATGGCAACACAAGATTGGATGGCCGAAAATTTTCACGACCACATAACACCGAACCTATAGCCACCTAGCTCCCCAGACCTTAATCCGTTGGATCATTACTTATGGGGTGTATTTGAGCGTGAGACCAATAAGCGTCCTCATAATACAACTTCTTCGCTGAAGACTGCTATTGATGCCGTTGTGGTCAATATAAACAAGGAGCATTTGATTCGGACATGTAATCATTTCCGGACCCGGACCGAAGAGGTTATTGCCGCTAATGGCGATTTTATTGAATAACTTTATAGCCATATATCAATTTAACGTTGCATTAAAAAATTCCTGAAATTTCATTAAATTTTATTAAAAATACAAGCTAATTAATTTTACTCTCAAGTTGTCCTCAAATACCGTACGCACCCTAGTTCGCGGCTGATAATTTTAATGTTCAGGGAAAGTTAAGTTGAAAGAGTTTATATACTAAGGGTGAACACTCATCAATTCAACTATTTTACTGATAATTAAAATGTTATTCACTTGTCTATAAATTTTTATTTCAACTGTCGGTATCACGAAAATGACTTCACTCGCTTCACTTATCAATCAATATTGCATTTAATTCGCGCTCTATTCTATCACAGTTTTACTATCGGGGTTTTACTATTCCTTCCCATTCATTTAGCTCGGCTTTATATAGGGTCTCTAATCATTCAATCCATTTCTCGTATATTGGCGAACTACCTGGAATATTCGAGCAATTCTCAATGGCCGCAATGACGTCACTTTCAGCTATTGATCATGCTTAGTCAATTCTGATGCTTTCGGGTACATTCGTTCATTCATCATGATGTTATTAATAGTCGTGACGACAATTGCGTCAGTAGCTTGCAGAAATGTTTGGACATGCAACACCATCCCACACCAGTTCTTTTCGCTCCGAAAAGATGTGTACCCAGTTGTAGTCAAGTCTCCCTAGATGTAATATGGGGCAAGACGGTCCAGGTGTACGATTTTCAGTTTGGCTCTCGGCTTACGGTGTTCCTGTATGCGATATACGACATCGTTGATTCGCTTGTAACCCGGTATGGTCCCTCCCAACTATGTTGCAACTTCGGAGACGTACCCTTCTGCCGTTATGGGTTGTATAGCCACACCAAGTCATCTTGCTGGAAGCCAGTAGAATTTTCCTATAGATTATACCAGGTTTTCATGCGGTCAGCAGCCGATTCGAGGTGTTTTCGCACTGTCCGATGTATCTGGTTCAACCGTTGCCTTAGTTCACTTGCGTACTCCGGGTTCGTTCGGGGTTCCTCAGGAGGTGTTCCGAGCTTTATATTAGCTGGCAGATCAAAAGTCTTTTCAAAAATAATTTTGGCTGGGGCTTTGCCCGTCGATGCATGTTCGGCAGCTCTATACGCCATCAAGAATAATGGGATATGCCGGCCCCAGTCCCTTTGGTTCTCGTCAACCATCTTGGTCAGGTGTTTATTGAGCGTGCCGTTGAAACTTTCGACCATTCCATCGGATTGGGGATGCAGCGGTATTGTCCTCATTTTCCGTATTCCTAGCAGCTCGCACATTTCGCCACAAACCAGTAGCTCGAAGTTTCAGCCTTGATCTGAATGTAGTTCGCAAGGTACGCTGTACTTACTGACCCAATTCAACACTAGCTGTTTGGCTAGAGTAGTTGCTTCCTGGTTAGGAATGGGGTAGTCCTCGGGCTACCTGCTGAAATAATCGGCCACAACCAGCGTGATCAATTTTCCCATTCGGATTCAGGAAAGGATCCTGCGATTCCGCCGTTTCCCATTTCCGCTTGAGTATGCCACCCTCCAGCTGATGGGAGTTCCATTGCATCTAATAGCTTTTCAGGGTGGCGCCATGCATTGAAACGTCCTTCACTCAGGTTGCCCAGTTGTCTCCTTCCATACGAGCAATGGTCCGATGTCTTCATCGGCTAGCTGAGTATTTCGAATCTTCTCCAATGACCAACCTTCGCCGCATGTAGCCGTTATCACTCGCAGATCAACGGTTGGCTTTTTTCCTCAATCCGTTGGCAATGCTTGTAATTTGGTAGATATGGACGACGCGATAGGGCGTCAGCATTTCTATGAACTCCACTCTTCCGATGAAAAATTTTGTAATCATATGACTGCAATCTTTTGATCCATCTCGCAACTTGCCCCTCGGGGTTTTTGAAGTTAAGCAGCCATCTCAGCGATGCATGGTCTGTTTGAAGCACAGGTTTTTGGCCATATAGGTACTTGTGGAACCACTTGGTTGCCTCTATTATAGCCAATAGCTCCTTCCTGGTCACGCAGTAGTTCCTCTCACTTTTTTAAGAGAATTCGACTGTAATACGAGAGGACTCTTTCTTCGCCATCGATCTGCTGGGAAGGTATAGTTCCGATCCCGCCGTTGCTTGCATCGGTGTCATCTGCAAATAATTTCCTGGGTTTCGGATATGCCAGCACGGGTGATTTACATAGCTTCTCCTTCAAGGTATCAAAGGCATCAATGAACAATGCTACGTTCATTCCATACATGCGGACGATTTTTCTCGATTAGCTGGTGGAGACACAAAGCTATTTAGGCAAACTCTTTGACGAATCTTTGAAGGTAGGTCACCAGACCCAGAAAACTTCATAGTGGTGCTTATTGTTTGATGAAGGCCAGCTTTTCACGGCTTCAATTTTCTCAGGGTCTGTTTGGACCCCTTCTGTTGATACAACGTGCCCCAGGTATTTTACTTCAGTTGCAAAAAGGAGCACTTGTCGGGACTAAGTTTCAAATTTGCCAGTCGCAATCGGGAGAAAACCTCTAAGTTTGCACATGCTCTTCGAACGTTCTCACGATAACAATGACGTTATCTAGGTACACCAAACAGGTCTTCCAGGCTAGGCCTCATAGCACGCTCACCATCAGGTGCTCGAAGGTGGCTGGAGCATTGCAAAGCCCAAATGGCATCACCACAAATTGCCACAATCCGGTCCCAACTAAAAATACGGTCTTCTCTCGGTCCTTTTAATCGATTTCTACCAGCCAGTAGCCACTCTTGAGATCGAGTGTAGAAAACCATTTTGCGTTGGCTAAAGTATCCATGATGTCATCGATGCGTAGAAGCGGGTAACTATCTTTCTTAGTGACGTCGTTAAGCTGCCTATAGTCGACAGGAAAACGAGTGCTACCATCCTTTTTAGGTCTTTGTAAAAAAATTTTTTACAAAGACCTACTAGTTTCGCGACCTGTCTGTCCGTCTGTCCGTGCGCCACAGCTGATTTCATCAGAAACTATAGAAGCTAGAATGCTCAAGCTTTGTGAAAAGGTCAGAAATGATGACCTCTCAAAAGTTAAGGCCTTAAAAAAAATTTAAAAAATGTTTAAGGGGGGTCCCCCCTGATAACGAATTGGCCCTTAAAAAGGTCTTGATTAGAACTTTTAGAATCTGAAATAAAAAATCATTTTATGAATTAGGGGGTCCAGGGGAAGGCAAAATGTACCCAAAATTTGTGTCCCCCCCCTCGCGATTGGACACATTTCAGCCGAAAAATCTGAAAATTATCACAAACGTGGACCTTTATGAGCACAAGGTCAACAAATACCTTAGAAATCGAAATTCACTCAACTTTGTTAATAATAGTATGATTTGTAGATTTTACATTTTTGCCCATAAAATCAAAACGGTACCTTTAAACTTCTTAAAATTTCGCAATTATATACACTAATATAAGATATATACGTTCACAAAATTTAATTGAGATCGAATCATAATCAAGTGAGTTATAGCCATTTCAATTATATGGAATTACAACAACAATAACACGTGTTTATGGTTGATATAGGGTTTTCCAATAAGAGGTGTTATTTTGATATTAAAAGAAAAATGCCACTTTTAATACAAATGATCGAATGTTTATTTCATTGTAAAGAAGAAGATATGCCGTTAATAGGAATAATTAACATTGAGCAAATAACCTCTACGACGCGCTTACAGGACCGTATCCTCTTCATGAAATTTTCCATAACCAAATCGCAAAGTGGTTACCCTATGTCCTCAATAGCCTCACGAATTTCATCTTTGAGATCTTGAATCGACGCTGGGCTATTGGCATAGGGCTTCTCTATCACGTGGCTCCAAAGGAAGAAGTCGCAAGGTGTTAAATCAGAAGATCTATTCAAAATAACACCTCTTATTGGAAAACCCTATATATTTAAAATTGACTTAGGCACTTTTATTTTCTTTCAATTTTCAAGAAAATTTAAGAAATAGTGTTTAACTTGAACATGTTCAATCGGCCGAGCATTCAGAAAAATCATTTAAGCTAGATTAAAATGGCGGCTGCACTGTGCTTATGAAAGAAACTGTGCATCTTTTGTATAAATTTGAACGATTTCATATCTAAGTATTGGATGAATAATTCAAGTTATCGATTCACGCCATTAGAAAACTTGTTTCTAACCCTAGGATGTTTACAAAGACCTTCTGGTAGGAGCACCCTCCTGCTTACTCAACTTGTTCTTTACTAGAACTACTGGCGCGGCCCATGGACTGACAGAAGGTTCAATAACGCCTTGTTTTCCCATCTCCGCGTTCAGTGCGCTCACTTCTCCTTGTTTGGCTATAGGAAGACGTCTCGGTGCTTGTCGAATCGGCTTGGCTCCCTGTGTATCTATGACGTGAGTTACTAAACTCGTTCGTCCTTGGTCATTCGGGCTTGTTGAGAAGATGTCACTGTACTTGGTGACCAGATCAGAGGCTTGCTTGAATAGCTGCACTGGCAATTTGGTCTGCATCAATATAGCAGACATGAACTCCGGGCTTTGTATATGTCTTGCCTCCTCTTCCAATGATGGTCGTGAGTAGCTTCCAAAGAGGTGATTGTGGAAATGAGCTGGCAGCTGCCGATGACTTCTCGTGCTTTGATGCTTGTGTTTGAGTCTGGGGCGTTAAGGACTCTAACCGGTACGTATCAGTCCTTGCAGATCTTTCAAGGCTTCGTCTTACAATCAAACTGCGCAATACCGTTGTCTTCGTTGGCTCTATCAGATAAGATCGGTGGTCTGCTGAATCACCATCAAGCTTGCCCCATACAATGCTTTCTGGAGAATTCGGTACATCAGTGTCGGTACATACTACCACATTCGTCTTTGGAATTTGGACGCTGGGATCCTCCATCAGTATTTCGACATTCTGCTATTTAAATTCCCGTTTACCCAAATCCAACGTGATTCCATGGGGTCCTAGAATATATATTTCAAGAATGCAGTCATCCATAATGTTCACGACCAGAAAATTATGTCGGAACGGAAGGTCTCCCAAATGTATCTGGAGGTTTACCTCTCCATGGACAGATGCAGCTTCTCCCGTAGCTTTCCGTAGTGAGAAAATCCTGCCCTTATAAAGTAGTTGTTGCCTCACTAGGTTTGGTCGGATCATCGATTCAGTTGCACCAGTATCGATTGATGTGGCGCAATGTTCTCCGTCAACTTGACCCGGAAGGCGTAAGTCTGCTCCTCAACGATGTAGTCTTGTTACGGTGATAGCGGTGCGGGGAACGTCGATCCTCTTAGTCAACCTCTGCCCGCGAAGTTGGTTCTTACATGTTTCCCGACCCCTCAATTTGAAGGGCTTCCATTCTGGGCTCCTGACTCGGTCTGGATCTTTTCCAAGCTACACATCCAGGACAATCACGCGGTTTTCTTTGCTTCTTGCAGTCTCTTTGCAGGTGCCCCTTCTCTCCGCAATTCCAGTATCTAAACGCACCATTTACCTGCGGGTCTAGCTCAACTTCCATGCGCTCACATCTGCACTCGTCTGCCACTACCTTGCGAGCCCAGGCAGTGGTTAGAGTCAAATTTTTTGGTGCATCAAAGCTCAGACTAAAAGGCAGTGCATACTTAACCGTTCGCTTTTGAGCTAAACGCACGGCTTGTTGCAATTCCTGGTCCTTTAATGTACTGATGAATGCTTCTGTTGCTGCGTCGTCTCGATGTTCTGGATCATAAGCTGGTTAAGCCACAAGTGCCAGCCGCTCAATGTCTTGGGCTAGCTACTGTAAGATTTCGCCACACTTCTGCATCCAATGCTGCAGCTGTTTCAGATGATCGTTTTCATAACGCATGTAGATCACATTCATTATAGCAGCCGGGTTTGAGTGCAACTCAACGGGGATAATCTGCAAAAGTTCGTTAGCTGGACCTCTTAGAGCAAGAATTAATGCAGTTGCTCGTTCCTGCTCATTCCCGTGAGTTGTCCTAGCGGCGGCTTCAAACTGGGTTTTGTAAATACTCCAGACCATTTGCCCGTCGAATATTGGTGCTTTCACATTTCTGGATGAGCTTTGCGCTGCGGTTGTAAGCGGAGCTGGTGAGGTGGTTACTACTCCCTTTGCTGCTTCCAATTCCTTTTTCATGATTTCCATCTCATTGTTGATTCTCTCTTTGACCTGGCAGACCTTTTCCTCGACCTTGTAAACTTTTTCCTTAACGCATTTAATTTGGTTGTTCAGACTACCGAGCTCCGCTTTTATTTCGGTTGACTGTTATTGAAAATTTGCTTTGATTTCTATCGCTTGTTGGTCCAGTTTCGCTGATTGTTCATTTAGCTTCACTGTTAAACTGGATGACTGCTGTCGCTGCTCTTGCTGCATCACCATCAACCTTTTGGGTCCCTTTGATTTTAATGTTTCCATTCTCCACTTTCTGCGATATCTCCGCTTCTGGAGGCTCACCCAAGTCCAGATGCACGCCTTCCGATTCAATCGCGTCACGCAAGCGTGCAATCAGTGTGGCCTTTGCACCTTGCGTAGCTAGATTTCGCTGTTCCAAATCTTTCTTAAGCTGCGACATGGTAAATTCATTAATTTTTTAATTTAGGGCTTCGTGGCATTTTATTACTTCTGTTTATTTTCACCAGTTTTCACGTTAAATTTCACTATTTTGCACTTTAAAAATGCTTAAAAGTTTTCACTTTCAATGTTTTCTTTCTCACTTTTCGACACCACTGTCGCGTGTTATGGATCGTGACCAATAATGTTTATGTTCCGGGAAAGTGAAAACGCACTGTCTTTTAAATTAAGTTAAAAGAGTTTATTTACTAAGAATACGCAATCACTAATTCCACTATTTTACAATTTTACTTCTCCCTTGTCCATCAATTTTTATTTCAACTGTCTGTAGTACGAAAATCACTCCAATCTATCAATCAATATCGCTTTTACTTCACGCTCCACTTTATCGCAGTTTTACTATTACGGTTTTACTATTCCTCCCCATTCATTCAGCTCGGCTTTATATAGGGTCTCTAGTCATTCAATTCATTCCTCGTATATTGGCGAATATTCTGGCGATAACTAACTGGAATATTCGAGCAATTCTGAATACCCCGCATTGACGTCACTTTCAGATATTGATCATGCTTGATCGATTCTTGTGCTTTCGAGTACATTCGTTTATTGATCATGATGTTATTAATAGTTGCGATAACAATGGTGACAGTCGCTCGCAGGAGTGTTTGGACATGTGACAGTATGAAACATGGACCCAAAATTAAGCATCCGCACATATATTCAGTGGTTTGAAAAGTCGGGTCCTGAGTCGAATAATTGGAGCAAAGTCTGATGGGGAGCAATGGTAAATTCGGTAAAACCATGAGCTGTATAAAATTTTTGACGAGCTGGAGGTCTCAACAATTGCAAGACTGCAACAGCTGCAATGAGCTGATCACATGATCGTTGGAAAAACTGAAGGGCGGAGACCAGTGGGGAGCCGCGAAAGCACTGGTCTGACTCGGTCGATGAAGACAGTTCCTCGCTGCATGGGTTCTGGAATTGGAAGACGTGGTCTTCGAACCGAGACAATTGGAGGCACTTTTTGCGGTAAACGAGGTCCCCAGAGAGGCTGTAGTCCTACGAAGAAGAAGAACTTTGTTTTCGGTTATTTTTGTTTTTTATTGTACGTGCAGAGCAGTTTTCCAGCTCCCTGAAAACTTTGATTTTTGGGCATATGAAGTTTTTGTTATAAGTAAACTTCTCAATAAGTTTACTTTGTTCATCGACCTCATTTTTGTTTATCCCAAATTGAAAGAAGACTTATCAGTTCGCAAAAGCTTACCCTTACAAATTATAGTGTTTAAATTTCTTGAGTATAGAAACGGTTGCAAAACTCCTACCTCAGATTAATAAGAAGCACTTTTTTGACACTTTATTGCAATTATACGAGTCCCCTGCGGAATTAGATTTCCAAAAAGTACATCACACAAATTGAAGTCTAAGTCTGTTGACTTAGAAGAAAATATATATAAGTTACAGTAACAAGACAGTGCTGCTGACAGAAGGGTTTTGTAATCCAATTTAACTCAGATAACTCATGAATTCCGTTCAAAAAACTAAAACATGGTTATTACGTATTTGTTGGCCTTGTTCTTGTAAATATCTACGTCCATGATTTGATTAAATTTCTTCGGATCAAAGGTGTCCAATAGCAAGGAGGAGGACACAATTTATTCGTATATTTCCTCTCCCCTAGCACAATTTGATGCGAAAAGTGCCAGGTTAAGACTTGTTATGAAAAGTTCTCATTAAGGTTATATTGGCTGCTTTTAGTTAAAACTTTGATTTAAGAGTGACCTCCTCAAAATTCGTACAAATTCATCTTTCCAGTGAAACTTCAAGGAGGGCACAAATAAACTTACTCACAAAATGTTATTTTTCTAGCTTATGTCATTTTGTGAGAAGACTTACTGTGATGAACGGATGGCCGGACATAAAGGTCACGATTTTAGTAGGGTTTTTAAAATTATTTTATAAAACCCTAAAAAATTGAATATTGTATTTCTTATGAGATTGGTGTCAGAAACATATTAGTTGCAAGTGAATTCAGCAAAGGGTGGACTTTAACGAAATTTTTCAGTGTTAAAATACTCTATCTCCAGTTTCAGTTCAAATTTAATCAAGAATAGAAATTTCATATTCTGGAATATCCAATAAAAGGGTTTGTGCTTGCCCAAGTCAAATGACCCCAGGCAATGAGGTGTAAAGTCTATTTGACTTTAAGTCGAATCAAGCGCCTACCTTCAAATTGTGATTTGTGCTATTCACCAAGGGTTGATTCTGAAAATCGAATTGAGTCAAAGGGGATATTATGTTGACTAAAGTTGCTTTTGTACAATAATGTGGCCAACCCAATTCTCACTAAACACCTCAAAAATATCGAACTCTTTCCATGTTGCCCTCAAAGCATCAAACCCAAAATTTTACTTGTAACATAAGAATCAATCAAGCCATGGAAAGTGATACAAGAAGATGTTACCTGACACCTTTAACACTTATCAACTTGGACAGACTGCAATTGAACTCACCCCCAAGATGAATGTGAGACACAATCGAAGATTGTGCCCAGGAGACCCTTACACTAATATTGTCACTTAATTTTGTTGCGTTATGCACACAAGTAAATCGAAAATTCCGAGAACCCACCAGCCACAAACATTTGACCTGATTGAATTATTTTAAGTCGATCCTTGCGAGAAGACCTACAACTTGAAATTGGTCCCCAGACTCAGTTTCAATTAGAATCAAATTACGTGAACGAAAGGAATTAGCAGGTATACTGAACTCCTTGAATTTGTTTTAAGAAGATAGAAAAAGTGTGAGATTGTTGCAAATTTTCAAATACATTTCAAAGGATCAGGATATATTCATTTATGGTAAGACAATGAAATCGTTAATGTACTAACATACAGGTAGATCTAATTTTATTAAACTAGTGGTATCAGCATACTGCTGCAATATAATATGAGATAATATGAGAAAAAGTGCAGTGCCACAAACATTTTTCGGGTATTGGAAAAAGAATTTACAATATCCTATTAAAATTGCGACCAGTCTGTCCGTCCATGCGTTACAACAAGTTTTCTCGCAAATCTCATAAGCTAGAGTGATGCAATTTTATACATAGATCTGAAGTGGTGCCCTCTCAAAATTCGGTGCAAAAAATATTTTAAGGTGTTTAACACTTTGTGTCCGATATTAACTTTTTTTGAAATTTTTTAATTCTAAATAATGTTTTATAGTTTAAAAGTGAAAAATTAACCACGAAATAAGTTAAAATAAATTCGAGCTACCAGATTTTTTCAAAATATGGTGGTCTTATATGCTGGCCAGTAGGAATTAGGGTTGAATTAAGGTAATTTTTTTTGATTGACAAAGTATTGTATTTATTTTGCATTATAATATTTAAGAAGTATCAGTAATATAACCAATTAGCTTGCCTTATAACTGTTTGTTATTTTGTGCTCTCATCATCTTTCCTCTTAACAATGAATTCATTTTATACGAAGCAGTCTAAAAGTAAAGGGTTTTCCAATAAGAAGTGCAATTTTGACTAGCCCGCTATTTCGGTTGATGTCACTTTTGAAGCTGACATTTTTTGACATTTGACAATTAAAAACTACGCCATTAATAAAAATACACGCTTCAACAATGCATTGAAATTATTAAAATTCACTATTAAAAATGGTGAAAAGTTGACAGAGACGGTTCGTAAAACTCGAAAATTTTTGGGTCGTCGTGAAGCACCTTGTCGGACCGCAATACAGAAATTGGTGGATAAATTTGAGCTGTTGGGACTTAAAATATGTCTGGTTTTATCGGATATATTTTATCTCGTTCCTCTCTAGAACAAGATATAAATTTCTAATATAAAATCCAGAACTGGTAGGGTACCTACTTATTCAAGCGGCTAGGCCGCAGAGATTTCTGGCGTGGAATCTTTAATTCCATTAACGCCATGGTTACTAAATTTTAAACTTTAACTTGCTACAATTAGCAGCAAAGTAAATAGTTTATATTCGCTACAAACTCGCAGCGATTCGTTTAAAGAAACTCCTTCTAACGCGTATGATCAATAATTGATATATTTTTCATAACCCCTTTGGTTTATATACAATTTCGTTTCTTACAAGCTAAACAAAAATATGCAATTTATTGGTCATACATTATTACTTAGATGACCCAATTCTTAATTTATTACTCAGGACGACGACACGTTCGAGTATACAAAATATCATGCATATGAACTCACATGATTCATTATTACTTGACCATAAACTCAAGTGTCGTGTGTCAAAGGGAACACCACTTCTGTTCACACCTCAAGCAATGTACGTGAATCATCTTTACTAGCCCATACGTTCAATCGTCGCGTGCCAAAGGGAACACGAGATTTCATTCACACGTTATCAGTGAATGTATTTCTATGGTGAGATCCATGTTACATTCGTTACATTTTAATGTTTATGTTCACTTGATACTTTTCGAAGTCAAGTGAAATTTATTGCATTAGGTCAAGTGAAATGTGGGTGATATTCATCACATTGATTTAGTATTAATGTGATGAATATTACCTGTTACCTTGTGTTGATATCATTACGTGTGTTTCTATTTAGTTCTGGGTGATACTCATTACATTGATCGGGTATCAATGTAATGAATATCACTCTAATGAATGAATGATTGTCGGATATCATTACACCCTTAACCTCAAGATGAGTGTTAATATATTGAGCTTAGTTCTATATCTTAATACGAATCTAAAAAAAAAATTTTTATTATTTATATATTATTCAATGTTTATATATATATTCGTATATTATTTTTAATTTATTCTATATATATATATATATATATATATATATATATATATATATATATATATATATATATATATATATATATATATATATATATATATATATATTCTCTTTCTTATATCTTTAATTTATTCTATATATATATTTTATTTTACATATTTTTCTTTAGCTTTAAAAAAAAATTTTGGTAATTCTTTATAATTAAATGTTCTAATTATCCTTGTAAGTCTTATAATGTTTTTATTATGATACAACGTTATATGCTTTTATTCTATCTTTATGTATTGCTTTATGGAGTCCATTAATATCAACTATTATATTACTATTTTCAATGTTTATGACTTTGAAAGGACCTTTGCAAGGAGGTTGATGTTCCTTTCTATTCTCATTTCTGATTAATACTAAATCTCCGATGTTTATGTGTATTGGGTTTGTATAAATTTGATTTTGAACTCTTTTGGATTTGACATTCTGTATTATGTTCCTAGCTTTTGTTATGGATGTTCTTAATCTAACCTTTAGCTCTTTTGAATAATCATCAAGATTGTAGACTTTATCCCTGTTCTCAATTAAATCATTTGGAAGGTAAGAGAGTTTTCCAAAAATTAGCTCATATGGTGTATAATTTGTGTCTACATGTGGTGTAGTATTATATGCAAAGGTGATGTACGGAATCCATGTGTCCCATTGCTGGTCATCAGCAAAAGAGTACATATACTCGTTAAGTACGCGATGGTTTCTTTCAACCGAACCCAATGTTTGGTGATGGTATGGAGTAGAAAAAATTTGCTTTATTTTTAGCAATTCACATATATCGCCCATTAGTTTATTTGTAAACTCGGTCCCTAAATCAGATTTGAGTATTTTAAAATGTCCATATTTTAATATGAATTCTTCTACTAGTCCTTTAGCTATTGTTTGTGACTCCTTATTTTCTATAGGGAAAGCAACTACAAATTTCGTCAATTCGCATTGGAACGTTAATATATATCGGTAGTTATTTGAGATTCTTAATGGACCTACGGTGTCTATTTGTACCGTTTCAAAGCTTGTTGATGGAGTGTCAGTTTTGACCATCCTTTCTTTTGTATGTCTTACTTGTTTATTAGTCTGACATGCTGCACAATTTCTTATGTGAACCTTAACCATATTGTTCATATTTTTCCCACAATATCGCTGTTTTAATTTTAGCAATGTCTTGCGAACCCCAAGATGTCCTCCGTGCGGTGAGTTGTGATACTCTTCTATTAGCTTCTTTTGGTTTGTTTTATCTGTTACTTTAGTTGGTGGTTTGTATATCATGATTCGAAGTTTCTTGTGCGTACTTGTTTTATGTTGCAACATATTAAATATTCTTTTAAACATTACTTTGTCTATAGACTCAAAAATAATGTCTTCACAAGATAATGAGAGTTTATTTATACATTCTTGATTCGCGAATCTCATTAGCTTCTCCAAAATCGAAACGAGTTTCGGATATGGTTTATCGCCAATTGTCTCATTATTTTTATCTCTTGTGGTAGCATTCTTGATGGAAACGGATTTCGCATCAGTTATATCGCTACAGTGCACTCCTATAATATCTTTTGTACGTATAATGGAAACTTTATTTTCTCTGTTATTTTCTCTGCGCAGAATAAATTTTAATTTCATGATACCGGTGATGTCTGACAAACTCGTGCAATCCCAACAATAGAGTTGATCAAGTTCTATCGGTGTCTGGGTACCCTCGTCGCCGACTATCTTCTTTTCATTTTCAGAGGCCATTTGCCTGGTAATAGCTAATATTTTCTTCTTCGCAGTTTCATCATTTTCTGGAGGTATCATTGCTTTTAAGGTATCAGAGTCTAGCTCGATCCTTGATAATGCATCAGCATTGGTATTCATACTACCTTGTTTATATACAATCGAAAAATCATAATCGGACAGGTCAACACAAATTCTAGTAAGTTTCGATGAAGGATTTTTATGTGTAAACAAAGATACCAGTGGTCTGTGATCGGTCACAACCACAAACTTCCTTCCGTAAAGGTAGGGTCTGAAGAAGTTTATGCCCCAATGTATGGCTAAGAGTTCTTTTACGATAGTAGGTTTATTAATATCGTGTTTAGCCAAAGATTTACTTGCATAAGAAATTGGTAAATCTTGTCCAATTTCTCCTTGAGATAGGACTGCGCCCAACGCGTAGTTAGAAGCATCAGTCGTTAATATGAAAGGTTTGTCAAAATTTGGATATTGAAGGATTGGAGGTTCTATCAATTTTCTCTTCAAAGTATCGTATGCATTCTGACATTCTTAAGTCCAGCTAAATGTTGCATTCTTCTTTAGTAAAGCATTCAAACACTTCGCCGTCTCAGCAAATTTAGGAATAAAACGCCTGTAATAATTGCAGAAAGCCACAAATCTGCGGACTTCGTCTGCATTTTTCGGGACAGGGTAGTTTTTGATAGTATCATTTTTAGCTGGATCAGTCCTGATTCCTTCATTGATTATCAAATGACCCAGGTATCTCTGATCTCAAAAATTGGCATTTTTCCGGATTTAATTTTAAATTGTGCTGACGCAGTCTTTGTAATACTTTACGAAGGTTGTCATTATGATGTTTGATGCTGCAACCGAATACTATAATGTCATCAACATACAGGAATGCTTCGTGACTTAGGCCACTAAGAGCTATAGTCAACATCCTTTGAAAGCTATTTGATGAAATTTTCAATCCGAATGGTAATCTTTTAAATTGATAGTGTCCATCACTGGTGGAGAATTCCGTCAATGGTCTAGACTCTTTCTCAAGTTCAATTTGATGAAAAGAGCTAGTCATATCCAGCGTAGAGAAGTATTTTGCTCTACCCAACTTGTCTAAGACGTCTTCAAGTCTCGTCAAAGGAAACTTGTCGCTGACAATTTTGTCGTTAAGTCGTCTAAAATCCACAACCAGTCGCCATTTAGCCTTTCCATCTGCACTCTTTTTTGGTACTACCAAAAGAGGTGAGTTGTATGGGCTTATCGATGGTTCAATGATGCCATTTGTTTCAAGGTCCTTAACTAGTTGTAGGATCTCTTCATTTTGGGATTGTGGCAATCTATAATTTTTAATATAAACCGGATTTTTATCTACGGTCTGTAACCTCTGTTTGTAAAAATTATTTGTTTCTAATTTTTCTCCATCCAAATGAAACACATCTTGAAAATTCTCTATTATCTCAAGTAAATTATGCATCGCGGGTCTGTCGAGAATGTCTTTGTTCATAACCTCTATAAGTTTCTTGAATCTGTCTTTGGTATATCTTTGTTTTTCCCACTTAAAAATGTTATAGTGTTTTAACGGTTCTACTTCAACATTAAAGCTCCTTATGACGATGTCTTCGTCATTAGTGTTCAATATTTTTACGTGTCGAACCCCTTTTGCAGGTATGATAGTATTTCCTACAAAAACACCCTTTTCTATTTCTGTGTTAAGGATAATACTATCCTCAGAAACTTCTATATTAACAGAGACAATCATCTCAGTTTTTGCTGAAATATTTAGCTGTGAATGTTCCTGTTTTCGTGTGTCCATAGGTAGTATGATATCTTCATCGTTCACGTTGAAGGTTATTGTAAACGTTTCGTAATCGATTTTACATAAATAATGGACCATTAAGTCTCTACCGATGATTCCATCCGTGCTTATTGGAAAATTGCTTTGCACAGCGTGGAATGGTTCTTTTAATTTATAATTCCCAATCATTAAGTCAAGATTAGTTGTACCCAAAGATGTAGTTATCTCTTTGGTAATGCCGGTTAACTTAATTTTGTTATTAGTATCTAACGTGTTCTCTAAGTTAAAATGAATATTTTCTTTACAAATTGACACATCTGCTCCGGTGTCGATTAAAAATAAGAGATATCTACCTGAATTACAATTATAGATTCTTACAAAATTTGTACAGTTTTCAGTGATTCTAAATATTTTTCTCTCTAGTTTTGAACTTACTGATCCGGGAGGCTCTGAAAATCCTCTCCGGAGCCTTGCACGTTTCCCTGATCGGTAACAACGTGTACAGTTCTTCGTTCATTATTGTAATTATTCCTATAATTGTTCCTTCTATTACGTCCACGACCTCTATAATTACTATTGTTTTGGTTACTTTGGTAACGAGTGTTCGTTTCATTACCATTACCACCATTGTTGTTGCTACTATTATAATTGCGATTGCTATTCGCATCATTATTATCTGAATTATATCTTCGACCTCTGTTTTTCTTATAGCGGTTGCCTTGCTTTTTACCTT
Organism: Odontomyia ornata; assembly: GCA_963969285.1. Classification (NCBI taxonomy): domain Eukaryota; kingdom Metazoa; phylum Arthropoda; class Insecta; order Diptera; family Stratiomyidae; genus Odontomyia; species Odontomyia ornata. The sequence continues at coordinate 402,475,003 of OZ017739.1, read as the reverse complement.
TTCTATCTGAGCCGTTAGTAAAATGCATCACGCTATTGGTAGCTTGCGTTTCTGCATTTTCCAGTTCTTGCGCAAGAGACACGGCTTCAGTAAAGCTTTTTGGTCTTGCCGAGAAAATAGTGCTTCTTAGCTGATCACCTAGTCCGTTTTTGAAAACAGTCAATGCGTAGGTGTCATTCATTTGCGTTATTATTTTCTTCTCGTTAGCGGAAACTTGACTACCTATTTCCTGAATTTGTAGCTGATTAAGTTCATCAACTAAATTCAGAATCTTGTCTTTGTAAGCGCTCACGGAAGATTTTTTTTGGTAAGTGCCGCTCAAAAGTGTGTGGATTTGTGGAACTGTTTTGTTACTTTTGTAACGATTCTGTAATTCTTATTTCAAAGAGTCAAAAGTGGAAACCGAAGTGTTGGCCAAAGAAAGTCTGACGGTGGCACTCAATTTTACATTTACAACAAAGTCTATTAAGCTAGTTTTTGCATTGGCTGATAAAGTTGCGTGTAAAATTTCCAGAATTTTAAGGAAAGGATCTAATTCCTTATATTTGCCATCAAAGACAGGGATCAACTTCATAGCCGTTTCTAGATTAAAATCAGCCATCGTAAAGTTTTCCTCGAGAAATGGTAAACTCAATTCTAAATCCTCGCTAATGGATTCTTCTTTAGTGTCTGTCTCTATAGAGTATCCTTGTTTACTCAGCTGTAGCCAGATTTCTCCTTCTAAGATTGACGATTGAGCCCTGAATTTTAATTTTAGATCTAATATTCTAGAGTCTTCCTCACTACAAACTTTAAGGGTATTATTGAACCTTTCTCTCCTAGCTTTCAATTCTTCTAATTTTGCGTCAGTTCTAACTGCTCCATAAATCAATAATAAGATGCCAAAATTCAAAAAAAAAAAAAAATAAAGATAACTATCAATTTAATTTTATGGTCATTTCTATATGCATTTAATTACACATTTATATTCCTATTCAATCTTTTAACAACGTAATTCTTATTATGTTTGTTGTAGAAGTAAAATATAATTAATCCTATAGTGAATGCACCCGTCGTCACCAACGATTGTTGATACTGCTCCACGAACGTACTTTGCACAGAACAGCTATTCCCCATATTGCTTCCAGTACCTTCGTTCCGGCTTTAGCTCTAACAGTTTCTGCTGTAACCGCTGCTTCTGCTCCCCAACTGATATCCGGATTATTCTGTGAAGCTCTGCTCGTTCACGCTTTAATTTCGTTCTTCTACCTCCTCTCGGTCGGCGGTCATTACAGACTACTTAGTGATGTGAAGAATTAAATCCGTGCACGCCACCCAAGAACAGCCGAGAATATTGCTGCTGTAGCCGAAAGTGTTGAAGAAACCCCATGTTTGTCCATTCCCCCTCGTTCTTTGGAATTAGGCATTCCACAAACGTCATTACAACGTATTTTGCATAAAGATTTGGGTCTTAAGGCTAATAAAGTTCAGTTAACACAGGAACTCAAGCCGATGGATCATCAACAACGTCATGTCTTTGCTGATTGGGTCCTTGAGATGCACGAAAATGATCCGGCATAGCATCGAAAAATCATCTTGAGTGATGACGCCCATTCCCACCTCGGTGGCTTCGTCAACAAGCAAAATTGTCGCATCTGGGGCTCGGAAAACCCAAGAGTTATTGTTGAAAAGCCTCTCTATCCTCAACGTGTGACTGTTTCGTGCGGTTTATGGTCTGGTGGAGTCATTGGACCTTATTTTTTCGAAAATGAGGCTGGAGCAACAGTTACGGTGAATGGATTGCGCTATCGAGAGATGTTTAATGATTTTTTATAGCCGGAGTTGGATGATGTTGATCTGGATAACGTTTACTTTCAACAAGACGGCGTTACGTACCACACAAGCAACGAAACCATTGATCTTTTACAGGAAAAGTTTCCGGACCGTGTTATCTCTCGAAGAGGTGACCACAATTGGCCACCGAGATCTTCTTCTTCTTGCGACTTCTTCCTTTGAGACCACGTGAAAGAGGAGATCTACGGCAACAGCCCAGCGTCGATTCGAGACCTCAAAAATGGAATTAGTAAGGCTATCGAGGACATAGGGTAGCCACTTGATGATTTGGTTATGTGAAATTTCATGAAAAGGATATGGTCCTGTAAGCGTGGTTGTAGTGGTCATTTGCCTGATATTATTTTTCATTAGTAACGGCATATCTTCTTCTTTATATGAAATAAACATTTGATCATTTATATAAAAAATGGCATTTTTCTTTTAGTATCAAAATAACACCTCTTATTGGTAATCCCTGTACATTGGACAGACGGCATAAATAAATCATTTTATTTTACTGTGTTGCTTTCCCCTTGAAACCAGCACTATCCGATCAACGGCCAATCCCAATGTCTTATATGTTTAGCTTCAACAATGCCATTGCATGGAATTTGAGTAATTTGACAGTTCAGAATATCGGTAACTACATATCGGTCATAGACAGCTTTTTTTTTGTCATAAATTGGCCCCAAAAATTTTGCAAGAGCTTTTTAATACATCCGGCTGTCGTGTCGACGTGACGCACAACAATATAATCAACAACTTCAAACGTCTAAGCTGGTTTGCTATGCCGAAAAAGTACACTCTTGAGACTCGGCTATGGCTTCTCCAGCGTCAGTGCAAATCCATTGCAAGTGAAAGGCCTTTTTGAAGGCAAACTTTTTAATCAATCAGTCAGTCAATTTGTCCACTATTTTTCCACGTTGGTCTACACAGAATAAAAGTTTACTTTGAGTTTGCTTAATCTATCAGTGTTGCACAGCGTTGTTAATGGCATGCTAAACATGTGAAAGCATCGGCGCCCAATAGCAATGTTCGATCGGTTCATTTAGTTTTCCCAAAATACCCTTCAATACCCGATTCACCCTTTCAACCTGACCATTGGCCTGTGGCGAGGCAATAGCCAACTTCATAAATCAGTAAATTCTCCGGATGTGAAAGCAGTGCCACGATCAGAAACAATGCGTCCTGGGTGCGCAGAATAATTGAAATATCCGTTCATAGCATTGCATACCTCCCGTGTACCCATCGAATCCACGGCATATAACGAGACGAATTTTGTAAACGCATCAACAACAACCAACACATGTTTCTTCTTAGACTTGATCGCAGGCAGTGGTCCGATGTGATCAATATGAATGGTATCGAACGGCCAAACCCCCTTCGGGATGTTACATAAATTGTACTCACTGCCACCCTACGGCGATGCATAGATGATACACGGCAAGCAATTCCGAATGAATTGCTCGATCTTCTCACGAATATTTGGAAACCAATAATTTTTCTTGATCTGTTCGCAGCTTTTATCAGCGGCTAGATGACCAATTTTTTCATGAATTAAGCATATGATATTATTTTCCATCTCTGCTGGTACATAAAACTGCGGTCAACCCCCGTGATTACGTCGAAACACCATTCCATCGATCAATTCGTATCCATTCACATTTTCATTCATCAGCTTTTTCACTAGTACACCAATCTTTTCCTCTCGATTTTGAGTCAACTGAATTTGAAAATCCAAGGATCCAGCAGCAACTGTACTGCACCGACTAAGTGTGTTCACATGTGGCATTGAAACGCCTTTACGGTGGATTATGGTATAATCATACTCCTGTAACGTCATCGTCTAACGCGCGACCCGTTTGTTTGTACGAAAATTACTTAAAGTGTGTTCCACGGCCTCACAATCGGTAAGAATTTTGAATGAAACTCCATCTAAATATGTACTGAACCGCTCGATCGCGTACCCAATAGCCAAAGTTTTGAGCATGTAGCTGTGCAAATCCGGTTCCTTTCCACTGATAGTCCTTGAAAAATATGCGACCGAGTGAAACTTGCCATCATTTTGCTTTTGCATCAGCACACCGCCGAAACCAGCACTACTGGCATCAGTGTATAATTCGGTTTCGTGAGAGGGGTTGTAAATGGCCAACACAAGCCCGAAATCAAAAGTTGTTTCAACCGGCAAAAGACATTCACACATTTCTCATCATAATCAAACTTAACGTTCTTTTTCAATAGATTTTGCATGGGCTTTGCGATTGCTGAATATGACGGTACAAATCGGCGACATATGAGAACAATCCCAAACATGACTGTAGTTCATGTACATAAGTTGGCATAGGATATTTCTCAAAGTCAAGGTCAAAGTCAAAAGCGCTTTATTCAATACTAGTCGGTATAAATTTTTAAAGAATATAAAGCAAATTCCAAACAATGACAATACAAAAACTTAATGGCCTAAATGTCTCTCTAAATTGATACGTTATCATTAAACACATATCATCAAAAACAAGTTGGGTAAACAGACCTACGCGCATGTCAGAAGGGTTTTGTATCGAACTTCTCAGAAATGCAGTCACCAGTAATGAATAACGTCAAGAAATATGTCAAAGAGATGTGCACGTTCAAAGGAAAATCCATTGTTTTTCTACTTTCAACGGTCGCCATTTCGTTTCAAACCGACAAAAATCACTCAAATCATGAATTCTCAAAAATTTTAATGTTACTGACCTTATTGGAAAATTTCAAGAAGATCAAGTCAAAACTACAGTGACTGATTCGATGGAAAGTCCATAAAATACCAAAATCATGTGTTATTGTTGTTGTAATTGGAGAAACTTCAAATGGCTATAACGTCCGTGTATATCATTCGATTTTCATCAAACTTACAAAGTAGTAGGACTACGTAAATATCGAATCTTGTTCAGTTTAAGGGTACCAATGCGATTTTATTGGGGAAAATGTGAAATTTGAATATCATACTATTATTAACAAAGTTGAGCGAATTTCGACTTCTGAGGTATTTGTGGTTGTTGCACTCATAAACATCTACCTCCATAATTTTTTTCAGATTTTCTGGATCACAGGTGTCCAATCGCGAGGGGGGGGGGACACAAATTTTTCGTGTATTTTCCCTCCCTGCGCGTCCCTCCAAGCAAAAAGTATCAAATTAAGACCTGTTTTGAAAAGTTATCATCAAAACCTTTCATTTGATACCCATATCGGCTACCTTTGATCAAATTTTTTTTTCGGGGGCCCCTCCGCTTTATGGGGAGACCCCCCCTTAAAGACCTTATACAATTTTTTGTAATTGAACTTTGAAGAGAGCATCACGTTACACCTGCTTACAAAAATTTGATGTTTCTAGCTGAAGTAGTTTGCGAGAAAAAGTGCTGTGACACACGGACGGACGGACGGACAGACAGGTCGCGAAACTAATAGGGTTTTGTAAAATTATTTTACAAAACCCTAAAAAACTATAGCAAATTCAATTAATTAAGATTATTATATATTTTGAAATTCAATTGGAAAAAGGAGTGGATATTTCTCAATAGCAGTAATATGCGCATTGCTTGGTCGAACGCCAGTTTCAGTCACCTTGTAACCAAGAAAATCAACCTCTGCGTATGCCAGGAAAAATTTCTTCTTCTTAACCCTTAGAATTTTGTTAAGCCTTTTGGTGTAACACCTTTGTGATCATTTTCTTATGGGATTTGAAATTATCACTTGACAAAATAATATCATCGATGTAGATCACAATCTCATTTGCATCGAGTATATCACGGAAAACATCAGTGACAAATCGCATAAAGTTAGCCGGAGCGTTCTTCAGTCCGAACGGCATTTTTAAATATTCTTAATGGGCGTCATATGTGGCAAACGTGGTGTATTTGTCAGCATCGGGGTGCATGACCACTTGGTGAAATACCTGATCCAGATGAAAAACAGTATAATATTTTTTCCATCTAAATATCCCATACAGTTGTCGATCAACGGCAAAGGAAAATTGTCGCGTTGAGTCAAATTATTTAATGGCCAGTGATCAAGACACATCCACTTCGTATCGTCCTTTTTCTTGCCAGCACGATGGTACAAACGCATGGCGATCGGTATGGTTGAATAACACCCTTCTTTAGCAACTCGTTTACCTTTTCACGCACAATGACATGATCGACAAAAGACAATGGACGCAGAGAACAATATGCCAGTGTCTCAGTACTCAACTGAATTTTCATCTCATAATCATTGGGTTGGAACTTTAAATCGATTGGCTTAAATAATTGTCTTCAACTGTGAACGTTAATTCATCAATTTCTTTAGTTTCTAATGCCTGATTCATTTTGAACCCCCAATAGCCAATAGATCGTCGCATTCGATCGAGAAGATTTGCTTGTCCACTGTCCTAAGACATTGCAACACGTCACTATCAGCGCCGGCAGGAACAACCAAGCATGCGTCATCATCAACACACAAGTCGGACCTCGGCACTATGACCTGTACAATCGACATCAATTACATCAGTGCTCTCATAATATTAACAACCAGGGGTACATCAATTTGGCCACAAGAATGGGTATCACTAGTTACATGACAATCAATTTCATTTTCATGTGGACGGACACAAGAAATGTTATTTTCAATCAGTTCGTTTAAATTTTTATTGAAGTTATCTTTCACAAACTTTTTTAATGGCGCTTTCTTGATTTGCTTTAACTGAATATCGAATGCCTCTAGAAAATAGCGGCCTACAATCAGTGGTAATGGCATTACGCCATCCGGTACAACATGGAAAGTAACCGGTTTGACATTGTCTCGAAACTTAGCTAAACAAATGAGTTTTTCATAAATTTTAATGTTTTGGTTTACGATTCCGCGATATTCCGTTTCGACTAGGGCAGCCGAATATTTTTTTGGCGCTTGTGAACTATGTATCCACGTTATAGCGCTGCAAGTATCAAAAAGAGAGAAACATTCCTTGAATTCATTGTACTCACTTAAAAATGAAGGAAAAGCAACACTCACCATGTTCATGGCACCAAAAGCCTCGATGATATTCGCTACAATCGTTTCTTCTAATCGCTGGATTTCCTCTGGGATTATGCCACCGACAGCACCGATATCAACTTAAATTCGCTTCTGGCAGTTAACACAACGATGTGTGGTGGACTAACATTTAAAACTTACGCCGGCCGGTCAAACTAGCCCCCCATACAGTTGCTTTTATAATGGCCAAATTTCTGGCTTAACCCTCAGCTGGTATCGATATTCGATATTCTTGGTATCGAGGGTCCAAGTGGAGCCCAATAGAAAAAATTTAAATAAAACATGTTCTATAAATTAATGAAGGTAAGAGTTTCTATATTATCAAAGAACACACTTTTTCAAACATAAAAATCAACGCTTATTAATTCTATGATAAGTCTTATCACTTATAATGATACAGCCTTTGACCAAAGGTAACTCTTTTCAGTCTGTACTTAAAACATTAAAGAAAAAATGAAAATATAAAAAAACGTAAACTTATTTTTTTTATGCTTTATCATACTCTAAACTTAACAAAAACAGGAACTTCTTCTGAGATCAATGATACATGAAAAAAATGAAAGGCATTATGTAACTTAAAAATGTTAGTAAAAAAAACAGTTAGCTTCGAAAAACTCACCGGCATTTGGTACACATTACAGTCTTTACCGAATGACTTTTACAAATATATCCACTACATTTAATACACTTTAGGGATTGTTTTTGGTCCTTATTTCGGTCACATAAATAGCATCGTCCCCTTTCACGCCCAGATATTTCAGCGTTGGCTACGATTGGATGATCAGTTTTTGATTGTCCTTCTGTAGATGTTGCTGCATTATCAATGTGCTCTAGAAAATTTTCTATTCTTTTTTTCAAGTGAATAGAAAATTTTGAATTTATCTTTCCTTTCTGGAACAAATGGTGTTAACAAATTTATACCAATTTTCTTGATATAATCATTGCGTTTTATTCGTTTTCCTAGATTCGAAGCTTTCCACAAAACGAAACCATTAGCCGTAGAAATATTCATAATGGCAGAAAATAAAACGAACGATATCATGACTACGCTTTGATTTTTTTGGTACATATGAAGCCAATGCTTTGATCATTTGTGAATCCAAAAAGAGTGGAGCCTACGGGTCGACTTTTGAGTGGCAGGAACTGTGATGGAATTTCACGCTTTTTTTCCGCATAGTCTCCACGAACGTCAATCCATTTTGTTTTAATTTGTCGACTAACTCAATCGAAGAAAACCAATTATCTTCGGTAATATTTCTATTCGTATTGAAAACTGGTTCAAGCAGTGATAACACAGTTTGTGTTGGGACAGCAAGTTCGTTTTAAGGGTATTGTATAATCATTTTACAATACCCTACTAGTTTCGCGTCCTGTCTGTCCGTCCATCCGTCCGTCCGTGTGTCACACCACTTTTTCTCGCAAACTACATAAGCTAGAAACATAAGATTTTGTAGGTAGGTGCGAACTGACGCCCTCTTCAAAGTCGCACCACGAAAAGAAATACATAAGGTCTTTAAGGGGAGTTGCCCCTGAAAAAAAAGTTTTCATCGCATGTAGGCAATATGGGTATCAAATGAAAGGTCTTAATAAGAACTTTCCAAAACATGGCCTACATGCTTTGAGGGGTGCAGGGGAAGGAAAAATGTACGTAAATTTGAGTCCCTCCCTCGCGATTGGACACCTTTCACTCGAAAAGTCTGAAAAAAATCACAGAGGTGTAACTTTACGAGTACAAGGGCAAAAAATACCTTATTTCTTGGCCTCATCACTTTTGTTTTGTTGACGTTTGTTAATTGCTGGATCATTTCCTCCAAATTGTGAATTCGGAGTTTCATATCCTCATTTTGTCTTGTAATTCTTGCGTTTTTTTGGTTACTCTTTCCAATTCTTCGCTTGGAATACGCTCAAAGCTTTCTTAGTCGTTTTTTCGTTTCATCATTTTTTAATTTGTATCATATGCAATGCCTGGCCCCGAGTCCCTCAGCGGTGGGAAGCCGTCGAGCTCCTCCATGGCCCTGGCGAAAAAACGAGTCTTCTTTTTTGTACTTTTTGAGACTTCCTTATAAGTGAAATTCAGACACTCGATAAATTGTTCGAATAATTTGACCACTTAATATGAGTTATTTAAAAATTAACTTCAAATTGACGTTTTATAAATTGTTTTGATTTTTGAAAATTATTGTCACGAGCGATTAAAAACACGTCTATGTATATGCAACGATTGCTAGACGTAGCCGGTCATTATCATTGTTATGTATTCGATGATTCCGTTTGATCTAGTAGTAGTGCTGGGAGTTTTGCGTTTCGATTACAGTCGCTTGAGGGCGGTTGATGGGTTGGCTGACAGGTTATTGAATCCTTTTGTTGCTTTAGTCCATTACTGTGGTAATAACACTTGCGTGAGTATGTTTGCTTAGGAGTCACGAGTTAGTTTAATAGTAGACCAAAATTTCTTGCCTTGGCTACAATATGGATTCACAAAAATCTAGTCCAGGGCGGCTCGGTATTGCATAGGTTTAAATTTTCCAATATCGCACATGGTAGTGTTTGGAGTGATCAAAACTTAGAAACCTCAACCCGTAATAACTTCCATTGCAAAATGAATTGCCTTAAACAATTATGCTGTGCTCCAATAAAATAGGAATGCGACATTGTCTGTTACGCTCAGCTCATTGCACATATTCGTATAAACCACTGTTCCTTAAATTTTCACGCAAATCCGAAAGAAATAAAAATGCCTTGGTCTATGTGAAATGTATTGTCGCGTGTTTTTAGTTCGCGGCCAATAATAATTTTAATGTTCGGGGAAAGTGAAAACGCAATGTCTTTTAATTTAACTTAAAAGAGTTTATTCAATTACAAAAGTGCACAATGAGCAATTTAACACTTTCACTAATTTTGATTTTCACTATTCAAATTCTAACACTTGTCCATAAATTTCTTATCGCAATTGTCTTCTAAATCACTTCACTATTACGAAACACACTATCGCAGTTCTTATCGCGGTCGAATGAATGATTCCCCCCATTCATTCAGCTCGCCTTTATATAGGGTCTCTAATCATTCAACTCAGTTCTCGTACATGGGTGAATAAGCGGGAACATTCCAGCATGAATGGGCAGTGACTCACTTTCAGATGTTGATAATGCTTGTTGGGTTCTCGTGGGTTCGAGTGAATTCATTTGTTGACGTTCTTAATGATTGTGAAAACAATTGCGACAGTAGCTCGCAGAATTATTTGTACATGTAATTATTTGTATATGTAACACTGCCCCCACCTTAGTTCTTTTCGCCCCGAAAAGATGTCTCGCTATTTGAAGTCAATTCTCCCTGTGTGTAATATGGGGCAAGACAGTCCAGATGCACGATTTTCATTTTAGCTCTCGGCTTACGATGTTCCTGTATTCGGTATACGACGTCGTTGATTCGCTTTGTAACTCGGTATGGTCCCTCCCAATTATGTTGCAACTTTGGAGACCTGCCCTTTCGCCGTTGCGGGTTATGTAGTCACACCAAGTCATCTTGCTTGAAGCCAGTACAATTAGCCTTTAGATCATACCTGGTCTTCATGCGGTCAGTAGCCGATTCGAGGTGTTTTCGCACTGTCCGATGGATCTGGTTCAACCATTGTCTTAGATCACTTGCGTACTCTGAGACCGTTTGGGGTTTCTCAGGGGGTGTCCGAACTTTACATCGGCTGGCAAACGAAAAGTCTTTCCAAAAATGACTTTGGCTGGGGCTTGGCCCGTCGATGCGTGTTCAGCAGCTCTATACGCTATTAAAAATAGTGGGATATGTCGGTCCCAGTCCCTTTGGTTCTCGTCAACCATCTTGGCCAGGTGTTTATTGAGCGTGCCGTTGAAACGTTCGACCATTCCTTCGGATTGGGGATGCAGCGGTGTTGTCCTCGTTTTCCGTATTCCAAGCAGCTCGCACATTTCGCCAAAAACTAGTGCCTCAAAGTTTCGGCCTTGATCCGAATGTAGTTCGCCAGGTACGCCGTACCTACTGAACCAATTTAACACTAGCTGTTCGGCTACAGTAGTTGCTTCCTGGTTGGGAATGGGGTAGACCTCGGGCCACTTGCTGAAATTATCGGCGACAACCAGTGTGTATCGATTTCCCCATTCAAATTCAGGAAAGAGTCCTGCGATGTCAACAGCAATCCTTTCCAATGGTACCCCCACGTTATAGGTTTGCATTTGTCCTCTCAGGCGTCGCTTTGGGCCTTTGACGGAAGCGCAAACTGTGCATCTCCGACACCAGTCCTCTACGTCTTCTCGAGCGTGGAGCCAGTAGAACCTTTCCCGCAATTTCGCTAAGGTCTTGTTAACACCAAGGTGGCCTCCCGAGGATCCTTCATGCATTTCCTTAACCACATCGTGGATTCGGCTTTTGGGTAGTAAAGTTTGCATCCTATAAGAGCCGCCATCCGCCGTTTCCCATTTCGTCACCCTCCACCTGAAGGGAGTTCCATTGTGCCCAATAGCTTTTCAGGGTTGCGCCATGCGTTGAAACGTCCTTCCACTCAGGTCGCCCAGTCATCTCCTTCCATACCAGCAATGGTCCGATGTCTTCATCGGCTAGCTGGGCATTTCGAATCTCCTTCGATGACCAACCTTCATCGAATTCGGCCGTTATCAGTCGCAGATCAACGGGCGGTTCCTTTTCCTCAATCCGTCGGCAATGCTTGCAGTTAGCTGGACATGGGCGACGAGATAGGGCGTCAGCATTTCCATGAACTCCGCCCTTTCGATGAACAATTTCGTAGTCGTATGACTGCAATCTTTCGATCCATCTCCCAACTTGTCCCTCGGGGTTCTTGAAGTTGAGCAGCCATCTGAGCAATGCGCGGTCCATTCGAAGAACAAATTTCTGGCCATACAGGTACTTGTGGAACTGCTTGGTGGCCTCTATTATAGCCAATAGCTCCTTCCTAGTCACACAGTAGTTCCTCTCACTTTTTGAAAGAACTCGACTGTAATACGAGAGGACTCTTTCTTCGCCATTGATCTGCTGGGAGAGTACAGCTCCAATATCGCCGTTGCTTGCATCGGTGTCAACTACAAACATTTTTCCGGGTTTCGGATACGCCAGCACGGGTGATTCACATAGCTTTTCCTTCAGGGTCTCAAAGGCTGTCTGGCATTGTTCATTCCAGAAATACGGACGATTTTTCTCGGTTAGCTGATGGAGACACTTAGCTATTTTGGCAAAGTCTTTGACGAATCTTCGATAGTAGGTTGCCAGACCCAGGAAACTTCGTAGTTGGCGCTTGTTGTTTGATGAAGGCCAGCTTTTCACGGCTTCAATTTTCTCAGGGTCTATTTTGACCCCTTCTGCTGATACGACATGTCCCAGGTATTTTACTTCAGCTGCAAAAAGGGTACACTTGTCGGGACTAAGTTTCAAATTCGCCAGTCGCAGTCGGGAGAAAACCTCTTCTAAGTTCCGCACATGCTCTTCGAACGTTCTTCCGATGACGATGATGTCATCTAGGTACACCAAGCAGGTTTTCCAGGTTTGACCACGTAGCACGTATTCCATCAAGCGTTCGAAAGTGGCTGGAGCATTGCAAAGCCCAAACGGCATCACCACAGATTGCCACAATCCGGTCCCAACTGAAAATGCGGTCTTCTCTCGGTCCTTCTTGTCAATTTCTACCTGCCAGTAGCCACTCTTGAGATCGAGTGTAGAAAACCATTTTGCGTCGGCTAAAGTGTCCATGATGTCATCGATGCGTGGGAGCGGGTAACTTTCTTTCTTAGTGACATCGTTAAGCTGCCTATAGTCGACACAAAAGCTAGTGCTACCATCCTTTTTCTTTACTAGAACTACAGGCACGGCCCATGGACTTACAGAAGGTTCAATAATGCCTTGTTTTTCCATGTCCGAGATCAGCGCGCTCACTTCTCCTTGTTTGGCTATAGGGAGACGTCTCGGTGCTTGTTGAATCGGCTTGGCTCCCTATGTATCTATGACGTGAGTTACCAAACTCGTTCGGCCTTTGTCATCCGGGCTTGTTGAGAAGATGTTACTGTACTTGGTGACCAGATCAGAGGCTCGTTTGAATAGCTGCACTGAGAATGTGACTTGCTTCAATATTGCAGACGTGGATTCCCGGGCTTTGTCTGTGTCTTGCCTCCTTTTCCAATGATGGTTGTGAGTAGCTTCCAAAGAGGTGATGGTGGAAACAGGCTGGCAGCTGCCGATGACTTCTCCCGCTTTGATGCTCGTGGTTGAGTCTGCGGTGTTAAGGACTCTAACCGACACATATCCGTTCCTTAAAGATTTTACAAGGTTTCGTCCTACAATCAAACTGCGCAATGCGGATGTCTTCGTTGGCTCTATCAGATAAGATCGGTGGTCTCCAGAATCACCATCAAGCTTGGCTCATACAATGCTTTCGGAAGAATTCGGTACGTCAGTGTCAGTACATACCACTACATTCATCTTGGGGATTTGGACGCTGGGATCCTCCATCAGTACTTCGATATTCTGCCATTTCAATACCTGTTTGCCCAAATCCAACGTGATTCCATGTGGTCGCTGAAAATCCATTCCGAGAATGCAGTCATCCATAATGTTCGCGACCATAAAATTATGTCGGAACACAAGGTCTCCCAACTGTATCTGGAGGTTGACCTCTCCATGAACAGGTGCAGTTTCTCCCGTAGCTGTCCGTAGTGAGAAAATTCTGCCCTTGTGAAGTTGTTGCTGTCTAACTAGGTCTGGTCGGAAAATCGATCGGGTTGCACCAGTGTCGATTGTTATGGTGCAGTGTTCTCCGTCAATTTGACCCGGAAGGCATAAGTCCGCTCCTCCACGATGTAGTCTTGACACGGTGATGGTGGTGCTGGGGACGTCAATCCTCCTAGCCAACCTCTGCCCCACGACGTTGGCTCTTACATGTTTCCCGACCTCTCTGTTTGAAGGGCTTCCATTCTGGGCTCCAGACTCGGTCTGGATCTCCTCCTAGCTGCACACCCTGGACAATAGCTCGGCTTTCTTCGCTTCTTGCAGTCTCTTTGCAGGCGCCCCTTCTCTCCGCAATTCCAGCATCTAAGCGCACCATTTACATGCGGGTCTCGCTCAATTTCCACGCGTTCACACCTGCACTCGTCTGTCACTACCTCACGAGCCCGGGCAGTGGTACGAGTCACATTTTTTGCTGCCTCAAAGTTCAGACTGTAAGCCAATGCGTCCTTAACTGTTTGCTTTTGAGCTAAATGCACAGCTTGTTGCAATTCCGGGTCCTTCAGTGCGCTGATATATGCTTCTGTCGCTGCATCATCTCAATGTTCTGGGTCGTAGGCTGGGTAAGCCAAAAGTGCTAGTCGCTCAATGTCTTGAGCTAGCTGCTGTAGGGTTTCACCAGACTTCTGCACCCGATGCCGTAGCTGTGACCGATAAATCTGCTTTAGATGATCGTCTCCATAACGCATGTCGAGCGCATTCATTATAGCATTCGAGTTTGATTGCGATTCAACGGGGATCGTCTGCAAAAGCTCGGCAGCTGGGCCTCTTAGAGCAAGAATCAGCGCAGTTGCTTGGTCCTGTTCATTCCAGTGATTTGCTCTTGCGGCAGCTTCAAACTGGGTCTTGTCATTACTCCAGACCGTTTGCCCATCAAATATTGGTGCTTGCACATTTCTGGATGTGCTTTGCGCTGCGGTTATAAGCGGGGCTGGTGAAGTGGTTACTACTGCCTTCGCTGCTTCCAATTCTTTTTTCACTTTTCCCATCTCGTGGTTCATTCTCTCTTCGACCTGGCTGACCTTCCCTCGATCTGGCTGACCTTTTCCTCGACCTGGTAAACCTTTTCCTCGACCTGGTCAACCTTTTCTTCGACTTCTTTAATTTGTTTGTTCAGATGACCGAGCTCCACTTTTATTTCGGTTGACTGTTTCTCCAGCTTCTGTGTGATGTCTGCCTTGATTTCGAACGCTTGTTGGTCTAGCTTCGCTGATTGTTCATTTAGCTTCGTAGCTAAATTGAACGACTGTTCATTGAGCTTCGCAGTTAAATTAGATGACTGTTGTCGCAGCTCTTGCTGCATCAGCATCAGCATTTGCATCAGCGCATTTTCTGGTTCCTTTGGTTTTGATATTTCTGCTTCAACACCTTCTGTGCCTTTTTCTGCATCTGCGGGCTCGCCCAAATCCAGATACGCGCCTTCCGATTCAATTGCGTCACGCAAGCGTGCAATCAGTGTGGCCTTTGTACCTTGTGTAGCCAGGTTTCGCTGTTCCAACTCTTCCTTAAGCTCCGACATGGTCAATTCATTAATTTTTAAGTTTAGGCTTCGTGGCATTTTCAATGTTTCTTTAAATTTTACTATTGTGCACTATAAAAATGTTCAAATTTTCACTTTCAAAATTTTAATCTCACTTCTCGATACCACTGTCGCGTGTTTTTAGTTCGCGGCCAATAATAATTTTAATGTTCCGGGAAAGTGAAAACGCAATGTCTTTTAATTTAAGTTAAAAGAGTTTATTCAATTACAAAAGTGCACAATGAGCAATTTAACACTTTCACTGATTTTAATTTTCACTATTAAAATTCTAACACTTGTCCATAAAATTCTTATCGCAATTGTCTTCTCAAAATCACCTCACTATTACTTGATCGCTTTTCAATTCGCTTTCCACGCACTATCGCAAGTTTTTATCGCGGTCGAATGAATGCCACCATTCATTCAGCTTGCCTTTATATAGGGTCTCTAATCATTCAACTCAGTTCTCGTACATGGGTGAATAAGCGGGAACATTCCAGCATGAATGAGCAGTGACTCACTTTCAGATGTTGATAATGCTTGTTGGGTTCTCGTGGGTTCGAGTGAATTCATTTGTTGACGTTCTCAATGATTGTAAAAACAATTGCGACAGTAGCTCGCAGAATTATTTGTACATGTAATTATTTGTACATGTAACAGTATATTAACTATCTACATGTGTTATTGTTTCGGTAACTCCATACAATGGAAATGACGATAACTCACTTGATTATGATTTGATTTCCATGAACGTTTGTAGGCATAAGGGTCTTATATCAACCTGCATAAATGTAAAAGCTTTAGAAGTTTAAGGGCTTCATTTCGAGTTTTGTGGGAAAATGTAAAATTTACAAATCATACTATAATCAACAAAGTTTAGTGAATTTTGATTTCTGAGGTATTTATTGCCCTTGTACTCATAAAGACTCACCTTCGTAATTTTTTCGAATTTTCGCCTCACATGTGTCCAATCGTGAAGGGAGGAGACACAAATATTGTTCGTAAATTTCCCCTCCCCCCTCCTTCTGGACTCCTAATGCAAAAAATGACTTATTTTTAAGATTCTGAAAGTGCTTGCTTCTTTCATTCGATACCCTACTCGATTTAATGAAAAAAATTGCTGAGGGCCACTTTGGCATAAGGGGGGAAATTTTTATATATTTGATAAGACCTAAGGTTTTGAGAGACCACCAGCTCTGACCTTTTCATAAAGTTTGATGAACTATAATTATACCTTCAATAGTTTCGAAACAAATTCTTTCGGACGCACAGATCGATGAATAGATGGACAGACAGATGGAAGAACGGACAGATGGACTGATGGATGGATAAGTGCACAGATAGGATAGACAATCAGTAGGTTTTTGTAAAATTTCTAGGAGGAAGCCTTCAAAATCATTGAGCTTGATCCAATAACAAATAAACTAGAGGCTAAAATTCGTTGAGCTTTGCTAATGGTAGAAGGATTTAACATTTTCGTCAGTAAAGCTGTATTAATATCATTCAATTGGACGAAATTAGCCATTAAAGTAGTTCTTTAAAATTTCATTTTATTCTATAAGTTTCAATAAAATTCACTGACATTATAGCCATTTGAATTTCCTCCGATGACAACAATCATATACGATATTTCTTCTACTTGGGCTTTCCATTCAATCAGAAATTACACTTTGAATCGCATATTCCTCAAATGTTCAGATAAGGTGAATAACATAATACATTTAGGATTCAGGTCAGTCAATGATTTTAGCAATATTGGAACAAAATGTGGGCTGGTCAAAATGGAGTTCTTTCAAAGCAAGAATATATATTTGATGTGCATTATATAAAAGTTTTAATTTAATTAAATCATTCTCTTTATCCACACATTGCAGGTTAAGTATAAAACCCTTTTGACATGAGCGTAGTTCTGTCTACCGAACTTGCTTTGTTTTGCTTTCATGCACTTTAATTATACATTAAAATTACTTACGTATGTATTGAAGTTGACTAGTTAACAGCGTGAAAGCGTTCAAAAATACAAAAGTGCATGATAAAACAGAGTCACAATCACAAGAACACAAATCAATATAGTTTACGACTTTACAAATTGAACTGTTGTGCACTATATTATGCGGTAAAACTATCTCGAGGAGATCATCCAACCATACCTGCCGGCTCCAGCCGGAAGCATTTTGGGCCTCGGGTCGATCCATCGGAGACAAGCGTGGGTGCCACTCGTCTACCCGTAAATTTGTCCCCAAGCCTTGAGACGAGCTTGGCTCGCGCCGGAGTCTTTACTTTTAGGGGGAAAGAATCACTGCTTTTATCTATACACCAGCCTAGAAGAGGAGGACAACCCACCTAACTAACTCCCGTGACAACCTAAATCCTAGTTTGCGAGAAATTTATTTCACAGGGAGCTGGGATTCGCAACCGGACAAAGACCAAATATACCCCAGCACTTGCGGAATATTGGCGCAAAAAATGGGCGCCTTGAAACTTTCGTATTCACTCCCAAAGCAAGTATCACACTTCACTTCTAGCGGATAGTACCTTTTTTTTTGGAAGAAAAGAAATAAAAGTACATCCGATTCACTGGAAGTTCAATAATTATTATTATTTACAGGTTATGCTTCTCATTCGAAACAATCTCAAAGAGTATTTTTCTTTAACTCTATCATTGTAAGTTACGATATTCATTTAAACCAATCTCAATGCAATTTCCCTTAACTCGAAGACTATATTTACCTTAACTCAATGAACTTGATGACGGGAGCCCCCAGTAAATTTTCTGCTTCGCTTGTGTCTCGTTGCACGACACCCGCTAGCCGCGTGTATTTTGAAGAAATTCACCACAAATTCCTCGAGGCGTGTCGTTTCCTTCGTGGAAGAATTCCTGAAATTATCGTTTTGGTGACAGCCACGTTCTTGTCTTGCATTCAGGTATAAAACAGCCACCAACTCGAGAATTGCTATCGGTGATTACTTCCTTCGATCGATGGTGTGACCCTCCCCCATGGATTCCAAAACAAGAAAGAGGGCTCCTCGCTCAAAATTCGGTCAATCCTCGCCTTGGATGGGATTTTTCGACCCGTTGAAAAACCCTTCGGTGAGGTTGGCCGCGACTTCTTAGACTCGTGGATTCTAGTACCACCATTGACCCTTCGGATCTCAGATATTCGTGGCTCCAACTTTCTTTGCTGCAAGCTTTTTTCCCTGTGTTTTTGTATTTAGTCGCTCTTATTTTCGATGTTGCGTGCCTGATTGTGTCTGCCGTTTGTCTATATTTATTTTCTCCAGCAGTTGATGATATCGAATGTGGGAAGGTGTAAGCTTGCTACGTAAACGTCCATCCATTGAATAATTCTATCCATTGAATGATTCTATTAATACCAGAGCCTATGTATAGATGTTCCCCAAACAACGAACGATGGGATACTTGAGCACGATAAATTCACCAATCGTCCTTCAGTCTACAAGATGATTGTTTTACCCTCCGGCCAACCGATTTGGTCTGCTTGCTGGAGTCCGTAAACTGTTCTCGTCGATTTCAAGTAACCTCATTAAGTTTTGCCACACGAAAGCCGTCCATGCTGGCCTGAAGAGCGTAGGTAGGGTCAATCTGAAATATACACAGTGCATCCTAATCCTTCCAATACTTGTATGCATCGTTTTCCAACTTCACCATATCCACAAATGACTAATTACCGCCAAACATAACGTTTGCTGAACGCTTTCACCTATCAATAATAGACTCTTTGCAGCTCTACAAATTATCAAATTTTGTCTTTGTGACGGAATCCAATACAGTCATTACTGGGACTGTTAACTTCTCAGATTCTGATAGCTGCTACAATCGATGTACCCCAGTGACGCTTTCCTCAACCATGCCTTTAACTACTTCAAACATGGCTGGATATTTCTTCAACATTAACTGTGTTGCATCGCCTCCATCATCCAAAATCACATTTGGTTGCCAATTTTCAGCATTTACACATTTATCGCTGCACCACCAAAAATATTCTTCGGTCGCACCTTGCCATGCGAATATCGAGTAATCTGCTTCAGCCAATGCCGCAGCAACTTCATTCTGTTTCGAGCATATATTACAGGCCGCCCATCGAATCGTTGCACCTAATTCAACCAAAGTCTCAATTTAAACTACCATATGTACATTGATATGTGTGCCGCCAACGATTCGTGAACTTTTGCAGAATCGTTATTCTGGGCTTTTCTTGTTCAACTGTCGTCCCAACTTAATACTATGTTTACGCTTAGTATCAATAATGATTACAACATTTTTCTATTTACAAGGTTTCCAATATGTACTTGGCTCTGGTGATTCTATCAGCTTTTTCCGTACAATTTGTAAACTTGTTGCAGAGGCAAATGCTGAGGTCTGGTAGGAATTTGTCCATGACAACTAGTAACGTTTTCTAGGTGAGCAACGCAATTTGTTTCTCCAGATGAAGGAGAAGGGTTGTAGGTGATATAGGGCTGTTGTTGGTCATGGTGGCAAATGCTACTTGAATTTCAGTAAATCGATTGGGAAATAATTAAGCAAATCTAAAACATTTTCACTATTAGAAGTGTTTTTTAATAAGAAAAAGTATGGTTTCACGTTCGGCGGCTAATTTTTCTTATTTGGGTACCTATGCCAACTCGGGGCCTGGGGTGCCCCACCTCACCCACGGAACACCACTGGGTAGATGAAGACTCTGGCGAGCCTACATTTCTTATCATCAATTCGGTATCAGCATTACTTGGAGCAAAAAATTTTGCAACAGAAATCTCAGGTGGGCATGAACACTTTGGGTTAGTCTCAGTACCAACTAAACATTGCGGTATTATAGAGGCAGGCGGCAGAAGTTGAGGTTGCTGCAGATTAGATGTCAATTGCAGATGTTTCGGTTGGGCTTGTTGCTTTAGTTGTTGTACATGATGATGTTGCTCTAGAGAACGAAGTGACAGTTGCTGTTGAGAGTTCTTGGTAGCTGAAGTAAAGCAAAATGTTGGCAATAGTACAGCAGGATTGTTCACTGGGCCCTGTCTATCGTTGTGGAAAGACTACATAATTTGCTGCGAATTTCCTGTAAAATTTTTGATTACTCTTTTAATGCTCTGAGCGGATTTGAGATTGTCACTTCGAGTCATTGCATCGAAAGAAGATGTTTGAATCAAATTTTGCCCGGATCTCACAAAAGGACGCAGGGAGGCCTAGGCATTTTAGGTGGGAGGACTTCGCACTATATTCATCACAAACAATAAATTTGGCTCATCATGATTCGGGTTAGTTATACTTTTGACATTCAATGTCGTAGGTTGGAGTGCTTACAGCCATTTATAATTAAGTTAAAAAAACTCGCTGGGAAAATAAATAAATAAATTGAGCGAAGGTATTTGCATAAAATTACGCTAGGTTCAAACCTGCTTAATTTGATTAAATTTCCTTGTATTAAAAGTATTCATTAAATTTTATCGTGTTTTTGGAGTTAGGAGTTTTACTTTTAGCACAAGGAAGCAATCTGGAATTGGGTCACTCTAATCAAATCGACCGATTCAATCCAAGAAAACATGCCGAGATATTAGCAATAGTCAAGAAAAAATTCACAGCGAAAAGAACACGGCCAGAGTCGTTGACGTTTCGTTTCATGAATACCATTGACGACTTGTTCAACAAGGACATAAGTAATCGTAAAACAAAAAGGAGACTGTATTATTATTTGATGGAATTTATTAATGAATGGCTGATGAGATGAGTGAGTGGTGAAACAAGTCTAGTGAGTTGGACCGTGCCCCTACCAGAAGGGCTTTGTCACCATCTTAGGGTTCAGAACAAGTTTTCTGATGGCATGAATCGATGACTTGAATCATTCATCTAATACTTGCACTTGTCCCCATAAGGGCTTGTGCCAACCCTCGCATGGCCTCCCTGCTCTGCAAAGATAACCATGGGACCAAAAAGGCGACTACACACACGAACGGAGATAGCGGCTCCGAGGGGGGACCCAATAAAATGGAGCAAACAAATGAAACCACAAGCAAACAGGACGCTAGCACGGAGAACCCTTTCAGGCAAAAACCGCTGTTGGCAAGAACACCGATTAAACAAGTCACCGATTGCGGGGGGAGGCAGCAAACCCTAGAAACACTGTCAAAGTCAACATCACAGGTTAATTCATCGGAGACAGACCACAGACGGACTAACGAACGAAAGAAGGCAGAGTGCGTTGTGCAACCTGGCATCATTGCGGCCTTTGGGCGCAGTAGAAGGACTATGCGCACCCCGGAGCGCCCAGTGCAAGACATACACAATCCGGATCAAGCTGCGACACCAACGGAGGCCAGTTTAAGACTGGGGGAGGGAGAAGTTTTGCCGTTGGCCGACGCCACTTCAAACGAAAAGGAGGAAGGACGAGACCATAAACGAAGTTGACACTCCAGGCGAGGAGTTTCATTTGGTGCGAAACAAGGCAGCGAAAAAAGCGGCCAAAAAGCTACTCCTAGAAAAAACAGACAAAGAGCTCAACCACGAAAAGAACAAAGAACCCCCCGATATATCGCAGAAAACAAAAAGCAAACCGCGGCGCAAACCCTTGCGAGAGGCACTGCTTATTAAACCCACTAAGGGCCGAACCTACGCAGATGTCCTCCGTGAAATTAAAGGAGCTGTCAAGCCAGACGACACCAAAACTGCCATCAAAGCAGTTCGACCAACCTGGACCGGTGGCTTGCTGGTGGAATTCGGGCCAGAGGCCACAAACAAAGATGCATTCCGTGACGCGGTTCAAAAGGTTCTTGGAGATGCGGCAACCGTTGCCTCGCTCAAACCAATGGCCACCCTGGAAATCAGGGACCTCGACTGCGTCACGGACAAAGCTGAAGTAGAGGATGCCATCAGGAGGGAGTTCCCCAGGTTAAGTGACGTCAAGGCAAGATTGACACGTGAAAACACAAGGGGGCAACGCATGGCTATTGTCGAACTAGCTGATAAAGACGCCCAGCGAATCCTGGCGAAGGGCAAAATTAAGATAGGTTGGGTGATCTGCAGGAAACGGAGAAGAGCGATCCCTATCCCCTGCTTCAGATGCCTCGAATACGGACACACCGCGTATGGCTGTAGGGGACCCGACAGGAGATCTCTGTGCTACAAATGTGGTGAAACGGGGCACAAAAGGAAGGAGTGCACGAACGAGGCAAAATGCAATCTTTGCAAGGATGCTAAGCTAGCACCCGGCGACCTCAAACATGAGCCGGGGACAGGGAGATGCTGGGTTTTCAAGGAGGCCCTAACTTAAGCCAAATCGATACTCAAATGATCCGTATCCTGCAGGTCAATTTGCACCGAAGCACAAACGCCCAGGACCTACTTGAGCAGTTTGCGAGGGATAAGAAAGCTGACCTCCTGTTGCTGAGCGAGCAACATCATAACAAGGACTCGCAAGCGTGGTACCCTGACAAAACTGGTACCTCGGCCATCTGGGTTCGAGACAGCGCCCGCCTTCAGGTGCAGGGCCATGGACGCGGGGATGGTTTTGTGTGGGTGCGGTGTTCAGGGATAACATATTTCAGTGTTTATCTGATGCCTAACGAGGCAACGCGATCCTTTCGAACGAAACTCGATGCCCTGGAGGACGCTGTCTCGAACACAGAGGGCCACATGCTGGTCGGGGGAGACTTCAACGCTAGAGCCATCGAATGGGGTATGCCACAATCCGACTCAAGGGGAAAGCAAATCTTGGACATGGCGGCCAGAACAGCGCTTTTTGTCCTAAATACTGATAACACCCCTACTTTCCGCCGCTGGGGTTGCGTAGGAACCATACCCGATGTGACACTCGCTTCGGAGTCCCTGGTACCTAGAGTACACAACTGGCGAGTACTAGAGGACTACTCGGCTAGTGATCACCAGTATATAGCTGTTGAGATTCACGACGGTGCCACTCTGCGTGCATATGCCCAAACTTCAATCCTCGGATGGAGGACTGGGAGGATGGACGTCGAGAAGTTCACTGACGCGCTTACGGCAGGCGCACCGTTGCTGGGAGCTCCGCCAGGGAGTGGAGGGCCTACAGCCAAGGACTTGGTGAACTCAACTATGAGTACCATCATAGCTGCTTGCGAGTCTTCCATGCCCCGCCGGAGACCCCGACATGGTAAGCCTCCAGTATACTGGTGGTCAAACGAGATCGCCGAACAAAGAAGCGAGTGTCACAAACTTCGGCGAGAGGCCCAGCGGGCGCGAACACGGGAGGAGGCAGACACTAGGCTAACAGCATACAGGTCCGGCAGGAAATATCTTCGCAGGCTTATTAACAAGAGCAAGGCCCGATGCTGGCAAGACCTCGTGGACGATGTAAATAGGGATCCGTGGGGCCTTGGCTACAAGCTGGTCATGGGGAAACTTGGTGCCCTACGGAAGCCTTGTATACATGACGCGGAAAAGATGGACGCGATAGTGCGGGGACTCTTCCCCGCCCATCCCGTCCGTGTTGACGCTGTCCAGGTGAAACAGCAGTCGAGTGCCCACTCTTCACACAGCTGGAACTGGAGGAGGCAGTCCTCTCCCTGAAAGCGAGGAAGGCTCCAGGTCCAGATGGTGTTCCAGCTGAGGTTTTGCAGCTCGTCTATCACCATTGTCCTGACTTGCTGCTCAGCACATTCAACGCTTGCCTACGGGACGGGGTTTTCCCGGTACGATGGAAGGTTGCGAGGCTCGTGCTGATCAGCAAGGGGAAGGGGAGTCCCGAATCGCCGTCTGCATACCGCCCGTTATGCATGCTAGACACGGCTGGGAAAGTGCTAGAGAAACTCATCAAGGGAAGACTCACTGACGCGATTCGTGCTGCTGGGGACTTATCTCCTCAGCAGTACGGCTTTAGAGCAGGACGGTCTACCATCGATGCGATTGCAGAGGTGGTGAACGTGGTCCAAAAGGCAGAGGCATATAGTCGCACCAAGCGACGGATCGTCCTGTTGGTGACACTCGACGTCAGGAATGCCTTCAACTCCGCTAGATGGGTGGATATTCTGGATACGCTGGAATACTCTTTTCAAGTTCCAGAATATCTAATGCGGCTTTTGAGGAACTACCTAAAGGACCAAAGCCCGCTCTACGACACGACACAGGGCCAATGAAGGATGGAAATTACATCGGGTGTTGCCCAGGGATCTATCCCTGGTCCGGACCTGTGGAACGTGTCTTACGACGGGCTACTTAGACTTGAGATGCCAGATGAGTCGCGCTTGGTCGGCTATGCGGATGATGTTTCGGCTCTGGTCGCCGGACGCACCGTTGAACAAGCGCCACTTAGGCTAGGTATGCTAATGCGCCAAGTGAGGGACTGGATGACTGCTCGCGGGCTCAGTTTAGCACTGGAGAAAACGGAAGTGGTCGTCTTGACAAAAAAGAGAATCCCTAGAGTAAGGATGATCAGTATTGGAGATATACAGATGGAATCGAAGCCAGCGGTGAAGTACCTGGGGCTACTGATCGACTCGAAGATGAGTTTCTCTGAGCAAATCAGGGCAACGGCTGAGAAGGCTGCTTCGGGAATATCAGCCCTGAGTCGACCTATGGCCATCGTAGGGGGACCCAGCCCATCAAGAAGACGCCTCTTGATGAGTACTGTATGGAGCAGAGGTATGGGGCAACGCTCTCAGCAAGGAGGTATACCGAAAACGATTGGCACAGGTACAGAGAAGAGGAGCACTGAGAATTGCATCTTCGTATCCAACAGTCTCCGACTCGGCGGTGAGCGTGATTGCAGGCGTGATACCTGTCGCCCTCCTTGCTAGAGAGCGCCGCGCTATTTACCTGCGCCGAAACGAGGATGCGAGGGAGATGGTTGTCCGCGAGGAGAGACAACGCTCGCTCAACGATTGGCAGCAGTCTTGGAGGAATTGCACGAAGGGAAGGTGGACTGCGTGCCTCATCCCGGATGTGAGACCGTGGCTAAATCGAAGGCATGGTGAGACTGACTTCTATCTGACCCAGCTTTTGAGCGGGCACGGGTGTTTTCAGTCTTACCTGCACAAGATCGGCAAGTCACGGTCTCCCGATTGTCGGTTTTGCCCAGGAGAGGAGGACAATGCCTGTCACACATTTTTTGCGTGTACCAAATGGGCCAGGCTGCAAAGGGAACTCTACAGGGAGACGGGAGAGCTAACCCCGGATAATATAGTTGCGGTGATGCTCGAATCGGTTGACAAATAGAACCAGGTGGCACATTATGCTCGGGCAGTCCTAAAATATAAAAGGGACTCACAGCAGCCGGAGGCACTGGGGCTGGGGGATCGCTCTTCTGGCAATTCCTCTTCCCCTTTCCCCTCTCGCTAGGAAAGGGACTCCCCAGCTTGAAGGCGCCCCACGGCGTAACAAAACGAGACCTGGCCCGAAGTAATGTGTCAAACGGTTCCAGGCTAGGTTCTCAGATTGACAGGGGAGGTGTTTAGTGGGTAGTCCAAAGGTATCCTCCATGGGAGTCCCACACTGCCAGACTCGGCGGGCATAAATGCCTTCACCTCCCTACCACAAAAAAAAACAAAAAAAAAATACTTGCATAAGAAATCATTCAAATTTATCTTAAAAATGCAGAGTTTCGTTCATAAGTGCATAACAGGTGCCAAATTGTTTTGGCTCAAATAATTTTTCATTATACTCAGCTAATCAAACACTTTTTCTTATATTTCCATGAAAACCCGTAGAAAATGAGAGTACCGAGCCCGATTTGAAATATGTATCAACCGTCAACACGTGTTATTGCTGTTATGATTTTATACAATTGAAATGGTGATACTTCTCTTGGTAACGGTTTGATTTCCATGAAATTTCGTAGACATAAGACTCTTATATCAGCCCACGAACTGTAAAATTGTAAGAAGTTTAAGGGCGCTTTTTAGATTTTGGGGGAAATAAAATTTCTAAATCATATCAGAGTTGAATTAATTTGGTAAATTCAGATTTCCAAGGTATTTATTGCCCTTATACTCATGAAGACCTACTTCATGATTTATTCAGATTTTGGGCTCCAAGATGTCTAAACGTGTGGAAAGGGGACAAACATTTTGTCCGTACATTTTGCCTCCTCCTCGACCTCTGATGAAAAAAATGACATTTTTTCAAATTCTGAATGTGCTAAGACCTTTCGTTTGATATCCTACTCGACTATATTTGATGAAAACGAAAAATGTTTGAGGGCCACTTTGTTCTGAAGGGAGACCCACCTTAATTACTTTTGAAATATTTAATGACCAAAATTTTTGAAAGACCACTACTTCTGACGTTTTCACATTTTTGTCAGTAAAACTGTATTAGTATCATTAAGTTGGATGAAGTCAGTTATTTAAGTAGCTCTTCAAAAGATCTTTATATTCTATACGTTTCAATGATAATTGCAGTAGTTAGAAATTCAATAAATTGTAGCACTGCAAACACTTTCGGGCCTTCGCTTAGGATAGTTAGAGTATCTCATTATCATGACCGAATGTGTCGTCACTCCATAAGGTGATATGGTTAGTATCACACTTTGGCTGTGTGTCCGTCTACTCAGTTGCGATACGTTAGGATTTTAAACCAGCACGTATCATAACTGAACGGGCTTATAGTCCGCCCAAAAAATTACTCGAACTTAATCTCGTTGCCGCCAACGAGAGTCAAACCAAGAACTCTCGGCTTACGAGATGAGTGCTCTAACTACTACATCATTCAGCCTCCTGACAGAAGCTATAGCCATTTGAATTTCTCCGATTACAACAGTGATTTACGATTTTTCTGCTACATGGGCTTTCCGTCGAACCAGACACTACACTTTTTATTGAATCTTCTCCAAATGTTCAGATAAGATGAATAACAAAAATACATATATGATTCAGGTCAGTCAATGATTTTAGCAATATTGGAACAAAATGTGGGCTGGTTAAAATGGAGTTCTTTTAAAGCAAAAATATATTTGTTGTTCGTGTCATAAAAGTTACTCTTGAATTAAATCATTCTCCATATCCGCATATAGTAGGCCAAGTACAAAACCCTTCTGACATGAGCGTAGTTTTGTCTATCCAACTTGTTTTTCTATAAATATATTTTCCAAAAGAAATGGGTGTATACATTTTTATACAAAAGTTTTGTATCTAATGTCATGCCATAGCAATAAAAAAAATATTTTGTTCTATCAATCCGCGTAATTAAAAGACAGCTGGAAGGAATGCGTTTTCATGGCGGTTGGTGAGCAATAGCTTGAATCCCGCATAATTGCTGGGTAATAATATCTTGCAGAAGATTGAATTGTGTTTCCCAATGTGTTTGCAAATATCCAGTATTGATTGCAGCAGTAGAAGAAGGATACAAAACTTTTCAAGTATTAACGTCAGATTCTAAGTTTGTAAAAAAATTTGGGACCAAAAAGTACTCCCTTGATCCTTCTTGGCTAATGTAGAACGAAAGTTCAAGCTGAAAGCAAATCCTGCAAAAATTTTTAAATTTACGAACATTTTCTCAAAAATGCACAAAATGTTCAAGCTGGCAGCTATAAAATTACTCATTGGTTGGCTCAAAGTGTTATTAAACTTTTTAATGGCTGTTAAGCATATAAAATAAGGCAACTTATAAGCTTAAGCCATTTTAATCTTAATTGACGTTGAATGTTAGTCCTAGCGTCCTAGTTGAACTTTTGATTTCTAAACTAATAAAAGGTAGAGAACATGTAAGGATTAACGCTGTCAACAATGTAAAGGGACACTTTCTGTTTATGATGTATTAAGGTATGCTTACAAAGGAACTCTACAAATCTACTTTATTGTAAATTTTTACGAATGTGCTAATTTTTGCGAAAGTATCAGATGGTGCGATAAAACATGGCTTGCACCCGCATCAACTATCCTTCTCTGCTTGATGAATTGTAAAAATCGAAGCCCATAGCCCGACTGATGTTCGCTTGCTAGAAGGACTTATGTGCTACTTGATGTATTAGGTCATGCAAATTTTCGGCAACGTAATGAATGACCAAACCGAGGCATTGTACAGAGGGAATACCCTTCATTGTTTACTCAATTCGTGTTTTACCAACAGCAGTCGTGCGAAATGAAAATTATCGTGGGTTTAACGGAAGCATCAGATGGCCTGAGGGTACTAAGGAAACGTTCATATCAAGGCTTGATTTGATGATAAAATGACACCAGTTTGGAGGGTTGTCATGTTTTAATTAGCGTTGATTCATATGCTTGACATTTGGCTTTTCAAAGGGTAAAGTTATACACACATTGGCGATGTATGCATACTGTAGAAGATTGAAAGATTTTGCGAAAATTTATTCAGTTTTCATAGAAGTTTGAAAATTTTTCCTTAAACTACTTTATTTAGTATTGAATGAACAGCAGCATCCTTAACTTGACTAAATTTCTACTCACAATAGAGTTTATGTTGACGACAAAAGAACATCGAAGTTTGACTGTCACTATATTTAGCTGTCTTTGTCATTTATTTATTTGGACTTTGAACTCTTCTATATACAGCAACAAAATAAATTTTGGCACAATACAATATTCATTACGTAATGATGAATCTAATTTCATTTTTGAAAGCATTCCTGCTTTTATTATAAAAATTGCAGCTACTGAAATAGCGATTTAAATCACTGCATAATCTGAACAAAAGACCTCTATGACACACTTATTCAGGGCGAATGCATGAGATACTCTAGACGTGATACATGTAACGCTAAAATTTATTTGAGCTGGAAGCTCCGGACAATCTACATCAGATAGACAAATATTTCTTGTACTCATCGCATCAAGAAACAAACGTCTATTTCCCAGCGTTGGTTATTTTAAGATATGAGAACAATCAACGTAGGGGCGTTGTTTAAACTTTAGTTGGTAGAAAAGAATCCTGGACAACTTTCTTTGTATAAAATCTATATTATATTTTAAGTCTCATAATATGGATTCCAGACCGGAAATCCGTATTCGAGTTGAGACTTCACTAATGCTTGATGAAGCGTTAAATACGTAGAACATAACTTAAACTTCTACGTGGTCCGGTACATAAAACCTGGCATTTGATAAGCTTATCCGTAATCATCTGTATATGTTAGTCAAACAATAACTTAGAATCAAATATTACCCCCTAATCTCTGATATTACTCACTCTGTTGAGGATTTGATTAGAAAACGTTTAATTATGTTTAATTTGAAGTCTCTTTCTTGAAAATGTTATTATCTTACATTTATCGATCGCAAGTGTTAAGCCTATTCAACCCTAGAGCACTAAGCTTCGTCAAACCGACGACTCGAATTCAAAAAAAGCGCCGTAAATTTTAAGAACGTGGGCACACCCATTGCAGCTCCCGTGTAATCTTAGTTTGTTCGTTGCCCTCACGAAGAACGGTAGTGTTTTGCAGCAAATTGGGGAGGAACGTAAATCTCCGTAAAGAACTGCAGCGATGGTCTGCTGCCTCGGCGAGTGAAGATGTTGATGCTCGTCGGAATTGGCCCTGTCTGAGGTCGTGTGAATGCGCTGGCAGGCTAGCAGTGTGATGTCGTGGGGCGTAGAATATGCCTGTCAGAAAAATGGATGATGGCAACAAATAGTTGCTAAAATGCAATAAACCATTGTGCGGGGAACATAAACTCGATATGTGTCCCAAATGTCTTAGTTCATAGTTTTTTTATCAAAATGCGAACTTTTCTATTGATTCTACGTGTTAATTTTGATTATTTAAGTTTTTCCAAAGTATTTAGTTCTAGTTCATAATATATAAGCACTTAAAAAAATAAATATCTTTAATTAGAGCGAAAAATATGGTCTCAGTGAGAAAGTCGATTATATAAATATATGATTGAATTAAATAAGAATGTTACATTTTTGTTTAAAAAATGATTGTACTAAAAAGTAATGTAAAAGAAATGAGTATTTCATTCAATAAAACCTTATAAACCTACTTTTTTGACAGCGTGTCGGAAAGATGAACGTTAGCAAAAAGCGTTAAAAAATAAGGTTACTGTTCTAAGGTCAAAATCTTGAAGTAACTCACAGTCTTTACGACTGCTTTTTTATACATTCTCGAGTCAACCGCATACAAAAATAAAGAGCCATTAAGAAAGCACTTATTTACATTGTATATCGATAGAATGAAAAGGAAATGAAAGATCAACTTTAAATTCTATATCTTTAATTAATGGCTTTGCGCCAAACTCAAATTAACACTACAACTACAATGTTACTAATTGGCTTCGCGCCGAGACGACCACCCATTATCGCCTTAATCAAACAACTAAACTCATCCTGTGTTTTCATCTTTTCCATTTAAACGCTATTATTTTGTTTTTTGCGACAAATATATATTTCGGCGATAAGTTGCTCCCGAAATATATATTTGTCGGAAAAAACAAAATAAGAGCGTTTAAAGGGAAAAGATGAAAACACAGGATAGTCTGGAAGCGCTAAACATGGGAAAATACACAGACTATAACTTGTGGCCTAGTGGTTAGAGCATGAACACATAAGCCGAAGGTTCCAGGTTCAAATCTCGTTGGGAGCAACGTGATTTAGTTCAGGGGATTTTTCGGACAGACCACGAGTGTTCACTCAGTGGTGATATGTACTAATTTAATCAGATCATATCATAGCTGAGCAGGTACACGGGAGTATGGTAATGACCAAACCAACTTCCGAAAAAATCAATACGGTCATGAAAAATGAGATACTTTAACTATCTCTAAGCGAAGGCCCGAAAGGGGCTGTAGTGCTACAAAGAAGAAGAAGAATAACTAAACTCAATTAGCCTACCTTTGGTTAATTGGTGTGTTTGACTTAATCAACTATGGAACTGCAAGTGAAAAGAATGTTGAATTCCTATAATTGCATCATTTCCCTCAATAGACTTGCAATTTGAATAGCTTTCAATCCAGGGTTAACGACCACAGTCCAAAGGTCACTATTCACTTTGATCATAATTGATTGGTTGTTTGATTATGACCAAAGATCAGTGACCTATGTTCATAGGCTATCAAATCGGAAGAGCGAAAGTAAAACGTTCAAATACACTCCCAAGGAGAGCAAGGTTTAAGATTGTTACTAGCTTTTTTTTCTCGACGGGCGGTCATCCTTGAATGGGGGAAAAAACGATGTTTCTTTTAAATAAAAACACTAATTTATTTTTGTTTTGTGAAAATTGAACTTATGGAATTGTGTTCTGCTCTCATTGCCGGTGGCAGTCAGAGTTGAGATATGCGACCAGTTTCCAATTGTTCTATCCTCCAATAATAGATGGCTGATGTATGTTGAGGTAGGTTGTTGTCGGCAAATGCACACCCAAACTGCTCCAGCTGCTAGAACAGTTAAGACCAAGATAACGCCCGTTCCAGTAGATTTGTTGTAATTTGGACTATCAGCTTGCTCCTGAAGTACATCTTCCACTTCATATTCCAGCTGCTGAATCCGGGTGTCCTCAGATTCTAGCAATTATACCAATACTTCCACTGGGGGGTGCAGTCAACGTTGTGCTTATGTCGTGAATATTTACAATAGTAGCCTCCACACTTGTTGCGATTGCAACAGTTATCGATAAATTGGCAGTGTACACAGTACAGCCTTCAAAATCGACGAGGTTTACTGCGTTGGATAGCTTTGCTTCGGTATCGTTGCAGTTCATCTTCACAGAACCCTTCAGTGTAAAGGACTTCAAGATTTGAACTCAATCGAAAGAAATGAGTGCTTTCAAGGATAGTGCGCCTGTTACAGCATTGGTCAGGTTTGTTTACGTTTGATGCTATTTTGCTTTCACATGATGGAACTTAGTTTCATCAATAGTTTTGGTAAAAATTCAATGGACTTTCCGGGTTAAAAGTACTTTTCTTTGTCAGTGCTAGTAGCTATGAGCTGCACTGGTTAAGCATTCTCAAGACCTCGATATGTAGTGCATTTTTAGCGATTGTAGTGGTCGTAACTGTAAAGCAGTAAAGTAGCGTGACCAAGAGAGTTGAAAGTATGCTGCTTTTATTGCGAGATCTTGTTTTATATCTATGTCGCTCCAAGCTAGTTTCAGGGAATACATTTTTGCTAGTGGAGGAGCCCATTGCTTGCAGGATGAAGGCTCGCCATATAGTTCTTAGAGGTAACTTTACTGGCTTGGTTTATTCTCTTCGGAGTCTTCTTCATGTAGCGAATGGACTAAGCTATGCACCGCTCTATGAACATAGTTTCTTGTAGGGGTCTTGAGGTGCACCTGGCGAGCTACTCCTTTAGCGTCCGGGTAAATATTGATAAAGGTGCATTTCCACATTATTTTATTAAAACCGAATCTCCTTCGTGTAGTTTTTGACCAGGCCATTTCCATTTATACGTTCTTTGGAGATAACTAGGGTATTCATTCTGAATTTCATCCCTAAAAACACGCTGCACTCGTAGATCATGAAATTGAAGCCACTTCTTGGTAGCTGACAACTCTTTCCGCATTCCAACGCCCATTGGTGAAGCTATAAGGTTTCGCTGTACTATGAAATGTATAGGAGCTAGACACTCAAGGTAGTCACTATCTACTTGCATAGGGGAGAGGGAGTTTCTGTTTAATATTGCTTCCCAAGCGGAAACGCCTGTATGAAATTGTTCATATGTCAAATTTTTTACTGAGGGGGTGTGTTTAATACATTTTCTTAGGCTCTCTACAGCTGCTTCGAAAAATCCCTTAAAATGGCTAGCTCCCAGTGGATTATGTAGCAACTTTTTTTTTCTAGGGGCTACTTTCTCCTCGGACTCTACTGCTATTTTTCTCCATTTCTCGGCAAGAACTTTCGCTGTGCCAGTTAAATTGGTGGCGTTATCGGATCGCACAATATCTGATTGGCCCCTTCTGTTTACGGATTGGCTGAATGCTGACAGAAATGTGTTTGTGCTAAAGTCTGAGTATAACTCTACATAAATCAGTTTTGTAGCCATACAAACGAAAACAACGATGTAAACCTTCATAGGCTTAGCGAATTTCAATGAGCTCGACGTTAATTGGAAGGGCCCCCAAAGATCGGTTCCTACATTTTTGAATGTATATGACGGAGTTACCCTTTCATGATGAAAACTTAACATTCGAAGTTCTATTGTCTTTTATCTCATTTCGGTACACAATATACATGCCCTTAAAATTTTCTTCACTCACTGCTGCAAATTGGTCTCGGGCAGATCATCTCCTTGGAGAAATTTTGGACCTTTAAACCAAAGCGAGTACCAGATGAATGCATTTGGCTTTAATTCTCTTGTGCCGTAGTCTGCTAGGTTATCTGCTAAACCAGAGGCGTCCATACTTTTTGCTGCGAGGGCCAGTTTGGTATTTAAATTCATTAGCGGGGGCCAAGCATCGTAAATATGTGAATTAAAAAACCTTATTACAAGTAAAGCAGCATTGAATTTTATTTTTTATAGTAAATTACAGATATAACAATACTAAACAAACATGTCTAAATTATATTATTATAAAATTATTTCATGCAATTTTTAATGGGAATGGTGGAACTGGATTTTTTCCTGGAGAGTTTCTTCAAAGTTGGGATTCAAAACGGAAACACCAATTATTAGCAATGATTGCAAATGATCATCCGATAAATTTGCCCTATATTTAGATTTCAGATACTTCATCCTGGAAAACGTTTGTTCGCACATATAGGTAGTGCCATACATAGAAATAAATTTACCAGCCAATTGCTTTAAATTTGGAAACTCTTTTGCGTCCAAAAATTTGTAAAAATCGATCATGTTTCCTTCCTTGTATTTGTTCTTGATTTGATCGCTAGCTTGAAGATCAATTATTTCCATTTGAAACTGACTTGAAACGTCGTCAACGTTGCAGTCATATGGATTTTGAAACAGCCGAATTTCCCTTGAATTTATGTCAAGATCAGAAAAACGCTTTTGAAATTCTAGTTTTAAATCCGCGATTACTTTTACTGCGAATATTGTGGGAAATCTTTCGTCAGTTTCTGTACTAAATTTTTTGCAGCACGTGAAATGGGAAAAATTACATTCATTCATATGACTTTCGAGCAATATCAGCTTGGCTCTGAAGGCTTTGATTTGTTCGAATAAATCACAAATTAAGTTGTTTTTACCTTGGAGCTTTAAATTCAAGTTATTTACGTGTGTCACGACATCTGCAAAAATTGCCAACTTCCAGAGCCACTCTGCATCCGATAAAAGCGGTTCAGGGTGATTCTTTTCCGCAAGAAAAATTTTAATTTCCTTTCTGAGCTTGAAGAACTGCAATAACACTTTTCCACAGCTAAGCCATCGAACTGCTGTATAATACGACAAGTCAACAGACTCAGATTCAATTTCTTCGAGGAAAGATCGAAATTGGCGATGATTGAGTGGACGCGATCGAATAAAGTTTACGACAGAAACAACTGGTTTCAAAACGCAGCTCATGTCGACATGTTTTACACATAGGGCTTGTTGGTGGATGATACAGTGCAGAAAAATTGGTACTGTTGCTCCTGCGCTTTCACAAGCTTTTCTTATTAGCCCGACCACCCCAATATTTGTACCAGACATGTTTCTTCCTCCATCAATTGTCACACCTTGGAGTCGATTCCAGTCCAAGTTATATTTGGTCAACGTCTGTTGTAGTTCCTCAAAAAATATCTGCTCCAGTTGTAGTGCCATGCATGCTGTTAACCGATGCTAATTCTTGGGTGACATTAAGATCGTCGTCAACTCCACGAACAAATACTAAAAGTTGTGAGGTGTCACTAACGTCGGTCGATTCATCCATCGCGATAGAATAGTGAGTGAAACGCTGTGCTTTACCAGAAATCTGGTGGAGTATATTATTGCCAATATCATCAATTCGACGAGCAACAGTATTGCGGGAAAGAATTATCGTTTTGAAAAGTTTCACCTTTTCCGGACATAATACCCCAACAGCTTCCATCATACACTCTTTAACGATGTTTCCATTCATAAAGGGTTTCCCTTTTTTCGCCAACAAATAAGCAACTTTCATGCTAACTAAAGTCAATGATTCATTTTCCGAGTTTGCCTTCCTAAATAAATTTTGCTGAGAAGACAAACTACGACAAATTTTTTCAAATTTTTCAGTACGCTGCTTGTCCTTAAATTGTGAGTAAGCTGAAGCATGTTTTGTTTCATAATGTCGACGTAAATTGTATTCCTTCATTACAGCAACAGTGTCATTGCAAATTACACATGTAGCTTTGCCATTCTTTGACTGCGATTGCACAAAGAAATATTTGAATCCCCATTCTTCTTTAAAAACGCGGCACTCGTCATCTACTTTTCTTCTTTTTGTTTCCATGTTCAACTTTAAAAAATAATATTAACATAATAATTAAGTTATAATTTATTAAATATAAATCTAAACACACCAATTTACAATATATCAACTGTAAAGAATGTAAATAAGCCCCACGGCCGACGAATTTTTGGTTTGTCGTGGATAATCTCGTAGCTTTGCAGGCACTGCAGTTGAGTGCAGTCTGCCGCTCCGCGCCGCCTACGTACAGTCAGAGTACAAAATCATTCATGTAGTCGAGCGGCCGAGTCGTATCGCAGAATACAGAAAAAAAACTCGAATACCAGACTGTACGCTTTTTCGAGCGTGATACCGTGCTCATTCTAACCGAATGCGATCTTCATCTGCGCGAGATCTAATACCGACGCGTCAAGCTACATTTAAATTCTACGCAATTTTTCAAAATCCTTGGCGAGCCGGAAAAAATCGCCTGCCGGGCCGGGTTTAGCCCGCGGGCCGTAGTTTGGACACCTCTGCTAAACGAATATGATGTAGATTTTCCGGCGCTAAGACTTTCCCAATTTTATCCACTCTTCTTTTGACAAACTTATTATCAAAGTCTTTTCTGCTGCAAACCCAATGAAGAGCTACTAATGAGTCGATGTATGCTCGGAAGATCAAGGGTATGATAACGATTTCTCAATCAACCCTTATAATCTCAACGGTTTATTTCAATTACTTGTATATTGAACTAAAAATTTTTATTTTTTCGTTTCCGAAACCGTGAATTTATTGTATATAAATACATATGTACATTTCGTCCTTCACACTAGGACTTCATCAGCGTAACTACCCTTTCTTAGCCTAATCCTAAACTATTTATCTAAATCACTTTTTAATTATCTCATTACAAATCTTAAAAGTTTGTCAGAGCCATTACCTAAATCTCTGTTTAGCCTATTTATTACAGGTATATTTCTTATTTCTATAGTTTCACTAATGTCCAATTCATTCACCTTTCTTACCTGTTTTATGACTTTCAAACTTTCACCGCTTATCGTATGATTGCTTTCGATGACGTGTCTGGCTACGGTCGACTTTACCTGATGTTTATTGTTCTTTCTCCACAATTCTACGTCTTTCATGTGTTTGTCAAATCGTACTACCGCTAATCTCTTTGTTTGCCCTATATATACTTTGTTGCAATCTCCGCATGAAATTCTATATATGCCGCTTTTCTCGTTGTCCTCAATTTTGTCCTTTACGTTGTTAAGCAATTTACCAAATACTTCGCACCATCCGTATCAGCATAAAATGGCGGCATACCGTAGTATGGTCCACAGGTTGTTTACGGTACCAATGAGTGCGGTGAACTTCCAAAAGGAGTTGGTTTACATCATGGATACGGCCCAGAAAAACGGGTATGAAGCAGAAACAATTAAGAGAATGATCCACAAGAAAAATCGACAGCTACAAGTTAGGAAATATACAACACTGGACATCAATAAAAAGCAACGGCGAAGAGTGAGTATAGTGTTCTCGGACATGCATAGGGACCTTCAAAAAATGTTCAGCAAATATGACATAGACGCAGTTCCAAGAAGCGGTATGCAATTGAGTAAATTGCTTAACAACGTAAAGGACAAAATTGAGGACAACGAGAAAAGCGGCATATATAGAATTTCATGCGGAGATTGCAACAAAGTATATATAGGGCAAACAAAGAGATTAGCGGTAGTACGATTTGACGAACACATGAAAGACGTAGAATTGTGGAGAAAGAACAATAAACATCAGGTAAAGTCGACCGTAGCCAGACACGTCATCGAAAGCAATCATACGATAAGCGGTGAAAGTTTGAAAGTCATAAAACAGGTAAGAAAGGTGAATGAATTGGACATTAGTGAAACTATAGAAATAAGAAATATACCTGTAATAAATAGGCTAAACAGAGATTTAGGTAATGGCTCTGACAAACTTTTAAGATTTGTAATGAGATAATTAAAAAGTAATTTAGATAAATAGTTTAGGATTAGGCTAAGAAAGGGTAGTTACACTGATGAAGTCCTAGTGTGAAGGACGAAATGTACATATGTATTTATATACAATAAATTATCGGTTTCGGAAACGAAAAAATAAAAATTTTTAGTTCAATATACAAGTAATCAAGGGTATGTTGCCAAAGGTTTTCTTAACTTCACTATACAGTTCGGTAAACAGAGGAATGCTCTCGAGTTCCATTTTCGGGATAGTATTTTCTTTCGATTGCTGGTTTTTGTTTTGAGTGGCATGACCCTGCCTTTTGTTGCAATCAATCGCACCATGTTCCCTTCACTACTGGCCTGCCAACTATATTTAACTGCTGCATATCCGTCTATGAATGTATTACTAAATCCAATTGGTTGTATTGCCTTCGTTGGATCAGTAGTTCCCATCTGTCTGAGCATTCGCACATCATTTAAATTTTCAAGGGTAGCGAAAATTTTCTGAAACTTATATTTGCAAGCTGCGTCAAATTTTTTGATCATATACATAGCCTTTTTTCCAGAAATGTTGGATATCTATGCGTAGTTTTATTATGACAGGTAAAAGTCATCCTATTGGGTCATATAATGATTCGGTTATGCTGAGGATCTCTCGTTTAGTGTATTTGAGTGATATGGGTGAACGTATTAAATACAAAAATAGTCTGCATCCCAATCCTAGTGCAAATTTAAGATTTACGCACTTTTGTTGCCCCTCTGGTTATCAATATACGAACCAACTTGCTTTTTCTTCCAAACTTTTTCTAGCAAGGTTGGATAATTGGCTACCGATTTCATTACCGAAAACTTTGCCTTGTCTAATTTCAAGGAAATACTTATGATAATGGTTTGCGGGTGGCCAATTTCTTGTGCTCTGTACAAAAACTCATCCATATATAAGTAGAATGCATTCTCAATTATTCATTTCACCTCCTCATCTGGTAAATTGTCATGAGTGATTCGGTGTAAGGTTTAGATTGCCTGCCATGTGACGCAGTCGAGTCCATATGTAACGTCGTTAAGTGGTACTCTTTGAGCGATCCTCCACAATATTCGAAGTTTGTGCTGATCTTCATTGAGGAGATGAATTTGTCTATATATTTTAGTAATGTCACTGGCAAAAACATATCGGGATTGGCGAACTATATGAAAGATATGAGTTTGGAATTTTTGACCTGGATAAATACATTGATTTAACGTGACACCGTTGCTGGACGCACAGGAAACAATAAATACATTTCTTATCTTCGTGGTAATTGCATCATCTCAGAAGACGCTTAAATACGGTATGTACAAACCTTCACCGCTGATATTGCCCTACTTCCTTTGCGACCTATTTCATGTGTCGATGTGTCGATGTGTCGATCGTGAATTTGTCTGACAGTTTTCTATATGTATAGTTCACAGACCATCTTGTTTCTTGATGAAGAAACTGCTTAACTGCTATATAATATGAGCTGCCCAACTTTGGTGCATCTTGCCACTATGCTGTAGGTATCACATAGCTGACTCGTATATCTTCGAGTCAGAAGTGCTTCTCCTACTAAAGCTTTTCATACTCTTGCTCATTTACTGCTGCCACATCATCTTGATTCAGTTGCAAGTTCTAAAATTCAAATTACCTGTTTTCCATTTCAGCTAAAGAAACATAGGTAGCAGCAACTCTAGAAACCTTGTTTTCAACTGGTCCGGGTGTAATCCATCCCAATTTAGTGTTAACTTGTCAATTATTTCTACAGCTTCTTGGAAGAGTAATGGTAGAGTATTGGGACCCAACAGAATTCGAACATGAGCTGGATAGTTAAAAGCTGGGCCCGCTAGCTGCTTTTCTTTTAATGCCCCACTGATTTCACTTGGAATATTTGGAAGTTTCCCTTTAGTGATTCTTCTGATAACCAACGCTTTTGTGTTTATTATAGAGTTTTCTGTATCATCGAGTTTTATTTTTAAGCATATGACAGCTGTTGAATTTTCGGATGATACTCCTCCCACTCCAAACACTTCAACGTTAGTGGGTTTTTTTATCAGTGGTTTCCAAAAATTTAAGATATTTATAGTGTAATGCGGTTCAGAGCAAACAAAGCACTTCAGTAGGTATTTTCCTTTTGCGTTCACTTTTAATTGTTTGAATTCAACTTTTCCTGCATTCGGATTTGTTTTTTCAGTCCCTTCCTGTATAAAATATGTATGCTCTTTCCTTTGTTTCCTCTTAGCGATGGTGCTAGATTGGAGGCTTAGCAGAGTAATACTTTCCAAATTACATGAAAGCATAATGTACTTACTTTCCAGGAATCAATCTAAATCATCAATATAAACTTGAGTACGTGGGTTTCTCAAGGAAGCATCGAATTCCCGCTTTGTCTTCAGACCCATTTTTCTAGTAATCACAAAAGGAATAAATGGTACACGTTATTTAGCATCGAACTCTGCCTTCAATAGCTTCTATGCTACGGACCGCATGATGACTAGCGCTATCTCTATGGATTTAGCGTCGTCTTGACATATTTGGAAAGATCAATGAGGCTTTGAATCTCTTTTTCTATAAGGGCGTGATGACTACTATATCTTCGGTTAAGTAGGTCTCAAGCATGGCGATAATTTGCCCCGTTTACTCCTTAGTGTTCAATCACTCTCTTAGCGTCTCCCATGAGCTTGCTTTGTAACATCATGAGACGTTCTGCTTCTCCAACATCAGACCCTTCATACACCGAATTGAAAATATTTCGAATTGTCATCTGTCACCCTCAAACTGTGGTATTTGCGGGGTTAGGGATAACGGACGCAGGCGGTAGCTGCAATTCCATGCCAATGGGTAACCGTCATAATTTAGAAGCCTGGTACTACCACTATTGTGAATAAATTGTTCTTGAGATGAATATCTTGGAAAATATGTTTCCACTCCATTTTCACAGTCCTTAAAAACACTCCGGTCGCGTGGTGTCGTACGCGATACGCCATTTCCTCTTCGATTTGACTCATGAGCTGGCCAGGGATAATCCTCTTTAAAGTGTGTTTTCTAAGAGACCTGTCGCACACAGTCACGGTTTACGCCTTTTTCAGAACTCGTACCGGTAGCAAGAGAATCACTTCTTTTTTTGGGCACTAAGTACTTAATTTTTTTGCTTGACAGACCATTAATGTTTACGCATTTTTAAAATAAAAGTTCTACTTTAAACTATAAATCTTTATGCAAGGGCTTCGCGCAAGACTCAAATTTACACTATAATTACAAAGTTATTGATTGACTTTGCGCTAAGACGACCGTGAGATAATTGTTGTAAAGCGCTAATTCATTCAAGTTTCGAATTTTATGTGGAGAGTACATTATATATTTATTTTAGGTTCTCAGAGAGCTAGCATCTTTGAAAAGGGATAAAACAATAACAGAAGCACTATATCATATGGTTTCAATGACCATTTTATCACAAAACAAGGGCTGCTCCCACTTGTAGCGTTTTCATGCATAACATATTCTCAAATGAATACACACATAAATACTCTCCCTACCAGGTATTTCAAGTAATTTTGAAATAATTTAATGTTGCACACACGTAAATTAAATGCAAAATGTAATAAACAAAATTTAAATGCATTAATTTGCACAAGCGCCAGCGTAAATCACTTTAATTGCAGGACCCGTTTGAGAATGATGGCTCTTATATTCATTCTATTTTTCCACATATGCATGTTGCACTCCGAAACAATGTCCAGGTATATACAAGCATCCGAAGCTCTATCATAGCTAGTAAGCTGGCATATATGTGCATATCTGATATCATTCTGTAGACGTCCTTTTCGTTGCTCCACCCCATACACCTTTGCCCTTCGTTAGACTAAGCTAGTTGGCAGTGCACAATACATTTCTTGAATGCAGTGCTCTCGCAGAGAATGAGATTTAATGAGGCGAGTTCCGAATGCATCTCGGAATCGTAAAGTTAATGTCTTTAAGGAGCTTTGTAATGGAGATACAAAGTCCTGATTTTAGACCGGCTTACATATATACGTATATACTCGTAAGTCAGCTTGTCAGTGTGGGGATGAACGTCCGTTTTCTCTTAGTGGTATCCTTTGATAAAAAATTCTGTTTCTCAGAATATACAGATGTTTTGAGCTATCCTTATATTTGTAGTATGCTCAGGATTTGAATTGGGAATGCTTTGTATTATTAATTTTATGCTTGAGAATCCTTTTCAGGTCATAGTTGGAATTTGTGATGAATACAAGTTATCTCGTTTGCGTTTGTGGGAAGCACAACATGCTTATGATTATTGTAATGCATTATAGTGGTTGCAAGATGATGATTGGACGCATGCTGATTAGTTTATGGAAATTTGAAATGATTTGAGGTGGAAGCAACAATGAAGTGCCAACACTTTAATTCTTGTATGGAATTGTAGCAACTATTTGTGAAATGGAGCAGGATAGAAGAGAGTTTAAACATCAATCTTAGTTCAAAAATTTATTTCCTCAATTCACCTGTGAATTCAAAATAACTTTAGGTTAATGATTTAACTTTCTGAAATGTAAATTTGACGTTTTTAAATATTGGAATTATAATTCACGCTACATCGCCACATTCTAAAATACTTTGTAAATTCACTTGTATTGCCAATGGTTTTACCATAGACAAAGTGCAACTACCTTTAGAGCAACTCCTTTCTGCTGTAACAGGAGGAAGAAATTGCAACAGCAGTGCTAATTCCCGCCTATGAGCAGCTCGCGCCGTGCGTACACTGTGGCGGCAGCGTTAATTATAATTAGGTACAAAAACACCTTTATTTGAAATATAATTATAATTTTCTGCCATAATATTCTTTTAAGACTTTTCATGCTCGTAATAACTCCATCGCTAACGCTAAAATTTATTGCAAGCTTCATGAACAAATAAAGCAGCTCATCTGTCACTACAATCAATTATTTTAGATTCGATGGTAAGCCGTCAAACCGAACACATCGCAAGCGAAAGCACTAAGGTGTTAAAAATCAAACGAAAAAGAAAATACAATATAAGTATATCAGGACAACGGAAGCCCGGAAAACTGGTAATAGCAGAGGTACGAAACGAGTCCTCAACAATTCAAAGATGGTCCGAGGCGGACACTGACGAGAAGGCGCTTCCCTCCAAGAACGAAAGCGGACAAGAAAGAAATACTACCACCAGCAACATTGGAAGTAGAGCAAGCGGCAACACACGCCTCAAACGGGTAATTATCGACCTGATCAACACGGAATCGGAAGGATTTAGAACGGTTCAAAGTAAATTGGCAATTGAAATAAAGCTACCCATTCTTACCCAGGCACCATCCCTCCATAATCCAAACCCCTACGGACCTCTTTCAGGAGAAGCGAACAAAATCTCCATGTAAAACTCGTGTGCCCCTGAAAAGAAAAAATCATGGTGTCCCCCTATATTCGTGGAAGGAATCACAGCAACGACAGTAAAAAACAGTTTGGAAAAGAGCCCCACACGGAACTACAGAATTACTCTTCTGAGTCCGAGCAAATTAAAATTACAGTTGATGAATTACTGGATTTGATCCGCAGATCTAAAGTGGAAGGTTACTCCTTCACACCAATGGACCACAGAAAATAGACAGCCATACTCAGAGGTGTAGACTTGGTATTCGGAGCTACACAGGTTAGAGAAGACATCGAAATACAATGTGCGGTCATTAAAATCGACAATGTCTTACCGTTAACCACCGGATGGTCTGAAGCGAATGGCGTGAACTTAGACTTAATCCTTAACAAAAAAGATCAAGACTGCCTCCTTAAGCTCCGTTTCGTCCTTCATCAGAAAGTGACATGGGAAAAGCCTAGTAGGAGTGACCTACCCCAGTGTTGTAGATGTCAGCGCTTCGGCCATGTCTCGGCGAATTGTGCCTTCTAGGCAAAATGTGTAGCTTGTGGAGAGGATCGCAATCCCCAAGAATGCCCAAGAAAAGACATTGACAAAACAAGTAACTCACCTTCCTGTGTCCTCTGCAAAGAGAAAGGCCACCCATCAAACTTCTCCGGTTGTCCGGAGAGAAGAAGATTGGTAGACAAGATAGCGCATTTAAAAAATAATAGAGCAACTCCCGTTTCAACCCCTTCTTTCGAATATATCCAAACCCCAATAGAAACAGCCACACCAGCACAATCAGTACCTCTATACTTGGAAGTCAGGAGTGGAAGAAATTCAACGATGCCCCAGAACGCAGTACCACAAGAGAACCCCATTCAAAGATTCCACTAAGAAACAGTCCAAGTTTTAGGAGTGTCACCAGGGGAACTCCTTAAAAGGTTGCCCAACTCTGGCCGAAATATGATGATGCGCCAACACAGGACAAGCCAATTTTGCTCATTGGGCTATACCTTAACCTGTATGAGGGTAAATAATCTGATTACTATCTGTCTCAACATAAACTCTCTAGTTTCCCATGACAAATGAATATTTGTGTCTAACATTATAAAATCCATTCAACTAGACATAACATAGTTCACCTTAACGAAACAGTCTTAAAACCGACACACAAGGTCTGAACAGAAAACTACCAAGCACTTAGAAATGACGCAAGCAAAAGTACCGCCGTTCTATATCGAGACCACCTATCAGTCGACCAAATAAATTTTAACCATCCTGACATTTCCTGCACACTTGCAACTGTAAACATTCGAGAACACAATGGTGGTTATGGGAAAATACTAATTGGATCTATATACATCCCAGGAAACCTAGGACCTTCAATAGAATCGACTCTCAATAGAATACTAACAATAGCTGCTAATCACGACACTAGCCTCCTCGGCGGAGACCTCAACGTGAGACATGAGCATTGGAGTGATTGCACACGGAATCCAAACGGCCAAAGAAAAGATCAATTGGCCCTGTCAAGCGCATTTCTAACATGCGCCATCGTCAACGTAGGTGTCCCCTGATACCCAAGAAGCAGCTCCTTCTTAGATAACTTTCTGTTGTCACCAGACCTACTAGCTGGCAGCACAACTTTCTACCAATGTGCAACCCTACCATCGATACCCGATCACTATTGTTTGATACTAGCTCTTCACCTAAATAACCAAACCACTATTGAAGAAATACCGCAAAAATTTCGCTCCTTCACCTCTGTTGATTGGGTAGAGTTCAGAAAAGACCTCGAAGATGATTTACCGCCGTCCCCCCTCCTCCCTCCATTAGCCGAATCCTATCTAACTAGCAAATTGATGTCCACATCCAGAACC
Source organism: Odontomyia ornata (assembly GCA_963969285.1). Taxonomy (NCBI): domain Eukaryota; kingdom Metazoa; phylum Arthropoda; class Insecta; order Diptera; family Stratiomyidae; genus Odontomyia; species Odontomyia ornata. The sequence goes on along the minus strand of OZ017739.1, from coordinate 402,430,406 downwards.
TAACCGAGTCTATACTAAAATGAATGGATGTACATGCGCCGGAAGGAAAACCGAAACTATGGCTATAAAGATGCCTTGCGCAAGACGTCAAAGCACGGATAAAGGAACAAAAACAGAAAACTCAAAGGCTAAAACGGATCTTCCACCGGCACAATAATCGTACAAACCAGGAATACCTTACTCTCAAAGGGGAACTCACAGAACTAACCAACAGCATAAGGTGGCAAATAAGACGTGAGATCACTGAAGATTATAAAAGAGGATTGAGTTTACTCAAACTATCTTCAGACGTTTTTCGAGAAATTAATATACTAACGGGCCAGCGGTCATGTAATTTTAACATCGACAGGGTACCTATCACGCACAGAGGGCTACTCTTCTCTACACTTGAAGAAAAGCTGCGAGTTATCTCCTCATTCTACGGAAACCTGCACCGAGAAAGTGCCCCAGAGAGTGAAAGAGCACAGAAAATGATATCGGCTGTAAGAACTAGAAACAGCGGTTACCAAGGGTCATACCTTGTAATATTTTCTGACATCAACAAGGCAGTATCGCCTCAATATGAAACATTCAGGGAATTTTTCACCTTCGTGTCGAGAGTAGAAGATATACTAGCTGGTCTTAATAATAAAGCCTCAATAAAGTACTAAGGAAATCCGGCGCAATTGTTGCCACAAGTTTAACAATCATCTTCAGCGATTGCATCAACAATGGTTACTTTCCCGAAAGATGGACCAAAGCAATCATATCCTTATTCCTAAACTAAACTGTGACGAAGACTTTAAAAACTTCAGGCCAATCTCTTTGCTTTCCAATATTGGTAAGATTCTGGAAAAAATCATACTACGAAGCTTTGGAGCATGTTCAATGAAGCTTATTCCGGAGTTTCAGCTCTGATTCCAACCCAAAAAATCCAAAGAACATGCCATTATGCTTGTGCACGTCACCGTCGTAAAAAAACTTGCGGAAAAAATAATGCAAAGTCGCATGCGCGCTAGACTTACAAAAAGCGTTTGACTCCATTTGGACTGATGGGCTAAAATTCAAACTCATGAACTTCAACTGTCCCCTGGCCCTCACGCGTATCCTTGACAGCTTCCCACAAATAGATATTTAACAACTGAAATATTCCACCGAACCTCAACACCGATACCTATCCTGTCTAGAGTCCCACAAGGATCCATATTGGGACAAAACCTTTTCAACTTCTTCCTACACAACATCTCACATACCGCCATTACAGACAGACTCCAAAACATCTCCAGTAACCCAAACATCATCATGTACGTAGATGATATTTTAATTCTAGCCAGTCACACTCTTCCCATTTCCGCTATGGAAATGATGCAAAGAGAAGTTGACATTATAGCACGTTATTGAAAGGATTGGGGGCTCCAAATCAACGCTTCTGAATCGGAAATAATATGCTTCCGTAACGCAAGTGGTAAAGAGCACAAACTAGCTGTTCAGCAAAGCAAACTGATAAGGGCAGTTATCGAAGGGGACATGGTGAACTTAAAAGATAACATTAGGTATTTGGGAGTGAGCCTCAACAACAGGTTCAAAATTAGTCCACATGCAAGAAAAGGAATAAACAAAGCCAAAGGAGCTGCTGCATTAATTTCACCCCTCCTATCCTCCAAATCCGTCTTCCCAAATGTGAAACTGCTCATGTATAAAACCCTAATTCGCCCCATCATCACATAATCCTTCCCAGCCTGGCTGACAATTTCACCAACAGTAGCCAAAGAATTGCAAATATTTGAGAAGAGCATACTCCAAAAATGTATATCGAAATACCGACGCCCCAATAAAAAATACTATTAAAAACAGCGTTCTTTACCAAGAAACCAAAGTGACCCCCATCCTGCAAGACCTGGTTGGAACAAGCAAAAAGCGAATAGCTTAATGGCAGATACATGAATCCAATCTAATCCGGGACTTCTTCAATAGTACCCCCACCTCTGAAAACCCATATTATCTCTCTCCAATCAGAATTCTCCAAGACTTCCAGATTAACACCGAACCCCAACCAAGCCCATTAAGGGCTGAATCAGCTTGAATTTCCATCGGGAAAAAATAAAAATAAAATAAACAATGATTAAGAAATCGATTCCGTGTATCCTGAAGATCAGGCCGGTAGAAACTGTGCCCCTTCTGAAACGCAATTTTGGATTTAACGTTGTTTGCCTTACGGTTCATGTGGTCAGCCCATTGCAGCTTCCACAGTCTGGTTGTATCGAATTCACTATTGGTCCCCATCTAGCTTCGCTCCGATTATTTGCCTCAGAACCCGTCACTCAAAGGCGTTCAATATATTTACGGATGCTTGAGTTAGAGTCCATGTCTTACACCCATAGCATAACACAGGTCTTATCATAGATTTGTATGCTTGGAGCTTTGTTTTCCTGTGTATTCAATTGGTCTTCAAAATCGTCACAACTGAATAAATATTTTATTTGCGAGCTGTATTTTTCGGCGTATTCCATCTTTTTCATTAGCGGCTCTCGTTTTCGATATTGCATGTGCCAAGTGTGATATATTGTGTATTTGAGGTATTTTCGATCGACTACGTCATGAATTTTCATTGACTTGTAGCCCTACTAGTTTAGTTTCGCTGACGAGTTTCAAGAAGAGTTCTTAGCCAATTGCTAATGAACATGACCAAATGTTGATGTCGTTCGCATAGGTTATAATTGGCGCAACTTGTATAGTAATCTACGTAATGTATAGACAGGTAGCTTGCCTATGACGTGCTCCAGAGCCAAATGGAATAGCAATTGGGCCAGCCCATCGCCCTTTCTTAGTCTGATATTTGTGTCAAAGGCAATGGTGAGATGGTTATTCCTGTGGACTTGGGAGGTTGTTGACGTCATCCTGATGTTGGTAGGATGAACTAGTTTGGCTGGGATGCCAAAGCGTAGCATTATTTGGTATAGTACGTTACAATCAATACTGACGTATGCTTGCTTGAATTCAGCCAAAATTTGGTGTTCGTCTATGTTGAAGACTCAGCATTTTTCAAGTACCTGCTGGATAGTGAACGGTTGGTCTATCATCGATCTACCTACTCTAAAACCATCTTGATACTCCCCAATAATACTGTTGGCGTTTGATCCGATTTTATTTTCAAAGATCTCTGAAAATATTTTGTACTCTGTATGAGACTATACGCTTGTCAGAGACTATCCGATATGAAGATGCAATCCTCAGTATTCCTCTTCTCTGTACGTGGGCCATGGGTTTTCAGGATACCTCCTTACTGACAGCATCGCTCCATATTTCTGCTCCATACAGTAGCACTGACCCCACATCACCCATCAAGAGGCGTCTTCTTGATGGGCTGGGTCCCCCTACATTGGCCATAAGTCGACTCAGAGCCAATATTCCCGCAGCTTTCTCAGTAGTTGCCCTGATTTGCTCAGAGAAACTCATATTTGAGTCGATCAGTAGCTCCAGGTACTTCATCGCTGACTTCGATTCGATCAGTATGTCTCCAATACTGATCATCTTTACGGTAGGAATTCTCTTTTTTTATCAAGATTGCCACTTTGGTTTTCTCTAGTGCTAAACTGAACTTTTGCGCAGTCATCTAGTCCCTCACTCGGCGCATAAGCCTGCTTAGCCTAAGTTGCGCTTATTCAACAGTGCGTCCAGCGGCCAAAGCCACAAAATCATCCACATAGCCGATCAAGTGTGACTCATCTGGTATCTCCAGTCTTAGTAACCTGTCGTAAAACACGTTCCACAGGTCTGGACCAAGAATAGATCCCTGCGAAACATCCGATGTAACTTCCATCCTCCATTGGCCTTGTGTCGTGTTGTAAAGCAAGCTTCGGTTCTTCAGGGGTCCATCAAAAGCCACATGAGATATTCCTGAACTTGAAAATAGTTTCCAGCGTATCCAGAATATTCACCATTCAAGCGGTGTTGACAGCTTTTCTAATGTCGAGTGTCATCAGCAGAATGCTCAGTCATTTGACACAGCTATCAGCCTCTGCCTTTTGGACTGCGCTCACCATCTCTGCAATGGTACCAATGGTGAAAAGTCCTGCTCTAAAGTCCTAGTGCCGAGGAGATAGGTCCCTAGCAGCATGAATGGCGTCAGTGAACGTTCTCTTGATGAGCTTCTCTCCCACTTTGCCAGCAGAATGTACCATGCATAACGGGCGGTATGCAGACGGGGATCCGGGATTTCCCTTCCCCATACTGATCAGCACATGCCTCATCATCTTCCATCGTATCGGAAAAAACCCATCTCGTTGAAAAGCGTTGAATAAGTTGAGCAGTAAGTCAGGACAGCGGTGGTAGACAAGTTGCAATACCTCAGGCAGGATGCCATCTGGACCTGGAGCCTTACTAGCTTTCAGTTAAAGGGCTGCCTCTTCTAGTTCGGGCTGTATGAAGAGTGGATACTCAACTGCACACTATCTCGTCTATCCTTTCCGGGTCATGTATGCAAGTTTCCGTAGGGCATCAAGCCTCCACATAACTAGCTTGTAGCCAACGATTCTTGTTCACATTGTCCACTAGATCGTGCCAGCAGCGAGGTTGGCTTGTGTTAATCAATTTGTAAGGGTATTTCATGGGCAACCTATATAATGCTACCCAGTTGCATGCCTCATCACGGTTCCTTGCCCCTTGAGCCTCAAGCCGAAGCTTTTGACACTTCCTACACTTTTAAGCGATTTTAGTTTACCACCAGTACACTGGGGGCTTGCCGTGCCGGGGTTTTCGATGGGGCATAAAGCTTTGAAAGCAGTTGTGTTGATGCTCATAGTTGAGTTCATTTTGAGCTGCCAGTTCTTCTGTCCCCTTCGAATCAACCTGCAGCGGGGCACCTGCTTTGAACACCTCGACGAGCCTCTTGAGTCCAACGTTCCGATGTTCCACCGAATTGTAGAAAGCCGAGGGCACAGATGTGGGAGACTATATCACTGGTCTCAAGCAGAATGCACTGATGATAACTGGCTGAGTCGTCCCCTACTTCTCTCCAATTATCAGGTATGGTTGCTTCAAAGCCAATACTACGGAAAGTCAGCGTACTTCCGGTGCTTAGTACGATGAGCGTTATACTTTCCACCATTTCTAGGATACGTTTTCCCCACGGATCTCTTTGAGGCATCCCTATTTAATCGCTTTAACGTTGAATTTCCCCCAAACAAGCACATTGCCATCTGCATTCGAGACAGCGCACTCCAAAGCATTAAGCTTGGCTTAAAAAGATAATATCGATTGGTTTGGCGTTAGGTACGTACTAAAGAAGGTGGGTCCTGATCACCGAACCCACACAAAACCATCACCCTTCGCCTGGAAATCACTATTCCGAACCCAGATGGCGGCCAATACCAGTTTCATCAAGATACCATGATGCCGAAATTTTATCGTGGTGTTGTTCACTCAGGAGCATAAAGTTGGTTTTCATGTTCCTCGCAAACTGATCAAGCAGCTTTTGAGCGGTTGAACTGCAATGTAGGTTGAGTTGCAGGATATGGGTCATCAAAGCTCTGATTTTGCCTTCGCTAGGGCTTCCTGCAAAGCCCAACATTTCCCTGATATTACAATGAATAAAGTGCGCCTCTTTTGTACACTCTTTCCTTTTATGTCCCATTTCACCACATTTGTAACATAAGGAACTCCTATTGGGTCGTTTGCATACTTGTCTGGTGCTGCTCTTCGCCGTATCCTTTAGACAACCCACCCGATTCTTACGTTGCTCTTATTCAGAAATTGCCTGGCGTCTTTTTGGTCAAGTCAATGATGACTATGCCTCCCTTTGGTTTTTTGGTGTCAGCCTCGCTTTGATCCTGCTTACGCTAGGTAACTCCCTTATGATGGCCTCTTCTACCTCAGCCAGATCCATGACGCACAACGTCTCTTATTTTGATCGTTGCCATCGGCTTGAGCGAGGCTATTGTTGCGCTTTTACCGAGGACTCCCTTTTGCCGGCCTCTGCTTTAAATTCAACCAGTATGTCGACCGATCACGTTAGTCGTAGTGCTTTAATGGCGGTGTTTGTGTCGTCAGGCCTTACACTTCCCTAATTTCCTGCAGCACCTCCGCGTAGGAGAGACTATCTTGTGACTTAACGGGCAGTGGCTGCCACCGGGGCTTCTTACTCTCCTGTATCGCATCAGATCTTTTTATTTGTTGGGTGTCCGTGCAAACTTTTTTCGGGTACTTTTTGAAGGAGTTTTTTTCCAGTTTTCTTCGCTCCTTTTATCAGCATTGTCTGAAACCCTTGATCTAGTCTTCTGCGCCCATCAAGTGTCTCTTCTGTTCTTCTTTTATCCCGATCTCCTTTGATTGGGCTAGACGCCATTCTTTTATTGATGGTTGATAATCGAGAGTCGAGCTACCGCACGTGCCCTTTAGACTAAGCCCTCAGTGCTTCTTTAGTCTTATGCTTTTCTTCGTTCTTTTGGTCCTCTTTGGCCTTTGACTATCTCCTTGAATAATGCCCTATGTGGTCCTCCAGTCCCAACCTTTACTCCTTTGTTGATTTATGGCGTGCCAAATGCAAAATGTATTCTTTTTAGAACATGTCCCGCTTTTTGGATTAGACTTTCCTCTTGATTTCGCTGGGACACAATTTTACTTTGCAACCACCTTTCTTGGGAGAGGTTATCGGCTTCCATTCCCGAGTACAGTACACGTACATCCGGTACATTTGCGACGGTGGCAATGTAATCACCCACCGGCGCTTTATTGTCTGGTCACTTCTGTCTTTCCTGGCCGTACTCTCTTTGTGGACTTCATGAAGATTCGTTATTATTGCGGGGCTTACAACCCTTGCTTCAGTCACTTCGGTAGCAATTGCAGCAGTGACCATCGAACTCTCGATGTTTTTTACATTTTCCTCCACCGCTCGAACATCTGGCGCATCCTGCAAAATTTTCTACCTTCACTTTTGATGACGCTCTGTCGTTCGCATTATTTTTTTGCTGCACCCGAGCGCCGCAGAAGTCTCAGTCTGGACAGCACTGTCTGATAATCTTCGTTTTTCTTCCGTCTTCACTGTCATTGCATTCATTGTCATTTTTGTCATCGTTAGTACCACTCCCGATGTGCTGTTAACATTGTGGCCCAGCCACTGGTTGCGTCGACATTATTGTAATTTTTGCTTTCTTTTTTGGGTTTTTTGATCTTTGATAAGGGTTTTCAGTAGTTCCAGTTTTATTGGGTCCCCCCCTCCGAGCCGCTTGCTCCGTTTGAGTGTGAAGTCACCTTTTCGGTCCTATGAAGCAGATAGGCAATGCAAGGGTAGGTACAAGCCTTAAAGGGGCCAAGTGGCCAGAGCCTGACCAGCTCTTATCGGGAGTCCATCTCAACCGAACCTACACCACCAACCGAATGGTGCAAACGTTGAACATACTTCGAGGCCTGCCAAGGTTTTACTGGGACGGAGATGGTATAATAGTTGAATTAGAGCCGTTCCCGCACAAGTTCAACCTCGGCGCTACCGTGCAAAGTAACTAGGTCCAAGCCATCATATCCGCCAGCGAAAAGCATCAATTCCAGTTCGTTGTTCAAATCGTCGTTCAGATTCAGTCAGGGTCGTTACTTGTCACCCCAGGAGGGAATAATGTAATAGATTTAAAATTCAATAATATCCTGAAAAATGATAATGAAATATTTGGCGTTATTGAAAGGGGTACCGATTAATTCATGCGGTTTTCTAACCGATGGCGCAACTTGATTTTTAATCCAGTGATTCAACTTTCCAAATATGTGTTAGAAGGCTACTGTTATAAGTTTCAGAATCAGTACGTGTCATTTAGCTGAAGCGTAAACAACAATACTTTTTTAACTTTGAAAATGTCGAATTTTTGCCGAATAAAGTGTTTTTGCCGGAAGCACATCTTCATTGAAGAAAAAGGCTGTCAAAAGTCATCGTATTTTGGTTAAAGTGCATGGTCGGCATGTTCTGCCAGAAGTAGTTTGCATGGTTTGAAAGTGGCAATTTCGACTTGGAGGACGATGAACAGCCCGGACAGCCAAAAAAGTTTAAAGATCACAAACTGGAGACATTGTTCAACCAAGATCCATTCCAAGCTTGCAAAATCACTTGGCGTCGCTCAACAAACTATTTCCGATCGTCTAAAAGCAATTTTTCACAATAAAGCTTCAATTTTTGAAAAAACGCATGCATTAACCGGTACCCCTATTCAGAATTGTAAAAAAATCAAATCAGTTTGTAAAACCAACGAGATCACAAATATAAGAACACTTCCTACATTCCGAATTTACTAAGAAGTGTCATGACTGTGTTGTAACCGTACCACCAGCTAGCGCTTACCAATGATAGAAGAAGTCACCCCAGGCACCATCTTGTTGAACCAATATATGGGAATGATTGAAGCAGAACAATCAGCTCATGAATTAAATGGGACATATCTGCTGAAGATACTGAGCAACAGCATGATGATCAACGGATGGGCCTATATCAATAGTAAAACAACTCCTTTGAATGCCTTACCACCTATATTTCAATCCTTTCCAGAAATGAAAGTATACAAGTAGGTACTTTTAGTGGAGCTAATGAAAAATTTACATTAGGATTATAAACTCACGATGTTAATTGTAACAAAAAGTTTTCGGAGAATTATGTTAAAATTTTTTACTATGATAGAAGAATCTGTGATAATTATGTGTAAAACAAAATATCGCCCAGAGAAACAAATCCAACAGAGTCAAATCACATGATCGTGGCAGCCAATTAACATCACCATAACGTGAGATAACACGGCCATTGAATTTATCGCGCAAAAGAGTCATTGTTCCGTTGGCTGCGTGGTAAGTGACACCATTCTATTGGAATTACATATCGTTTAGATCCATAACCTCAATTTCTGGCCACAAGAAGTCCGTTTTCATCTCGTAATAGCGAACACCATTCACGATAACTGCTTGGCCATCCGCATTTTCAAAGAAGTACGGTCCGACAATGCCGCCAGCCTATCAACCGTACCAAACAGTCACTCTTTGTGGATGCATTGGCTTTTCAACAATCACTCGTGGATTTTCATTTGCCCATATGCGGCAATTCTGCTTGTTAACGAATCCAGTGAGGTGAGCGTGTGCCTCGTCACTGAAGATGACTTTCTTCGTAAAGTCACTATTCCCTTCTGTCTTTTGAACCAACCATTCAGCGTAATGCCAACGCTTGAAATGGCCAGTAGCCTTCAGCTCTTGGGTCAACTGAACCTTGTCAGCATGTAAATTCAAATCTTTATTCAAATTTCGCATCAGTGATGTTCGTGAGATATTCAATTGTTGGGCACGACGATGAGTCGAGGTTGACGGCTCTTCTGCCATACTATCACGAACAACAGCAATGTTTTCCGCAGAACGAACTGAGCATATACCGATGATTTCATTGCCGACACATTTGGTCGGTCATGCTGATAAAAAAAATCACGAAGTGCACGAAATGCATTTTAATTTGAACGCCCATTTTCGTAAGAGGTTTCAACCACCTCAACGCGTTACTCAATTGTGAACCTCTCCATGGTTGAATTTTTCAAACACTGAAACCAAGAAATGTCAAATTAAGTTGGGTGAAAAGCTTGACGTTAAGGTGTGACTCACAATTAACATCGTGCATTATGATTGAACCACCCTTCACTAGCAAAATTCAGCTGATATGAACTGAAATAATCACCTATCAATTAGCAACCTACGTCATACTTACAGTTATTGGACTTTATCTTTAGGTACTCATCATTTCGGAACTAATTACAAATTTCAATACAAAACCTACCAGCAACGAAATTGAGGTCAAAAAGTTTCAGAGCCACCATCATCCCTTCCATCATAAGAATCTGTCCCACAAACATAAAAAATGTCAGCTTCAACAAGGGGGATCGCATATAAAGGTGGACGAGTTAGCACCTTCTCACGATGCAAAACTGCTGATGATAAGGCCGCATCGCCAACATGCAATTAGATCATCATGGAACTCCATAATTCTATGGGAATAGCAAATTGCCATCGCTGCAGTTTTACAAGTAAGCTAAGCTAGAAACAATTGTTAATTGTCCAGATCCTTTGTAACTTAAGTCGCGATCAGTAAATATGGGCCTTGTCCTTAATTATATATTTTTAGGCTTTTGTACTAAAATACAAAACCCTATTGCAATCACGACCTGTGTCCGTCCGTCTGTCTGTATGTCACAGCACTTTTTCTCCTAACTGTAGAAACTACAGCAAAGAATTCCTGGAAAGGTTGGAAGTGGTGACTTCTTGAAAGTTTTGGGGAGGAAAAAATTTTTCAAAGTGGCTTAAGGGGAGTCTCTCCATATAGGGAGGTGAAAATTTTTTCACCATCGGTAGTCGAGTAGGGTGCCATTGGAAAGATCTTGATGAGATCTTTTCAAAACAAGTCTTAAAATTGCCTTATCGGTACCGCGGGGGCAGGGGAAGGGGAAATATAAGAACTTTTTGCGTACCCCTCCCTCGCGATTGGACACGTTTCATCTGAAAAATCTGAAGAAAATCATGGATGTAGACCTTTATGAGCACAACAACAATAAATACATGAGAAGTCGAAATTCACTGAACTTTGTTAGTAATAGTATGATTTATCGATTTTATATTTTCTTGAATAAAATCTTAACGGTATCCTTAAATTCAATAAAATTTAGTTCACAGATCATTATTGTTCTTTCCTGAAAATTTCATAAAGATCGAAGGGTATTTAACGAAGTAATAGCGATTTGAATTTTCCTGTATTATTATGGAACAATATGCGCTGTATTATTATGGAAACATATGGCTATGGAACAATATACGCTTTTTACGACTCTCACACTACATCTTGGCTAGGATTTGCATGAAAATTTCAGGAATGATAGGTATCATGAATATCTTTGAAGGTCGGTTCAGCTTGTGATATCAGTAATCGTAAGACAAAATGGTGGCTGTTTTATATGCGAAGATTGAATAATTTTGAGTTATTTTTCCCCAACTTCAACGTTTAAGGTGCATGCCTTGAACACTTGATTCAGCTCAATGAATAACTGAAGATGAGTACCTACAATTAATATGTGAAACAAGTCGAGGAGGTATTAGAGAGCTCCTTGCAAAATGGCTTTATAACCATTCTTGCATTCAAAAAAATTGGCCATTGCAGTACAGGGGAGTGGCCCCTGAAAAAAATTTCATCAAAGGTAGCTGATATGAGTATCAAATGAAAGTATAAGTTAATTAAATGATATAAAAAATTTATTTTTTAAAAAATAGATCTTTATTCCTTGAGAGTTAACAATAGACTGTCTATTCTAATTTACATTTTAACTGAACAAAATGATGAGCTGCAACGTGACGTGCCGGATACTTGCCAGACGGATTCGTCAGGTTTCAGCTGCAATTGGATCGCGCATTACCTTTCAGGTGTAATGGAATCATTAGCGATTTCGTGGGAACGACCGTTGAAAGATGAATTTTGCTGTTTCGATGAATTTTGCTGTTTCGCGTGTCTGTTCGGAATTTTAGGAATTTCATGGAAAATATGGAAATAGACTTATGGATTTTGCTCTTTTACTTGATTTATGTGGTTCGTTCCTTAACTCTTCCCCCCTTAAGTTGAATGCCCTCATTCAGCCTTAAAATTGTGGAATCCTGTAGATGCTGTGTGATTTTTTTAATTTCGCTGTGCGATTTTCCGAAAGGCATGATGAAGCTGATGAAACTATTGGTTCGGGCTCTCTTGAGGATGATTCGGCTGCAGGTTTCGTGTTTGAGTCTGAATTTTCGGTGGTAGCTTGAGCCACTTGGGTGATCAATTTCGATTTTGGTTTCTGTTTTGTGTAGGCTAATATTTTCAATGATATGAAGATTATAATCAAAGCTGTTATTGAGCTGTAAATAATCCATCGGTCTGTTTTTTTGTTCATCTCAATCAGATTTATCTGTTTTGTGTTATTAATTTGCATTTCCTTAATTAATTCGAGGGAGAGTATTTCAAGTATCTCGTCCTGTTTTACGTCGATATGTAGCAAGGGTGGTAGCAGCTGTACGTTCGATATACCCATTGATTTGTAAGTCTGGTTGTTAACTTCGACGGGCACGTTCTCATGTTTGATTATAAAACTTCCAATAAGGTATTGGGATGATCCGTTGATAACGATTTCTCCGCTGAAGCTGTTGAGGAGCAAGGTATCCGTAGCAATTTCTTCCACGATTGGAATATGATGGGCATTTGTCATGTTGCATTTAGCTTTTTTGCTTTTGAAAAGGAAGGGGATACAGTTTGAGTGGCTAATGTTTTTAATATCCTGGGATTTACATACAGAAAGTTCATTGAAATTTTTACATTTTCCTACTAAGCCGAAGTAATCATTGTTGTTTTTAAGAATATATTCATAGTCAATTTTAATTATGGAATTCATTTTTTTTAATGGTTTTATAAGGAAACGTTCGTAGATAGCTTCATAAGTGGTTGGACAATCTACTATATAGAAAAAATGTGTTAAATTTTGAAAGATTTTTACATCAGAAAATTCCAAGGCTTCTTCTACATGAATGTGGTTATTACTGTAGGTATTTATAATTTCGTCTATTTCATACTTTGAAAGGATGTTCGAGTTTACCAGGTTAACTTTTGCTAATCTTATGGATTCAACTATATTTGACAATTCTTCTTTTACAATTCGTAATTTATATTCTGTACTTAAAGCTAGAGTAGTTTCGAAAACTTTATCCTTTTTTAAGACATTTAAAATTTCATCAGTTACATTAGTGATTTGATTAATTCTTTCATTGTATTCTTTATTAATGAGCACTTGTTTGTTATTATTATCCAACAGCTCATTCATTTTTCCCGTTAATAAAACAAGATTATCATGGTCGGGGTTTCCTGCAATGAATTTCCATGCGGATCCAATAAAATTTAAAGATCTTTTTGTTTTCTTTGGCCGAAATTTAATATTATCCAAAAGGTTCTTTGTTTGCGATACTTCGTGAGAAAGTAGTGGGAAAAATGGGTTGGATTTTGGGATATGGTCGGCAAGAAGGGCAGAAACATTATTAAGGAAATTATGGTATTGATCTATTTGAAGTATGTGCACAAGTTTGAAGCTTCCATTCTGGATTTTCGCAGTGCCTGTTTTGAGTGTTGCAATTTGAGAATTTGAGTAGTCTATAATCTGGATATTTGCGTCGATCAGACTGGATGAAAACCTGAAAAGAGAATCAGTTTCTTATGTCACTCTTGTGTATGGTTCGGCCGGTTTCAGTTAGAATGGTAGTTGGTCTATTTTCCTTTACTATTTCCTTTTTGTACCTAGTAGTTAATTTTGATTCTTTGCGCTTATTTATCTTTATGTATACTTCCTGGCCTATTTCATAATCTTTTATGGGTTGCCTATCCTTGTTATGGGAATTTAAATCCCGAGCTTGTTTATTTTTGATTGTTTCTATATTTTCCCTGCGAGACTTTTCTAATTGCTCGGGACTTGTGGAAACTATTCTACCGTAAAAAACTTCTATAGGCTTCTTACCAGTTGTCGAATGAATGCTGTAGTTATATTCGTATACTGATCTTTCCAAGAGTTCTTGGAAATTCCTATGAGTGCCATCGGTTTTGAGGCACCGCATTATCTCGGACAGGGTTGAGTGAAATCTTTCAACCTGTCCGTTGACTTCACTCTTATAAGATGGTGTTTTGTAGATGGTAATATTTAGCTGGTCCTGCATCATGAAGAGAATAGATGCTGAATTCAATGATTTTTCACCATCAATCACAATTGCCTTGGGGACACTGTAAAAAAGTAAGAGCTCTCGGAGTGGGTCGCGTACATCTTCTATTGCTCTAGACTTCAGCTGTCTGGCTTGTGCAAATTTAGTAAATTTGTCCACGGCTGTTAGTATGAGATGCCCTTCCGTTGAATATATATCGACGTGAAGGATGTGACCCGGGAATTCAGGGATAGGAGTTGCGAAGAGTACAGGATTGTTAGGATGGCGATCATATTTGTTTTCCTTGCAAATATGGCACTGTTTCACCATCCGCTTAATTTTTGCATTCATTTTAGGAAAATACAATTGCTCGATTATTTGCAATTGGTTCTCCTTTGCATTCCTGTGTGCTCTTTTATGGAATTTCAGAATGATTTCTTCTTGTTCACATTCGGTCAAGACATTCTGTACTTCCTTCTGAGTGAACCGTGCCCGGTAATTTTGAAAATATAATGGATACAATTCTTGAATAATTCCCATGACTTCCTCCGGTGCCTTAATACCATTGATGACATTAGGATGAAGATACCGTTTCAAAATACCAATGATATTTTCTCTGGTGTACTGAGGCTCAATATAAGTGTGCCTGAAATAATTTGGGAATGGTTTTTCCAATTGGTAGCTTGTCTCGTCTCCGATTTTCAAAATAATCTGTATTCGAAATGCATTGAGCGGGGTTTCAACGGAAGGTATCAGATTTTGTGACGAACTTTCGTCACTGTGAGCGGAAGCGGTCAAAGAATGCAATTCTGCTCCTAAAAAATGAATATTTTGGGTGCTTTCGTCTTCTTCAACTAAGTCTGGTTCTTGGCAGTAGCTTTCAGGATCAGCCAGATTTCCTTCGGGTCTAATGTAATCGAAAATATCTTCCTCGTTCCCTTCCTCTCCTCTATTGAGTGCTTCATTATATTCGGCCAACTCGTTTTTAGCATCAATGTGGAATGACCGTTGCTGCTTTTGTGGATGGGGTGCCTGGAAAGGAGTTACCCGTTTAGGAGCAAACATTGGTCGAGGTGGAGGTCTATTCTGGTAGTTAACCATTCGAGAGTGTATGGAATGGTCTACGTCCATGGGTTCAGGACGTGGTTGTGGTTTCGGAAACATTCTTGGAGGAGCCGGTGCCTGATATTGCACTGGGTATTGGTTTCGGAAGAATTGATTTGAAGGGAAAAAGTTTTGTTGAGGCTGTTGTCGCATTAAATTATAGTTCTGGTATGGACGTTGCACATTTTGGTGAGATATATGCATAAAATCAGGAGGATGAACATTTCTAGGCGCAGGAATGGGTTTGTGCCTGGGTGGTACCGGTGGGGGTAGGTTATTGCTAAGGCGACGTGCCATGCTATTATTATTATTAGCATGTTGTGCCCTATAGTTAATATTCTCCATTTTAAGGCATAAGCGAAGGGCTTGTGGGAGATCAGTGGGCTCTTTCATACTAAGAAGCCTTGGTAAGTCACCAGTAAGGCCCCTTATAAAGGTATCTAAGGCTTTGTCTCTATAAGAGTGAACTAAGATATTCATAGCCTCTGTTCCTATCTCCAAGCTGGAAATCTTATTAAGAATAAGGGACAAATGATGGTAAACTGTTTGATAAAATTGATGCACGCTATCGTTGCCTTGGACAAGACAGGTCATTTGGTACTCGAGAGTCCCCAAATCCCTTTTGTCCGCATAATGTAGTGTCAAACAGCGTGATATTCGTTCCCAGTTAAGGGGAGTGTTATAAGACTCTAAGACCGTGTCGGCTTGACCAACAATTTTGTTACGAATCACGTTTAATATTCCGTAGTATTTAGCAGATCCTGAAAGGTGAGAATATATGCTCAGAACCCTATCTACACTCTTTTTCCAGGAACTGAATTCCCCAGCCTGTCCAGAAAATTCACGTAAACTTTTCACAATATCTGGGATCTTATCTAGATCAGTTAAGTTCCCTAGTTGGTCTTCATTTATTCTCTGATCCACTTCGAGGTTCAAGTTAATTTCCGGCGTAAGTAGTTGCTGCACCAGGCGTGGTACTTCTCTTGCCAGAATACCTGTGATCACTTCTTCCATATTAATTTGTGAATTTTCCACTCTTTGATCCGGTATTGGAGGGTTTTCAGGAAGTTGAGGATTCACCTCTTCCTCTGGAACCCTTTGAAGCCTAGCTGGCATAATCAAATTTTCCCGACGGGACATAATGATAGTATAAGGGATAAAAGTTAGGTTTGGGAACTATCGCAACTAAAATCTTGAGGCTACTTACAATTTTTTCCGCATGAAAATGTATATCTTCTCACTGTCACTTAAAATCCTTCGACCACAATTAATTACTCTTAAATTTTTCCTCACTAATGGAGATTTAATTTTCCACACAAATATAATTTTTCATTAATATTTAACCTTCACTCTATTTGTATTCGACTAATTTGTTACGATTCTTAAACTTTTCTCACTAATGGAAATTCAATTTTCTACACAAATATAATTTTTCATAAATATTTCATTTCACTTTATTTTTAATCGACTAATTTGTTACTAAACTTCGAATTCAAATTCACATTAACTTTATCATTAGCTTACATTAGAATTAACACTAGGATTTCCATCGCGAAGCGGCTGTCGGGGTACGTCCGACTCCTTTTTATTCGTTGATTACTCGGGGGCCTCGTTTCTTCGCGATACGTGGTTAGGTGACCTGCGACGTCCCTTAGCCTTTCGTGTCTTAAATTCAACTTTCGGACGGTTTCCGTGAATTCTTAAGGATTTAATAAACCGAACCTTTCGTTGATGTGCGACTACTTTCGGTTAATACGACATGCAGGTCCCTGCTCGGGCGCCAGTTAATTAAATGATATAAAAAATTTATTTTTTAAAAAATAGATCTTTATTCCTTGAGAGTTAACAATAGACTGTCTATTCTAATTTACATTTTAACTGAACAAAATGATGAGCTGCAACGTGACGTGCCGGATACTTGCCAGATGGATTCGTCAGGTTTCAGCTGCAATTGGATCGCGCATTACCTTTCAGGTGTAATGGAATCATTAGCAATTTCGTGGGAACGACCGTTGAAAGATGAATTTTGCTGTTTCGATGAATTTTGCTGTTTCGCGTGTCTGTTCGGAATTTTAGGAATTTCATGGAAAATATGGAAATAGACTTATGGATTTTGCTCTTTCACTTGATTTATGTGGTTCGTTCCTTAACTTATATTATGGGAGCTTTTCAAAACAGTTCTTAAACTGGCAGTTTTTGCTTCAGTGGGGCACAGGGGGGCGGCGGAAATACATGAAAAATGTGTTTCCTATCTGTGATCTAAAGACTGAAAAAAATTCTCAAGTGAGATATGTATGGGTATAACAATAACAAATACCTCAGAAGTCATAATTTGTTAAACTTTGTTAATAATAGTATGATCTTCAAATTTCATGTTTTCTACGATAAAATCGTCTTCTATGTACATGTTGCTTGATTTTATTCGTTGCTAGTGACTGCATTTTGAAAGTTGAGTACAAAGCCCTTCTGACTTGAGCGCAGGTCTGTCTACCCAACTTGTTTTACATAGACCCGCGTTTAAATTATTAACATGATGTTTCATGGTTTAACGGCTTATATTTTTCCACTTACGTACATGTATAATTTTGATTAGTTACACTTTATATTTTCTACGTCTCATTCTGTTCGACAATTTTTTATTTGATCCTCTTTTGATAAGTTTCGGACGCTTTGGTGCATTTCGATAATATCTGTTTACAATGTTAATTCTATTCCCGTTAGCTGTTGCAGCATTTGTAGCTGCTCCGGTATTTCCACCTGTTCCCGTGTTACCTGTTCCCGTGTTACCTGTTCCCGTGTTACCTGTTCCTGCACCCGTTCCTGCACCTGTTCCCGCTCCTGTTCCTGCTCCTGTTCCTGCACCTGTTCCCGCTCCTGTTCCTGTTCCCGTTCCTGGGCTGGTTGCTGTAGGACTAGTGCCCGTTCCAGTAGGAGAATTGGTACCTGTTCCAGTACCTGTTCCAGTTCCACCACCAGTACCGGTGCCAGTACCAGTACCTGTTCCAGTAACTGTCTGTGTTCCCGTTGCTGCCGTTCCTGGTGAGCCTGTCAAGGTACCTGTGATCGAGCCTGTTAGGGTGGGGGCTACGGTCGTTGTTGTGGAAGTCAATAATAATTGTTTTAAATTAAATAGAGCGGTTAAAAGTGTACGGGAGGACTCAGCGGTCACATTGTGTTCAATTTTTCCATCAGTCGAACGGCCTAAATTGACTTTCACTATTTTGTATTGAGCTAGAAGTAAAGGAATTTTAAAAAGAATAAATTACAAACATACGTCTTTAAACCTACCCCCTGATGCGTTTAAAGCCAACAGCATCACTACTATCGGAGTAAAGAGATTCCTCATTCTGGTATTGAGCTTTAAGCTCAAATGTCCTTTTTGGTGCAAATGTAACTATACTATAGTTTGGCGTGTTGAAGCTGTCTGCTGTTTGACACTGTCAAGATTTTAACAACCACGAACCTTTTTATTTGCTTTTCGAATAAAAGTGACCTGCAAAATTTCAGATTAGCTCGGAATATGATAAATAACATTACGAGAAAACACTCCCATTCGCTTTTCTCCAGCGAGAAAACGGGACTCCTAGCCAATGAACAATTCGTTCCATTCTCCACAATATTCAATTCCCAAACTCGCATTTGAATTCATTTTGCAAAGTCTGCGGAATCAAGAAACCATTTCCACTAAACCTGATTCAAATAAACCTGCCATGACTGCATCATATGATACTGAAAATATATCAAAGCATATTTTGGCAATTAACGGTTTAACTACACATTATCAAATGAAGACTAATTACGAGAGGTCTTTGGAACGTGACACCAGAAACGCAAAATCTAATATTTGTTGGCATTCATCTAAAAGTATGTCTTGGTCGCGAAGGTTTTCGAGAATACTCCCCTAGGCCAAGTTCTATTCAATCAAAATTATTTACCTAGTCCGTACTTGCCGTTTGCTCATAAGTGAAGCATTTGATACATGTGTCGCGAAATGATCACTAGCCAACAATAGTTTCGAAAGCTATTATATCTCCAGTAAAAGCGAGATCTTCAGTCAAGCCTCTAAGACGATTCCCTCATCTTTTCTGATCAACCATCATTAGTGTGCATACGTTAGCATGTGATTCTTTTGCGGGCTATTCCAGTTACTAGGAGTATGTATAATTTTTAACAGTACACTAACGGGCGTAGGGTAAAATTCAAGAAATTTGGGCTAATGGTTTCACCTTATTATTGTTACAGGTGTGCGATTCTAATGGGATTAGGTCATTGGAAAGGAATTTGAGGTAAGGCCAGTTATAAATTATTAGTCACCAAAAATCTTTGATGTAGCTCTAACGCATATCACATGCACGATAAGTCACACAGATAATTAATTGGTCAGAAGTCATTGGATTCCATATAAAATCAGTTACATGCAGGTATTACCGGCTCTTGGGAGTGAATTGGCGAATATTTCATGCTAAATGAAAAATTAGTACGTGCTTCGTCAAACTTGCCCCTCAAACTTTTGTTTTTCATTCAAAAAAAAAACTCCGAAAAATTGCAAAGTACTGAAATTAGAATTTCCTACTTAAAAAATCAAAAAACTAAAACTGACATAAAAAAGGCGGCAAAATTTGAGATAAACTGCATTTATTCGATACCATACCGGGTTGTACGCGTTTCATTCAGAGAGTTTCTGATAAGTCTATGAAGTTTGTTTCAGCCTTTTAATGCCATTGTTGTTTTTTTCTTTTTAAGTTTTAATTTTTCACGCTATAATATTCTTATTCTTCTTTATAGCCCTACAGCCCCTTTCTGGCCTTCGCTTAGAGATAGTTAGAGTATCTCATTGTCATGATCGAATCTATCGGCACTCCACAAGGTGATATGATCATTATCACGCGTTGGCGTGTGTCCGTCCATCCAGCTGCGATACGTTCTGGTTTTAAACCAGCACGTATCATATCCGAAGATCCACTTGAACTAAATCTCGTTGACGCCAACGAGACTTGAACCAGAGACCTTCGGCTTACGGGCTTAGTGCTCTAACCACTAACCCACGCGGACTACTGCTTAATGCTCTTATACTAACATTTATTTAAAACTCAAAGGCAACAATTACTTGCGATACAAAAGATAACTAAAAGATGATGCAATTTTAGACGACGCGTGTGTGTTGATTGATGGCTCGAATTGGAATGACGTGAGTTGAATGGCTTTAATCTGTACAGTGCTTATTTATTTATTTATTTAATGATGCCATTTTACAGATATATGAATCCACTTACAAAATAGGTAATGAAATATAATATAATATAATACATGCAACAAAAAAAAAACAAAGTGAGCAACTTGAAATAAGAAAAAAAGCAAGAATACAAAATGCTAATAAACTATTAGAAGCTAAGGAGAATATTATGTAATATGCTTTTAAAAGCGTTTAAGGAATGCGGCAGGGGATCCAGCTGGAGCTCATTGTAACGACGTGATACGCGGGCTAAAAACGAATGAAAATAAATATTGGTACGAGCAAAGGGCACAATGAATATGTCAGTTGAACGCGTTTTACAGGTGGGAAGTATATAAAGCCTTTCCCCAATGATTGGATGAAATAATACATTGATAAAATTTAAACAAGTTACACTGGTCTAAGAGTTCTCTCCTTTTTTTGAGTGATGGAATGTTGAGGAACTGTAAGCGCTCACCGTAGGAGCTGTTAGGGAGGTTATATTTGTAGAATATAGAACGTGTGAATTTACGCTGCACATTTTCAACAGGATCCGATAGATTAGTATAGTGAGGAGACCATACTTGGGTGACATACTCAAGAATTGACTGAGCTAGGAGTAAAAATAGATGGACACTGGTTGAAATTTTAAAAGACTTGCAGGAGGATCGTAAAATAAAACCACCGACACGTGAAGCTCTAGTGGTAATGCATGAAACATGGATGTTAAATTTCAAACCTTGGTCACATACTACTCCCAAATCTTTGAATTTGTCCACAAGTGCGAGCAGCGGTCCATCAATCCGGTATTTATATAAAACCGGATTAACTTTGCTGGTGAATCTAATGTGACAACTTTTTGAAATATTAAGAGAAAGTAAATTATCTTGACACCAATTTTCGAGATTGTCAAGATCATTTTGAAGGTATGAGCAGTCTTTGCTGGATTTAATGGACCGATAAGTTTTTAAATCATCAGCATAAAGAAGACAATTAGACGACAGGCGTTGGGGAAGATCAGTAATGAAAATGTTGAATAACAAAGGGCCTGAAATTGATCATTGAGGAACACCAGATTTACGGCTAAATGAGGCCATGTAACGTTGCCAGGAGTGATGAGATAAGAAGGATAAGATCCAAGAGAGGATTGGATTGGAAACGCCGAACGATCGGAGTTTGTTAGCCAAAAGTCCGTGATCAACACTGTCAAAGGCTTTAGCAAAATTGGTGTATATGACATCAACTTGTTGGCTCTTGTCAAAAGTGAGAGAGATGGTATTCGTAAATTGTAACAAATTAGTTACTGTCGAACGACCTTTAATGAAGCTGTGATGTTCATTTGCAAACAGGATACTGATGCCATAATACATTCTGTTGTGCACAATCCGCTCAAGGAGCTTGCTGAAATAAGACAGCAAAGAAATTGAACGACAGTTCAAGAGCTCCGGTCTTATGGATCGGAAATATGTTAGCATGCTTCCTGACGTTGGGAAGGAAGAAAGGCTCATGTAGAAAATATCGGCTCATATTGAAAATATCGGTATTGGGGTAGATAATGAAGCAGATTTGGTATTCCATCAGGCCCCGGACCACCATTAATGTCAAAAGTGAGCAGCACATTTTCAATTTCTGATGGAGAGGTCACGATAGAATACACAATAGGGGAAGGAGAAGGACACGATGCGTATCTGATGTTGTTTGAAACCTTAAATGTGGACGAAAAAAATTGAGGGAGAAGGTCATAGATAGCTTGCTTATCAGAAGCTTGGCAGTTATGCCGTGAGAAGATATTCGGGTTATGGGATGTTGTTTTCAGAGAATGTATGTATGTCCAAAAGGGCTTTTTTGTGGTAGAGAGGCGAATGCCCATTTACGCATAGAGTGTAGGACTCCCGTGCTCGTAAGAAGGCAACTGGGCTACACACTAAACACCTCCCCTGTCAACCTGAGCCTGGAACCGTTTGAAAATTTACTTCGGGCCAGGTCTCGTTTTGTTACGCCGTGAGGTGCCTTCAAGCTGGGGGATCCCTCTTCTGGTGGAAGGAGAGAGGGGAAGAGGAAGTGCTAGAAAAGCGATCCCCCAGCCACAATGCCCCTGGCAGCTATGAGTTCCTTTTATCTTCTAGGACTGCCCGAACATAGTGTGCCACCTGGTTCTATTCGTCCAACGATTCGAGCATCACCGTGACTATATTATCCCGGATGAGCTCCCCCGCTTCCCTCTAGAGGGCCTGACTAATTTTATGCCCACTAAAAATGTTTGGCAGGCATTGTCCATTGTCAGTTAAAAGTCAGTCTCACAGTGTCTTCGATTTAGCCACGGTCTCACATCCGGGATGAGGCACGCACTTCACCTTTCCTTCGTGCAATTCTCCCAAGACTACTGCCAATCGTTAAGTGAGCACTGTTTCTTTTCGCAAAGAACCATCTTCCTCACATCCTCCTGTCGGCACAGGTAAATAGCATGGTGCTCCCTAGCAAAGAGGTCGACAGGTATAACGCCTGCAATGACTTTCACTGCCAAATCAGAGACTGTCGGATACGAAGATGCAATTCTCAGTGCTCCTCTTCTCTGTACCTATGCCAGGCGTTTTCAGAAAACCTCCTTACTGAAAGCGTTACCCCATACTTCTGCTCCGAACAGTAGCACTGACCCTACAGCGCTCATCAAGAGGCATCTTCTTGTTGGGCTGGGTGCCCCCACGTTGGTCATAAGTCGACTCATAGCCGATACTCCTGAAGTAGCGTTCTAAGCTGTTGGCCTGGTTTGCTCAGAGAAACTGATCTTCGAGTCGATCAGTAGCCCCAGGTACTTCACTGCTGACTTTGATTCGATTTGCATGTCTCCAATACTGATCATCCTTACTCTAGGGACTCTCTTTTTTGTCAAGACGATCACTTTGGTTTTCTCCAATGCTAAAGCGAACCCACGAGCAATCATCCAGTCCTTCACTCGGCGCATTAGCATACCTAGCCTAAGCTAAGCCTGTTCAATGGTGCGCCCGGTGACCAGAGCTGCAACATCATCTGCATAGCCGACCAAGCGCGACTCATCTGGCATCCCGAGCCTCAGTAGCCCGTCGTAAGACATGTTCCAGAGTTCGGGACCAAGGATGGATCCCTGGCCAACACCCGATGTAATTTCCATCCTTCGTCGATCCTGTGTCGTATCGTAGAGCAGGATTCAGTCCTTTAAGTAGTCCCTCAAAATCCGCACTAGATATCCTGGAATTTGGAAAGGGTTTTCCAGCATATCCAGAATATCCATCCATCTCGCAGGGTTGAAGGTATTCCTGACGTTGAGTGTCACCAACAGGATGATCTGTCGCTTGGTGCGACTATATGCCTCTGCCTTTTGGACCATACTCACCATCTCTGCAATCGCATCAATGGTAAAACGTCCTGCTCTAAAGCTGTACTGCCGAAGAGATAGGTCCCCAGCAGCACGAATTGCGTCAGTGAGTCTTCCTTTGATGAGTTTCTCTAGCACTTTCCCAGCCGTGTCAAGCATGCATGACGGGCGGTATCCAGACGGCGATTCGGGATTCGTGCCACGAAAACCCGTCCCGTAATTAAGTGTTGAATGTGCTGAGCAGCAAGTCAGGACAATGGTGATAGATAAGCCGCAACACCTCAGCTGGAACACCATCTGGACATGGAGCCTTCCTCGCTTTCAACGAAAGGACTGCCGCTTCCAGCTCTAGCTGTGTGAAGAGTGGACACTCGACTGCTGTTTCACCATGGACAGCGTCAACACGGACGGGATGGGCGGGAAAGACTGCTCGCACTATCTCGTCCATCTTTTCCGCATCATGCATACAAGTTTTCCGTGGGGCACCAAGCTCCCGCCAAATTATGTTGCAGCCAAGGCCCCAAGGAACCTTGTTCACATTGTCCACTAGATCTTGCCAGCAGCGAGCCTTGCTGTTGTTGATCACTGCCATTTCCTGGATTCGTTTTTCCCGCGGATCCATTTGAGGCATGCCCAATTCGATCGCTTTAGCGTTGAAGTCTCCCCCAACGAGCACGTTGCCCACTGCGTTCAAAACAGCGCCCTCCAAAGCATTTGACTTGGCTTGAAAAGATGATATCGATTCGTTCGGCGTTAGGTGCACACTAAAGAAGGTGGTGCCTGAGCCCCGAACCTTCACAAAACCATTCCCATGTCCACAGCTCTCCACCTGGAAATCACCATTTCGAACCCAGATGGCGGCAGTACCAGTTTCATCATGATGCCGAACTTTTATCATGGTGTTGCTCACTCAGTAGCAAAAAGTCGGCTTTCATGTCCCTCAAAAACTACTCAAGCAGATTTGGGGCGGTTGAACCGCTGTGCAGGTTTATGTGCAGAATGCGGGTCATCAAAGTTCTAATTTTGCCTTGGCTAGGGCTTCCTGGTGAACCCGGCATTTTCCTGATCATAAGACGTGTCCAAAATCATGTCTTGGATCAGCATCCTTGCAAAGAATATAGAGTGCCTCCTTCGTACACGCTTTTCTTTTATGTCCCATTTCACCACATTTGTAGCATAGGGATCTCCTATCGGGCCCTTTGCATACTTGTGTGGTATGACCATAGCCAAGGCATGCACCTTAAACGTTATCTCAAAATTATTCAACCTTCGCATTTAAAATAGCCACTATTTTGTTTTATGATTACTGATACCACTAGCTGAACCAATTCTCAATGATATTCATGATACCTATCATTCCCTGAAACCTTCATGCAAATCCTAGCAAACGTGTAGTTTCTGAGTTGGTAAAAAGCGCATATTGTTCCATAGTTATATGTTTCCATAGTAATACAGCGCACATTGCTCCATAGTAATACAGGAAAATTCAAACCGCTATAACTTTGTTAAATACTGTTCGATCTTTATGAAACTTGCAGGACAGGTCAATCATGTAAATGGTCAATTGAATTTAAGAGTATCCGATTCGGCAATTTTAAGACTTACAACGACACCCTACTCGAAATTTTTTTTGAGGGGTCAACTCCCTTTATGGGGAGATCCCCCTTAAATCCCTTTAAAAAATTTTTCCACCTAAAACTTTCAAGCAGTTGCCAGTTCTAACCTTTCCACAAAGTTTCATTGCTGTAGCTTCTATAGTTTCGGAAAAAAAGTTGTGTGACATACAGACCGACACAGGTCGTGCTTGCAATAAGGTTTTGTATTGTAGTACAAAACCCTAAAAATGGCAAGTTCGAGGATATGAACTGAAACAAGTTGTGGAGAACAGCAAAAACGAACTAAATCTGATTTAACCTGGGAAAAGTAACTCTTTTTAGGGTTTTGTACTAAAATACAAAACCCTATTGCAATCACGACCTGTGTCCGTCTGTCCGTCCGTCCGTCCGTCTGTATGTCACAGCACTTTTTCTCCGAAACTATAGAGGCTACAGCCATGAAACTTTGTAGAAAGGTCAGAAGTGGTGACCTCTTGAAAGTTCAAGGGCGGAAAATTTTTTCAAAGGCGTTTAAGGGGGTCTCCCCATATAGGGAGGTGACCCCTCAAAAAAAAAATTTGACCATTGGTAGTCGAGTAGGGTGTCGTTGGAAAGGTCTCAATGAGATCTTTTCCAAACAAGTTTTAAAATTGCCTTGAAAGTACCGAGGGGGGCAGCGGAAGGGGAAATGTACGAACTTTTCGCGTACCCCCCCTCGCGATTGGACACCTTCCATCCGAAAAATCTGAAAAAAATCATGAATGTAGGCCTTCATGAGTACAACAACAACAAATACATGAGAAGTCGAAACTCACTCAACTTTGTTAGTAATAGTATGATTTAACGATTTTATGTTTTCTTGAATAAAATATAAGTGGTACCCTTAAATTCAATAAAATTTAGTATACAGATGACTATTTATAAGATTGATCTTTTCTGAAAGTTTCATAAAGATCGAATGGTATTTACTGAAGTTATAGCGATTTGAATTTTCCTGTATTACTATGAACAATATGCCCTGTATTACTATGGAAACATATGGCTATGGAGCCATATGCGCTTTTTACCGACTTAGACACTACAGCTTTGCTAGAATTCGCATGAAAATTTCAGGAGTGATAGATATCATGAAGATGAGTACATACAATTGAAACAAGTCGAAGAGGCAGGAGAGAGCTCCTAGCAAAAGGGCTTTGTAACCATTCTAGGATTCGAAAAAATAGGCCATGAATCGATGATTGCAGTACAGAAGAGTGGCCCCTGAAATAAAAATTTCATGAAAGGTAGCCGATATGAGTATCAATTGAAAGTTCTCTATGAGAGTTTTTCAAAACAGTTCTTAAACTGACCGTTTTTACTTCAGTTGGGGCACAGGGGGGGAAATACATGAAAAATGTGTTTCCTCCCTCGCGAATGGACACCCGTGATCTTAAAAAATCTGAAAAAATTATCAAAGGAGATATTTATGGGTATAACTATAACAAATACCTCAGAAGTCAAAATCCGTTGAACTTTGTTAATAATAGTATGAACCTCGAATTTCTCTTCTTTTTCTCGAATAAAATCGTCTTTGACATGCTTCATGATTTTATTCGTTGCTGGTTACTGCATTTTGTAAGTTAAGTACAAAACCCTTCTGACATTAGCATAGGTCTGTCTACCCAACTTGTTTTATGTTTTTTCTACATCGTTGTTGCGCAATATAGAGAATCAAAGATTCCCATCAGTTCATCTTTCATCAGGTTACCATTTGCACTGTTAAATTGTACTTTATAAATCGAACATAAGGTCTGAATTTGTCTCTTCGTATTTCGTAGAATTATTGCCACGTTGTCTTGAGAGGAAAAACATCCAAAGCACTCTATAGATGTTTTCGCAGAGCTTGCAATGCAGGATGTACCTGCCATTGTATGGATGATACTTTTACCCAGGGGTGTTGGGATTTTTTTCCGGTTGGGGTTTTCATCGTAGCCGTTTCTCCCAACTTTAGTATCTTTGCTCTAACATAGGGGCAGTGATGTTACATCTCTGCTCTCTTCAGTTTGATTATTGGGAGACTCACCTTTTCTTTTTTTACCGGAGCCTCGATTATTCATTTGTGTTTTTTTATGCTTCCTTCTTTTAGCCGTAAAGTCTTCTTCTAAATTGTGGATCGTTCTCATCAACTTTTCATCGCCAATAATATAATTTTCAGGCACAGGCTCATATTCTGATCCAGAAGCAGTATCTAATTCTGACTGCAAATTATCTCCCGCTTCTTCATCGTCAGGATCCATATTCTCCAATATTTCACGAATCTCCTTGTCTGTTAAAATTTTAATTCTCGCCGTCTTATCTGTAGAAATAAAGCCAAGTTGTTTATTACTACATGAAAGGCTCATAGTAAGTCATAAGTCAAAATGACTCATAAAATTACATGTCATGGTTGGTAATTATGAGTCAGAACGACCTGCAAAATTTTACGTTAAAAAGTAACCCTAAGTCATTTTGACTCACTTAGTTTTTAAAAACAGGTTCTCACCCAACGATAGAGTCAACTTTCCGGGCTCACGTGCACAACTAAATTGGCTGAGATTATCTGAGCGTTCATATGTATAGGGTTTTCCAATAAGAGGTGTTATTTTGAATAGACCGCTATTTCGGTAGATGTCACTTTTGAAGCTGTCATTTTTTGACATTTTAAAACTACGCCATTCACAAAAATGGGACAACACATGCTTCAGCAATGCATTGAAATTATTAAAATTCACTACAAAAATGGTGAACATTTGGCAAAGACGTTTCGTAAAACTTGAACATTTTTGGTGGTGGTGAAGCACCTTGTCGAACCACAATACAGAAATTGGTGGAAAAATTCGAGCTGTTGGGACAACTTAATGATATGAAGTATAGAACCCGTGCACGTCACTCAAGAACAGCCGAGAATATTGCTGCTGTAGCCGAAAGTGTTGAAGAAAACCCAGGTTTGTCCATTCATCGTCATTCTTTGGAATAAGGCATTCCACAAACGTCATTAGACCGTATTTCGCATAAAGATTTGGGTCTTAAGGCTTATAAAGTTCAGTCAACACAAGAACTCAAGCCGGTCAATCATCAACAACGTCGTGTCTTTGCTGATTGGGTCCTTGAAATGCAGGAAATTGATCCGGAATTCCATCGAAAAATCATCTTGAGTGATGAGGCCCACTTCCACCTTGGTGGCTTCGTCAGCAAGCAAAATTGTCGCATCTGGGGCTCGGAAAACCCAAGAATTATTGTTGAAAAGCCTCTCTATCCTCCACATGTGACTGTTTTGTGCGGTTTATGGTCCGACGGAGTCATTGGACCTTACTTTTTCGAAAATAAGGCTGAAGCAACAGTAACGGAGAATGGATTGCGCTATCGAGAGATGATTAATGATTTTTTATGACCGGAATGGGATGGTATTGATCTGAACAACGTTTACTTTCAACAAGACAGCACTAAGCCATTGATCTTTTACGGGAAAAGTTTCCGGACCGTGTTATCTCTCGAAGAGGTGATCACAATTCGCCACCGAGATCTTGTGATTTAACATCTTGCAACTTCTTCCTTTGGGGCCACGTAAAAGAGAAGGTCTACGCCAACAGCCCAGCGTCAACTCAAGACCTCAAAGATGGAATTCGTGAGGCTATCGAGGACATAGGGCAGCCACTTTGCGATTTGGTTATGGAAAATTTCATGAAATGGATATCGTCCTGTAAGCGTGGTCGTGGTAGTCGTTTGCCTGGTGTAACTCTTGACTATTAATGACATACCTTTTCTTTATAATGAAATTAACATTTGATCATTTAGATAAAAAAAAGGCATTTTTCTTTTAATATCAAAATAACGCCTCTGATTGGAAAACCCTATATAACTTCACTCATTGAGAGAGGGGAACGATTGGAAATTTCGAAGTGAGTCAAGATGACTCAGCTTACCTTTCCCAGGTTACAACAAAATGGATCTATCGATTGACAAATCGGAGCCAGGATATGGGTCAACAAACGATGGAAATACGGAAAGAAGTTTTTTTAAATCCCGATCTAAATTAAAAAATTGCTCGTGTCAATAAGGAACTAATACCAAATTTTTCTGTTATTCTTAGAGCATTGGTATGCAGCTATTCTATAAATATCGAGAGACTTAAAATATTACTAAAAGAAACAAGAGGACTTTATATAAATTTATATGATTGGCATTATATGCCTAGCAGTAAGCACAAAGTTTTAGTACATGGAACTGATATAATAGCCGCATTTTCATTACCAATTGGACAATTGTATGAAGACGTATTAGAGGCAAGGCAAATGGAAGTTCCGATGTGGATCTAATTGAAATGCTGCTGTTAAATTCTGGACAGTGAATTTCATCCACATGGAAAATTACCTCTAGCAAAAGAATCGAAGTTGATGCAGAGATCCATAAGTACATTCAGGAACCAGAGGATCGTCCACTGCTACCATCTTGATATGAATGTAAACCTTTTAAAATTTTACTTTTTTTTAATGTAAAATAATCTGAGTAAGATAGCTTATGCTTATAACTCCGTCGTAGACGAATACTTACGTTTTGGCCAACTAGCTCTCTTGCCAAGTCCAGACTAAACGTTTTTCTAATGGTTGCTTTTCTGGTCTGTTTTTTTTTTGTACAAAATCCAGGAAGTGATAGCTGCCAAATCTAAAATGTGACTCCGCCGTAGACGGTCCCAAGACCGTTTGAGAAAGGAGGAGGGAGCCCCTTGTTACCCCAGTCCATAGCTTCCTTGATTCCTGATCCGAAACCTCCCGATTAAATGGTAGTAAATGGTCTCGGTGTCGCCCATTCGGTTCACTGGTTCCCCAATAATGGGACATTAAATGCCGAGAAATGCTAATAACAGTCAATACATCTATAGC
This sequence comes from Odontomyia ornata, assembly GCA_963969285.1. Taxonomy (NCBI): domain Eukaryota; kingdom Metazoa; phylum Arthropoda; class Insecta; order Diptera; family Stratiomyidae; genus Odontomyia; species Odontomyia ornata. The sequence goes on along the minus strand of OZ017739.1, from coordinate 402,400,565 downwards.
TCTGCTGCTAAATCCAACTTACCCCCAGGCCCGGCAGGACATGTTTGGCCCGAGTGGGTAGTTAATTAGTGATTAGTGGAGACCAGGGTAGGGGGGGGGGGGGGATATCAAAACGTATGTGGATATTGAAAAATCTTGATGAGATAATTTTCATAGTTGTTCATATTAATAAATCAGATTGAATAGAGTTTCTGCTTGAGTGTTGGGCGTTGAAAAGAATCCAATGAAATTCTCATCTGCAATTGAATCGTCAGAAACCTTTCTAAGGCAAACATAGACTTGCTCTATTTGTGACGCATCTGCGGTTTCATCTAGTAAAATCGAAAAATTCAGCGCTTTCTCGTTCATGATTTTTGACAAGATTATAGTCACCATCAGATCAAGTATTTCATTTTGACTTCCATGGTGGAGCCATTTCTATCCATCTCTCTACAACCAGGAATTCACCTGTGGAATATCTTTTGGGCGAGCCTCTAATAACGCCATGACATTGGAGTTCCCGTCATTATTATCTCCTCTTAAAGGCAACTCCTGTTTTGCCAATGCTTTCAGGGTGCTGAAAATTTTTAGTAATGCCGTTCTATTTTCCATCATCTGTTTTGAGTGAGCCGATGATAAAGTTTGTACAACGTTCACTTTTCCCAGATTTGCCTAAGTTTCTGTGCAATTGAAGTGTAGAACACTTAATGAATGGTTTTCATCCACTCTGACCCATGCTTCCAGTTTGAAAATCCATTAGCAATCCAGGCTTGTTTTGGCTTCAGAGTATGCGAGTCTAAATTAGCGATCAATCGCCGTTCAAACGCTTCAGTTTAGACGTTGCAAATTTCGCAATTGTTTTTGTTTAGTTCGAGCCAGGGATAATTTTTTTTAACATCGTTTTTGGTACGTTTTGCCTTCCCCTGGACCCCCTAGTTCACATAATGATTTTTTAGCAAAAGTTCTAATAAAGACCTTTCATTTGAAACCGCACCCGACTACATTTGGTTATAAAAATTTTTAAGGGCTAATTCGTTATTGGGGGGGAAACCCTTTAAACATTTTTCAAATTTTTGATAAGACCTTCACTTTTGAGAGATCATCACTTCTGAACGTTTCACAAAGTTTGAGGCACATATAATACACCTACATGGCTATATAGTTACAGCCGGTGTTGGCATAAACATGTGTTCTATGTGCACGTACACCATGCATATGCTCCGAACGCGCTTATTTCCCGCGTAAAATTTAAAATGTATAAATCGACAATTTTGACGATATATGCTGTTTGATTATGTCGAGTGGATAATTTTCCTACTCGGGATTTCTCGAGTAGGTCTAGCTACCCACCCAACTCACTACTCCTGCTGGGCCTGCTTACCTCTCCCTTTAAAGGACGTAAGAGGGTGAAGGTGAGTCTTCCGCGCCTGATAATAGAATCGACGTAATAACAATGCCACCGCAGTAGAGGTTGGGCGACAGGCCAGCTCCCCGTCCCTGGAAGACCCTAAGACGTTTCGAAACCAGCAAATGGGCCTCGGAATGAATTGGACTTAGGGCAATGACCTCGTAATCGGAAAAAGGACTATGGCATTGCATCCTGGAATGTCAGATCACTCCATTACCCAACCGCCGTTAAGGACCTTTTACAACAGGCCAGTCAATATAATTTAAAAATACTGGCAATTCAGGAAACGAACTGGACCGGTAATGATATTCAAGACATGAGCTCGCACACAATATTCAAAAGTGGGAAGCCACCTGGAAAACGACAATCCGGAGTGGCCTTCATTCTAGATAGGGAGTTCAAATCGCACGTTATTGATTTGAAGACAATAAACGAAGGGGTGTGTGCGATGCGTATAAAAGCGAAATTCTTCAAAATCTGGCTGATCAATGTTTACGCTCTGAATGAAGAAATGGATGAAGAAATGCAAAAAAACCTGCTACAATCACCTCGAAAGACCAGTTGACTCATTGCCTATAAACGACACAAAAATAATTCAAGGTGATTTTAATGCTCAGGTTCACAATCAGATATCTCGAACGACTGGAGGATATAGATTCCACGATGAAACAAATGATGACGGCCAATGCCTGATAGACTTTGCATGTAGCGGAAATCTAGTCATACGTTTGACTTGCTTCACACATCGCCGCATTCATATAATGACCTGGGTATCAATGGATGGCAACACACAAAACCATATCAACCATGTTCTGATCCAACAACGTTATGCCACCAGAATACTTGACTACCGTACATATTGAGGAGCCAATTGTAACTCAGATCACTACTTGATCAAATTAACTTATCGATATCACATGGCAAAGGCTTATTCGGTAAAGACCACCCCGCTCCAAAAATTTGACACAGACTGCGTCTGCGTCACGAAGACCCTCGACAACCAGCTGGCTCCCACCTTATTAAACGCATCTTTAAAGACAAGCAACTAGCTCCAGATGGAAGTGAAAGCGGCTATTGAGACCGTGGCTGAACAAAAAATCGACATCAAGCCCGACGCAAGAGAAATGATTGGCACAATCATAAGTGTAGGCATGCATTAGACAAAAAGAATCAGGTGTAGAAAGATTACTTAGGAAGGAAAACCAGGTTGAAGAGCGAACACTATCAAAATCTCAGAAGATTAGCGAATAAGATAATTAGAATTAAGAAAGGAAAATAATATGACGACCAATTCAGAAGTAAAGCTGTAAGTTTAGCGATGAAGAACACAAGACAAGCATACAAAGTAGTGAAAAGCCTGAAACGTGATTATCAGCCCAAAACCACGTTCTGTCGTGATAACATCGGCAATATTATCGCTGATGAAACCAAGAATAAGGAAAGGTGGGGACCATATTTCAAGAGCCATCCTTCACACAGCCCCAGAACATCAGAGCCCATAGATGTCTGCGGAGAGCTTACATTGGCCCCACCAACTCTGGATGAAGTGTGTTCCATCATCAAAGCCCTCAAGAATAATAAAGCCCCGACCATCGATCGGATCCCAGTGGAGTTCATCAAGTATGGTGGCAGCAGTGTTCATAAAGCTATTCACTAAGTCATCTAGCACATTTGGCAACAAGAACCTCTGCTGAAAGAGTGGAGCCAATCAATTATATTCCTTATTTATAAAAAATGTGACAAGTTATATTACAGTGCGAAAATTGTAGAGGCATATCATTGCTTTGTACGGTGTACAAAATATTTTCAAAAATCTAAGAAAATAAAATCGCATTAAACGCCAACAGTATTATTGGGGAGTATCAAGTTGGTTTTCGAGCAGGTAGGTCGACAATAGATCAATTGTTCACAGTCAAACAGGTACTTGTAAAATGTTGGAAGTCCAACATAGACGTGCATCAAATTTTCGCTGACTTTTAGCAAGTATACGACGGTATTGATCATAGCTTACTGTACCAAAATAATACTTTGCCTTAGCATCCCAGCCAAACTAGTCCATCTTACCAAAATGACAATAACGTCAACGACCTCCTAAGTCCGCATCAATAACCAACTCCATAACTCCTTTGATAGAAATATCGGACTGAAGCCGGGAGATGGGCTGGCCCCGTTGCTAGTCAATTTGGCGCTGGAGTATGTCATAGAAAAGCTACCTGTCGATACACGAGATACATTGTTATACGAATCGAGTCAAGTAGTTGCCTATGCAGACAGCATCAACATTTTGTCACGGTCATTAACAACTGCTAATGAACTCTTCCTGAAACTCGACAGTGAAGCAAAACTAGTAGGGCTACAAATCAATGAAAATAAAACAAAATTCATGATGGAATTGAGGCAAAATACACTGAATGCCACACGTCGCGATTACAGTATCAAAAATGTTTTCGAATTTGTGTATTTAGACGCCAAAATAACGAAAACGGGTTATGAAAGAGACGAAGAATACAGCTCGCAAATAAAATATTTTATTCAGTATTGACGATCTTGAAGACCAGCTTCATACATAGGAAAACAAAGCTCCAAGTATACAAATCTGTGATAAGACCTGTGTTATGCTATGGGTGTAAAAAATTAACCCCTAACCCAAGCATCCGTAAATATATTGAGCGCCTTTGAGCGCCTGGTTCTGAGGCAAATAACCGGAGCGAAGCTAGATAGGGACCAATGGTGAATTGTCTATAACCATGATCTGTATGATATTTTTGAAGAACCGGAGGCATCCACGATTATAAGACTGCGGAAGCTGCAATGGGCTAGACAGATGAATCGTATGGGTGAACAATGGATACCCAAAAAGGTACTCGTTGGGAGAATCGAAGGCCGGAGACCAGTTGGGAAACCGAGGAAACGCTGGTCTGACTCGGTCGATGAAGACAGTTCATCGCTGCTTGGATCTCAAAATTGGAGGACGCGATCAACGAACTGAGACAGTTGGAGGCACTGTTTGCAAGAAGCAAAGGTCCGAGTGTAGTGCTACGAAGAAGAAGCTTATGCTTGTAAGTAGTTGACAATGCTTTTATTAAATGGAAAAAATTAAATTTTGTATTACAATATACTTTTCAGGAGTGTTAAGAATCCGTTTTTCTACATTTTTTGCTATAATTTTCAAGATATTAATTTCCGTCCGTTGTCATTGGTTATATTCATGATCCGAAAGGTATTCCCTATACAAATCTACCAATACTAGATTTTTGCCCACCGGACCCATATATTCGAAATACTGTGCGCCGTCTGAATCAAAAATTAATCGATTCATACTCAAATACACGAATGTTTCTTGAGGAACGAAGCTTAATCATGAGAATTGAGAAACTCCTTCAAACCTTGCAAAAGTCATAATCAACAAATTTTGAAATTAAGGCCAAACAGAAGTTTTTCTTACTTTCAAAATTAAAAGACAGCTTACATTTCCATCAATTACTTTTCAGAAGCTTGAATTTTATTCATGTTTGATTATGTTCAATAGTCAAAAAGTCCTTTTGGCCGTCTAAATTATGTTCGCCGAGTTTCCTTTTTATTTTTTCCAATAACTTTCTTAACCAATTTAATGGTGTTTGAACGGCCTAGTCCAAGTCTACGTCTAATATTTATACGGCGGAAAGGCCTGCGACGGCGGATTGGCCTTCGCCTGCCTCCCGCTCCAGTTCCGGTTCCGGTGGCACCTCCCGTTCCTGTACCTGTTCCCGCACCAGTGCCTGCACCTGTTCCCGCACCAGTGCCTGCACCTGTGCCTGTACCAGTGCCTGCACCTGTTCCTGTACCAGTTCCTGCTCCAGTTCCGGCTCCCGTTCCTGCGCCAGTTCCTGCACCAGTTCCTGCGCCAGTACCTGCCCCAGTTCCTGTCACTGTTCCCGTACCAGTTCCAGTACCAAGGGCAGTTCCTGTTCCGGTAGCTGTTCCTGTGCCAGCTGCTGTTACAGTTGGACTGGTGCCCGTGAGGGTTCCTGTGATTGTTCCTGTAAGTGTTGGAGCGACTGTTGTTGTCGTAGTCCCAAACAAATTCTGTTTGATATTCAATAAAGTTTGAATATCAACTAGACGTGGGGAACCATGTCCTGTGGCCTTTTTGGATAAAATTCGCACTGCAGACTTTTTAGGAACATTTACTTTGATGATTTTGTACTGTGCTGGAGTAAGAATATTTTTTAAGATACATTCAAAGGTAATGTAAGTTTCAATAAATACCTCCCAATGATTCGTTAAAGAGTACGGCAAGCGTCACATATGCAAGGATTAGTGGTATCCGCATTGCAATCTCCTAAATTCAATGAACTAATGTACAACAAGAAAGTGTTAAAAATGTTGAAGGTACATTGAAAAACTGATTAGCTACTAGCAAAATGTTTGCCTTTATATGGCTGTTGCGCGAAGAAGATGTATGGAAGATATGACTAGCAGAATTAGTTCAATAGAAGATGCTTTGAAATCGCACAAGTAAAATTACACGACAAAACATCAGAGCATTCAAAATAACTTAAGGGGTTATATACACATCAGATGGCAAAAACGGTTTAGTTTGGTTATCTGAATTAAACTAGCGAGATTTAATAATTACACATATTGAAAGTATGTTTTGGAACCTAGCCCATATAATTGGTTTATATTCTGCATTGCGAGATCACTTATAAAAACTTTCTTTGTCATAAGTTTTTCCACCGCAGCTAAAATCATCAGGGAAGTAGATAATGCATGAAGATGAAACTTAATTAATTAGCGGTAAGAAAAATTTAGAAAATATAAATCAACAAGTTAGGTGGACAGGCCTACGCTTATGTCAGAAGGGTTTTGTACTCAACTTACAAAATGCAGTAACCAGCAACGAATAAAATCAAGAAACATGTCAAAGATGACTGTATTGGAGAAAAAGTGAAATTTGAGGATCATACTATTATTAACAAAGTTGAACGAATGTTGACTTCTCAGGTATTTGTTATAGTTCTACCCATAAATATCTCCTTTGATATTTTTTTTCAGATTTTTTAGATCACAGGTGTCCATTCGCGAGGGAGATAATTAATTTTTCATGTACTCCCCGCCCTGTGCCCTACTAAAGCAAAAACTGTCAGTTTAAGAACTGCTTTAAAAAGCTTTCATAAAGAAATTTCATTTGATATTCATATAGGCTACCTTTGATGAAAATTTCTTTCAGGGGCCACTCCCCTGTACTGTAGTCATCGATTCATGGCCTATTTTTTCGAATCCTAGAATGGTTACAAAACCCTTTTGCTAGGAGCTCTCTCTTGCCTCTTTGACGTGTTTCACCTATGAGTATGAATTGTAGGTACTCATCTTCAGTCATTCATTAAATTGAATCAAGTGTTCAAAGCATGCACCTTAAACGTTGAAGTTGGTGAAAAATAACTAAAAATTATTCAATCTTCGCATTTAAAACAGCCACCATTTTGTTTTACGATTACTGATACCACTTGCTGAACCAATTCTCAAAGATATTTATACTATCTATCATTTCTGAAATTTTCATGTAAATCGTAGCAAAACTGTAGTGTCTAAGTCGGTAAAAAGCACATATGGCTCCATAGCCATATGTTTTCATAGTAATACAGCGCATATTGTTCCATAGCAATGCAGGAAAATTCAAATCGCTATAACTTCGTTAAATACTATTCGATCTTTATGAAAATCACAGAAAATATCAATCTTATAAATAGTCATCTGTGTGCTGAATTACCGTTAATATTTTATTCAAGAAAACATAAAATCGATAAATCATACTATTGCTAACAAAGTTGAGTGAATTTCGACTTCTCATGTATTTGTTGTTGTTGTACTCATAGAGTCCTACATTCATGATTTTTTTCAGATTTCTCGAATGGAAGGTGTCCAATCGCGAGGGGGAGGTACGCGAAAAGTTCGTAAATTTCCCGTTCCCCTGCCCCTCAGTACCGATAAGGCAATTTTAAGGCTTGTTTTGAAAAGATCTTATTCTGACATTTCCAATGACACCCTACACGACTACCAATGGCGAAAATTTTTTTTTTAGGAGTCACCTCCTTTTATGGGGAGATCCACCTTAAACCCCTTTAAAAAATTTCAAGAAGTCACCACTTCCGACCTTTCTACAAAGTTTCATTTCTGTAGCTTCTATAGTTTCGGAGAAAAAGTGCTCTGACATACAGACGGATGGACGGACGGACGGACGGACACAGGTTGTGATTGCAATAGGTTTTTGTATTTTAGTACAAAACCCTTAAAAAGGTCTTAAAATGGTACTTTTTGCTTCAGGGGACGCACAAAAAGAGGAAATACATGAAAAATGTGTGCCCTCCTCGATCTGGACACCTGTGATCCGAAAAATCTGAAAAAAGTATAGTGATAGGAGTTTATGATTACAACATGTTACACCCCCAGATACTTCGCGGGAGTCACTGTTGCCCCAAAAGATATTCGGGTGCTCCAGCGGGGCTTACGGACCCAATTTAGCTCGTCCGAAGACGGGCGTGGGGCGTCACTCGCTTGCCATACTGCATGGGTCCCACAATTATCCAGGGAAATATCGATCTTCCTCAATTGTTCCCAACCTTCTGAACCAATGATTGTTCTGCTTGCCACCGAATCCAATAGACCTGGCATTCTCCTTCCTGCAACTTCCATCAGAACATATGGGCGAGCATCTCCCTCCTTTTCCTCCAAGGCGAACTCTACTTTCGAAATACTGCGCAGCGACCTTTTATCCGTGCCACTGCGGCCGCTTATGGGGCACGTTGCTCATTTCCCGATGGCCAATTAGTTGCTCCTCTTTCACTCTTCGTGTCCTGCTGGTGAAAATTTGGGCAGTATGCTCAAGTCGTGTCCCTCCTTCTGCACCCATGACAAGTTTTTGGTTGTCTTCACCCCCTTGTCCAGTGTCCAGCTTGCTGGTAATTCCAACACCGATTCACATTCCAGCGTTGGCTCCTTACTTCCTTAAATGGTGTTGTCTCCACATTAGCCAGGTCCTGCTCCAAACGTCGTTTTCCTCGATAGCTGACTGGTGGTACGAAGGCTTCAACCGCTTGCCGAGTCTCCCCTAGCCTTCTTCCTAACTTTACCAACTCTTTCAAATTCTCAATTGTACTTTAACTCAATTGAGTTTGATAAAAAGGGGATATATTATTACGAATGATCTTAAGCTTTAGCTTCTCTATTTTCGGCTCCGACAATCGCTTGAGCATTCCGTCTGTCACCGCTGCATAAACTCCAATTGTCTTATCTGCGCCCTGAATCCTCTCCTTGATCCCCTCTTCAAGACGATCATCATAGTCTGGTGGCAAGAATTCCGTTTTTAAGGCTTTGACCAAACCATCTCAATCATCGACTAAATGTCGATTGGCCCGGAGCCATATTAGAGCCTTCTCTTCAAAAAGCTCCACGACTGACCTAAAAAGTTGACTCTTGGTCATTCCTAGAGCCTCCTTTAATTCCTCTCTTCTTTCCAAAAAGCATTCAAATTTTGCGATGCTTCACCTGCAAACGTAACTCCCCACTTTGCGATGTTCTGGTGTTTCAGATAACCATTGCCAAGTCTATGTGTTGAACAGGATGTCGGCTCCCCAGTAGTCAAAGGCGATTTGTGCTCGGATTCTCGCTCCTGTGCTTCTGTTTCGTTTTCAGTCTCCACTTCATTTTCTGACCGATCAATCACCACCCCCAGTGACATGATTAGCTGTTGACGCAATCTGTCCATTTCCAACTGTAATGCCTCCGACAACTGAGCCATGCTGTGAATCCTTCGCAAACCAAACTCCACCTTTGCCCGGATTTTCAAGTATTCTTTAGACTTTTTGTCACTTGAGAAGCTCGCCATCAAATCTTTGAACTCCGCTATCTTCTCCTTTATAACTTCCAGATCTTCTTCGTAAGTGAACGGGTAATTCTTCGCCACTAACGATTTATTCAGGGCGTCCTTTGCCCGTAACGCGGCACGAAGCGATTTCCGCATTGCTTCCACGGTGTCTTGCGGCAGATTCCGGATGGCCAACTCATAAATTAGCTCGTCCTTCGCTAGTCGATCCACCCAGAATTTGCCTGATTTCGACATCCTCGAACTTTAGAATTAAAACAACTGTTTTTCCTTAAACTTGAAACAATTTATTTCTTAATTTGACGAGCTGGAAAAGAAAACACAATTCTCATTACTAAACTAAAAGTAGGAACTCCTTCTGAACTTTATTTCATTTACAATACAAACGGAATCTATCATTACCTTATCACTGTACTTAAAAGCTAACTTCCACCACAATGTACTTCCACAGTGTCTCACTTTCACTCTTTTCCACACTCGCAATATTAAATACTTCACTTCTCACTCACAATTTTGCGTAACTTTACTTTAATGTAACTTTAAATCGAACGTTTAATCCTTCCGAGGATGCCGACGGTCCCACGTTGGGCGCCAATGTTGCACCCCCAGATACTTCGCGGGAGTCACTATTGTCCCCAAAAGAAATAAGGGTGCTCCGGCGGGGCTTATGGACCCGGTTTAGCTCGTCCGGGGACGGGCGTGGGGCGCCACTCGCTTGTCGTACTGCATGGGTCCCACAATTATCCAGGGAAACATCGATCTTCCTCAATTGCTCCCAATCTTCTGAAAAAATGATTGTTCTGCTTGCCCCCAAATCCAATAGACCTGAAATTTTCCTTCCTGCAACCTCCACAAGAACATGTTGGCGAGCATCGCAACAAAACCCTAGTCGAGTGCGGCTTAGGGTTGCTTAGTTTGCCGAGTCACGCGAATGCTATGATAGTGTTCGGGATGAGGTAATGTTGATGCCCTTCTATTTTATCCGTAACAAACAACAATAAATACCTTAGAAGACAAATTGACTCAGCTTTTTAATAATAGTATGAGCACGAATTTCACATTTTCCCCAATAAAATCGCATGGATACCCTTCAACTTAATGAAAACCGACATTTAAGTAATTTTACATAAGGTTCTAACACTCTGTAAGTTTGATGAAAATCTAATCATATCCACGGAAGTTATAGTCATTGGAAATTTCTTCAATTACAACGACAATGCAACGTGTGACAATGAAGTAATGGGATTGATTGTATTGCCGCGCTTGTGGTAAACTTCCGACCTTGAAATTACCTTCCCCGGCATCCTTCCCCTCTTCATTGAAATATTTACCATCGCTCTAGCTTGTTTGGTTCGCCTGCTGTGTCGTGTTGAATAGACTTTTGTTGGTAGTGCTCGTCACGAAAATGGAGAAACGAAATCAAGAGCAACGCGTCACGATTACATTTTGCACCAGATTTGGCTTCGGAAACGTACGCTAAAATTGTAAAAGTGCATGGTGATAGTGCTCTTAGTTGTGCCTAGGTGTTTTGCTGGCATAAAGAATTTAAGGAGGGGCGTGAAAGCATGGAAGACGAATCGCAGAGCGGGAGACCAGTCGATGTGCGGACTGACACGAATGCGCAGCATGTGCGTGCCCCCATCCGCGAAGATCGCCGTTCAACAGCTCGAATGTTGGCCTCGGAACTGGGTATGAGCCGCGAAATAGTCAGGCAAATTTTAACCGACGATTTTGGGATGAAAAAGTTGTGCGCGTAGAATTGACGTAATAACAATGCCACCGCGATGGAGATTAGGTGAGGGGCCAACTCCCCATCTCTGGAAAACCCTAAAACGGTTCAAAACATGCAGATGGGCCTCGAAATGGACTGGACTCAGGAGAACGACCTCGCAATCGGAAAAATGACTATGGCATTGCATCCTGGAATGTCAGATCACTCAATTACCCTGCTGCTGTTAAGGACCTTTTAAAAGAGGCCAGTTAATATAATTTAAAAATACAGGCAATTCAGGAAACGAACTGGACTGGTAACAATATTCAAGAAATGAGGTCGCACGTAATATTTAAAAGTGGGAAGCCTCCTGGAAAGCGACAATCCGGAGTGGCCTTCATTCTGGATAGGGAGGTCAAATCGCACGTTATTGATTTGAAGACAATAAACAAACGGTTTTGTGCGATGCATATAAAAGCGAAATCCTTCAAAATCTGGCTGAACAATGTTCACGCCCCGTCCGAAGAAAAGGACGAAAAAATGCAAGAAACCTGCTACAGTCAACTCGAAAGACTGGTTGACTCCTTGCCTACAAACGACACAAAACTAATTCAAGATGATTTTAATGCTAAGGTTGGCAAGGAGATATCTCATCGGCGAACGACTGGAGGATATAGACTCCACAATGAAACAAATGACAACAACCAGCGCCTGATAAACATAGCTTGTAGCAGAATTCTAGTCTTACGTTTGACTTGCTTCACACATCGACGCATCCATAAAATGACCTGGGTATCAATTGATGGCAGCACACGAAACCAGATCAACCATGTTCTGATCCAACAACGTTATGCCTCAAGAATACTTGACGTCCGTACATATTATACTCAGATCATTACTTGATCAAATTAACTAATCGATGTCGCATGTCAAAGGCATATTCGGTAGAGCCCACCCGCTCCAAAAATTTGACATCGAAAGGCCCCAAACGGCGTCTGTATTACGGAGACCCTTGACAACCAGCTGGCTCCCATCTTATCAGACGCATCGATACAGACAAGCAATTAGCTCTGGATGGAAGTGAAAGCGGCTATTAAGACCATGGCAGAATAGACGATCGGACATCAAGCCCGGCGCAAGGGAATGATAGGTACGATGACGAGTGTCAGCATGCGTTAGATAAAAAGAATCAGGTGTACAAAGATTAGGAAAACCAGGTCGAAGAGGGAACACAATCTAAATCTAAAAAGAGTAGCGAATAAGATAATTAGAATTCAGAAAAGCAAATAATATGATGACCAATTGAGAAGTAAAGATTTAAGTTTGGCGATCAACAACGCAAGACAAGCATACAAAGTAGTGAAAAGCCTGACACGTGGTTATCAGCCCAAGACCACATTCTGTGGTGATAACATCGGCAATATCATTGTTGATGAAACCAAGATTAAGGAAAGATGGGCATCATATTTCAAGAGCCTCCTTAATTCTTCACACAGCTCCAGAGCATCGGAGCCTAAAGATGTGTGTGGAGAGCTTCCATTGGCACCGTCAACTCTGGGTAAAGTATGTTCCATCATCAAAGCCCACAGGAATAATAAAGGCCCGGGCATCGATGGGATTCCAGTGGAGCTCATCAAATACAATAGCAGTGGTGTTAATAAAGCTATTCACAAAGTTATCCAGCACAATTGGCAACAAGAACATATGCCGGAAGAGTGTAGCCAATCAATTATATTCCCTGTCCACAAAAAAGGTGACAAGTTACAGTGCGAAAATTATAGAGGCATATCACTACTTTGTACGGCGTATAAAATTTTTTCAAAAATTTTAGAAAATAAAATCGTATCAAGTTGGTTTCAGAGCAGGTAGATCGAAAAAGTTCAATAGTCCACAGTCAAACAGGTCCTTGAAAAGTGCTGGGAGTCCAACATAGACGTGCACCTAATTTTCATTGACTTTAAGCAAGTATACGACGGAATTGATCATAGCGTACTGTACCAAATAATGCTTTGCCTAAGCATCCCAGCCAAATTAGTCCGTCTTACCAGAATGGCAATGACGTCAAAGACCTCCCAAGTCCACATCAATAACCAACTCCGTGACTCCTTTGATAGAAATATCTGACTAAAACAGGGAGATGGGCTAGCCTCATTGTTATTTAATTTGGCTCTGCAATACGTCATAAGGAAGCTACGTATCGATACACGAGATACATTAGCATACAAGCCAAGCCAAGTAGTAGCCTATGCGGACAACATCAACATTCTGTCACGGTCATTAGCAACTGCCAAAAAACTCTTCCTGAAACTCGACAGCGAAGCAAAACTAGTAGGGCTACAAATCAATGAAAATAAAACAAAGCTCATGACGCAGTTGAGGAAAAATTCACTGAATGCCACACGTCACGATTACAGTATCAAAAATGTTTTCGAATTTGTATATTTAGGCGCCAAAATAACGAAAACGGGTAATGAAAGAGACGAAGAATACAGCTCACAAATAAAATATTTTATTCAGTATTAACGAACTTGAAGACCAGCTTCATACACAGAAAAACAAAGCCCCAAGAATACAAATCTATGATAAGGCCTGTATTATGCTATGGGTGTAAAAAATGGACCCTAGCCCAAGCATCCGCAAATATATTGAACGCCTTTGAGCGCCGGGTTCTGAGGCAAATAATCGTAGCGAAGCTAGATAGGCACCAATGGTAAATTGTCTATAACCATAATCTCTATGACATTTTTGAAGAAACGGAGGCCTCAACGAATATAAGACTGCGGAAGCTGCAGTGGGCTGGACATATGAGTCGTATGGGTGAACAATGGATACCCAAAAAGGTATTCTTCGGGAGAACTGAAGGCCGGAGACCAGTTGGGAAACCGAGGAAATGCTGGTCTGACTCGGTCCATGAAGACAGTTCATCGCTGCTTGGATCTCAAAGTTAGAGGATGCGGTCAATGGACCGAGACAGTTAGAGGCACTGTTTGCAGGAAGCAAAGGTCCGAGCGTAGTGCTACGAAGAAGAAGCTTATGCTTGTAAGTAGTTGGCAGTGCTTTTTGTTATATGAGAAAAATTAAATTTTGTATCACAGTATACTTTTCAGGAGTATTAAGAATCCGTTTTTCTATATTTTTAGCTACAATATGATTTCCAAGATATTAATTTCCGTCCGTTGTCATTGGTTATATTCATGATCAGAAAGGTATTCCCTATAAGAATCTACCAATACTAGATTTTTTCCACCGCACATTTATATTCGAAACACTGTGCGCCGTCTGAATCAAAAATATATCGATTCAAATCCAAATACACGAATACTTCCTGAGGAACAAAGCCAGTAGTGCAGCAAGTCTCAGTACGAGTATCCCTTTAATCATGAGAATTGGATAACTCCTTCAAACCTTGCAAAAATCATAATGAACAAATTTTGAAATCAAGGCCAAAAAGAAGCATATCTTACTTTCAAAATTAAAAGACAGCTAAAATTTTCATCAATTACTTTTCAGAAGCGTGAATTTTATTCATGTTTGTTTATCTTCAATAGTTAAAAAGTCCTTTTGGCCGTTTAAATTAAGTTCGCCGAGTTTCCTTTTTACTCTTTCGAATAACTTTCTTAACCAATTTAATGGTGTTTGAACGGCCTAATCCGAGTCTACGTCTAATGTTTATACGGCGGAAAGGCCTGCGACGGCGGATTGGCCTTCGCCTGGCTCCCGCTCCAGTTCCGGTTCCGGTGGCGCCTCCCGTTCCTGTACCTGTTCCCGCGCCAGTGCCTGCACCTGTTCCCGCACCAGTTCCTGCTCCAGTTCCTGCTCCCGTTCCTGCTCCGGTTCCTGTGCCAGTTCCTGCTCCAGTTCCTGCACCAGTTCCTGCACCAGTTCCTGCACCAGTACCTGCCCCAGTTCCTGTCACTGTTCCCGTACCAGTTCCAGTACCAAGGGCAGTTCCTGTTCCTGTTCCTGTTCCGGTAGCTGTTCCTGTGCCAGTTGCTGTTGTAGTTGGACTGGTGCCCGTGAGAGTCCCTGCGATTGTTCCTGTGAGTGTTGGAGCGACTGTTGTTGTCGTAGTCCCAAACAAATTCTGTTTGATATTCAATAAAGTTTGAAGATCAGTTGCTCCGAAAACTAGACGAGGGGAACCATGTCCTGTGGCCTTTTTGGATGAAATTTGCACTGCAGACTTTTTAGGAACGCTCACTTTGATGATTTTGTACTGTGCTAGAGTAGAAATATTTTTAAGATACGTTCAAAGGTAATGTAAGTTTCAATAAATACCTCCCAATGATTCGTTAAAGAGTACGACAAGCGTCACATATGCAAGGATTAGTGATATCCGCATTGCAACCTCCTAAATTCAATGAACTAATGTACAACAAGAAAGTGTTAACAATGTTGAAGGTACATTGAAAAACTGATTAGCTACAAGCAAAACTTTTGCCTTTATATGGCTGTTGCGCGAAGAAGATGTATGGAAGATATGACTAGTAGAATTAGTTCAATAGAAGATACTTTAAAATCCGACAAGTAAAATCACACGACAAAACATCAGAGCATTTAAAATAACTTAAGGGGTTATATACAAATCAGATGGGAAAAAACCGTTTAGTTTAGTTGTGTGAACTCAACTTGCGAGATTTAATAATTACACATATTGAAAGTATGTTTTGAAACCTAGCCCATATAATTGGTATATTTTTTGCATTGCGAGATCATTTATAATAAAAACCTTCTTCGTCATAAGTTTTTCTACAAAGTCGGATGGAACACAATTAGAGTTTTCCACCGCAGTTTAAATCATAAGGGAAGTAAATAATCCATGAATGTGAAAGTTAATTAATTAGCGCGAAGAAAAATTAGAGAATATAAATAAAAAACGACTTTTAAATGCCCCAAACAGGACGAAATAAATTTCAGAAAATCGGAGGCAAAATAATTTTCCGCTGTTCACTTACGTGTTGCAAATTAGTACGTCCAAGAGAGAAATTGATTTGGCCCCAATTCCATGAAACTTATTTCACCCTTTTCAGGTTATTTCGAAGTCAATATTTTTTCTACAGGGTTTTATTTGAATATTAAAAGAAAAATGCCAGTTTTTAATACAAATGATCGAATGTTTATTTCATTATAAAGAAGAAGGTATGCAGTTAATGCAGAAAAATAACATCAGGCAAATGACTACCACGACACGCCTACAGGACCATATCCCTTCCATAAAATTTTCTATAACCAAATCGCAAAGTGGCTGCCCTATGTCCTCGATAGCCTCACGAATTCCATCTTTGAGGTCTTGAATTGACGCTGAGCTGTTGGCGTAGACCTTCTCTTTCACGTGGCCCCAAAGGAAGAAGTTGCAAGGTGTTAAACCACAAGATCTATTCAAAATAACACCTCTTATTGGAAAACTCTACATTGGGTTTTTATTTCATGCTTTTAAAAGACTGGACTTTTTACGGATGTACTATAACATCCGTAAAAAGTCTTCTATCCCAAATTTATCATTCTCTATCAAAGAAATATGTGGATAAGATATTGATACAAAGCATTCTGGTAAAGATTTTTTTCATCATTTATAGGGTTCCGTGCGACTTATAAAACTTTATTGAAATCAGTTTTGTCTGTCTGCCCGTCCGACCGACCATCTGTATATCATAGCAGTTTTTCTTGGAAATTATAGCATTTATAGACACCGAACTTTACCGGTGGATCAGAAGTCATGAGTTCTTAAAAGTTTGGGCACCTCTCTTTCCCGGAACATTAAAATTATCGGCCGCAAACCATAACATGGTGTCAGAAGTGGGATAGAAAGCTTTGAAAGTGAAAACTTTTGAACATTTTCAAAGTGCACAATAGTACGATTTAACGTGAAAACTGGCGGAAAAATAGCCAAAACAATAAAAATGTCACACAACCTACATTTAAAAATTAATGAATTGACCATTTGGGAGCTTAAGGAAGAGTTGGAACAGTGAAATCTGGCTATGCAAGGTACAAAGGCCACACTGATTGCACGCTTGCGTGACGCGATCGAATCAGAAGGTGTGCATCTGGATTTGGGTGAGCCCTCACATGCGGAAAAAAGCGCAGAAAGTGGAGGGACAGAAGCATCAAAATCAAAGGAACCAGAAAGTGCGGTGATGCAAATGCTGATGCTGATGCAGCAAGAGTAGCCACAATAGTCATTAAGTTTAACTGCGAAGCTAAATGAAGAATCACGAAGCTAGACCAACAAGCGATCGAAAGCAAGGAAGGCATCGCACAGAAGCTGGAAGGGCAATCAACGAAGCTACACCAAACAGCGATCGTCACCGCGCAGAAGCTGGAGGAGCAATCAACAAAGTTAGACCAACAGGCAATCAAAGTCAAGACGAACTTGCAAAAACAGTCAACAAATTAAATGGGTTGAGGAAAATGTTCACCAGGTCGAGAGGAAGTTCAGCCTGGTCAAGGAGAGAATCATTAATGAGATGGAAGAAATGAAACAGAAATTGGAAGCAGCGAAGGCGGTAGTAACTACCTCACCAGCCCCGCTTCTAACCGCAGCGTAAAGCATATCCAGAAATGTGAAAGCACCAACATTCGACGGGCAAACGGTCTGGAGTATTTAAAAACCCAGTTAGAAGCCGCCGCTAGGACAAATCACTGGAATGAGCAAGAACGAGCAACTGCATTGATTTTTATTCTAAGAGGCCCAGCTGCCCGGCTTTTGCAGATTATCCCCACTGCTATAATGAATGCGCTTGACATCCGTTATGGAGACAACCGTCTGAAAAAGATTTATCGATCACAGTTATGGCGTCGGATGCGGAAGTCTGGCGTAACCTTACTGCAGCAAGACATTGAGCGACTGGCATTTTTGGCATATTCAGGTTATGACTTAGAGCATCGAGACGACGCAGCAACAGAAGCAACCATCAGTGCATTAAAGAACCAGGAATTGCAACAAGCCATTCGTTTAGCCCAAAACCAAACGTTTAAGGACGCATTGGCTTATAGTCTGAACTTTGAGGCAGCGAAAAATAGGACTCGTACCACTGCCCGGGCTCGCGAGGTAGTGGCTGACAAGTGCAGGTGTGAGCACGGGGAAATTGAGCGAGACCCGCAGGGAAATGTGCGCCTAGATGCAGGAATGGTGGTGAAAATGGGCACTTGCAAAGAGACTGCAAGAAGTGAAGAAAATCGAGCTATTGTCCCGGACGTGCAGCTAGGAGGAGATCCAGACCGAGTCAGGAGCCAAGAATGGAAGTCCTTCCAACAGCGGGGTCGGGAAACATGTGTGGGCCAACTTCATGGGGCAGAGGTTGGCTAGGAGGATCGACGACCCCAGCACCACCATCACCGTTTCAAGCAGCCTTATACCTTTTGGGTCAAGTTGATTGAGAACATTGCACCATAAAAATCGGCACTGGCGCAACCTGATCGATTAACCGACCAGACCTAGTGAGGCAACAACTACTTCACAAGGGTAGAATTTTCTCACCATGGACAGCTACGGGAGACATTGCACCTGTCCATGGAGAGGTCAACCTCCAGAGAGGGGGACCTTGCGTTCTGATATAATTTTCTCGTTACGAACATTATGGATGACCGCTTCTCGGAATGGATTTTCTGCGACCATATGAAATAACATTGGATTTGGGTAAACGGGTGTTGAAATGGCGGAATGTTGGAGTACTGATGGAGGTAACAAATTCCAAATTCTCAAGATGAATGTGGTAGTATGTACCGACACTGATGTACCGAAATCTTCTGACAGCATTGCATGAGCCAAGCTTGATGCCGATTCTGGAGACCACCGATCTTATCTGATAGAGCCAACGAAGACATTGGCATTGCGTAATTTGATTGAAGGAAGAAGTCTTGTAAGATCTATAAGAAATGGATATGTGCCGGTTAGAGTCCTTAACACCGCAGATTCAACCACGAGCATCAAAGCGGGAGATGTCATCGGCAGCTGCCAGCCTGTTTCCACCACCAGCTCTTTGGAAGCTACTCACGACCATCATTGGAAAAGGAGGCAAGACGAAGACAAAGCCCGGGAATCTACGTCTGCAATATTGAAGCAGGTCAAATTGCCAGTGCAGCTATTCAAGCGAGCCTCTGATCTGGTCATCATGTATAATGACATCTTCTCAACAAGCCCGGATGACCAAGGCAGTACGAGTATTGTAACTCACGTCATAGATACACAGGGAGGCAAGCCAATTTGA
Organism: Odontomyia ornata; assembly: GCA_963969285.1. Classification (NCBI taxonomy): domain Eukaryota; kingdom Metazoa; phylum Arthropoda; class Insecta; order Diptera; family Stratiomyidae; genus Odontomyia; species Odontomyia ornata. The sequence goes on along the minus strand of OZ017739.1, from coordinate 402,381,393 downwards.
CAAGCACCGAGACGTCTTCCTTTAGCCAAACAAGGAGAAGTGAGCGCACTGATTTCGGACATGGAAAAAAAGAAGGTACTACCGAACTTTCTATCAGTCCATGGGCCGCGCCGGTAGTTCTAGTAAAGAAAAAGGATGGTAACACTCGTTTTTGTGTCTACTATAGGCAGCTTAACGACGTCGCTAAGAAAGATCTTACCCGCTTCCATGCATTGATGATATCATGGACACTTTAGCCGACGCAAAATGGTTTTCTACACTCGATCTCAAGAGAGGCTACTGGCAGTTAGAAACCGACAAGAACGACCGGGAGAAGACCACATTTTCAGTTGGCAGCGGATTGTGGATGTGGATTGTGGATGTTAATGAAACTTGGTATTATGAATGACTGTATTAAGTTCTTGTATTGAACAAAAATTTATCAAATTCAGATGAAAGATGAAAAAGTCAGAAATTGAAACATATAATGTTTGGCTGCCATTTACGTTAAAAATTGAATATTTTTGCCTTGTCTAGAGTCAAACCTTTATTTGCACGAGATTTGACACATTGATTGAAAAGATCCTAGGACACAAGCATTTAAAAAAATCCAAACTCAAATGCATGATTTTGAAATGGTGGCCCGCAAAGATTTGAAGGCAAGAGCAATTTGCTATTAGGGGAGCAACTGAAATTTTGAATTTTCTTCCTGGAAACATTTGAAATGGCTTAACCCAGCAAAGCTTCGATATGAATTTTTGTACGTCTACTTCGTGCTTTTGGGAGTTGCTATTCATTTGTTTTCGTAGAGACAATATTGTTGTTTTTCTAATCTACCCTCACTAGAGGCCTTTGGCTTTCATGTGAGTAACGTCTCAATCTGAGGGTTTTCTGAGAATATTTCTCTTCTAAATATTTCTATTTTCATTTCTCTAAAGTTATTCTAAAAATACTTTATTTTATCTCTTTCACAATATTCAAGTATGAGTTTTCATGCGCTAGGCTTTTAAGATCATTTGCTGCTCTTTTCCAGATTCAATATTAAATTTGTAATTGAAGAAAGTTTGGCAATTCTTAACAGCAGTGATGACGACAATACTGAAAATTTTCTGGTAAATCTTGTATCCCCTGAAATTGACAACGATGCTGATGGAGATGACATACCAGACGACGAACTGGAGGCAGTTAAAGATGATCTAAAGCAACTGGGGAAATTATTGCTTACGCAGCCAGCGTATTTTTAAGTGACAACTCCTCAATCAAAGAAAAGTGATCTCAATTTAGATGCCACTCATGTATCGGACGACTTTGAGTCTGAAAACTAAGCATCACCAGTTATGAAAAATAGAAAGATGAAATCTGTCAACGCGATTCGTAAAAGCACATGTTCTTCTAACAACCATTATCGACAAATCTAAGAATTGCACTCTCCAAGAAGACTCAAATTAAAGCTTTTTCTTACATGGAGACGATTTGATGAAAACATCTGCAGTTTTGTTTCGATCCGGTTATGTGAAATCACGAATAATCGGAGCGAAGCTAGACGGAACCAATGGCGAATTCGATACAACCAAGAGCTGTATCAAATTTTTGACAATCCGGTGGTCTCAACGATCATAAGACTGCGGAAGCTGCAATGAGCTGGACACATGAATCGTATGGACGAACAACGGATACCCAAGAAAGTGTTCGTTGGGAGAACTGAAGGCCAGAGGCCAGTGGGGAAACCGAGGAAACGCTGGTCTGACTCGGTCGACGAAGACAGTTCATCGCTGCTTGGATTTCGAAATTGGAAGACGCAGTCAATGAATCGAGACAGTTGGAGGCACTGCTTGCAGGAAACGAAGGCCTGAGAGGAGCTGTAGTGCTTAGAAGAAGAAGAAACGGTGTAACATTATGTGATAATGTCAGCAACGATTTGTGGTTCAGTGGCTCAATGTATTTATATCTACATGTGATAATCTTTTGTTTTGACGTTATGAAAGAGTGAGAAGGCCATTTTGTTTCGAAAAAACTATTGGGGCTTGTTGGCATGAGTTAGCTAGGGTTAGTTGGCACAGGCTAATTGAATTATGCCAACTAGCCCCAAACTTCCGATGAGAATATTTTATTTAAGAAATCAATAGACAATAACTTTATCATTTATATGTTTGATAAATTTGTTATGAATAGTATAACCCTCCTTAAATTGAACGCCTTTGAGCGACAGGTCCTGAGGTAAAGAATCGGAGTGAAGCTAGACAGGGACCAATGACGAATTCGAAATTTTTGACGAACCGGAATTCTGAACGATTGTAAAACTGCGGAAGCTGCAATGGGTTGGACACATGAATCGTATGGATGAACAACGGATACCCAAGGAGGTATTCGTTAGGAGGACTAAAGGCCGGAGGCCAGTGGGGAGACAGAGGAAACGCTTGTCTGACTCGGTCGACGAAGACAGTTCATCGCTGCTCGGGTCTCGGAATTGGAGCACTTGGTCAATGGACCGAGAAAGTTGGAGGCACTGTTTGCAGGAAACGAAGGCCCAAGAGGGGCTGTTAGCTAAGAAAAAGGAGTATAGCCCTCCAACTATTTATTTTAAGATATAAAAAGCACCATAAATTGTATTAAGAAATATATAAACACGCACGTCTTTTGTTTTTAATTTTCCCCCAGTTAATATTGCTTTGGTAGATCGGTATGGTAAGGTGATACAAATAAAAGTCCAACCGGACTAACTACTCAGTTGAAACTCTGAAGAATGCTGTAGAAACGCACATCATTGAGGAGAAAAGTCTAGCTTGTGTCTCAGAAGAATTTGGGATCCCTCTCCACAGCTTAGCTAGACATTGCCAAGAACAAAGGGAACGTGCTGCTGCAAGGACTGACGATGCGGCCACAGCTTCCAATGCTGCAGCAGATGCTTTGGCTCCAGCTTCATCTTGTGGATACGTATTGTAGAGAATGGTAACTAGGTACCCATTTATCTTTATATATTTTCATGCCTTTTAACTGTAATATTTATTGTGATCTTCTACGTTTTGTATTACCTGCTTATCAGTAACTTTATTTCCTCGTACAGGTTTTTACAACTAAGCAAGAATTGCTGTTTTCAGAATATTTGAAAATGGTTGCAGATGTGTACTTTGGGTTGTCGTCTAAAGAAGTCAGAAAATTTGCCTATCAGTACGCAAAAGCAAGTTCTTTGAAAATACTTGCTTCATGGAACGATAGTGAGATGGCGGAACCGGAGTGATTTTATCATTTTATGAAGCAACACCCAAGTTTACCTTTACGTACTCCTGAAACTGCCAGCTTATCAAGAGCTACAAATTTTAACAAAACCAATGTTGCGAGATATTTGCAACGTAGACGGAACAGGGATCACAATAGTACAAAATACAAAAAAAATGGTTGAACGGAAACGATTTAAACAAATTAGACGTTTAACCTCTGCTGAAAGAGGAACATTGGTGACTCTCGCAGCATGTTTTTCAGCAAGAGGAACTGCAATCCTCCTGTTTTCGTTTTCCCGCGAGTTAAATATAAGGACCACTTTGTCCAAGATGCACCACCTGACTCAAACGGTGATGTGAACAAATCAGGATGGATAATGGAAACTAATTTTATAAAGTTTGTAAGAAATTTCGTTTATTTTACGATGTTCGAAGGAGCGACAAGTATTACTTCTTTTGGATAACCATAGCTCGCACTTATCTATTGAGGCTTTCGATTTGCTTAAAGAGAATGAAGTAATTGCACTATTGTTTCCCCCACACTGTAGCCACAAGTTGTAACCCCTAGATAGAAGTGTCTTTGGGCCACTCAAAAAATATGTTAACTCAGCATGCGACGCTCGGATGACCAATAATCCAGGACAGACTATGTCCATATATAATATTCCCTAAATTTCCCTCAACGCAATGATGGTTCCTTGCAGAGCACAGGTATCACAGGACCTGAAGTAAACAAAAATGCAATTCAGCATTAGAAGCAACAGAATCTAAAGAGAAACAGAGAGGCTTGATAGACGCCAATACAAAGTAGGAGACTTTATTTTGATGAAGTACCAGTCATGCAAACATCCGGGTATGATTCTTGACATCTACACAGATACAGGCGACGTTTGTGTGACGACTATGATAAAACATCATAAGCCTTTGGTACAAAACGAGCAAAACACTGCGGAAACTTGATCCTTTTAACCAAATTAATAGTAAGCCAATATTATTCACTGTTGACACATAATGCTGACAAACTAAATTATTAGAATGTTTCCTACCCCTGTACTTGCGTTGCTACTTTCTTAATTAAATACGAAATAAAATACTTTTGTCCTGAACGTTGCTTTTCCTTCAAAACCCAATAATTTTCAGGTATGTCAACTAGTCCCTATAGACATGCCAACTTACCCCATAACTGGGGTTAGTTGGCTTGCTTGGAGACCTTCGGGAAATATTTTTAAAGAGTAGACAAAACCATTCCCAAGTAATAATAACTACGCAAATCGATACCAGAGATGTTAATAAATAATTCACAAAAGTCGCACATGCTGTAAGCTTATCTGTAAAAAATAGAAAAATCGAAAACCAAAATCTATGCCAACTAGCCCCGGTTCTCCTATTCTAAAAGTGAACTCTGTTTTTTTCATTTTTGTGCAAAAACAAAAGCTTATAGATGAGTTTTAAACTTTTTTCTCTTTCCTGTATTGAAATAATAATAATCGTCACAAAACAATCCACCGAACCTGGGCGTTCAGATAAGGTTGAGCATCTCATTTCATTACCATAACGATACTTAAAAGGTGATGTGGCCGGCATCACGCTTGACCGTGCGATTATTACCCGATTTAATTCTCTGCTTATCTCAGCTGGGTGGACTGAAATTCCGTCGACAGATACCGACCTGGAAAACTCGTTACACCCAGCACTAAACGCATATATGATAACCCTCCTACTTTCTACACCATGGTGGACTCCTCTGAAATAAAATACTTTTGATAAAATTCTTCTTCTTCTTCGTAGCACTACAGCCCCTCTCGGGCCTTTGCTTAGAGATAGTTAGAGTATCTCAATTTCATGACCGTATTGATTTTTTTGGAAGTTGGTTTGGTCAGTACCATGCTCCTGTGTGCCTGCTCAGCTATGATATGATCTGATTAAATCAGTACATATCACCACTGAGTGAACACTCAAAGCCTGTCCGAAAAATTCCCTGAATTAAATCACGTTGCTTCCAAACGAGATTTGAACCTGGGACCTTCGGCTTATGCATTCACGCTCTAACCACTTGACCACACAGACTATATTTGATAAAATTAGTGATTTACAAACCTGCCCTAAGGCCTGGGGAATGAAAAATCATCCGTCAAAAATTTGTTACTTTCGTTAATGACACATAATTTTTTGTATTATATTTGTATTCAAAATAGTGTAAGGGTTCATTACTCCAAACATTAAAGGGTTGACTTGGACGCATTTATATAAAAGAATATTTTATTTGAATATTGTTGGATTTTCAAAGTGGCAACCAATAAAATTATTATTTGCTTTTCAAAATAAGGGTGCCTACGAGAAATTTGCCTTTCCGACTAGCGGTGCTGACGGGATTTGATGTTTTTGAAATCGACTAGGGTTTAAATGAAAGGCCTTGGTGAGATCTTATCATATCAAATCTTTAATGGCTTTAATGTTATTTGCAGAGGGGGGCTTATTTCGGCAAACGGTGATAATTTTGAGATACTATAGTTAAGAAAATGTGGGGGAGGGTCAAAAAATTGTTTAAAAATATTAATTTTTACCTAGAGTGCGCTAGAGCTAAGATACAAAAATGGACTGTGTGAAATTTGGAGATCTCATATGTTCACATTTTTGTTACGTTTACTCTTTCATCATTTTTATTTGAACCAACCTTGTTCTACTTCTCATTCTGAAATATATTTATACCGTCATATTTACACGTAGCACAGAAGCATAGTTTCTGTCGGTCAGTCCCATGACTGTCAATTTTTCATTGTAGCTGGAATAGTGACATCACCCATTAAAGGTGAAAATAAGCTCTTTTATTCGAACCGCTGTTTTAACACTCTATTTTGAAAGTTTGCACCAAGCTCTATAATTTGATATTCATGATGACTACTTTTGGCAAAAAGATTTCCAAAGGTTACTTGCATATACGGAAGGGGAGGAGACTTTCAAATCATAGAACTTTATTTTCCAAAAAATCCATAGTCAAAATTTTGTCAGTTTCCGCGAAAACTTGTGGATAGACAGGTTGAAGACAGGTCACGATTTAAGTAAAGTTTATAGGACAGGATGAAATGGTGGAAAAGGTTGATTGCCACAGAATGGGAGAAAGTACAATATATATTCGAGTGGAGAGTTGTAATTGGACATGATCTGTTTCAGCAAACAAAAATGCAGTCCGTACCGTCATTAATTGTTCTTATTATTGAGCCACTTTCTCAGTTCAAACTTAGATATATTTCTATTATTTTTAAAAACTTTAAAAGCTTTCCGAACCCTGAAAAATAATAATAAGCACACTTTAAAATTGAAGCTGATCAAAGATACTACTGTGGCAAAAAAAAGAGGTGACATTTGAATTTAAAGTGCGCGCGTCGAAGGATTTGGAGAATCTTTTATTTAGGTTGGTAGTACTGTCAGAGACATCTATGTCAGATTTACAAGTCAAAATATTCATTAGTGTTTGAAATACGCGTCGTTTCCGGGATGGCCTTCAGTTCCGTCTTCGCTGCGGCTTGAATCTCCTCTATCGTATCAAAACGGTGTCCCCGGAGCGGTCTTTCGAGCTTGCTGAACAGCCAAAAGTCGCACGGTGCCAGATCAGGTGAATACGATGGTTGTGGAACGATATGGGTTGAGTTTTTGGTGAAATGATCATGAATTCCGAGTGCAGTATGGGATGGTACATTATCGTATTGTTAAAACCAAGAATTGTCTTTCCACAATTCCGGCCTTTTCATGCAGATAGCGTTACGCAAATGACGCATTACATTCAAATAATATTCCGTGTTGACTGTATGGCCTGGCGGAAGGAATTCATAATGCACAACACCACGATAATCGAAGAAGAGAAGAGGTTGATGGTCGCCCAGGACGCTCTTCGTCTTCGACACGTTCATGGCCAGCTTGGAACTCACTTTACCTCTTGTAAAGATTTTTTTTACTTTTTGCACCATCTTCAACGTATCCGCAGCAGAAAATTGATTCCGAAAACAAAATTTAATGCAAATTCAACAAATTTCAACATCGCAAAAAACGAAAAACTCACTTTTAGCAGCTCACAAAATGACGCGTATCTCAAACACTAATGAATATTTTGATGTGTAAATTTGACATAGATGTCACTGACAGTACTACAACCTTAAAAAAAATAATTCTCCAAATCATTCGACGCGCGCAGTTTAAATTCAAATGTCATCTTATTTTTTGGACACAGTAATATACGAGTACTTCTTGAAAAATTGAAAGACAGCCAGTATTATTATCAATTACTTTTCAGAATCCGGAATTTTATTCATTTTTGTTTATGTTCAATAGTTAAAAACAATAAGTCCCTTTGACCGTTTAAATTATGTTCGCCGAGTTTCCTTTTTACTCTTTCGAATAACTTTCTTAACCAATTTAATGGTGTTTGAACGGCCTAATCCAAGTCTACGTCTAATATCTGCACGGCGAAAAGGTCTTCGCTGGCGAATTGGTCGTCGCCTACGTCTTCTAGCTCCAGCTCCAGTAGTGCCCCCTGTTCCGGTGCCAGCTCCCGTCCCAGCTCCAGTTCCCGTTCCTGCACCCGTTGCCACACCAGTTCCTGCCCCAGTTCCTGCTCCAGTTCCTGCTCCAGTTCCTGCTCCAGTTCCTGCTCCCGTTCCAGTTCCTGCACCAGTTCCTGCCCCGGTTCCTGTTCCTGTTGGTGTTGCTGTTCCCGTACCAGTTCCAGTACCAGTTCCGGTAGCTGTTCCTGTGCCAGTTGCTGTTACAGTTGGACTAGTGCCCGTGAGAGTTCCTGTGATTGTTCCTGTGAGTGTTGGAGCGACTGTTGTTGTTGTAGTCCCAAACAAATTCTGTTTGATATTCAATAAAGTTTGAATACTACTTGCATCGAAAATTAGACGTGGGGAACCATGTCCTGTGACTTTTCTGGATGAAATTTGTACCGCAGACTTTTTAGGAATGCTAGCTTTGATGATTTTATATTTCGCTAGAGTAAAATATTTTCTTATATGCATAGAAAATAATGTAAGTTTCAATAAATACCTCCCAAAGATTCATTAAAGAACACGACAAGCGTCACATATGCAAGGATCAATGATGTCCGCATCGCAGTTTTCTAAATTCAACTAATTGATTTATTGAAGAAAGTGTTGACAATATCAAAGGTACATGAAAAAACTGATCAGCTCCATGCGAAATTGTTGCCTTTATATGGCTGTTGCGGGAAAGACTTGGGTGCTAGACATGACTAGCAAAACAATGTTAATGAATTATGCTTTGAGATCACACATATAGAATAATATGACAAAACAGAAGAGTATTTCAAGTAGCTTAAGGGTGGTCATTCAAATCATAAAGCAAAAGTTAGACATTCAAAAATTTCTTTAATGTGCATAATAATTACGTTTGATTAATTTGTGGTAAAACTGAAAAAAAATTGCTTGGCACCATATGTTGCTGGCAAGTTTATGCATTCTGAGATCATCTACGATGATTTGCTTTAAGATGAGTGTTTTGCGATTAAATCCATTTCATAATTATTTGAAGGAGTCATTAAATTCCTACCTTAAGAGGAGAAGCAACCGATAATGATGGAAACTATTCGAACCATCAAACCATGGAAAGTCAACCAGCAAAGGAAAGAACATCAGTTGATTAAGTAGCTAAAGGAAAACCGGTAATTTACCTTAAAGCTGATAATGGCAATAAGGAAGTCATCATAGAAAAGGGAAAATACGTCGAATGAGAGCTTGAAAAATTGAACAACGGAGAGTACTACAAGTTAAGACACAATCCTCTACCAGATTCTGTTCGCAGAGTGGAAAAAGTTCTCAACGACTGCAAGGACGTGATACCTAATAAGATCATGCTTCGTGTCACGAACACAGTGCTTCCATGGATAAAATATCTACCGAAGATCCATAGACCTGGGAATGAGATGCGAAAGATCATCACCGCCACAAATGCTCCGACAAGCTGAATCGCAAAGTGGCTGGTAGAGAACTGCAACAAATGGGGAAATTCTTTGAGCAGTCATTCAGTGAAGGGTAGGATAGATCCAAAGAGGTACATACAGGAGACAGTGAGCTTTCAACTCCTATGGAAAGCATTGCAGTCGCTTAATACAATCAAACCTTCCGTATACGTACACTTTCATTTTCGAGAAATTTTGCAATTTTCAGCTAATGCCTTTTTAATGGATGATGGATTTTTCAATTGTCGAAGTCAATTTCGAAATACAAATTCAAGTCATTTATTAGCACGTTCAAATGTCATCGTAAGTCATTACTTCTTCTTTGATACACAAGGTATCGTTATCTATCTGTAAACTTCCATCGTTATCAACAATTTTCAACAATATCATGCTTCGCGCCATATTTTCAAAAGTATTTGTTCCACAAAAATTGCGTGGACACCCTTGTTTTCGGAGCAAAAGTATCAGCTGGCGTGGAGCTGTCAGTTGCCATATCTTTCGTAAAATAGGAATTTTGCATTGAAACATTTCAAATGAAATTTTGAATAGGAAAGTAAAAGTGATTGAATTACAAAGTAAAGTGTGTAGTTTTTCATTCTTTGCAGAAAAAAGAACTGACGTGCGGTATTTTTCTTCGCTCAGTTGAGTAAAGTGTAACCCAACATAAAATTATGAGAAGGCCCACCAATTTAAGTGGATAGTTTACGTTGGCCCAAAACCACACGATATTTTATTGCAGAAAAGTGAAATTTTACTGTATTTTGGACTTGTGTCGTGTGAAACAAGTGGTGTCGCCGATAGGTTTGATGATTAACGCGAGTGAAAGACGTTTCATGTTCGTTCCTTGAACATTGACATATGTATGTTGAATAAATTCGTGAAAATATTTTGATTAAGGACTTAAGTAGTGGTTGTTTCAATCAAATGAACTTTGAACTTCGAATCAACCATAAAGTGTTTGCATTTTGTCCGAGACGTATTTATTTTTGTAATTATTTTGATTTGAAGCGATTGTAGCGAGATTCATCACAGAAATTTTTGAATATTACGGTTCGAGTCCAAAAAAAACTTTAAATAACGTGAATATTGAATACTGGGTTATTTTGAGGTCGCGGAAAGAATCAGATAAGGTGATACGATAAAGTTTCATTTAGAAAATTGAAAAATACTGTAGTCGGGAGTGTTTTTCTCTCAGCACAGTGCAACGTGATCTGGGGGCCTCTTAAACCTTTTTTCGAAACATGACGGTTTAATTGAAAATATTCGTTTATTTACCGGAAAACTAAGAAAATCGACTTCAAAGTGCCCTTCAAAGTGCCCTTCAAAGGATGAAATGTATTTTATGGAAATGGTACTAAAACACCATATAATGTCACTCATATAGCACCGCATTCATAAAATTTAATTCATCCTCTTTACTTTGAAGTCGGTTTTTTAGCTTCAAGTCTATGCGAGTTATTACAATAGCAAAGACAAAAGCTCGTGGCTTCATGAATTTGATCTTTTGCCGTCTCCTGTATGAACCTCTATGGATAGATCAGATTAAAAAGCTTGAACATATCAACCACATTCATCAGGATGAAATTTTGGTGTCTTTTGATGTGAAAGCGCTGTTTCCAACCGTACCAGTTAAGCAAGCACTAGTTTTATTTGAGGATTGACTGATATCTAACAGCACAGATGGCACCCAAAAAAAAAAATGTTGAAGTATCAGGAGAGTGCTTCTGCCAGAAGCGTATTGTAAAACAATCAGTAAATCAAACAAAATATTCTGCATATCAAAACTTGACTAATATACTGATTCCATAAATTGAGTTCGAAGAATTATTATGGTTATTATATTTTTATATTGGCCGCCGTTTTGTTTCAAGTGTTCTGACCCCGTCATTTAATTAGTCATTATAACACTTTAATATTACAAACTATTTCTAAAATTTTTTCAATTATTCCTACATATATTATTTATAGTGGCTAGGTCCGTTGCAAACGTGTCCCTCCCCAGTATCACCTGTTAATGTTGTTGTAATTGTCAAATATTCAATCGGCTATAATTTAGCTATTTATAGTTCGATTATTGTGAAATTTTTAGAACACATACAATTGCTTTTAGAAAACTCAAATTGTAGTTTTTGGGATATTTAAGGGTCTCATTTTGATTTTATAGGCAAAAGTGTAAAATTTATAAAATGTACTATTGTAAACAAAGTTGATCGAATTTCGACTTCTGAGGTATTTGCTGCCCTTGTATACCTTAAGTCTCAGCTCTATGATTTTTTTTTAAATTTTTCAGGTGAAGTGTGTCCAATCGCGAGGGGGGGACACAAAATGTTCGTACATTTTCCCTTCCCCTGTACCCCTCAATGCAAAATTTGTCATTTTAAGACCTGTTTTGAAAACTTCTCATCAAGACCTTTTATTTGATATCCATATTGCCTACATGCAATGAAACTTTTTTTTCGGGGGCCACTACCCTATATGGGGAGACCCCCCTTGAACACCATATAAAGCTGAGTAGAGCAGAGGATTACGGGCGAGGATACGCTTCCAAGAGCGTGGATCCGGTATGTTGATGACGTGTTTGCAATCGTGAAGAAGAATGAACTAGACAGCATATTCAAAAAGATCAACGAAATCCACATTAATATCACTATGGAGGAGGAAAAGGAGAATCAAATAACTTTTTTGGACCTAAGAATTATCAGGAAGATGCATGATGTAGAATTTGAAATCCACCGAAAATCAACCAATATACGGACAACGATTCCAGCTACATCGTACTACTCTCGCGCAACTGAAATGGCAACCTACAATAGCTACATATACAGGATGCTAACTACTCCTCTAACTAAGGAACGGTACGATCAGGAGCGTACGTTCATAAAGGGTTTTCCGATAAGAGGTGTTATTTTGAATATTCGGTAGATGTCACTTTTAAAGCTGTCATTTTTTGATATTTGACAAGCAAAAACTACGCCATTAATAAAATTGAAACGATATATACATTTTTGTGTCGTCGTGAAGCACCTTGTCCGACATTGTCCATCGAAAATTCATCTTCAGTGATGAGGCCCATTTCCACCTTGGTGGCTTCGTTAACAAGCAAAATTATCGCATGTGGGGCTCAGAAAATCCAAGAGCTATTATTGAAAAGCCTCTCTATCCTCAACGTGTGACTGTTTGGTGCCGTGAATGGATTGAGCTGTCGAGATATGATTAATGATTTTTCATGGCCAGAATCGGATGGTAACTATTGATCTGAACAACGTTTATTTTCAACAAGACGGCGCTACGTGCCACAAAAGCAACGAAACCATTGATTTTTTACGGGAAAAGTTTCTGGACCGTGTTATCTCTCGAAGAGGTGATCACAATTCGCCACCGAGATCTTGCGATTTAACACCTTGGGACTTCTTCCTTTGGGGCCACGTGAAAGAAAAGGTCTACGCCAACAGCCAAGCGTTGATTCAAGACCTCATAGATGGAATTCGTGAGGCAATCAAGGACGTAGGGCAGCCACTTTGCGATTTGGTTATGGAAAGTCTCATGAAAAGGATATGGTCCTGTAAGCATCGTGGTGGTCATTTGCTTGATGTTATTTTTCACTATTAACGGCATACCTTCTTCTTCATTATGAAATAAACATTCGATCATTTGTATTAAAAACTGACATTTTTCTACTAATATCAAAATAACACCTTTTATTCGAAAACCCTGCACAAAGCAGTAAAAAAACTCTGAGCTTATTAAAACTTGCTCTCTTTAGGTATCTCGACGTTACTGTCTAAAGTGCAGGGGGAATGCCGGTCGACAAGAACACTCTTGGAGGGTAGCATTCTTTGGGAAGTTCCGCCCCCACGTATCCGCGGAAATTCCCGCAGGCAGAATGCCGGTCGACAAGAGCGCTCTTGGACGCTAGCATTCGTTGAGGAGCGCTGCTCCCACGGACCCGAGGATATGAGGGGTTCCGTGAGGTTCCCTCCGGGGATGACAGGCAACGACTCTGATTGGATCTGGACTACGCTTTGCACAACGAACTGGAATTGTTGCTTTGGGCCGGCTTATGTGATGGTTTGGACGTAGTTGCTTTGTACAGTAGCATCGAGGTGAAACTCGTGTAAAAACGGCTCCAATCCAACTATCATACCGTCTCCGTCCCGGTTAAAACCTTGGCAGGCCTCGGAGTACGATCGAAATTCGCAGCATTGGGTTGGTGGTGTAGGTTCGGTTGAGACGGACTCCCGATTAGTGCTGGTCTGGCTCTGAGCACTTGTCCCCATAAGGGCTTGTGCCAAACCTCGCATGGCCACCATGCTCTGCAAAGATAACCATGGGACCGAAAAGGCGACTAAACACACGAACGGAGATAGTGGCTCGGAGGAGGGACCCAATAAAACTGTAGCAACCAAAATCGAAAAATGAAAAAAAAAAAATCCAAAAAAGAAAGAAAAAATAATAACAACGACGGCGCAACCAGCGGTTGCAGCCACGATGTTAACAGTACATCGAGATCGGTACTGACCATGACAAAAACGACGAATAACACAATGACAGTGAAGGCAGACGAAAAACGGAGATTAGTAGACAGTCTGGTCCAGATTGCGATTCCTGCGGCATTCGGGCGCAGCAAAAAAAATAATGCGAATGCCAGAGCGTCCTATTAAGGAAACGCGGGAAACTCTGCAGGATGCTTCAGGTGTTCGAGCGATGGAAGATAATACAAAGAGCATCGAAAATTCGATTGTCACTGCTGCGATCGTTGCCGAAGCGACCGATGCAAGGGTTGCAAATCCCGACATAGTAAAGAAACATCCTGAAGCCAACGAGGAGATTACAGTACGAAAAGCAACAAGTGACCCCACAAATAAAGCGACGTTGTGCGATTGCACCGCGAACGTCGAAAATGTGGCCGAAGTACTGCATTTGGAAACGGAAAGCGATTACCTCTCCCAAGGATGGTTGCAAAGTACAATTGCCGCCCAGCGATACGAAGAAGAAAGGCTATTCCGAAAAGCGGGAGATATTCTGAAAAGGGTACAATTTGCATGCGACTCCCTAAAAATCAACAAAGCAGTAAAGGTTGGGCTCCTTGAACTAGAGCTTTTAGATCGTATAAGGCACTATCGGAGGAGCTGCTTAAGCCCCAAGATGGCCAGTCCTACGCGGAGGTACTGCGGGACATCGGGGGAAATGTAAGGCCCAAAGACACCAATACTACCATTAAAGTAGTACGACCAATGCGGTTGAATCCGGAGCAGAGGCCGGCAATAAATAAGCATTCTGTGACGCAAACGCGCAACTGAAGCCTCGCTTGAACCGATGACAACGATCAAAATACGAGACATTGACTGCGTCGCGGATCTGTACGAGGTAGAAGAGGCCATTAAAAGAGAGTTTCCTAGCGTGGGAAGGATCAAAGCGAGACTGACACTAGAAAACAACAGGGGACAACGCATAGCCATAGTTGACTTGACCGAAAAGGACGCCGAACAATTCCTGAACAAGGGCGAAGTACAAATAGGGTGGGTTATCTGTAGGATATGGCGAAGAGCAACGCCTCTTCAATGTTTCAAATGCCTCGGTTATCGTCACACCACAAAAGTATGCAAAAGACCCGATAGGAGTTCCCTATGTTACAAATGCGGTGGAATGGGACATAAAAGAAAAGAGTGTACGAAGGAGGCACACTGTATTCTTTGCAACGATGCTGATCCAAAACATGATTTTGGACACGATTTGGGATCAGGAAAATGCCGTGTGTTCCAGAAAGCCCTAGCCAAGGCAAAACCAGAACTCCGATGACCCGCATCCTGCAACTAAACCTACACTGCAGTTCAACCGCCCAAAATCTGCTTGAGCAGTTTGCGAGGGACATGAAAGCCGACATCTTGCTGCTGAGTGAGCAGCACCATAATAAAAGTCCTGCATCATGGTATTCTGACGAAACTGGAACTGCCGCCATCTGGGTTCGGAACAGCGACTTTCAAGCGGAGAGTTGTGGATGGGGGTTCGGTGCTCAGAGAGCACCTTCTTTAGTGTCTACCTAACGCCAAACGAATTGATATCATCTTTCCAAGCCAAGCTTCAGGCTTTGAAGGGCGCTGTCTCGAACGCAGAGGGCAAACGCTCGTTGGGGGTGACTTCAACGCTGGAGCAATCGAATGGGGCATGCGTCAGATAGATCTGCGGGAAAAACGAATCCTGGAAATGGCGGCCAGGACGGCCCTCGTTGTACTAAACTCCAGAAATACGCTGACTTTCCATCGTATTGGCTATAAAGGAGCCATACCGGTCGTGACATCCAACTCTAAGTCCTTAGTACGGAGCTTACACAATTGGAAAGTATTAGAGGACTACTTAGCCAGTGATCATCAGTGCATTCTACTTGAGATAAGTGATGTTGTCTTCCGACGTCTGTGCTCTCGGCTTTCTACAATTGGATGTTTTTTTTTTTTAGTTTTATTGATTTATTTCAGGTAAAAAACAGTCATTTTCAAATATGGGTGCAAAATTAAAAATTACAAGTAGACCTAACATTACCATTAATTAAATTCAAATTAGTACTTCTAGAGCTCAGTAGGTGACAAATGTTGTTAATTGTTCATAAAGATACATACAAACTATGCAATCAAATAATCAAAAAAAAAAAGATATAAGTGATCAAATTACTAAGCTAAAACTATTACAATATTTCACGAATTTGCCTTTTGAAAACATTTAAATTGCAAGAAAATATGTCAACTTCATTCAGTTTAACATTATAAAAGTTGCACGATCGCCGGAGAAAAGTATTTTTCGCATAACTAGTATTGCAGAACGAAATAAAAAAAAGTATCTTTCGAACGTGAGAAGATGGAGCGGGGGGTTTTCAATTGAATTAAAGCCAATAATTCGGAACAATGAATGTAATTATGGATGATTTTATATAAAAAGATGATATCTAAATAATTACGACTTAAACTTTCTTCATAGTCGGTATAAATGACTCCCATGCGAAAATCAAGACTTTTAACGAACTTTTTTTGTACCCTCTCTATTTTATGAGAATGTACAGCATAATGAGGATTCCATATTACGCTTGCAAATTCAAGTAAGCTGCGAACATAAGCATTAAAGAGAGTTATTAGGGTGCTACATCTAGAAAATGGTTTACCAATGCGAAGAATTAGCCCTAAACGTTTAAAAGCTTTAGAAACAATATTTTGAATGTGGAGATTAAAAACGAGCTTAGAATCTAGAGTGACACCTAGATCTCGCACCTGAGTTACACGGCTAATTGAAGTTTCGGACATATTGTATGCATAAGAAATGGGGCCACGTTTTCTAGAAAATTATACAACACTTATCCACACTTATCCACATTTAAAAACAATTGATTTGCATCACAATAATGTTGAAATGCAAAGAGATCTTGTTGCAAACTCTCGCAGTCACTGATAGATCTGATGACTTTGTAGATTTTGGTATCATCAGCATAGAGTAAATGGTGAGAGCTTTTAAAGCACGAACCAATATTGTTTATATATAGATTAAATAAAAACGGGCCAAGGTGCGAGCCTTGAAGAATTCCAGAAGGGATCTTCACAAAATTTGAGCAGTACCCTCTCAGTGCAACTGCTTGGCTACGGTTGTTTATATACGAACAAATCCATCTTAAAAGATCTCCATGTATGCCAAGTTGCGAGAGCTTCCTTATAAGAATGGAATGGTTAATTTTACCAAATGCTTTTGAGAATGATACACGGCATCGACTTGATATCCAAGGTCAAGAGCATTTAGCAAAAAATCAGAATAAAGTGCTAGATTAGTATTAACACTACGACCCCCGAAAGAACCCATGTTGTTCTGGAGCTATAATATTTAACATTTGCAAGTTTAGAATATTAACAATGATTTTCTCTAATATTTTTCCAAATATATTCAGCTTTGATATTGGTCGATATTGTTTAATATTCTGTTTATCATTTCCTTTTCGAATGGGAGTAATGATAGCTTTTTTCCAGATATCAGGGAAGCAACCCTCAGTTACAGAATAACGAAATATAAGGGTAAGTGGAGTAGAAAATTCTTTGCTTAGCCTTTTTATTAAAAGTGGATGAACTCTATCACAACCAGCCCCCTTGTTACCATCGATTTGTTCGAATTCTTGCCAAACGATTTCTTGTGTTATCTCAACAGAAGAGATATCAACTAAGGGAGATAATACTACGTCAGTGGAAACAACGTTATACCCTTCAGTGTTCTCCTGTGGTACAAAAACCGAATTTAAATATTCGTTAAACATGTTGCAAATGGTGTTCGCATCACTAGACACAATATTATCAAGTTTCATCTGGGCTGGCATATTATTGTTGCCAAATTTGTATTTTATGAAAGTCCAAAAGTAATTAGGAGCATTAGATATATTGCCTTCGGAAAAATTAATATACTTTTGATAACACTCTCGCTCAAGTTGTTTTGCACGACATCGTAAAACTGAAAAGAGCTGATATTCACGATTATTTCGATATTTCTTCCACTTGGCATGTGATTTCATTTTTTTTCGAATTAACTTGATAAGGTTACGCCAGTACCAAGCAGGGTAATTTGATGACGATTTGATGCGGTTTTTTGGAATATGATCATTCATAAGGTTGTATAAAAAGTTATAAAAATACGTAACCGATTGTTCAGTTTAAAGTTGGACATATCAGCAATCCAGTTTACACTTAACAATTTCTTGCTCATCTCATTAAAATCTGCCGTATGATAAATTAGTTTGTAATTTTTATTATTCTCTTGCATGTAAGCATACAATTGTAAATTGATAGATACGTCTAGTGCTTCATGATGTAGATCTTCCGAGGTAAGTGGATTAGCCGAACCAAGTACTGTGCAAATATCACTACTCAATATCAAATCAAGAGTTCTACCATAAAAATTTACACAGCCGTTAAATTGTCTTAGATTTGATAAGTTCAGAAGGTCAGACAAATCCATCGCCATGCTATCATCATTTGCATTCAGTTCCACTGAAACATCACACTCATTTTTAATACACCAGAGTGCATTAGAAATATTAAAATCACCGACTATTAAAAAGCTATCGCTTTGATTATTTTGCATAATTACAAATATATTGTCATAGAATGCTCGTAGAGAGTCAGAATGGTTAATTCCGTGGGGGAAATAACGACATGCTAAATGTAATTTAGTGCGTGAATTGGATGCATGGGAAGCGAAATTAGAGTCATGTTGAGAGGGTGCATTATCCGTTCTAAAATCTAAGGTTAACCGAAGCTCCTCAGCGGTTGGTCCTGAGATCCAATCGCTGAGGCGCCATGCATGCAACTCGCGCCGCACTGCTATTAGCACACCGCCACCTCGAGCTCCTCGTGCATCCATTGCATTCCTATCTCGCCTAAAAACATTGTAATTTGTGGGAAAATATTCAGCATCATAAAAGTCCGGTGTTAACCATGTTACCGTTAAGCAAATAATGTCATAATTACTTAGTAGGACGTTTAATAGGAAAGAATGTGACTTTGTCCGTAACCCCCTCACGTTCTGATAATATATTGATAAGTTTGAAAAAATCATCTAATCTGTAAATTTAATTCAATAATGTATCTCACGCCGACATGAAATACCTTTCTCGGGCAAATAATGTGTGAAATATTGATATCTAGCAATACTTTTAGCAAATCAGAAAAGAAATTGTTTAAACTGTAAAGGACAAATATGTTCATACAAAAAGAATGCAAAAAATGTATACCCAAAATCAAAAATTGAAAAAACGTACGCTGCATACAATTCAGTGTAAAGCTAAACCAAAAATAAATTGAAGGCAAAACATGGTAAGTATTGAAATGAAAAGAATGTGGATATATCAAATGATGTACAAAAATGAAAAAAAAATGAGTCAGCAAATTTTCAATAAATCTTTTTCGCTTAAAATGCGTATAATTTTTGAATTATCGTTTTTACGAACCAGAATTTTGCAGTCTCTAATCCATAGATAGGAGAAGTTTTTCTCAAGCCTTAGTGCACGAGCCCGCTTGAGGAAAAGTTTATTAATGTGCGTTAGAGTTTATTAATTGGCGTTAGATACAACGGAAGCATGGAGATTCATCGAGTTGCTCAAAGTAGGTGAGCCGCTGCGGGGAGCTTCGGAGGAGATGGAAGAACTGGCAGCTCAAGACGTGGTGAACTCTACTATGAGCATCATTACGACTGCTTGCGGCGCTTCTATGCTCCGTCGAAGACCCCGGCACGGCAAGCCCCAGTGTACTGGTGGTCAACTGAAATCCCTGTAAAGCGGAGGGAGTGTCACAAGCTTCGACGTGATGCTCAACGGGCGCGGAACGGTGACGAGGCATGCAACTGGGTGGCAGCATATAAGTTAGCCAGGAAATGCATTCGCAAGCTAATCAACAGTAGCAAGGCTCGCTGCTGGCAAGACCTAGTGGAAAATGTGAACAAGGATCCGTGGGGCCTTGGCTGCAAGCTGGTCATGTGGAAACTTGGTGCCCTACGGTAGCCTTGTATACATGACGGGAAAAAGATGGACGTGATAGTGTGGGGACTCATCCCCGCCCATCCCGTCCGTGTTGACGCTGTCCATGGTGCAGTCGAGTGTCCACTCTTCACACAGCCGGAACTGGAGGAGGCAGTCCTCTCCCTGAAAGCGAGGAAGGCTCCAGTTCAAGATGGAGTTCCGGCTGAGGTGTTGCGGCTTGTCTATAACTATTGTCCTGAATTGGTGCTCAGCACGTTCAACGCTTTCCTACGGGACCGGGTTTTCCCGTTACGATGGTAGGTGGCAAGGCTTGTGCTGATCAGCAAGGAGAAGCGGAATCCCGAATCGCCGTCTGCATACCGCCCGTTATGCATGCTAGACACAGCTGGGAAAGTGCTAAACAAACTCATCAAGGGAAGACTCACTGGCACGTTTCGTGCTGCTGGGGACTTATCTCCTCGGCAGTACGGCTTTCGGGCAGGACGTTCTACCATTGATGTGATTGCAGAGGTGGTGAACGCGGTCCAAAAGGCAGAGGCATATAGTCGCAACCAATCAACCTGATCAACCTGTTGCTGACACTCAATGTCAGGAACACCTTCAACTCCGCTAGATGGGTGGATATTCTGGACACGCTGGAAAACTCTTTTCAAGTTCCAGAATACCTAATGCGGCTTTTGAGGAGCTACCCAAAGGACCGAAGCCTGCTCTACGACATGACACAGGGCCAACAAAGGATGGAAATTACATCGGGTGTTGCCCAGGGATCTATCCTTGGTCCGGACCTCTGGAACGTGTCTTACGACGGGCTACTGAGACTTGAGATGCCAGATGAGTCGCGCTTGGTTGGCTATGCGGATAATGTTGGGGCTCTGGTTGCTGGATGCACCGTTGAACAAGCGCAACTAAGGCTTGGTATGCTAATGCGCCGAGTGAGTGACTGGATGACTGCTCGTGGGTTCAGTTTAGCACTGGAGAAAACCAAAGTGGTCATCTTGACAAAAAAGAGAATCCGTAGAGTAAGGATGACCAGTATTGGAGACTTACGAATCGAATCGAAGCCAGCGGTGAAGTACCTGGGGCTACTGATCGACTCAAAGATGAGCTTCTCTGAGCAAATCCGGGCAACGGCTGAGAAGGCTGCTTCGGGAATATTGGCTCTGGGTCGACTTATGGCTCTATGGAGGGACCCAGCCCGTTAAGAAGACGCCTCTTGATGAGAGCTGTAGGGTCAGTGCTACTGTACGGAGCAGAGGTATGGGGCGACGCTCTCAGCAAGGAGGTATACCGAAAACGTTTGGTACAGAGAAGAGGAGCACTGAGAATTGCATCTTCGTATCCGGCAGTCTCTGACTCGTCGGTGAGAGTTATTGCAGGCGTGATACCTGTCACCCTCCTTGCTAGAGATTGCCACGCTATTCACCTGTGCCAAAACGAGGATGCGAGGGAGATGGTTGTCCGCGAAGAGAAACAGCGCTCACTCAACGATTGGCAACAGGCTTGGGTCAATCGCACAAAGGGAACGTGGACTGCGTGCCTCATCTCGGATGTGAAACCGTGGTTAATCGAAGTCATAGTGAGACTGACTTCTATTTGACCCAGCTTTTGAGCGGGCATGGGTGTTTCGGTTTTACCTGCACAAGATTGGTAAGTCACTGTCCCCCGATTGTCGGTTTTGCCCAGGAGAGAAGGACAATGCCTGCCACACATTTTTCGCGTATACAAAACGGGCCAGGCTGCGCAGGGAACTCAACAGGGAGGCAGAAAAGCTCACCCCGGATAATATTATTGCGGTGATGCTCGAATCGGTTGACAAATGGAACCAGGTGGCACATTATGTTCGGGCAGTCCTAAAATATAAAAGGACTCACAGCAACCGGGGGTGCTGGGGCTGGGGGATCACTTTTCTGGTACTTCCTCTTCCCCTCTTCCCTCTCGCTAGGAAAGGGATCCCCAGCTTGAAGGCGCCTCACGGCGTAACAAAACGAGACCTGGCCCGAAGTAATGTGTCAAACGGTTCCAGGCTGGGTTCTCAGGTTGACAGGGGAGGTGTTTAGTGGATAGTCCAGTCGCCTTGTTTCGAACGTGGAAGCCCCGCACTCTGTGCATAAATGGCATTCACCTACCTATCACAAAAAATGTTATCCTGGAATGCCTTTCTTTTATAATGCTCCAGTTTGAATTATCATGCAGTAGGCTTTTACAGTGTGCAGTACATCAGTTACTGTTTTATTCAGATTTATTGACATTGAAGAAATGCTGGCAATGCTCAACAGTAGTGAAACCCTGATATAAATGAAATAACTGATAATGAACTGAAATTGGTTGAAGGTGATGTAAAATTGTTGGCAAAGCTAACAAGTGTTCAGGCAACGACTTTTCAGTCGGGAAAAAGAGATTTTTATCTTGATGGTGCTGCAGCAATGACCGATCATGCATCTGGAAAACAATCATCGCCAAATGTTCCCTTCGCAAAAGAAAAACAAAAAGAAAAATTATTCGGCCGACCTGCTTCATAAGGCCGCGTCTTCCACAAATTCTAATAAAAATAAGCTGAGAAGCAAGAACAACGCTCATATTAGAAAGTCATGGTACATTCAACTTCTCCGGCCAACCAAGAGATGGCATTTACATATGTATGCTATAAAAATTTCAAGTCATTCCGATGTGTGCACAACACATGGTACCCTTCTAATGTTGACAGATGCCGTTTGTTAAGAACAATGGATAAAATCAAGTATCGCGCGATGATAAACTACTTCTATTTAAAAGGGAAAAAACTCGGGAAGTTAAAGAAGAGTAAAACTTTGTGTATGGTAAATCGTTGCCCTCATTTATAACCGTTAAACATTGGGTGACCAAGTTCAGACGCGGTCGCACAAGCATTTTTGACGATGAACGTTCTGAATGTCCAAAAACTGTTTTGACAGAAGATTAACCATTTAGGATGTGGCGGATCAGCCATCCACACGTAGGAATATCCTGCAACACCTGAACAACGGACCGACAGCAGACATCCTGCCCCCGACTGCCACGCACGCATCGCCCATCTGAGTTGTATGAATGCTCAGCCGAGCATCAGATAATAATCATCAGCATATGGATGCTCGAACGACGAAACTCAAGCGCGTGCTCGAGCAATGCACAGCAGGCAGTCTGGCTGGTGGATGAGCGTAGACGTCTCAAGTATCAAGAATGCATATTCGTCGGCAGTGGATGGCGACCACCGTGGGTATGGCCGGGCGTCCCTCGTTAGCAGTTTATGCACATTTAAGCGGCCAGCGCGTGAATTCTCTGCGAGTTCTTGTTCGATTTCTAACGTTGCGACAACGAGTCGACAATTCAAAATTATATTCTCAATATTTTAGTTATGTGTAGAAATAATTAAAATAAATATCTTTATAGGATAGTACAACCACCGGAGTTTTAAGCCATCCCATAAGGACATGGCTGAGGCTTGTGGGATATCAATTGAATGGGTGCATAAAATTTTACATGAAGATTTATGCATGAGAAAATTATTCGTGAAATGGGTAGCACGCTTATGGATGATCGACCATAAGCCCGTGTAGATGGACATGTCGCGCGACACTCTTCAGCTGTTTTAAAAGAATCTTGCCAAGTTTTAGCGTCGATTAACTACTGTTGACGAAAGCTGGATCCATCACTTTACTCCGGAGACCAAACAACAGTCAATGCAGTGGATTGTGTTGGAAGAACCAGCTTCAAAGAAGGCGAAGGTCGTTTTTTCTGCCGGAAAAGTGATGGCGACAGTTTTTCAAGACAGCCGTGGAGTGATTATGGTTGAATACCTTCAAAAAGGTGAAACCATTAACGGAACCTATTACGCTGCGTTGCTGGACCAATTGAAGACGGAACTCAAGGAGAAGTGACCACACTAGGCGAGGAAGAAGGTGCTGTTTCATCAAGACAACGCGCAAGTCCAGACATTGTAGTGAATAGGTACTTCAAATGTCCGTGAATGACTGCAGCGATGGTCTGCTGCCTCGGCAGAAGAAGATGTAAGTATCCGCTGAGAATGCCCTTGTCTGGGGACGCGTGAATGCGCTGGCAGGCTAGCATTGCGGTGTCGTGGGGTGGGTTCATTCCCCCAGCACTAGGACCCACTACAAAAGAATTTCGCATTCACGAATTTCTGAGGTCGAAAAAAAGCAAGGCGACCGAAGTCGCAAAAATTGTAAATGACTTGTTCAGAGAACAAGTGAAACAAGTAAAAAGGGGCGGAATTAGGGCAACTTCGTCTTTACCCGAAGAGGCTCATGGCCCACAAGTGAGAGAGGGGCAATCGGGTGGTGATGGAGCCCGCGCGCACCCGCCCAACCGGATCAAAATCCATAATTGTTGTAGTGGCCAGGTATTCCTCTTCTGAGTGGAAAACTCATACAACATAACTTGCATGAGCCTTCCCATCAGAGGAGAAGTACCCCGGTGACCAATTTATGCCATAGAACTATGCAATTCGATTACATAACCCTATGTCATAAAGAGGCACCTTACTCGGGCCACTCAACCCGTGAAGTCACCTGAAACAAAGGAGGTTAGTGTGTACCCGGCGGCTGGCTCATGTTTGGTGGTGAGAGTCTGCCACCGTACCGGGTTCTATACCCAGTCAAAAGAACAGAAATGGAAAGACCGCTGTTATACGTCTAACACTTCATTTTATTCATGTTTTAAAAAAAACCCATCAATCAAGAAAAGAATACTAATATTTTCTCTATCTGCAAATTTTTTGCCGGCTAAAATGCAAATAAAATAAATCTAAATTATAAAATATTTGTATTTATCTTGTCTTTTGGTTTCCATAAACAAACTTGTTCAATTTTTTTGTTTTCTAATTTTTCAATTGTCAGTTTCTGTCCTGTCTCTGTTCCTTTTTTTTTCTTTCTTTTGAATAGCGT
This sequence comes from Odontomyia ornata, assembly GCA_963969285.1. Classification (NCBI taxonomy): domain Eukaryota; kingdom Metazoa; phylum Arthropoda; class Insecta; order Diptera; family Stratiomyidae; genus Odontomyia; species Odontomyia ornata. Next base: position 402,356,811 of record OZ017739.1, on the reverse strand, counting down.
TTGTTATGTTATACTATCGTCATGTTTAGGAACTGAGTGACAAGATTTTTTGTTGTCTATTAACCTTTTCGATCAAGTTTCAACCAGATTATTGATATCTAGGAAAGTTCTGCTGGATTGATAATTTTTCTACTATTTAAAGGAATGATTTGTGCAAAGGAGAGTTGAAAATAGCAATGACAAGGATCATACGAAAAATTTTGTTCAATTGATAGAATTTAAAAAAAATTTATTCTATACGCCTTTTGCATTTCTGATTTTTTCTGTTTTCATGCCTTAAAGTTGAAATGAAGTTTAAGTAGAAATTTAGATAAGCGTATCAATTATTAAATTTTACGGAAGAGAAAGTTCATCAGCCGAGATTTAGTTAATTTAAAATGTTTATCATTTTAAAATCGTCAATCACATCCATATAAAAATAGCGACTTCGCTAGAACGGAATCAATTTCAATCGTTGTTTTTAGTGTGCCATCAGCTTTTCACGTAATTTATTCCTTCAAATAAAATTTTACAAGAATTGACTTCCAGTGGTTTTCATTTCAATTTCTAAGAGGGCGTTGCAGATTTTTGAATATCAAACAGAATCCAATACAATCAATTAGAGTCAAAGTTGTAAGAGAGAAAAGCCTACTGGACGAAAAATTCGTATCTTAGATTGTTGCACCCATAATAAATATAACGGAATTTCTGTTTAACCTTACGCCAGTTTCATCTCCCATTTAGCGCACTTCCAGCTAGCACAATGAAACCTTTAATAAATCAAATCAATTTCAAGAAAATGAGCAGCTAATTTCTCCACTAACATCCCTCATAATGGATATTCATTTCTGATAGAATTAATAATTAAATCGCTAATTTTCCTAGGTTTAACGAATTATTTTACAATATTTTTTTTATTTCTCAAATTGATTTCTACGCACCGTTTCTATTTGGTTGCTCTAAAAACGTTTTATATTTCGACCGTTTCTATAAAATGTTGTTTGATATTTAATTATCTTTTCTACAATCTCGAATCATTTTGTTCTCTTCTCGGGCTCTTTTATTTTATTGACTTTAGTAAATTTCGGCAACTCTTTCTTTTCTCCTTGAATTTGTTTTTCATATCATTAAAGTTGGTCTAAATGAATTTATTCTTTTCTTTTCCAGTCATTACACTTTGCAATTATTTTATTTTCTTCTAACATTTTCCTTTCATACTCGTTGTATTTATATAAAGGAGGAAAAGTGATAACTACTCTTTAAATCTGAATTTAAAAGGAAAAGAAAAAATAAAACATTATTATTTATATTTATATATATAGAATTTCTGTTTATAATAAAATTATATAAATTAAACTAATCAGATTCATCTTCTCGATCGTCGAATCCTGTTAGATCAGCTGATTGTAACATACCTCGCGAGACGGCAAATTCAATTAATGCTAAATGACAAAATACATATTGATCGGGCATTTGTATTGAGTAAGCACGCTGTGAACGAATTTTTTCCACGGTACCCTTAATATCAGCGGTACCAACATCTTCCAGTCGGGATATGCATATGTCGAGGGTGATAAATGTGCCTGTTCGGCATATTCCTGCGCTACAATGTACAACTACTGGTGGTCCTTTTGGATGTCCCTATATTGCCGCTCCCTGCTATATCTTCCGTCCTATATACTAAACGGTAAACAAAACTATATTTTCCCACACAACGTGTTTCGTTCACTGTGTTTATAGAGGACCACTACACACAAGCGGTCAACGTACATAGCCAATCTACACAAGCTCTTTAGGGGTCGCTGCCTTTTACTCAATTTTCACACCAAGCTAAACAAAGAAAACACACTCGCACTTGCCTATGTATTCAATTTTCGAAGAATTTTACATTTCCTCATTTCGTGTGTGGGAAATTTCTGTTTCAATTTCTTATCTTTTAACTGTCCGTTGACTTCCAACAAAATTCACTGTTTACTATGAGCATAAACAAATGCATTCGCTTTTCAATCACTGAACAATTCGCACTTGAATCTATAAATAAATTTCTTGGCTATCCACCGAAAATTGACAGCAATTTTGCCGGGAACGTATCATTATTGCTCAGCACTGCAGTTTAGTCAAGAATTTAGACAACTATCCGCAAAATCGCAAACAATTTCGCGGCGCTAGTTGATAACGCTAAATACGCAGCTTAGGCGAGTTTGTGAAGCAATTTCTTAAATTTATTTTCACTTATTAAGTAAAAATATGTATTTTTTCCCGCACCGCGCGAAATCACGCCACCTCACACAAAGCTTCCCGTCTGACTCCCGTAGCGTTCCGCGTTCATTCGCGAGTTCAAGCAGACTCTCCCGAAATGGCTCGCGGTAGGTTCTCAGCTCACGACGATGATCGCAACGAGCATCATTGCTGTGTCGGATGCAATAGCGTACCATGACTCTCTAGATCTGGATGCTGTTGATGTTGTTGTAGCTGTTGTTGATGTTGAATTGGATCGAAAATTGTCATTATTTTCAATACAAACTGCACGCAAATGTATAGAGGCAGGTTATGGAGCTTAAATGGTTCGTGCGACACGCCTGAATGTAAATGTGCATCCGCGGATGGGATGCAAGTTGCGTTGAGTAGCTTGTTCACTGATAAGAGTTGTTACTAACAATTCGATGAGTGTAAATGTATATTTTGTATGTCTAGGAGTACGATGAGCGGAATGCGAGAATGTGTATTTTACATACTATCAAGTCATAATCGGATTTTCTATATGGAAATGGTTTGCTGGTTGTGTAGTGATTTAGTAGATCTGGTCTATATTATGCAGGAATTTTCTTTAACCCTTTGCCTGCGCCGAATTTGAATCGAGCATTTTTATTTATATGGAATATATAAAATATATAAATTTGACACAAAAATAAAATTTAAATTTTATATAAAATTATTAAATAATTTGAATACAAAATAATAAATTTAACAAACTGCTCTATGACTACAACATACATGGTCGCAATGGCGAAATTGGACGACTTGAAGTCCGAATTGCTTCAACACCCACCCTACTCACCAGACCTAGCTCCGAACTTTTTTTTGTTTCCCAGCTTGAAAAAAATTCTTTCAAAAAAAGTTGAAAATTCCCGCTCATTTGTATACAAGCGTTGAGATGTTAGCGCAACGCTTCGAAAAATTTAAACATTAGTACGAAATGAATGATATGAAAATTACTCTGGTGATTTTAAATGCCCACCTTAATAATCAATCAAAATTTGAAGCGATAATTTAATCACGAATCTTACCTATAACTTATCATCATGCTTACCACAACATTCTTATTCGGCGGCTTCGTTTACGTAGATAAATCCAAACAACATCTTGAGAATTATTGCAAAGTGCTATCGAGCCACTCGATTATAATCGGATTCAAATTTCGCTTAAAAATTTAGTGTGTCGATTATTTTGACTACGACCCAATTATTCTTTACGGTCAACTATTAATGATCATCAGGAACATGTATCTTCACTTATGCTTGATCGTGAACATACATAAAAGGGCAACATACCGCAAAAATGAAAGCATAAAAGATGTCCAGATAAGAGGCTTTGTATAAAAGTTCATATTTTGAATAAGCGTCTGATTATTTTGAGGTCAGTTATTTGAAGTTTTGAATCTTATAGTTCATTGGTCTCCTCTTCAATTAATGTTTTTTTGGGACGGAAAGTTCGATGATTTGGGCCTAAGAATTTTTTGCTAAGAGTATGATGGATGCTTCGTACTTTATATATTTCATATGAATGAGTTACACATAGCATTAAGTAAGATTTGATGATTCTTCAGAAAGTTTATGCTGTTTGGTAAAGTATGAGATTCACAACAGTTTCGTAGCAGTTCAGTAACAGTTTCATTTCGCTGAAGTAAGTTTGAAAGTGCTGGCGTGAATTTAATTTTAAGAAATTGTAAATTGTAGAAGAAATTTTTAATTCATTTTAGTCGAATCTGTTTTTAGCGTTAGTAGAATCAATAAAAAGATTCAATTGTTTTCCTGATAATTTGAGGATGTGATCACTTGAAGCGCTGCCAGAGTTTTCCTTTCAAAATTAAATAATCATCAAAGGATACATAAGGTAAGCATCACTAGTTAATCATATGCTATAAATAAAAAGATTAAATTTTTAGAAAAGTGCTTATACTGTTTAAGTTCGCGAATCCTTTCTCATAAACACTTCAATGTTTGCCTATACCATAAAATTTTAAAATATTTACCAATTACTACTAATAACTAATATAGATTAGTATTAAATCAGGAAAGTGAATTAACTCGTCACCGTTGCATTTGCTGGAGTAATTATATTGACATGTGTTACAATAAATACATTTCTGAAATTCGAATTTGTTCATGAAAATGTGAAGTTAAATCTAACTAAAGTTGGCCAGCAAGACAATCAATTAACTGTTGCTGAGTGAAAGAAGTGTAACTGCTGTGCATACAAAAAATATATTAAAAACAAGTCTAGCAAGCAGGAGAGTGCTTCTAGCAGAAGAGATTTGTAACCATCTAAGGTTTTATGATGGCATGAATCTATGGTTTGAACTATTCATCCAATGCAGTACCTGTATAAGAAATTGTTTGAATTTATAAAGATGCAGAGTTTCTTTCATAAGCACATAACAGCTGCCAATTTTTTCCGGCTTAAATAATTTTTCTGAGTGCTCGGATATTTAAACACATTCAAATTAAACATTATACCTAAAATTTACATGAAAATCCGAACAAAGTAAGAGCTCCTAGGCCGATTTAAATTATGTACAGGGTTTTCCAATAAGAGGTGTTGTTTTAATATTAAAAGAAAAATTCTATTTTTTAAAACAAATGATTGGATATTTATTTTATTATAAAAGGAAGGTGTGCCATTAATAGTAGAAAATAACATCAGACAAATGACTACCACGACCACGCTTACAGGACCATATCCCTTTCATGAAATTTTCCATAGCCAAATCGCAAAGAGGCTGCCCTATATCCTCGATAGCCTCACGAATTCCATCTTTGAGGTCTTGAATCGACGCTGGGCTGTTAGCGTAGACCTTATCTTTCACGTGGCCCCAAAGGAAGAAGTCCCAAGGTATTAAATCACAAGATCTCTGTGGCCAATTGTGATCACCTCTTCGAGAGATAACACGGTCCGGAAACTTTTCCCGAAAAAAAATCTATGGTTTCAGTGATTGTGTGGCAAGTAGCGCCGTCTCGTTGAAAGTAAACGTTTTTCAGATTAATACCATCCAATTCTGGCCATAAAAAATCAATAATCGTCTCTCGATAGCATAATCTATTCACCGTAACAGTTGCTCTAGACTCATTTTCGAAAAAATAAGGCCCAATGATTCCGCCGGACCGTAAGCCGCACAAAACTGTCACACGTTGAGGATAGAGTAACTCTTGGGTTTTCCGAGCCCCAGATGCGACAATTTTGCTTGTTGAAATGAGCATCATCACCCAAAATGATTTTTCGATGGAATGCCGGATCATTTTCATACATTTCAAGGACACAATCAGCAAAGACACGACGTTGTTGATGATCGACCGGCTTGAGTTCTTCTGTTAATTGGACTTGATAAGCCTGAGAGCCAAATCTTTATGCAAAATACGGTGTAATGACGTTGTGGAATGCCTCATTCCAAAAAACGACGAGGAATGTACAAACCTGGGCTTTCTTCAACACTTTTGGCTACAGCAGCAATATTCTCAACTGTTCTTGAGTGATGTGCCCGGGTTCTATTCTTCACATCACTAAGTTGTTCCAACAGCTCGAATTTTTCTACCAATTTTTGTATGGCGGTCCGACAAAAATGTTCGAGCTTTATGAACCGTCTCTCCCAAATTTTCACCATTTTTATAGTGAATTTTAATAATTTCAATGCGTTGTTGAAGCGTGTTTCGTTCCAGTTTTATAAATGGCGTAGTTTTTATTTGTCAAATATTAAAAAATAATAGCATCAAACGTGACATCTACCGAAATAGCGGGCTATTCAAAATAACACCTCTTATTGGAAAACCCTTTAGATCCCCACAAATGCAAAGGTGTACCCTCCCAGCATGAAGCTTATTATATCTGCTTCAATACATTTTACACTTTGAAGGTAGTGCCTTTGAACTATCACGCGATCTTTGTGTGGATTATCATGCCTGATAATCCTGTATTTTCACAGGTGCACTCTGTGTATTTTTTTGTGTCTTGCTTCCCGTAAAAACAAAAAGTCCGGTCTATGAGCGATCATGTATTCTTGAACAGAATTCTTTTTATAGCGTGGAGCTGGTGAACATATGTATGTTGAGGATGGAGAGTTTAATGAAACTCATAACAACAATATACTTTGTAGGTGAATTCTAAATACACAGCTTTTTAGGGTTTTGTAAAATAGTTTTAACAAAACCCTACTAAAATCGCGTTCTGTCTGTCCGTCTGTCTGTCCGTCCGTGTGTCGCAGTAATTTTTATCGCAAACCATATAAGCTAGAAACATAAAATATTGTATGTAGGTGTAAAGAGGTACCCTCTTCAAAGTTCAACTACAAAAAAGTTTAAAAGGTATTTAAGGGGGGTCTTCGCATATAGGGGAGTGGCCCCTGAAAAAAATCTCATTTAAGGTTGCCAATATGGATATAGGTTTTAATGAGAGCTCTCCAAAACAGGTCTTAAACTAACATTTCTTGCTTTGAAGGCGCACAGGGAGGAGAAATACACGAAAAATTGGTGTCCTCCTCCCTCCCGACTGGAAACATGTGATCCGAAAAGCTGAAGTTGAGCAGATGCTTATGAGTACAGCAACAAGAAGTACCTTAGAAGTCAAACTTTCCTCAACTTTATGAATTCCATCCCGAATAAATCGCGCCGGCTTGGCGGCCAAAAACGAATCCATCCGATTTCGGATACCTTGCTCTGAAGTGAAGCATATTCCGGTGAGGGCGTTTTACATCGAGCGCAATATATGAAAGTCAGACGGAGCACGGTCAGGACTTGTAGTGAATTAGGATGTTCAAAAATGTCCGTGAAGGACTGCAGCGATGTTCTGCTGCCTCGGCAAAAGAAGGTGTCGGTATCTGCCGAGAATGCCCTCGTCTGGAGACGCGTGAATGCGCTGGCAGGCTAGCATTGCGGTGTCGTGGGGCGGGTTCATTTCCCCAGCACAAGGACCCACTACAAAAAATTTCGCACTCACGAATTTGGGTGGGAGATCCAGAGGCAACCGAAGTCGCAAAGAGTGTAGATAACTACACCGAGGGAGATAGAACTTGTTCCGAGAACAAGTGGAACCTGAAAAGAAAGGCGGACTTGGGGTAACCTCGTCATTACCCGACGAAGTTCATGGCCCACAAATGAAAGAGGAGCAAACGGGTGATGGTGGAGCCCCTTCGCACCCACCCAACCGGAATAAATCCATATATATTTTGTTGCAGTGGCCAGATATTCCTCTTCTGAGTGGAAAACTCATTCAACTTTAATTGCATGAACTTTCCCATGAGAAGGGGAGTACCCCGGTGACCAATGTATGCCACAGAACTATACAATTTGATTGCATAACTCTATGCCATAAAGAGGCACTTCGCTTGGGCCACTCAACCCGCGAAACATAATTATGAAGCATAAAGATCTATTTATTCACGAGTTAAGCACTCTGTATGCAAGAACTAACGATGTAAACGTGCAATAAATACTTAACAATTTATTTAGTCTCTTTTTTTTCGATATAATTTATCATCGCCTTGGCAATTTTCCTGATTGCATTAAATTTATTAGAATTATAAATAAATTTTGTTTTTTCTTTGTTTTCCTATTTTAAAGCAAGAGCCTGATGTGTTTTTTTTTTCTTTGGAACTAATACGAATAATGACAATGTTTCCACTTATTGCTTAGAGAAATAACACAAGACGTAAAGTAACTGGCGTTTAATAAAAAAAACCTCAAACCAAAAATTGCAAAATCAGCAAAAAGATCAATCATTCATAAAAGATAATTTGAAGCAGAAAATACGAGTTGTAATGGATTTTTCTCTTTAGTTAGTTTTGAAGCGGAATGATGCTATCAGTATGTAAACAATTATTAGGGAATATCGTTTTCTAGTTTCGTGAGGACATAGCATATTGTTGGATTCGCGATTTAGCTAGTTAATTTGGCGTGATAATGATATGAAAATTTCTTTCGCTATAATAGTATATTTGTCCGTAACGTACACGTTTATCAAACTCTTCGTGTATAATAAAAATATCTAGAAAATCAGTTCTCTCTTATGCATATGTACACTCATCTCTATGTCTGTTAACCGCGACGTATTGTGCATTGTGTCCGAATGTCTTTAAATAGGAAAAAGGTGAATGAGCAGCATAAGTAAATGGATATGCTTGCATATAAACTAAAGCACATAAATATCTTTACGTAAAGTACATATAATCCAACGAGGTTTGTAATTTTCTAGCATATGCTAATCTATAAAAATATTTTATCTGTGGTCTTTTATAGTATTCAACATTACCCGACGAGCTTTGGCGGACTGACCGAACTAGTTACATTCACAACCTATGGAATTCTAACTGAAAATGCTTTGAACATTATCAAACAACATAATGACTAATGTATAAAAGTCGGCAAATTCAAACGCACAGTAATCTATAAATGTTGGAAAATTTAAGTGGTATGAATCACTATTTGGACATGAGCTGGGTTTTTTTCTTTTTTTTCCACAATTTCTATTTTTTTACATTCGCTATTTTCTTTATTTTTATGCTTTATCTGATCAGCGCGATTGTAGCAGTTGAACATGCACAAAATATATGTATAAATAACACCATAAAAGGGTACTCACCTGCATGGTCCTCCGAGCGCTCGACGACGATGCAGATGGTCCGGAAATTTCGATTCTGTAACAAAGCGATTACTTCCATCAAATTGTACTTCTTATACTTGTAGTAGTCTGGTAAAACACTGAGGCAACAAATTCCTTTTATCACTTCTACTAGAATACACAAATCCGGATTTTTCCAATCTACCTTATAGGCAGAATTTTTAGCAGTAACTAACTCAGCTATTTTTCCTATTAACAAGTCTCGATCAACTTTATGGTTGCATTGCTTGTTGATAACAATTGGAAAGCTTCCAGCACTAGCAACAAAATATTCGTCGATTAAAGAACTGCAAGCAAAAACTATGTCCACAACGTTAGCGCGGCAAACGATTGGTACTGTATAAACCTGAGTACGTATCTAGTGGCAGGAGAATTTTCCTGATAAATCCTTTTAATAAGCTCAACTCAAATCTCAATCGGATCTTCAAATGCGGTTTTGATAAATATAATTTTTCACTCCTTACTCTGCAGTGAGTCGTTCAGAAGAGCGATATTACAACTCGACTCCGTTCACTTCTTATTTTTCGCACGGTAGCAATTGCTCGGCTCGGCTGAGTGTTTTTCCTCGAGAAAATCGCAATTCGACAAAAGATCGGAAAATCGTTGCAACAGTTGAAAGAAAGTTGAATTACTACTCCAAGTCGCACAGGAGGCGTCACTGGATTAACTTTTCGCACTTCTCGCTAATCGAGACGACCACGAACAGCAGCCGGAACTCGGGGGGGGGTCTACACTTTGCGACACTTTCGCCAACGCAAACCAGATAGCTCTGAAATTCCATTCAAGTCCAAGTCGAAACTATTGTGCGAAATCCTGACCGGAGTCGTGCCCCCACTAAACACTCACTGGCGATTTTCTTCAGCGCTTTCCACACGATCGAGCGGACGACTCGTTTGTGACGTTCTGCACAATATTTTACGGTGGACGCTGCGCTCACCCACAGCAGCGCGCTGAGGAATAAAAAAGACAATAAAAATTTCTTCTACACCTTCCGCCACTATTCACACCTTTATCACACTAAACAGTGCAAGAACTTTACACTTCCTCTTGAATTTTCCACCTGATTTTCCGTCCGGAGGGAAACTCCTGTCCATTTACTTTTCCAAAGCTTCTGGCCGAGTGCAGTCCAGGGACCGTTCTCTCTTTTACGGTACTTGCTTCTACTGCTACTGCTACTGCATGCCTTGGGCGAGAAATTGCGGGACTCTTGCTGTTCCTGCAATGGGTCTTCAGAAAGAGACCGTTGAGGTTAGCTTCGTTGGGATGACTGCTTCGATTATCGGCAACTATCTTCCTGTACAGGGTGTTGCAGTAATGTAAGCGTTAGTGTAATTATGGAAATTATTACCTGAGATATTGAAACGATCGGCACTAATTTTCCCACGTGAGTTACCTCACACGTCTCCTGCTCAATGACAACTGCCCTGTCAAAAGTGTTTCGTAGTACCAGATCAATCTCAAACCGGTTCGATTGCAAATTGTTCTAGGTCAATCGGAAATTGTTCCAATTCAATATGCAATCGTACCGGTTCGATCGTTTCGATTGATCTGGGACATTTTGAGTTTTTCTTTAACCCTTTAACTGCCCGATTATTACAGACTATAAAGCGGATGGGCCAAAACTTCCCATCCACTATTTTCCAAATAGTTTTTCACGGGTCTTGCAAAATGCGGCCGAGCGTTGTCATAATGAAAAATTATAGCCTCGTGTCTGGTCGCATATTCCAGGCATTTTTCGATGATGGCACGCTTCAAACGTATTAATTGTGTTTGGTACAGGTCATCTGTGATTGTCTGGCTCGATTTCAATAACTCATAATATAACAGCCTCTTCTGATCCAACCAAATACACAGCATAACCTTGGCGCCATGGATATTTGGCTTCGCCGTTGATTTGGCTGATTTGACTTTTTGAGCTTGGGATTGTCATAATGGATCTATTTTTTATCTCCAGTCATGATCCGATGCAAAAATGATTTCTTTTTATAGCACTCAAGCAACATTTCAGACATACAGAAGCGCCGTTTAACGTATATCGGCTTCAACTCATAGGGGACCCAATTACCTTGCTTCTGAATATATCCGGCGGCCTTTAAACGTTTCAAAATGGCTTGCTGAGTCACTTCCAATGATTTGGCAAGTTTGCTTTACGTTCGACATGAATCCTCATTGAGTAGCGTCTCCAATTCTTCGTCTTCAACCTTTTTTGGCTGTTCTGGGCGTTCTTTGTCTTTGATGTCAAAATCGCCACTTTTGAAGCGTTGAAACCATTCAAAACACTGTGTTTTTCACTAAAACATCGTCGTTATAAACTTTTACATGCAAACGATGACATTCCGCGGCAGTTTTTGGGCAAGAAATGACTCAACAGAACCTCCCGCAACTGCTGTCTTTTTCTCTAACTTTCGAAGTTATTCATCGTGAAAAATAATAATGATGCACACAAGATAAAATTGTTTTGTTGACTGATTTTGATAGCTGTCAAATGAACTTTCAAAATGACACATATATAAAGTTCGAGCTTTCACGATATTTGTTAGTACGGACATCTAGCGTCAAATTCCGGTTATTAAGTTGTACACCCAATATGATAAACTCTTTCCGCTGCTGAACAGTGGCGGCTATAGTTAAAGACAAGCTCCCAGATTTTAACCATCACTTGATTGCAGGAGTACACCTGCGAGTCCAATTGTGCTGGCATCTGTATGAATTTCATGCTGGGCATTAATATCAAACAATGTTAACACCGGCTTGTTACACAAGATATTCTTAAGTTGTTCGAACGAATTTCGCTGTTGTCGCCCCATACAAACGATTTGCTGGCATCTTCCGATTCTCGCAACAACTGCGTCAGTGGTTTCACTATTAACGAAAAGCCCTCCACAAACTTTCGAAAAAGCCCGGTAAGACCTAGGAATCTCCTCACTGCGGTGATGTTGGTTGGCAGCAACTTTTTCCTTCCCAGGTCAAATTCCATCTTCGTTCACAACGTGTCCCAGTTTATCTATTTTCTCGATCACAAATGTGCATTTATCTAGCCGCAGCGCCAGTTCGTAGGTCTCTAAGAGTTCAAAAAATTTTCCAAGTGAATTTAAACCACCATCCACATCCTTACTCGGTAGAATTATGTCGTCTAGATATGCTATTGCTTCTCCAGAGTTCATTCGAGAAACGATTGTATTTACAAGATTTTGGAAGACTCCAGGCGCATTAACGACACTGAAAGACATTCTGTTATATGCATAATGCCCATTATGCGTCACGAATGTGGTTTATTGTTTTGATTCCTCAGCCATTTCTATTTGATGGTATTCCATCATCAAATCCAGAACCGTAAAATATTTATGTCCGGACAGCTGAATAAATTGGTCCTCAAGATTTGCCATCGGAAACGGTTGTTTTATCGTAACGCTATTGAAATGTAAGTAAACAGCTGTCTCCATTTTTTTGTCGATCAAAACGATAGGGGAGGAGTATGCAGAATCGGGCGGCCGTATAATATTCGTATTCAAAAGCTCGGCGATCAATTTGTCGACAGTCTGTCTTTTTTCATACGAAAGCCGGTAGGTTTTCAATGCCACGGGTTGATCGGTTTTAAGTGAAATGATCATTTGATACTAAGAACTTTTCCCCAATTCATAAATATTCGTTGCAAATCTTGACCGAAATTTCGTCAAGACATACTCGAATTTATGACGTTGTTCTCGTTCTCACTTCAACATTTTTCTCCAGAAATCACCAAATAATTCCCTCTGTGGCACAGAACATCACGTCTCAATAAAATGTTGTGTTCCAGGTGGCGATCGCAAATCACAAGAGCGTCAACTTCGTAAAATTTGCGATCGGTTTCGATGTCGATATTAATTTTATTTTTGCATCGCTAGTTACCTCCAGCGAATCCATTTATCGATACATCACAATAGTCAACACTTCCAATTTTCAGTGCGAATGACTCCCTAATCAATGTTCGGTTGCTAGCAGGGTATACATTAATTTTATCGACTTTCTCTATTTCGGATGGTTCACATGCGGAGGCCTTAGTTTGGATTTCAAACGTTTTTGTATTTAGCAGTGGTTGTTTATTTGATCGTTCCGGACATTCACTTGTCTTATGCTTAATGCGGAGGCAAACGGTGCATCGCTCCCGACGTTGGGAAAGCGGACAACGGATGAAAATGTGTCCAGCATTGAAACAATTAAAACAAAGCGGTTTTCCCTTTTTTTCTTGTTTCTTCAGCGGCGGAGACGATATTTTAGTTTTCGTATTTGCGAAACGAGAATCATTATTTCGTGCCTTTCTCGATATGACATGTTACGATTCATTATAATTAGTGTACTGCCAGATTGCCGCCAACAGCTCATGACAAGGTGACAATGACAATTAACATATGGTTGGGTAGATGTAATGCGTGAGAAATCCGTATCAATACAACCACGAATAATAAATTTAATAATCGCCTGATCGGGTTACTGACCCTTTCTACCCAACGATAGTACTTTATAGTAGTACTGTTCAAGTGTTTCGAACGAACTCCGTTTGGTTTCCGCGATTTCGATGTGTATATCAGCAACATTAGTTGCTACCGGAAAATCCGTCAAAAATTTTGACATGAATTTGGGCCACAAATTAAAAATAGGTGAACTATCTATCCACGTTTTCACGGGCCCTTTTAATTTAGAGTAAATTGCCAACAATGCAAACTTTTCGCTCTAACCGTACGCGATGAACGAATTGTTTCGATTTCAATGACCATTCCGCGAAAGGGTTAGAGCCCGGCAACAATTGAATCACGTCTGGAACACCAGCGGTATATGTTCCTGTATTCGGCGGACTCGAATATTCAAATGATGGCGGTGGTATTTGAGAATAATAAAAACTGACACGAGCGGCGGCATATTTCACTTGTGTTGAGGCTGGTATTTGAGAGCGGTGATGTCACAGTTGGAGCCGTTGTATACGTAGACGGCTGAGTTGTAGGCGGCAGCGGCAGAATGTACGTATACGATGTACATGCAATGCCAGAGCCACTACTCGCATATGGCTGGCTGTGAGATGGAGGGATAATCGGAGTAGAAGCGTTATGTGGCACATGCACAGCTTCGTGTGCGTTTTCCACTATCGAGTTTTGTGCCAACAGCTGTGGCACTGTTTGTTCCAACTCCCAAACTCTCTCGATAAGAGTATCGTCTGTCTCACTTATACTCGCGTTGGATTTCGCGTTATCGACAGGACGTTGAACAAGATCAAACTTGTTTCCCGACGACGCCAATCCATAAACGCGGCACTTTTCACGTAATCCCTTCAGGTTTAAATCGCGAAAATTTTCCACATCAGACATTATATGCGTCATGTATTATGATACACGATATTTCACAATTTTCGAGCACAATGATCCCACTTCTTAAATGTCAGGATGAGAGTAGGTCTTGATAATTAAATATGCACGAAGATATGAAATAATAGAAAAGAAAAGAAAGTAATTCGGTCTTCCCGAGAATATAAATGTTTATTAAGGTTGATGATTATACAAGAATAATCTTTGAAATACTGAAACGATATAGCGATGCGGTACGTCTTCGGCAGTCGGCGGTTAGTTGGTCACTGCCGTGCCTCTCTCTAGTCATCGTGCAGTTGAGTGTGTGTGAGTGTGAGACCGGGCGTAGCCTGACAATATGTCGAATATTTCACTGTTTTTCTTTCAGTAAATATCTGCAAATACCTCCGAGTGCGATAAAATCTCAATTTCTTGTTGTCGTTTGTTTGTATTCTTGTTACTTATTGACTGTATCTAACAATTTACCGCTAAATAACAACAATTCCCGGGATAATAAAAGTCACTATTTTATTAACTAAGAAATCATTCCATTATAATTAGCATTTTATAATTTTATTTGTCAAAAATTAAAAGAAAACATTATTTTTTATCGTTGTGAAAATTTTTAAATTGACCCTTTCACCCTTTTTACATCAACTTCATGTTAATCTATACGATAACTGTTTGCTCTACAGTGAGCTTTCATTGCATTTGGATAGCTCCGATATATTGAAATTACTTATGAAAATTCTTTGTGTCTACTTACTTACAGGAGAAATTGAAGTTGAACATAATTTGTAGTTACAAAAACATATTGAGTTTGCATAAGTAGGAAAATTAAAAATAATTCTCGCACCTCAAAGCGTGGTGATTGCCATCACCGGTATGTACCTAGAGTAATGGCCTGAGGAGAATCAGTACACACGTCAAAACTATCTTCTTCTAACATTTTTCTTCCCAAATAATTCTTTAGAAAAATTATGAAAAGGCAACTCAATTATGTAGCTACATACAAAGAATTTTCACAAGTAACTTTTTATTACTTTTACTGTATTTTGGTGTGAAATTAGACAAAGCGGTCCGTTAAACCTATTAGGTAGAGACTCAAGAACGTTATTGTGTACTTTTCTAATTTTTAAGTATACAGAATTCATAAACAACTAAGCCCAATAATATTCATACAGATTGTGCCTTAGGGCTTTTCCCGGTGTTCAATAATCATTTCTTCTCTTTAATTTCCAATAATAACCTTTCCAATAAAAACAAAACTTTAAAATGCAGCATTATCAAACATTGAAAGATTATAGTAGAATCAGGTATTAAATTAAATAACTTTAGAGAAATGAGGTTCTAAAATTTGAATTTCTTTAAAGTATGTACATTATTTGCTTCAAACTACCTTAAAACTTCTTTAACGCTGCATCCATTGAACCATTATCTGTCGCTGCTGTAACTAGAGAGTAGTCCCAAAAGTACCCAACCTGACTTATGAATACAGGCAGCTTTAAAAAAACAATTACTGCGATTGACAATACTACCTTTCAACAACTTAATGTGAAAAATTCATAACGGTACGTTTATTATTATTTTTTTACAGACATCCATAGTGAACGCTCACTGTGAATTTGTAAATAAGTTAAAAATTGGGCATCGTTATGTGATACAATACTTTCATTTGAAAGGTCTAAGTCCAAGCGATATCAAAGCCGAGTTGGTTTCTACTCTGGGGAAGTCTGCTCCTTTGTTTACAATGGTCAAATATTGGGTAGCTGAGTTTAAGCGACCAAGTGAGGTCTCTACGTCAGAAAATGTGAACAAAATCCACAAAATGGTATTAGATGACCGTCAACTGAAAGCGCATGAGATAGCAGACATGGCAGGCATTTCAAAAAGTGTTGTACGTTGCATTTTGACCGAAGATTTGGACATGAGAAAGCTGTGCGCAAGATGGGTGCCACGTTTGCTCACAAAGGAGCACAAACAGCAACGTGAGGATGTTTCCATCGAGTGTTTGACAATGTTTCGCAGCAATAAAACCGAATTTTTGCATCGATTCATAACCATGGATCCATCATTTTACACCTCAGGCCAAGGAGCTATCAAAGCAGTGGACTGTAAAGGGAGAACCGGCTCCAAAGAAAGCATAGAGAGTTCAGTCAGCTGGCAAGGTCATGGCATCCGTTTTCTGGGATGCGCGTGGAATAATATTTATTGATTATCTCAAAAAGGAAAAACAATCAATGGCGCATATTATGCAGCCTTATTGCAGCGTTTGTGTGATAAAATCAAGAAAAAATGGCCCCATCTGACGAAAGAGGAAGTGTTGTTTCATCACGACAACGCATCAGTCCACACGTGCGTCATTGCGATGGCTAAAATCAATGAGCTGAAGTTCGAATTGCTTCCTCATGCACTCTTTTTGCCAGATCTGGCTCCCTTGGATTATTTTCTTATTCCAAATTTGAAAAAATGGCTCAGCGGCAAAAGATTTGCCCTCAATGAAGAGGTAGAGTCTGCGGTTTATAGCTATTTTGAGGAGCTTGACGGTTCCTACTATAAAGTGGGTATCGAAGCTTATTAGGAATTATGCTAAAACATCAAACATACCACCAACTAGCGCTAATGCATCTCAATATAACATCGCCTAATAGAAGCAGGTCAACAACCATCCAACAGCAAACCAATTGACCATCGACCGCATCGATCAGCAAATTCCAACAGAGAACATCGCCCATCAGATCAACATTGGGGTAAATGGTTGCATTCTGCAAATCAGCAAATATATGCAACCTAAATGGAATTTGCTGAACGTTTGGGTGAATGAATGAACTTTCATACCAAAATGAAATGCAAGCTAATGAAATTTTTTGTATAAAATTTACTGCAAAAATACAATAAAGTATCTGTAATCAATAGAAGTTGAAAAGGGGAGTTTCTTTTCATTTTAACGTTACAGCCGCTTCAAGAAGCTATTTTTTTCACTTCCAGAACATTAGTCCGACGAGCTGGATATTACAGGACTTCGAAAGGAACCCCTCTCGAAGGACTCAAGGTTCTTCAAATCAGGATACTGTACGAAGGAACAAGTTGTCACGCATCCCTGAAGCCATCACAGGACTTCTGCCGTTCAAGGAATCCCAGGGTACAATCAAGTAGTGCTGCCTTGTATCATTTAGAGCATTCATCCCAGGATATTTTGCTGTGTATGTTGGATATTTTGCTGTGTATGTTGGCGCAGGAACTCACCAAGAGATCTCAAGGACACGAGTATACGTGAAAGTAATCAAAAACATGGCCAGCCTAGCAGCATCGCAAAAATTGAACTTCGATAGCATCGCCCGTGTTGTGACAAATTTTTAAAAAGACGGTTCTATCCAACACTCACTAGCCTATTTTGAAGCGTGACTAGCCCGCCTGGAAGAGAAATGGCAAAGAGATGCATGCGAAGGTCCACACAGAGCTAAGAGAAAAAGGGGACCATGGGCTCATAGCCAAATACAATGAAGAGTATGCTTACATCGAAGCTCTTGTCCTGGAGCATCAAATCATTTTCAAGGAAGGCATCTACATGTTTCAGGCTACTGGTTCAGAACAGTTACAACTATCTCACACTGCCAGTGAAGGGTTGCGACTAGAGTGAGGCAAAATCCCTGTTTTTGACGGGAACTACGGTAGCTGGATCTCTTTTCGGGGCCTGTTCAAAAGCATGGCTCATGAGAGTCAAGGTATCCTGAGCGTCCAAAAAATGCAGTGTCTCTGAAGCAGCTTAAAAGGAGAAGCCGAGAAGTTGATAGGCCATTTAGCTATTGTGGGTAACAATTACAAAGCTGCTTGGTCACTTTTGTGTGCCAGGTACGACAATACAAAAATTATATCCCACGAGCTTATGCAGCGCTGGTGGAATACAAGTATCTGCTCCAGAAACCAAGTAACAGGGTTAAGGGAGATAGTAAATACAACCAATTAACTGACAGCAAGTCTCAAAACATTGAACATCAATGGTTTTGACCTTGCCATAGTATTCATGCTCAACTGCAAACTCGATAAAGATTCAAGAGCTGAATGGCATAAGCTGATCAGCGTCAGCAGAGAGGTACCAAGCTTTAAGAAATTCATAACCTTTCTCACGCACAGGTTTACAATGCTGAAAACGTAAACCCTCGCAAAACCATTCTTGGAACTGAAACCACAGAAGAAAGTGACCACGCATACTACACAGGTTTCATCGCTCCGATGTGCTATGTGCAACGAACAACACCGCCTATTCGAATGTGAACTGTTCAAAAATGCGACAGTGGTTGCAAGACGTAAATTAGTGAAGAACACCTGTTCATGTTTCAAATGTTTGTCCGGCAAGCATGCAGTGAAACAGTGCCAATCAAAGAAGACTTGCAAGCTTTGCTCGAAGTGGCACAACACATTACTACATGTCACAGATGCTACAATGCTAAAATCAGCCTCCTCAGAAGCGCCTACACTGAAGTCAACCACTATGCAGATGCAAGCACACAATGCGATGTTGTGCAACACACAGGTCTTACTTGCAACAGCATTAATATCAGTTAGAAACAGTGAAGATTAAATAATGAAACTTCGAGCATTATTCTTTTGGTTCACAACGGTCATTCATAACAGAGTCCGCTGTGCACCTTTTGGGATTGCAGCGCAGCCATTCCAAACTATCTATTGGAGGCATTGAATACTCAGAAGCTGTAATGACATGAGGAGTTGTCATAAAAGTCATAAAACAGACATGTCTCTGCAATTTTTGGCTCTGATCATCCCGAAAATCACAGCTATCTTGCCTACAACCAGCAGAAACGGCACCCTCCCCAATCACATTAGGAGGTTGAAACTAGCAGATCCTGAGTTTATCCACCCTGCGCAAATCGATATCCTACTAGGAGCAGACATCTATGGCAGCATCTTAGAATGCGGTTTCATTTCTGGCAACCCCTGCGCCCAAACACAAAACCAGGTTGGGTTCTCTTTTGATCAACCGGCAGATCGCAGGCCAACGTTAACTCTAGTACGTTTGTAGCAACAGAGGACCTAGACACAGCTGTGAAACGATTCTGGGAAATTGAAGAACTTCACCAACCAGCAGAGTCACCCCTAGACGATGTGCAAACTAAAAACCACTTCTCTCAGAACACGCAAAGAGAGTTAGACGGGACGTATACCGTAATGTTATCGTTCAAAGACAACGGTGATTGCCGTAAAGAACTGAAGGAATTCTTATGAATAGCACACATCAGGTTCCGGCAACTTGAGTAGCGCCTATCTAGCCATCCTGAACGACAGAAGGAATATCATGCATTTGTGAACGAGTTCCTGGCGCTTGGCCATATGCAAAAGGTGCCCGACCATCTGTTTCACAGTGCGGACTGCTATTATCTTCCACACCATGAAATTACCAAAGAAAAAACCTCAACAACAAGGCTACGCGTAGTTTTTTATGCATCCCAGAAAACTAAAGGTGGCAAATTCCTAAATGATGTACTACAAGTTGGACCAACTATTCAGAACAACCTGCTTCATTTACTTCGAAGATGGCGTACACACAAATTTGTCATCGCTGCTGACATAGAGAAAATGTACCGGCGAATCCAGGTGCATGAAAACAATTGTGATTACCAACGCATTCTGTGGAGAATCTCTAAAAATGAGCCAATCAGACATTATAGACTGACTACGGTCACTTATGGCACCGCATGTGCACCATTTCTCGCCTTTTGCACTCTCCAACAACTAGCAATCGACGAACGTGGCAATCATCCAGAAGCTTTTGAGATAATACTTCGGAATTTTTATGTTGATGATCTGTTGACTGGCTCAGGTGACTTAACGCACTACCAGCAGCTACAATGTGAGCTCAGAATAACTCTTCGAAAGGGAGGTTTCCACTTAAGAAAGTGGTCAGCCAACCACGCAGACCTTTTTAAGTCAATTTCAGAATCCGATCGAGACAGCCAAAAATCGCTTAACTTTGCATTGTTTGAAGAGGTTAAAACACTAGAATTGCAATGGCATCCAGGATAAGACGCCTTTTCCTTCACAGCTCAAAACAAGGACATCGGAAAGCTTACAAAGCGATTGATTCTTTCAGAATCGTTGGGAAAAGTATAATGAGCTGAAAGGAGAATATGTTGAAAAATAAAAAACGTTTTCGCAATTTTTTTACTGTTTTCTTTGTCGGGATGGATACTTTTGGGACCACCCTCGTACTTCCACTTTATGTTCCATTACTCTCTTCTTTGCTGATTTCGGTAGCTTTTTTGCATATGATTTGCTTAACTCTATTGCTGCCTCCTGTAAAAGCGCCTCATTGGGGTAAGACCGTCCATCCAATCGTTTGTATAGACCGAAGAATTTTTCGTTCCATTAATCCTACCCGGCCCCATTTTGTTTTTGGAGCTCCTTTTCATATCATTTGTGATGATTAGATGAATCAGGGTTTTATAGTCCAAAACCTTGTCTTGCTTGCTCACTGATGACTATTTCTGGAAAATAGGTATAAGAAGACAGTACGCATAAGTAACTTTTTTCAAAACCGTGAACGTGAGCACTGAAGGTAGCCTTCTCATTAAAAATTACCCCCATGTACTTCATTTGCCTAGAGCAGTGCACCACCTGCCCATTCAACTTAATTCTGGGGTCACAGATGCCTCTTGCACGATGACCACAGTTTTTGAAGGGATCCTTGAACACAATCAGCTCACTTTTTTTTAAAATTTACCTTGACTTCGCATTTTCGATGGTATACAGTAAGAGATTCTAAGAATTTATGAGCCTCGTTTCAGCAAAGCGCAAATTGTGCTCAATTTACCACATTAACAAATCGTCAGCATTGAGGTTCACCTGGATTTCGGGCCCCTATTTTTTTTTTATGCCCGAAACGTCAAAAGTGAATAGTTGAAGAGAAATTCGCTTGATATAGACTCCCAGGGGACCCTAGAGTCAATACAAAATGGGTCTAACCTAGCTCCACCAGCAACTGCAAAGGTAGTTTGGCCCCTCATGAATTTGCCTATACAATCTGAGCCCAAAGCCAAAATTTATCACTTTGAAGAGAAGTCCATTGGTCCACAGAGAGTCAAAGACTTTCTCTACATCAATCAAGCAAACGACAATAAGCTTATTGTTGTGTCAATTTCTCCTTATATTGGCTTGGAACATGGCCATAGCATGTACCGTGGAATTAGCTTTCTTGAACTCAAATTGTCTTTCCGGCACAATTCTCGCCCCCACAGTGAATTGTCTGATGCCTTCAAATATTACCCTTTCAAGCAGTTTACCAATATTTGAAGCGAAATTGGACGAGTATCGACTACGTCACTACTGACCAACTTCATGGGTATTGCAAATATATTTGCGTATTTCCATTGCTGAGAAAAATAGTAAATGTCGATGCGATTATTCAAAGTGATCGCGTGGAGAACAAAAAAATAAAACACTGGAAGCTTTTTAAGCATATGATTAAAGATTCCATCAGCCCCTGCTAATTTTTTGGAATTTTGTTCCAGCTCCAAAAAAGTGAGTCTCTTGGGACTGGAAAATAGACAATGGCTAGTAGATGCATCAGAGGGATTCGAATCAGACAACCTGACCAAGAACAATCGCTCATCGTCCTTGTTGAAATTCGTTGTGGTACTGCTTCCCTTGCTTTCTTTCCTCGAAGAACTTTCGCAAAATATTTTACAATAGAGACAGCAATAGATTTTTCATTCATGTAACAATCATAAGTGGGGACCTCGGTAGCCTTAGTCTGCCAGTTATCTTATTGATATGGGGAAATATACAAGGACTTAGTTTGATATTTTCCAGGGCCTGTTCAAATCACTACGTTGACACTCCCAGTTGACCATATTTAAGTTGCGAAGGTAGATTCTTGCAAGTAGCTTTCTAAGCCAACTACGTCTACAATGAAGCTCCAAGATGCTTTCTGGCAAATCTCGATAAAGATAATTTGTCAAGGATCTCTTAATGAAAATCTTTGAGATGTCCACATCCAGGGTTGAATTTATATTTACATGCATCGATTTCAGAAATAGAACGACCTTTCAATCTATTGATCGAAATTTTCTTCAATTTTCGGTTTGAAATTCGTCTAGCTCTGGGGAATATTTACCAGATTGGCAGACACGATGGAAAAGTCAATAATAGATGAGCATCGTCGGAATGTAGGCTCTTTTGGGGCAATCAATATGAGATCCATATTTGATTGAACCCATTTAGAGATAGCTGCACCAAAGCAGCTGCATATCTCCCCAAGAGGGATGCTCTGCATTGAAATCACCTCCCATGAAATAGAAATCGAATTTTTTGCAAAGATTAAGCTCTGCTTTCAAGTCGTCAATGAGCTCTTTCACCAGGTATCCGTGTCGAACATAGATCCCCACAAATGCAAAGTTGCACCCTCCCAGCCTTTGAACTTTCACGTGAATCTTTGTATGGATTATCATGTCTGATGATCTTGTATTTTCTCAGGTGCACGCTGTGTCTTTTTTTGAGTCTTGTTTCCAATATAAAGTCCGGTCTATGGGAATTCAAGTACTCTTGAACTGAATTCTTTTTATGGCGTGGAGGTTGTGAACATATTGTAGCTTCTCTGTCGCCTCCAGTGGTGGCCGTTAATCAATTCGTTGTCGCCGCAATCGGGCTGAATGTGATTAGAGCTTCGCGCCGTGTTGGGACTCTCTCTTGCTCGACATCCATCCACGGAGCAACACGGACGAGTATAAAAATTCCACATAAACTTTGTATATTTTTTGTCAATAGAATTTAAGTTAGTAATTGAACATACCTGGTCTTTCATTTCATTGGCAACACGTTCTGTACGAAGACACATCCGTACATTGGTGACCCCAGAAGGTAGTTTTTTAAAATTGTCTTAATGGCCGAGGAAGAGTTTCAGGACGCAGACAGCGGGGCCATGAGCCCAGTACCCAGTCAAAAAATCAGCGCCATCGCCATTAAGCTACCTCCATTTTGGCAAGACGAGCCGGATTTGTGGTTTTTGCGGATTGAAGCACAATTCCGCACTGGCAAAATCTCCAGCGATCAAGTCCGATTCGACAGAGTGATCGCAGAACTGGAAGTTTCTGTGATTTCGCAGGTGGCTGATACCATCAAGTCGCCGCCAGCCGAAAATAAATACGCGGCATCAAAATCCCGGTTGTTGTCAATATTCGGTTTTAAAGAGCACGAAAGACTCAGACAGCTACTGTACAATTTGGAGTTGGACGACCAACGTCCGTCGCGTCTATTGCGCAAGATGCAGGCAATTGCAGGTATCGACATGCCAGAGGTTATGATCAAAGACCTGTGGCTGCAGCGCCTCCCGTCGAATATACGCTCTATTTTGGCCGCCTCTGCGCAACAAACCTTGGAAAAGTTGGCCAACGCAGCGGACCGGATCGCAAGCTTTGAAGCAACGGAAATGCTGGCCAATGTGCAACGTCGTCCCAAGGGTAAATCAACGGAGACCGCCGACGTCGAAGGCATGGAGTTTAAAATCGCAGAACTCCGTTCGGAGATAGGTCGAATTAAATCCAGCGCACACAATCCAAAAACGCACGATGCAACGCATGCCGCTGTTCCGGTCAACAAAATTCCTCAATTCAAAAGAAACCGACGAATAATTGGTGTGGCTACCACAAACAATTCGGTGCGAGGGCAAGACGATGCCAATCTCCTTGTGAATTCCACTTGCGACGCCAGGAAACGTATCGAACCGCTAGCCTCACAGGCGAAAGCTAGCGGTTGCAATTCTAATCGCCTACTAGTGTCAGACCCAAGAAGTAAGCTAATATTTTTAGTCGACACAGGCGCAGACGTTTCGGTGATTCCCGCCTCATTACTAAAACGTAACAACAAATCATCATCACCGAAGCTTTTCACTGCAAACGGTACACAAATCAACACCTTTAGAAAAACTACACTGAGTTTTTCGCTCGGACTACGACGCGACTTCCGGTGGAGCTTCTACGTTGCAACTGTGTCCCGCCCTATCTTGGGAGCCGATTTTCTAAGGAGTTTTGGCCTATTAGTGGACATGCAGAATAAATGCCTTTCTGATCCGCATTCGCAATCTTCTACACAAGGCCGAGTTAACCGCACGCGCTGTGAAACCGTTTCGGTAATAAATGCTAACAGCCGCTACCATGCTCTTCTAAGGAAGTTTCCAGTATTGACCGACCCAACCATTAGAACAAAGCCAACGGAACATAATATTCGTCACTTTATAGCTACGACTGGCCCACCCGTATCGAAACGCCCCCGCAGGCTCAACAAAGACAAACTCGCAATCGCCAAAGCAGAATTTAAGTATTTGTTGGAACAGGGTTTCTGTCACCTTTCGAGCAGCCCATGGGCAAGTCCGCTCCACCTCGTCCAGAAGAAAAACAGTTCGTGGCGAGCCTGTGGAGATTACCGGCGCCTTAACGCAGCCACAATCCCGGATAAATATCCGATGCGCCATATACAGGACGTCACTATAGACCAAGCCGGAAAACGATATTTTTCAAAAATCTACCTATTCAAAGCTTTCCACCAAATCCCGGTAGAGGAAAACGACATACCAAAAACAGCGGTTGTGACTCCGTTTGGGTTATACGAGTTCACAGTTATGACTTTTGGCCTCCGCAACGCGGCTCAGTCGTTCCAGCGATTTATGGACACAGTGCTCCTAGGCCTCAATTTTTGCATCTGCTATATAGATGACATATTAATCGCATCCGAGTCAGAAGAACAACACGTGGAACACCTCCGACAGGTGTTTGATAGACTGGCAAAGTTCGGTTTGAAAATAAACCCTGAAAAATGTTCCTTCGGCGTTACGGTAATCGAATACTTGGGCCACTTGATCAACGAACATGGAATCTCACCGCCACCGTCTCGAGTCAACGCTATTCGAAACTTCAAAAAGCCGTCCAATGTAAACGAACTCCGCCGTTTTTTAGGAACGATCAATTTCTACTGTAGGTTTATTAAAAACGCGGCTCAGCTTCAAGCACCGCTTAGTAAATATTTAGCTAGAGCAAAAAAAAAAACGATAAGACACCTATCAATTGGACACCAGAAGCAGAGGAGGCATTTTTAATTGCAAAAACAGCGGACGCCACTATGTTGGTCCATTTTCGGTCAAACGAACCTTTAAGACTGGCGACTGATGCTTCAAACCTAGCGGTTGGAGCGGTGCTCGAGCAGAAGCAACAAGGACAATGGCGACCTCTCGCTTTCCATCAAAGGAAGCTCTCCGCATCAGAAACTAAATACAGTGTATACGACCGTGAACTCCTGGCAGTGTATGATAGCATCCGTCATTTCCGTCATTTCTTGGAGGGTGCAGAGTTTCATGTATTGACCGATCACAAGCCACTGATGTTTGCATTTCAACAGCCAGCCACTAAGGCCTCGCCTCGTCAACTGCGGCACTTAAGCTTCGTGTCACAGTTTTGCACAGACCTTCGATATATTCCGGGGTCCACTAACGACGTAGCGGACGCCTTGTCCCGAATCGAAGAGATCACGATGCCCACGACTATCGATTTAAAGGATTTAGCGAGCAAACAGGAAAGCGATACCGAATTGAAACAATTGCTTAATAAAAACGTCACATCGCTCAAACTTAAACGTGTAAAGCTGGACGGAAACCTGGAGGTAATAGTGGATGTTTCCTTATCACGTTCACGCGTTTTTGTACCGGAGTGCATGCGCCAACGAATTTTCGATACATTCCACCAACCCTCGCACCCAAGCGGTCACATTACTGCAAGAACAATTGCCAACAAATTCGTATGGGTTAACATGAAGAAGAATTGCCGTGCATGGGCAGATTTGTGTGGGCCTTGTCAGTGCTCAAAGATTGGCCGCCACCAAAGAAATATTCTTCAAGATTTTATAGTGCCCGACGCGAGATTCCAACACGTTTATCTGGATATCATCGGCCCACTCATCCAAGTACAAGGATACAAGTACTGTCTAACGATGATCGATCGGTTTTCACGGTGGCCAGAGGCTGTCCCTTTGGCAGATCAGACAGCGCAGTCAGTGGCACGAGCATTCTTTAATAAATGGGTGGCACGGTTTGGAGTACCGCGAACCATAACCACAGACCAAGGAGCCCAGTTCGAATCATCTCTGTTTAAAGCATTATCCGGGTTCATCGGCTGCGAAAGAAACAGAACGTCACCGTACCACCCAGCTTCAAATGGACTTATTGAGCGATGGCACCGTACACTCAAGGCTGCCATCATGTGCCACGAAAATAACCATTGCTGGCCGGACATCCTTCCAACGGTGTTGTTGGGGATGCGAGGCACCGTCAAAGAAGATTTGGCAGTTTCATGCACAGAAATGCTCTACGGGACAACAATCTCATTCCCAGGAGAACTGATAGCTCCCAGCAACACCAGAGCTGAACCTCATGAGTTTATCGTCCATCTTCGCAAGACGATGAGTCAACTGCAAACCGCCAACCCATTGCGGCACGGGTCAAGAGTAACATTTCACAATAAAGCCTTGCCTAACTGCACTCACGTATTTTTGAGAATCGATGCGGTTAAGAAGCCACTCACACAGCCCTACTCGGGCCCCCACAAGGTACTGCAACGAGTTGTAGAGTGGGTGTACTCTATCGACGTTAACGGTCGCAAAGTCAATGTCTCGACAGAAAGACTGAAGCCTGCGTTTCTTGAAGTTTCCCAGTCTTCTCCAATCAAGAATCGCAACACCACTTCAAGAAAGCCAGGCCATGAAGAAAGTTCCAGTTTCACACACGATTCCTCCACTCAACCGCAAGTAACACACGCACCAAGGTCGTCACACGCAGCAACCACAAGGAATGTATCACCCCATACGCACAAAACTCCTGCACCAACTTGGCGCTGCATTCTTCTACCGATCAATCCTCCGCCGACATCATTAAGGACGTACCCGCCAAGTAAGAAACTCTCCCTGCTTTAACAAGAAAGCAGTAAGTCAGTTGCGGCGCCGCGAATTTATTAACGATGTTGCTCTGGGTCCTATCCACTAGTTAGGTTTTCAGATGTAAACATCGCCGGTGCGTCACATTTCAAGTAATATCGTGACATTAACTACAAGTGTCAACGCCACTCGGGAGGGAGTAATGTAGCGTCTCTATCGCCTCCAGTGGTGGCCGTTAATCAATTCGTTGTCGCGGCGATCAGGCTGAATGTGGTCAGAGCTTCGCGCCGTGTTGGGACTCTCTCTTGCTCGACATCCATCCACGGAGCAACACGGACGAGTATAAAAATTTCACATAAACTTTGTATATTTTTTGTCAATAGAATTTAAGTTAGTAGTTGAACATACCTGGTCTTTCATTTCATTGGCAACACGTTCTGTACGAAGACACATCCGTACAATATGTTGAGGATGGATAGTTTAATGAAACTCATTACGACAATGTACTTTGAGGGCGAATTCTAAATACGCAGCTTTTTTTTCACTAGGATTAGTGAGTTTTTTTATTGTGGGGGTAAATGAATCCATTTTTTGAACGAGTGTGAACAAGTCGCACCCGAAGAATTGTTATCAGTCATTATGGGACTGCTGTGGTGGCTACACTGGCTGATGTCTGGATTTCTGTATAGACTGTAGTACCGGCTTCTTCTTTGTACCTTGCAAAAAACTACAGTATGAGATCCTTTCACGTACATTATTTTTTTAACGAGGTGGTGAAGGAATCCCTCCCTTCCTCTTTTTTCTTCTGGAGATTCTTTCTCGTTCTCTCAACTTCTTTTGCTTTAGGACAACATCTGAAACTCACAGGGTGTGCCTTAGCATTGAAGTTAATGCAGAAGATCTCTCTTTTTTTCATCCTTTGAGTAAAGATATTCATTGGACTTATGTTGCTAATCGAATTTTACGCATCTAACTTAAAGTCTGCAATAAGAGGCAATGTGACTAAATCTTTTACTATTGAAGCACTGGGAAGTACTTATTTTTTGCAGATGTTCTTATTATATCTTCTGGCATAGTAGAAACTTTATGTTCATAGCTTTTTACACATCAAAGCCTGGCTTAAATTGGACTAAGAAAGAGGAAATTGTAATTTCTTCCCTCCAAGAGGTCATCAGTGAGAACCTTTTACCTAATAGGATATCTTCTCCAAGATACTATTTTAGCTCATCCACGACATTTTTCTCATCGTATGAGCTGTGAGCTGTGTCTTTGAGTAGGAGAGTCAATTTTGTCTCTTCAATAAGAGTGTAGGTGCGATTAAATAGGCTGGTATGATCCTCAACCATTTTAGGGCCGAGCTGTTCACCATTACGTTGTCCTTTGCAGTTTTCAGGTCAAGATCATAGTACGCTATAGGAGCCACCCACTCTTTTTTGGTAACATCCACGTTTGGCTGCTGTGGCTTATATTTAGCTTTATTACTCTCAAGGTTTGGCCCTACACTCGGCCCCTGAAAAACTGGTGGAAGCTCCTTTTGCCAAATTTTTGAGTGAGAGAAAACCCCTCTGGCTCAATTGAAGCACCTGAGACACCTTTGAAGTGGGCTTCTGTGTTGAACTCCCTCCCTCGTCCAATTCCATATCGCTGGAACCTTCTGGAACTTGCAATTGCATCTTGCAACGGGCAAATAAGTACAAAATGAAATCTTCTTTGCCATCCCTAAAATTTATTACAGAAAGGCTGTAAATGTTTTTTGACGTTCCGCGTAAAGCTTGCTTTTGTGGCGAAAAGCTCCCAATATACGCTATTTGCCCCCACCACAGATTCAAAGAAGACAAAACTTGGACTACTGTCGTGGGAAAATGAAAAGAACTACGACTTTTATTATCTAGTGACTGAAAAACCAAAATGCAACTAATTGTATTGAAAAAAAAATAAATAAATAATGAACCGAGATAAAACTAATAATTAACTTCTTCCAAATATCCCAGTTTGAATTTGATGCCTTCTGGCCACTCCTAACATTCAACTTATCGCGCTCAAACAATCCTCCTCCTTGCACCCGCTCGGCATGCCTTATCCAGGCTCTTTACTTACCGTAAATCCGAAAAATTCTGTAATTCCGTAAATTTTCAAAAAGTTCTAAGAAAATTTAAAGGTCTGGAAAATATCAAGTTGCCCAATGCGTGCTGCCTCAATGACTTTGTGCGTCTGTTAGACAGAGGTCAACTTTACATGTTGAACAAGACTATCTTGTCCTGCATTGTTTAGCTTTTGTGCTACACTATACACATCTTCTTGATGTTCCTTGAACAGGCATGTGCTCTGCTTAGTCCAACCTTCTCCACGGAGAAATACGGTTTTATGTCTTTGTTAAAATTTTTTTTACTAAGACACTAGTTTCACGATGTGTCTGTCCGTCGTCACAGCTAGTTTCCTCAGAAACTATAAATGCTAGAAAGCTTAAACTTTGTAAAAAGTTCAGAAATGGTGGTTTCTCAATAATTTAGGTCCTACCAAACATTTCAAAATTGTTTAAGGGGGGTTCCCCGTTATAAAAAGTGGCCCTTAAAAAAACTTTAAAATTATTTTGTACATCAGGGGGTCAAGGGGGAGATGAAATGGGCCAACATTTTGTGTTTACCACCCCCCCTCCCTCGCGGTTGGACACCTTTGAGCCGAAAAATCTCAAAATAATTAAAGAGGTGGGTCTTTATGAGTACAAGGGCAACAAATACCTCAGATATCGAAACTCACTCAACTTTGTTAATATTATGTAATTTTCACCCGTAAAATCAAAACTTCAATGCTGGTAATCAATGCTCTCATTATTTTTATGGAAAGAGCAGAAGTGAAAAACATAGAGCCAAAAATGTTCCGTCTAGCTATCGTTAGCGGTTCTGTTGGTATTAGTGGCAGCAAGAACCGAATGAGGATGACTCAGTGGAAAATTGCTCACAGTAAGTAAATATAAACAAGTAGAGTAAGTAGGAGAGTGCTCCTACCAGAAGGTCATTGTAACCACCCTAGGGTTAGAAAAAAGTATTCTAATAGCATGAATCGGTGAGTTGAATTATTCATCCAATATTGGATAAGAAATCGTTAAAATTTATGCAAAAGTTGCAGAGTTTAGTTCATAAGCACGCTGCGACCGCCATTTTGTTTCAGCTTAAATAATTTTTCTGAATGGTCGGCTGATTGAAGATATTCAAATTAAACACCATTCCTAAAATTTTCATGAAAATTGGCCGAAAATAAAAGGGACTAGTTCACTTTAAAATATGTATCACCCATAAATACGTGTTATTGTTGTTGTATCTCTCTATTCCTCCGCGCCTCAAACTCCTCAGAGCACAATACCATATTCAATCCAAAGTTGATAAAATTACATCGGGTGTTGCCCAGGATCCATCCTTCGTCTAGACCTGTGGAACGTGTCTTACGATGAACTACTGAGACAGAAGATGCCAAATGAGTCGCGTTTGATCAGTCATGTGGACGATGTTGCGGCTCTGGTCACTGGACGCACCGCTGAACAAGCACAACTTAAGCTATGTAGGCTAATGCTCCGATTAAGAGACTGGATGATTACTCACGGATTCAGTTTAGCACTGGAGAAAACCGAGCTGGTCATCTTGACAAAAAAGAGAGTCCCTAGAGTAAGGATGATCAGTATTGGAGACATCCTAATCGAAGCGATACCAGCGGTGAAGTTCTTGGGACTACTGATTTACTCGAAGATGAGTTTCTCTGAGCAAATCAGGGTAACGGCTGAGAAGGCTGCTTCGGGAGTATCGGCTCTGAGTAGACTTATGGCCAGCATAGGGGCACCCAATCCATAAAGGAGACGCCTCTGGGTGAGTGCTGTAGCGTCAGTGCTACTGTACGGAGCAGAAATATGGGGCGACGCTCTCAGTAAGGAGGCATACCGAAACCGTTTGGCATAAGTACAGAGAAGAGGAGCACTGAGGATTGCATCTTCGCATCCGAAAGTCTCTGATTCGGTGATGGGAGTTATTGCAAGCGTGATACCTGTTGCCCTCCTTGCTAGAGAGCGCTGTGGTATTTACCTGCGTCAAAATGGGGATGCAAGGGAGATGGTTGTTCACAAGGAGAGCCAGCACTCACTCAACGGTTGGCAGTAGTCTTGGGTGAATTGCGCGAAAGGAAGATGGACTGCGCGCTTCATCCCGGATATGAGACCGTACCTTAATCGAAGACATGGTCAGAATGACTTCTATCTGACCTAGCTTTTGAGCGGGCATGGGCGTTTTGATTTTTACGTGCACAACGTTGGTAAGTCAGGGTCCCCCGATTGTTGGTTTTGCCACAAGAGGAGGACAATGCCTGCCACACATTTTTTTGCGTGCACAAAATGGGACAGGCTGCGGAAGGTCCTCTACAGGGAGACGGGGGAGCTTACTCCGGATATAATAGTCGCAGTGATGCTTGAAACGGTTGACAAATGGAACCAGGTAGCATATTATATTCGGACAGTCCTAAATGATAAACGGGACTCGCAGCAGCTGGGGACGTTGGTGCTGGGGGATCATTTGCCTGGCAATTCCTCTTCTCCTCTCCCCTCCTACTAGAAGAGGGATCCTCCAGCTTGAAGGCGCCTCACGGTGGAACAAAAAGAGGACTGGCCCAAAGTAATGTGTCAAACGGTACCAGGCTGTGTTCTCGGGTTGACAGTGGAGACGTTTAGTGGGTAGTCCAGTTTCCTTCTTGTGAGCATGGGAGTCCCACACCGTGCGTAAATCACATTTACCTCCCAACCACAAAAAAATGTCTGATCAGCGCTATGAGAGGCCCTTAAGGATTTTTTTTCATATAAAAAATACTCTTAAATCTTTTTCAATCGGTTTCTATACGAAAGAGATTATTTTTTTCATACTCAAATTGTATGGCTTATTTT
This sequence comes from Odontomyia ornata, assembly GCA_963969285.1. Lineage (NCBI taxonomy): Eukaryota > Metazoa > Arthropoda > Insecta > Diptera > Stratiomyidae > Odontomyia > Odontomyia ornata. Next base: position 402,324,783 of record OZ017739.1, on the reverse strand, counting down.
TTTTTGTTTTCGGAACAAATTTAAAAATTCCCCCTTAAATCGTTATTTGTCTTTCTGACCAACATTGATTTATTAATACAAAGGTTGCACTTACTTAAATTTAACGAACTTACAACGGAAGTAGCAAAAGCTAAACCCAGGCAATAGATAAGCAAATAATGCATAAACGCATGCCCATTCATAAGACAGAAATTCACGTGTTGCTGTATCAACAATTATTTTATCATAAATAGATGCGTATACTGGATCTTTGCCAAGTTCGCTAATTACATTTGAGCCGTTGCGCTGTGCGATTATAAACATATTATTCAAAGTGTCCAAATAAATTATTAGTTATATCAGTGTTGCTTGTATTTTCATTGATGCGCAAAGCAATTTATAATCTTTTCAATGTATGGTGATTTCTAAGATAGGATCGGTGCAGACAGTAAACACAACAATACAATGACCCGTGAAAGAGACAGCGAGAAGGTATGGTAACTGTTGTTTTCTTCTTTCTACGTAGCACTACAGCCCCTATCAAGTTCCAACTATCTCAGTCCGTTGACCACATCCTCCAATTTCTAGATACGAGCAGCGATGAACTATCTTCGTCGATCAAGTCAGACCAGCGTTTACTCGGTTTCTCCACTTGTTTCCGCCCTTCAGTTTTATCTACGAATACCTTCTTGGGTATCCGTTGTTGATCCATACGATTCATGTGGCCAGCCCATTGCAGCTTCCGAAGTTTTACAATCATTGAGACCTCCGGCTTATCAAAAATGTCATACAGCACATGGTTGCATCGGATTTGCCATTGGTCCTCGTCTAGCTTCGCTTCAATTATTCGTCTCAGAAACCGTCTTTCCAAGTCGACGTCATTGTCATTTTGGTAAGATGGAGTAATTTGTGCTGGGATACATAAGTATAGCATTATTTGGTACTGTACCTTACAATCAATACTGTCGTATGCTTGATTAAAGTCAACGAAAATTTAGTGTACGTCTATGTTAAACTCCCAGAATTTTTCAAATATCTGGTTGACAGTGAACGGTTGGTCTACTATCGATCAAAAACCACCTTGATACTCCCCAATAATACTGTCGGCATATGATGCGATTTTATTTTCTAAGATCTTTGAAAATATTTTGTACGCCGTACAAAGTATTGGTATGCGTCGATAATTTTCGCAATGTAGCTTGTCACCCTTTTGTGGCTAGGGAATATAATTGACTGGCTCCACTTTTTCGGCATATGTTCATGCTGCCAAATGTGCTGGATGGCGTTGCGAATAGCTTTATGAACACTGCTGACACCATATTTGATGAGTTCTACTGGAATCTCATTGATGATTAAACAGATTTGCTTAGTGTTAGTTCAGGGATAAATGTTTTGCTGAAGGCTGAGAGCCAATATGAAGTCTGGTCAAGTGCCAATTAAAGCAGAAATTTCACATACATCAATGTCTTAAATGTGGATCTAATCCATTACTCAGCAAAAAGAGGAGTCCTGGAGATGATAATTGCCATACTGATCTACTTATGAATGATTGCATGGTAATTATAACTAGTATTTAACTGATAGCACTCCTCATCCTATCAAATAAGGAATTCTTTTCAATCCACATAAATGAAGACAGCGTAATTTTTTTTCGATGCCTCGGCAAACAGGTAAGCCTCTGTGAAAATGCTTTTTAATGTCTGAATTGGGAACGTCTATTTCTTCGGGAAAGAAAAAATGATGGCATGCTTAATAAGATGGGGTGTGAAAGTGTTTTCCTCTATTGAGCCTGAGTTCTTCTTAGTCTGTCATCATCTGAAGATGGAATTACTATATGCCCACATTCAAATCTGGATGATTGCCTTAATTTACTAGACTTCAATACCACAGTCATGAACAGGGCTAAAGACTCTGTACATTAACCTCTACTTCTCTTAGGTGGCTTCAGTTCTACTCCTCATCCATTAAAGTAGAAATCAAGAAAAACTTGAATTGATCCAATAATTCTGAGTCATTAAGAACTAATATAGATCTGTTGGCTTCACATGGATGAATACAGTCTTAGAATATCTATAGTATAAGGAAAGCAAAAAGTCTATATCCAAATCAAAAAATCGATTAAGTTTATTGTTCTCTTAATGTGTATTGATAACTAAAGTTTTGGCATTGCGGCAGATATCACATTTAACTCAGCAAGATTTTCCTGTTGAAACATGGCATGTGACGAAGCCTTGCTTATTCTCAGTAAATCTGTATGAAAATCAATGGTACACAAAGGGAAGAAATATTTTATTGCTAATAAGTTTAGATGTGAATACCCATAGTCAGATCCTGAGTAGTTTGGAAACCAACAAAAAAAGTGATTGCTTGTATGAACTCATCTTACCTAATAATTTGGCTTTGGCAAACATAGGTTATAAAGCTTCATTTAAACCTCTAATAGAGGAGAAGTTCTTGACTCAACACCAGGAAGTAAAATTTTGGTGCATCCCCAAAAAACTATTAGGTATTCCAAAAGTACTTTTTATCGGAAATGATGTACATGATCTGATTGAAGGAAATTTTCACAAATCCTTATCTAAGCTAACTAGGGAGCACTTTGGACGACCTTCTAATTAAAAATGGCTCACATTTAGATTTGGAAGGTCTAAAAATCTGTATCGTTGGTTAAGTAAGTAAATTGAATGACTGGCTAGAAATGTAGCCATTGAAGTATCTTTGTAGCACTGCAGTCTTTCTTACGCCTTCGATTTCTTCAATAAGCGCATCCAACTATCTCATTTTATTGACTGCGTCTTCCAATTTCAAAATCCGAGCAGCGCTGAACTGTCTTCATCGATCGAGTATTACCTCGGTTTCCGCACTGGACTCCAGCCTTCAGTTCTCCTAACGGTATCCGTTGCTTGTCCACACGATTCACGTGGCCAACCCATAACAGCTTCCGCCATCTTACAATCGTTGAGACCTTCGGTTCGTCAAAAATTTTATGCAGCTCATGGTTGTATCGAATTCGCCAGTCCAATATGTCTGCGGATGTTTGGGTTAAGGCCCATGTTTCACACCCATAGCGTAGCACAGACCATATCACAGATTTGTATACTTGGAGTTTTGTTTTCCTGTGTATGCAGGTTTCTATGTGAATCTTACATCAATAACTAATCCATGAATTATTTCTGTACATAAAATCTTTTCTTAGTGTCGTAATCATTCAAAACCATTAACTCAAAGTCTTCATCATACTACTTTATTTTTTATGCAATTTAAATAGAAAAATAAATTAAAGTTTCAATAAATAATAAATCATAGGTGCTTATGTCTTCAGTTATTCGGTAATCCGTTTTATCCAAATGTTGAACATCTTGTGGCAGTTATAATATCTTAAACCCGGTACGATCTGCGTCTTAATTGCCTACGAGGCCTTCGGCCACCACGCGATGCTACTCTTCGACGATTATTGATTGGTCGAACTGGACGAATATAGACGGCTGGGCGACGTGGACGATTGATAGCACCAAATCTATTCCCCCCAGTTGCTGTACCAGTTCCAGTTCCAGCTCCTGTACCAGTTCCAGTTCCAGCTCCTGTACCAGTTCCAGTTCCAGTTCCAGCTCCTGTGGCCGTACCAGTTCCAGTTCCTGTACCAGTACCTGTTCCCGTACCAGTGGCTGTTCCTGTACCGGTACCTGTGCCAGTTACAGTAGCCGTTGTTCCTGGAGAGGTACCTGTAAGAGTGCCAGTAATTGAGCCAGTGAGAGTTGGAGCTACTGTTGTTGTGCTGGTTGTTTTTAGATTCAACAAATTTTGAAGGACTCCAGTACTAAGAACAAATCGTTGTTGATATTCATCCAATTCATTGGTTGCATTTGCTTTTTTAACTGCTGTGGTAGCATCTCTTCCTAATTTGACACGACGAATTCTTCCAGCTAAAAGAAAAAATTCAGTTGTTTAGTAAATTGCCCAGAAGTGGTTAAGGTAATAGTATATGTAAGTATTGCCTTATATTGTAAAATTCATATGAAAGGGAATTGTGAATTGTTTTATTTCTTATTTTATCTTTTTTTTGTTTTGATTGCAGCGACAATGAAGAATCGTTGATAGATTTCAACCAAAATTAAACTGTTAATTAAAATACAGATGCAAGAATAAACACCATTAATACTGCGTCAGATGTTCGCAAATTTGTCTAACGTGTTTGGAGGAATGGTGCAGGTAATAGAAAATTGACTTATACTTGTATTAATAAGTTTTATTGGTTTTTCTTTTTACTTGCAGGACCTCTTTTGCAAATATATTATCTGACTATCACATGCCTTAACAGGAAGAGCAAAATTTAGATACGTATCACTTGTCAATCAGGCATCATTCAATCTTACACACAGATATAGAGAATTGGGAAATTCTTGGCACAAGTGACTTTTTGAACACATTTAAATTCTTTTTCAATTTGCTTGTACCTTTTTGCGCAAAGTTAAATGTTTTCATTGAATTGCTCTCTTCATCTTCGCACACCCTTCATTTTTTTGAAAACTAAGGACTTTTGGCACAACCCTTCAGAACGTACGTGATTCTGTATAGTAGATAATTTTATACTAGTTTTGCCAAAATTGTGCCTATTATCCAATAATTTGTGGAAGCATTATTATCTCTGTCATCCCTCTGCACATAAGAATGCCCTTTTAGCAATGATACATGTATGTTTAATATCAGAGCTTCTGAAAGTCAAGGTCAAAAGCGCTTTATTTAATACAAATCGTAATAAATTTTAAAAGAATATAAAGTTAATTCCAAATAATAAAACCACGAAAACTTAATGGCCCTAATGGCTAAAGTCTAACCAAAAAGCACGATGTTAATAGTAAATAAAACAAATAGTTTTCAGAGAATCATGTTAATATGACAATTATGTGCGAAAGAAAATATCGTCCAAATGCTCGTCACGGCTACGGTGGCATAGTTCTATCCGATGGTCCATATTTTCATTGGCAAAATCTGCACTGTTTGAGCCATTTTCGAGGGCGGCAGAGGTGATGTTGTAGGCACCTGTGGTGATCTTGAGTATGGCTGCTGTGCCACTGGATGGGCATCCGATCGCTCCAGATAGGCTGGTTTGAGTTGTTCGGTGGAGAGGGTTTTTGTGGCGCCGTTTACGTCTATGGGATGCATCAGACTACGATTATATAGTCGCACTTCTGTCGCAAGTTACACATGGTTAAATGGAAGCCCGCACACTGCGATTTTCGACAATTTTGTCCAGGTCGGCAGTCGCAGGAATTTGCGATTTTTACTAAAACCAATTTAGGAGGTAGTTTTTGTGATACTCGCGCAGGCGCACATCATTTGGACATTTGACGCTAACGTGCACGGAAGTTTCTAGCATAGTGCACAAATGAGTTAGCGCATGTGTTCCTGGCAAAGACATACCTTCAAATGAGCATGTTAGTTCTGCGCATGCCTGAAGTTCCTTTGCAAATCTTGTCGCAGTGTGTTCGTATTTGCGGCTAAAAATCCCTGGTTACGACAGGAAAATCGCAATGTGGCCGAACCCTATGACGTAGGTGTTGGCCCTGATCCTTGTGACTACGCGATGAGGTCCGGACTATGGCTGATCGAGCGGCTTCCTTACAGCATCGATGTGGCGAAACACGTACTCACAGCTGGCCAGATCTTTGAAAACGAATGGTGGTAAACTGTGTGTCTGGCTGACGGGACAGGACGAATCGATTTGAAGAGGCACCGTAAGTTGGTGGCAAAATCTTGTGGGCCGCCAGTTGGTGTGTTTTCAGGCGGGTTAAACTCACCTGGGATCCGAAGTAATGTGCCAAAAGCCATTTCTGCAGGAGAGGCTTACAGGTCTACCTTGAATGTGGTTTATAGACCCAGCAAGATCAGTGGAAGTGACTGTAACCCTGGTGTCTTCGGAAGGCATTTTAACGCTGCTTGGAGGGCGTGGTGCATCCGTCCGACCATGCCGTTGGCTTGAGAGTTGTATAGAATGGTGTGGACGTGGTTGGTTCCCAACAAGCGGCCAAGCTGATTCAGGAGATCATCTTCAAATTGGCGTCCTTGGTTCGATGTGATCTTCAGTGGCGGGCCAAATACTGATATTCAGTCGTCGAATAGTGCCCTTGCGACGGTGCTAGCTCTAATGTCACGCACTGGCCCTGCTTGAGGGCACCATATGTCGATAATGGTGAGGCAGTTCTCATAGCCTTCACACAGTGGCAGCTTGATCAAGTCGACATAAATATGGTCGGAGCGCCCCTCCGGCGTCGTAAAATTGCCTAACTCGGCGCGGTTGTGGCAGTGGACCTTCAACAGTTGAGAAGGTATGCATTCGTTTTTCCGCAGACTCAGCTAGAAGTATTCAAGCGCTACGCGTTTTGAGGTGGCACGTCCACTCGGATGCGACGGTTAATGGACGATGTCGAAAGCCTGATGGCGAAGCGCAACTAGTAGGTAAGGCTTAATGGTGCCATTAAACTCCACATAGTATGCTAAAGCCATCCAAGCCCAGCTGATGAAGGTTAAGACGGGGGCCCGCCAGGAGTTTGGGCAACTGGTCGTCTATTTTCTGTGCTTCACTGATGACTAAAGCTGTGATTTTGGCGGGTATTGTGACCGTTTCTACACATGGAAGTGCATCAGTGACGATAATGCCATCCCCTAGTGTGTATCCTACTCGCGAATTGAACTGGGCAATGAAGTCCCCGTTGTCTGCTTTGGTGGGGTAAGGCTTTGTCCGAGAGGTGCGTCAGAGCAAATATAAGTGGCTGGTGATCGGTATACATGATAAAGTGTCTTCCTTCCAAGATGCGCTGAAAAAACTTGATGGAAGCAAAGATCGCCAGGAGCTCGCAGTCGTAGGTTGAGTAGCGTTGTTCAGTGTCAGAGAGTTTCCTCGAAAGAAACCCTACGGCACCCAATTGCCATCCTCCTTTTGTTGGTCCAAGGCAGTGCTGGATGCATCAGTTCGGAGTGCCAATGGGTGCGGAGGCAAAAGACAAGCTGACGTGGCTGCCTCGGCGATGCCTTGCTTGCAGCTCATGTAGCTACACATCAGGTGAGTTATTTGAAGTTGAACCCATGTTGGTAAATTTAGTTTTTAGTTGGCTTTCTTTTGAAGATTCAATATTAATTTTAATGATATAGCATTTTGAATTTATTTATAATTATCCGATGCATATTGGGGTCTGTGACAAAGAGTAGGGGTATATTATCTGATGAATAATAAAAACTGAATTAAGTTTGCAAATCTACAATTAATTTTTAGTCATAAAAAAATAGTAATATTATATTAAAAATTAAGAACTAATGACAGCCTCTTATGTCCGTTCATTATAATGTATTTCAAATAAATTTATCTCACAAACTACAGGGTACGCCAGAGAAACTTACTTATTTGAAAAAATTCCCGCGCGGTGAGTTAGGCGAGTAGAGGGGCGAGAGGGGGCGCATCTGGAGGGGGAAGTTTCCATGTTTGTTTCTGTTAGTTGAGTTACTGTCTGGTGTGTAATGTCGGTAATGGGAATAATTGGTCCTTATTTTTTTGAAGAAAACGAACGCGCAGCTACCTGGAATGGTGCTCGTTACAGGAACATGATTGAAATGAACGTTAGGAACGTGTGGTTTGAGCAAGATGGAGCCACAGCACACACAGCACAAGACTCAATGAATTTGTTGCGACAACATTTCCCCGACCGCCTCATCTCTCTCAGAGGTGATCTTCAATGGCCGGCACGCTCTCTAGATTTGACTCCATGCGATTTCTTTTTATGGGGTTATTTGAAATCCCTGATTTATGTCGATAGACCACGGACCATAGCACACCTCAAGAACAACATTCGCGACGCCATTGGCAACATATCGATTGATATGCTGCAAAGAGTGGATACGAATTTCAAAAAACGACTTCATCAGTGTATGCACAATGGGGGTCACCATTTATCCGATGTCATTTTCAAGACGGCATGAAAAAAATTGGGATATTGTATTCTCGAATAAAAAAAAAATAAAGCAATAACTGAAGTATTTTTGTTTTTATTGACCTTTCAAATGAGTAAGTTTCTCTGGCGCACCCTGTAGTAACACAATATAAAAAATATAGGCACCTTCCCTTTTATGAAAAACAATTTTAAAGTCACATCTGAATTCAAATTTGACTTAAATCTTAGTATGAAATTTTTTATTAAGTAATATTATTTATTGCGATCCCATTATTACAGAACTCAGGACTCGATTAGAACTCAAGAGCAGGTTCAATACTATGCTTCCATTAATACTGATTTCAACTAATCACAGCAATAAAACTGTTCTTGAGTTAGAGTTTCTGTGGAAATAATAATATCTATAAAGACAGTCTTAATTTTTAACTTCGATTTTTTTTTAATTGCGAGATTAAAACAAAAAAAAAACATATATGAGCATCCTGGATACAAAAAAAAAACTTCGTACTTATGCATATATTGTATTTAAATACTAATAATGGCACTGCAAGAGCATCATTATCGAAAATTACAATTACTAAAATCATAGAACTCTAGATGATAACTGAATAATCATGGTTTATCAGCTTTTGATCAGAACCATTTCTTTAGAAATATTTGTATGAAATAGTAAGGAATGCAAACACTTTTGGAATAACAAAGAAGTCAGTGATCATTTCCCCCCCCCCAAAACTTCCTTATAATAAACTTCATAATACGATTTTGGGATGACATTCCTATAAATCAATTCACATATGTATGTCCCTTTTATTTGCATCAGACAATGCAATTTTTTCAGTGTATGTTTGTGTTAAATCCATTGTAAATAATGACTGATCAATTGCAGATCCGGATCGTCTTTCGCATACAAATTTTACTGTAGGTATTCGCTCCAAATGATGTTCCATAAAAAAATGCTTCAGGTTGTTCTTTTTCAACCCTAAGAACCGTAATGTTATGCAACTTGTTATGCGTCATTTCTACGACTGTGTAAGCTTTTTCCGTCTTATTTGCTGCATCAATCAAAGTTTTACATTGCTTCGGTATATATATTGTACTCGACTGCAAGTATCTTTTAAGTTGTTTTTCGATGATACTGTTCAAACAATCAACTTTCGTTTTCAAATATTGTTCCTTATATTCAATTCCTATGTCTGCAATTGTTCCTGCACGCGCAATCGGAAATTCATTTTTTACCTATCTCATAGAATAACTCTAAATGTAATTGGAACATTGATTTCCTGTTTTTGCATATTTTCTTTACACGCGCGAATCAATTACCGAAATTCGCGGATCATTTTTGCTGACCACATAACGCGTGCAGTAAAAGTTCATAAGAAATATATGACAAATAAATTGCTTTGTAAAGCAAAAATATTGTACTTAAAGATCATGAAAATTGTCATTTTTATTATTATTATTAAAGTTGTTATCAGAAGAAGCAGTTGTTCTTATTAGAAAGGTAACATTTTTTGGTGACCCCAGACTAAACTTTTGATCATTTAGATATGGAGAAGCTGCTATTGGACCAATCATCTGCGGAAAAAATTCTTGAACGGATGCTGGTGAATTTCTACAAGGATTCGAAATCAAGGAAGACTGTGCGATACTTCGAGAATCGAATCAACAAATTAAACACGGAGTGGGAGAAATTCGTCAAGCGAGATGCAGAATTGCAAAGTTTTCGTTCAAGGCAAGCAGATCATCAATATTTTGAGGAAGATTTCTTTGGCCAAGTCCGAGACGTGTATGAGGAACTCAAAGGTGAGCTGGAGGATGGTCTTGAGGAAGCAAAGGTAGTCAACAGTTCCGCTGTTGGCCATGATTCAACCACATCTTCGCCCCCCGGAGGAGATGCACAAGAGGTCCATAAAAGGCTCATCATTCAGGAGTCTTTAATATCATCACTGGAAAGGGTGATGGCTACTGTCTCAAAAGATTTGAAGGATCTTCCTGCCCACTCTCACGAATTCTACCAACAGCATCTCTCGAGTATGCGTGGTTATTGGACATCAATTGCAAGCAACCATCACGCATTCGTTGCTGAAAACACACCCTATGACGCCTCGCGATTCAGCATGCTGGAAGACAACTACAATGCAACGGTTGTTAAGCTTATGGAGTTGGATATGCAGAACATACAGCCATCAGGTACGGAGGCAAGGCAAGGGTCAGCAGCAATAAGGTTGCCCAAGGTTGTTATACCAACTTTCGATGGCGATTATATCAAGTGGCCTTCGTTTGCAGAGCTCTTCACACAACTAGTAGACAGTCAGAATCTTGCAAGTGTGCAGAAAATGTTCTATTTGAAGGCCAATCTTGCTGGCGAAGCTGGTAGATTGATCCAACATCTTCAACCTTCCGAGCAAAATTATGCCGCAGCATGGCAAATTCTTAGGACACACTATGACAATCAACGGATGATAGTAGCAGCGTTTCTCAACAGCATGTTAAATGTTCCTGTGGCTGCTCGATACTCTGGTGCCTCTCTCAAATGACTTCATGACACATAGAATGAGACACTGCTGGGTATCAGGAATCTTGGAATTGATACAAGCAGTTGGGATCCATTAATTGTCCACATGTGTCTTCAGAAGGTGGACAAAGAAACCCATCGGCTATTCGAGCAGTCACTTTCCGATCCTCGGAAAGTTCAACCACTCTCTACGTTACTGGCTTTCATCGAATCAAGATTCCAGATGTTGGAGGGCCTAGGGGATTCCGCGATGAAACCTAAAGGTGACAAAAGGCCCGCCGCTCTTTTAACCGCAAAGGAGAAACAACTGTGCCAACTCTGCAAAAAGGAATGCAAGAATCTACGGTAATAGCCAAAAATTTATGCAAATGACCATAAAAGACAGGTTCAGCACCGTCAAAAGACTACAGTGTTGCATCAACTCTCTTCAGAAAGGGCATACACGTAAGGATTGCAGCTCTGGATCATGTATGAAATGTAACAAGTGACATCATACATTGATTCACTTTGAAACTGAGCCAGTGACACCTACCATAGCAAACGAAATCAGCATGAGTCATTCAGCTTCAAGCCAACAAAAAGTGCAACACTATGTATTCCTTGGCACTGCATCCATTAAAATTAAGGATAAGTACGGGCAATTCGTTATTTGCAGAGCAATTCTAGACTCAGGGTCGCAGCTGAATTTTATCTCTGAGCACCTTTTTAAACAACTTGGATTTCGACGAGTTGATAAACCTATTGATGTCTGTGGAAAAGGAAGTTCAAAACTGCACAATAAAGGGAGAATGAGTCTTACTATCCAATCCCAAGTCAGCAACTTCTCTACTGCACTTGAATTTATAATATTGCCAGAAATAACTTCATACCAACTGGACCAGATTTGCAGTACGAATTCATGGCCCATCCCAGCAAACATACATCTAGCCGATCCCGACTTTAATACTTCCAAAAGGATTGACATTTTAATACGTGCCGAGATTTACGCCGACTTGATGTCTTCAGAGAAGATAAAACTTTCCGCTGATCTCCCTACGCTACAGAATTCCGTTCTCAGTTGGATCGTTTTAGGAAAATTGAAAACAACACAGCTCTCACTCTCAACTGTTTGCAATATTGTCTCCAGCTCCATTGAAGAGCAATTGAAACGCTTTTGGGAGTAGGAAGAAGTTGAAACCAAAACGTCGGCCTTGTCAGACGCAGAGAGGAAATGTGAAGAGCACTTTCTGAAGACTATTCGAAAAGGCTCAGAGAGAAAATTTGAAGTCAAACTTCCATTTTCTGACTCACATGATTCTCTTGGGGAATCGAAACAAGTCGCAATAAGACGATTATTTAGCCAAGAGCGCCGTTTGGAACATCATACCGATCTTAAGCGTCAATATCAAGACTTCATGGACGAGTTGATTGCACCAAAGCACATGGAACAAATTAATCCAGCCAGGATTCCAAAGGTACATTACTTTCTGCCGCACCATTGTGTGCTGAAACCTATTAGCACAATGACAAAGTTACGTGTCGTTTTCGACGGCTCGTTTAAAACGTCAAGCAATGTATCCCTTAATAATTTGCTTCTTGCGGAACCAACGGTTCAAGATGAATTATTTGACATACTCATTCGCTTCAGGATTCACCGATATGTTTTTTCGGCAGACATAGAAAAAATGTATCGGCATATTTTAGTCGCTGATGAAGACAGAAACTTCCAGTTGGTATTAGGGAGGATAATCCCACCGAAGCAATCAAATATTACAGATTACGAACAGTAACCTACGGTACCGCTTGTGCACCGTATTTAGCTACCAAAACGCTACAGTATTTGGCTGAAACAAAGCAGAGAGATTATCCACTGGGAGCTAGTGTTGCTTTAAAGGATTTTTACGTTGATGACATTTTATCTGGATCTAACAATTTAAAGAAAGCCGTGCGCATTCAATCCGAGCAGAGGACCATGCTTCTCGAAGGCGGATTTTCGTTGCGCAAATGGTGCGCTAACTGTCCGAAACTACTTCAGCATATCCCAAAAGCAGATACGGAAACTATGACCACGTCAAATACAAAAGATGACTACTACACTAGATCACTTGGTATAATTTGGCATCCCCATACCGACACTTATGGCATCCAGGTAGATCTCCCAGCAGTGGGTAAAGTCACAAAACGTAGCGTCCTTAGTGGTCTTATGCGCATCTATGACCCTTTAGGTCTCGTCAACCCTATCATTTCAAAGGGAAAAATCTTCATCCAAGAGTTGTGGCAGCTCAAACTTGATTGGGATAATCCAATTCCGGAGTCGTTATCAACAAGGTGGTGTAATTTCCGTGAAGAGCTGCAAGTATTAAATTCACTCATTATTCCACGATGTGCGATGTCAGGCGAAACCTCCAATATCGAACTACATGCGTTTTTAGATGCAAGTGAAAGTGCATTTGGAACAGCAGTACGCTCAACTAACTCAAATGGAGAGTATGTAACGAATCTTCTGTGTGCTCGGTCAAGAGTAGCTCCACTGAAACAAACAACAATTCCTAGATTAGAACTTTGTGCTGCTCATCTGATGGTAAAACTTGTGGTCCAAGTGCAGAAGTCTTTGTATGCACCAGTCAAAAACGTTTTTTATTGGACCGACTCAACCATAGTGCTGTCATGGATAAGAGGATCGTCATCAATGTTAAAACGGTTCGTGGCTAATAGAGTGGCGTTCATCCAGGAAAATACCAAACTAAGTCAATGGAGGCACGTTCCGACGAAGGGAAACCCTGCGGACATTCTCTCTCGAGGTGCCACCCCCGGTGATTTTGTCAAGTGTAGCATTTGGTTTAGAGGACCAAACTTTTTGGAGCTCTCAAACAACGAATGGCCAAAGCTCCCAGTCAAATACTTAGGAACAGACGAAGAACGGAAACACATGGCTTTGATTTCAATACAACCACATTCACCAATTATAAGCGGCATCAACCATCGAAACTCATTCAGATTTCTTCAGCGTACAGCTGCCTACATTCATCGCTTCAAGCACAATCTGAAATCAAAAGATGACACTTTAATTGGACCACTAATTCCAGCGGAGCTTCACAACGCTTTACACTATATTGTCTATGAAATCCAACATATCACCTTTATGGATGAAATAAAACATTTGGCAAAATATCCAATGTTGCCAACCGGACATTCGCTCAGTTCGCTCAAGCTTTTTGTGGACAGCAAAGGATTACTTCGAGTAGGAGGACAAATCGAGCTATCTGACTCAATATATGAAGCAAAACATCAACTCTTACTGCCACATTCAAACGAGATTGTGCATCTATTGATTCAACATGTTCATGAAAGGAATCTTCATGCCGGTCCTCAAGCGCTGCTTCGAATACTTCGGCAAGAATTTCGGCCATTACGTGGAAGAACTTTGGCACAAAAGATTGTTCATAAATATATGCGGTGTTGCAGAGCAAGGCCAAGATTGTACTTCCAAATTATGGGGAACCTCCCACGAGAAAGAGTTCAAGCAACTCGTCCATTTTCCTCCGTTGGTGTTGATTTCTGTGGCCCAATTCAAATTCACTGCTGTATTAGAGGAAAAAGGCCCCCAAAGGCATACATTGCCATTTTTGTTTGTTTCTGTACAAAAGCTGTTCATCTGGAAATTGTGTCGGATCTCACAAAGGACGCATTGATTGGTGCTCTAAAATGATTCCTTGCTCGGAGAGGCCGTCCGACGAAGATATATTGTGACAATGCCACAAACTTTCTAGGAGCCAAAAACGAACTTGGGGAGGTACAAGAATTATTTCTAAATAAACAAAATCAAAATGAGCTTCAACAGTACTGCTCAGAAGAACAAATAGAATGGCTATTCATCCCTCCCAGATCACCTCATTTTGTAGGACTCTGGGAAGCCGCTGTAAAATCTGCAAAGTACCATATCAAAAGAGTGATTGCTGGAGCTTCACTTACATATGAAGAACTGCACACAGTAATAACAGAGATCGAAGCGGTTCTGAATTCTAGGCCACTTACTCCTCTCTTTAATAATCTAAACGATCTGCAAGCGCTAACACCGGGTCATTTTTTGATTGGGGAACCACTCAACGCATTGCTAAATCCAAGTTCTTCAGAAACCAACATCAAGCTACTACAAAGATGGAAGCTAGTCTAAGCCTGCCAATTGGAATTTTGGAAACGTTGGTCTAAAGAATACCTACAAGAGTTACAGACCAGAAGCAAGTGGAAGACGTCGACAACAAAAATTTCTTTGGGGACATTAGTCCTCTTAAAAGAAGACAACGTACCCCCTCTCAAATGGGCCATTGGCAGGATCATCAAACTTTATGAAGGATCAGATGGACTTATTAGAGTAGTTGATGTCAAAACCGGAAGAGGACTACTCAAAAGAGCAGTTCATAACTTATGTCCTTTGCCAGTTGACACAACTGAAGCAGACCTGACGAAAAAATTCTCTGAAGGCTCAATTGAAAATAGGATCGACTACACAGTCACAATACCATCAGATTTGAAGGAGGACGTTGTGAAGCCGCAAAAGGATTTGGTCATAAATCCCCCTGGAGGCTCGAATGAAGACAGGATCGATTGTACATCAAAAGAGTTATCAGATTTGAAGGATTCAAGCACATCAAATGTAACCAATAACCATTTAAAATCGTCTGAAATCTCATTAACTGTTACTACTAGCCAGAACGATGGACGTACGTCGCTGGTAAAGTTCACTAAAACGGTCAAAAAACGAAGCAAACATCGAATTTTCCCCATAAATTCTAACTGGTTGACAAGCCCAGCCCTTCATTTTCGCTGCAGTGACCTGAAGAAGTTCCACGAGAGTAAAGACTCCCAACCGTCTCAAAATACCACAGTACAAACGAAGCACGTTCAATCCAAAAGGACACGATCACCACCAACAATACGAGCGCCAAAGATCGCGAAACTCGCCTTAGTGCTATTAATATTATGCGTACCAAGCATCAAAACAACAACTCAGTTAATCAATGAGACTTTCGTGATCAGACCATTTACCAAGGAGGCGCCGGTATATTTTGAGGATATCGGTAAGGTCTCAATGGTAGCGGACAGTTGGAACATCATAACATATTACAATATGACCGAATATTGGAAGGATATGCAAAACCTGTGAAACAACCACAAACGCCTGAAGGAACTCTGCGAGCAGACTGACACCGACAACCAAGGACGATGTAAGCTCCTCTTAGCACAATTTCAATCCCATCTAAGCACCATACAGGCAAATAATAACTTGCTGCTTGACAGAAGCTCTGAAATCCGGAAGAAGCGATCGCCTTTTGATTTTATTGGAACCATGAGTAACAAGTTATTCGGAATATTGGACCAGGGCTACGCAGAAGAAATGGCAACAACTATTGACAAAATTAATTTAAATGAGAACCACATCATAGAGCTGATTAAAAATCAAACATCCGTCGTAGATTCCACCCTAAATCTCCTAGACCGAGACAAAACCTTTATAAAGGAACAGACGAAATCCATCGAAGCTTATCTAGAACACTTCCGCTTAAATATTAATAAAACCAGCCATATTCTGGAGAACCAATGTCTCATACAAGCTTTCAACACGTTATCCATCCACTTCACTCTGCTGCTTATGGCATATCAACACATCCAAACAAAACGAACTAAGATTCATCCGAGAAAATATACCAGCCTCCTTAATCGTACCGAATCAATCTGGGTATATTTCACTGCTAAAACTATACTCAATTATGACTATTCAGTCAATAATCTTGAAGGATAAGGCTATCTTCAAAATAAACATACCCTTGCTAAACGTAGAGGTGTTCTAGCTACTCAAAGTTATTCCTGTTACTTTTAAACCGAGGGAACAATTTGCTTGCATTGTTACGAATACTACATTTTTAGCTGTGTCATTACACAAGGATCAATACAGCGTCATGTCCGAAGCCGAAATTAGTTCATGCCTATTAACAAGTGAAGATAAATACCTGTGCAATAAAAAACATCAAATATTCAACGCATAATTGACATCCGTATATACCGAGGAGCCAATTGTAACTCAGCTCGTTCCTTAATGGAATCAACCTAAAGGTTAATTAATTAAATTAAAGATATCAAAAGCGTATTCGATGAAGATCAGCCCACTACAAAACTCGACATCGAAACGCACCAAAAGGCGTCTGTGGCCAAAAATCTCACTGAGACCCTCGACAACTAGCTGGCTCCCATCTTATCACACGCATCGCTGAAAACAAGCAACGAGCACTAGATAGAAGTGAAAGCGGCAATTAAGACCGTGGCAGAACAAATAATCGGAAATCAAGCCCGGCGCAAAAGAAATGATTGTATCGACAATGAGTGCCAAAATGCGTTAGACAAAAAGAATCAGGCATATAAAGAATATATGGGCAGGAAAACCAGGACGAGGAGGGAACACTATGAAAATCTCAGAAGAGTAGCAAAAAGGATAATTACGATTGATAAATAAATATTACGACCACCAATTGAGAAGTATAGCGGGCAACAACACAAGACAAGCATACAAGGTAGTGTAAAGTCTGAAACATGGTTATCAGGCCAAAACCACGCTCAGTAGTGATGGCATCGGCAATATCTTCGCTAATGAAATGTAGATTAAGGGAAGATTGGCATTATATTTCAAGAAACTCCTAAATCTTCCACACTGCTCCAGAACATTGGAGCCTATAGATGCTCACGGAGAGCTTGCATTGGCGCCACCAACTCTGAAAGAAGTTCATTTCACCATAAAAGCCAAAAAGAATAATAAAGCACCGGGCATCGATGGGATTCAAGTGGGGCTCATCAAATATGGTGACAGCAGTGTTCATAATTCTATTCACCAAGTCATCCAGCATATTATGCAAAAAGGACTTATGCCGAAAGAGTGGAGCCAATCAATTAGATTCTCTATCCACAACATCCATATTACTACTTTGTATATTCAAAACTATGAGAAAGTAAAATCGGATCATGTGTCAACAGTATTATTGGGGAGTATCCAGGTGCCTTTAGAGCAGGTAGATCGTTTGCTGTCATACTCCAACTCTTCGCTGACTTTAAGCAAGAAAACGATAGTATTGAACGCCACATACAGTACTAAATAATGCTTTGCTTTGGCATCCCAGCCACATTAGTCTATCTGACCAAAATAACAATGACGTCGACGACCTCCCAAGTCAGCATCAATAACCAGCTCTCCGATGCCTTTCATACAAATATCGGACTAAATCAGGGAGATGGGTTGGCCCCATTGCTATTCAATTTGGCTCTGGAGTACGTCCTAAGAATGCTACTTGTCGATGCACGGGGTTAATTAGTATACAAGTCAAGCCAAGTAGTAACTTATACGGACGACATCAAAATTTTGTCGCGGTCATTGACAACTGCCAAAGAACTCTTACTGAAACTAGACAGCAAAGCAAAACTAGTAGGGCTACAAATCAATGAGAATAAAATGAAGCTCAGAAAGCATTCAAGGAAAAATACCTCAATTACACAAAATACCACACTTGGCGAATACAATACCGATAATGGAACAAATTTGTGTATTAAAGCGCCAAAATAATGAGAACCAGTAATAAAGGGACGAAGTACGCTGAACTTTACTGTTCGCAAATTAAATATTTAATTCAGTTTTAACAATCTTGAAGACCAGTTGCATACACAGGACAACAAAGCTCTAAGTATACAAATTTGTGATAAGACCTGTGCTATGCTATGGGTGTGAAACATGGACCCTAACCCAAGCATCCGCAAACATATTGAAGGCCTTTGAAGAATGGGTCCTGAGGCGAATAATTGGAGTGAAGCTAGACGGAGACCAATGGCGACTTCAATACATCCATGAGCTGTAACAAATTTTCAACGAGCCGGAAGTCTCAACGATTGTTAGACTGGAGAAACTGCAATTGGCTGGCCACATGCATCGTATGGACGAACAACGGATACCCAAAAATGTATTCATTGAGAAAACTGAGGGGCAGAGGCTTGTGGGGAAACCAAGGAAATGCTGGCCTAACTTGGTCGATGAAGACAATTCATCGCTACTCCAATTCCAAAATTGGAGCATGTGGTTAATTGATCGAGACAGTTGGAGGCGCTTTTGCAGGAAGCGAAGGCCCAAGAGGGGCTGTAGTGCTTCGAAGAAGAAGAAGAGATTTCCCGATCCCATTTGACAATATTGTGTTCGGTTGGAAATTAATTATTAAAGATAGTTTCATTCAACCAGGTCTCCGTAACACAGATGATATCATCCTACGCGGTAAAATAAGAAGTATTAAAAAGATTCAACTTGGTCCTTAATCCCTTTTGCATTTTGATAATATCTATGAATGTTGTTCTTAGCGTTATTTTGCGCAATTTTTTGTATTTCTCAATAGATTGCGGTGTAAATACATCTTCTTTGCAGTACCAGTGTGCCAGGAAGCCAGAAATTAGTGCTGTTGTTAACGTCATAGTTTTGCATAGCTATCAATTTAAAGGAGGACATTACTGTGTCCGGCAGATTTTTTTTTTCAGCTTTGAGCAACTGATAATGCCATCTAAACTTCCAAGTTTAATTTGATATATCATCCTTCGAAGCCTAATATACCAGTTTAGAGATGAAAATATGACTAGGTGGAACAACAACACGATAAAGAGAACTATGAGGAAGAGATGGAGATGAAAGACAAGCCAGAATAATCTCATCTGGACTAATTTGTGATAGACGATCAAAGTTCCTGGGACCCTTTGAAGTAGATGAGCCAACAATCAATGATTAACTTGCATTAGTAGTGTGAACCCCATTGACTTCGACATTTACAGCCTTCTGACACTGCAGCCCTGTACTCAAATTAATAGCAGACGATGAAGAGCCAGCAGTAGGAGTATGTATCCTGTTAAGATCAGCAATTGCGGCCTTCTAAAATTGCAGTCCTGTGATCGCATTGAGAGCAGACGAAGTCGCTGTCTGCTCAGATGAAGAAATTAGGGCAGTGCGACTAGTGCTTCCATTTTGATGGGTAAGCTCTGGATTTTGTCTAGCCGGAGGAAGATGCAAAACCTCGAGTTTTTCATGCTCATAGTTTTAACTGAGGGGCCAGGTTTCTACATAGTAAGCAACTCAGAATGAACAGCAATATTTAAGGGATCCAGAAGAATGGTAATTTCATTCTTGGCCGTTACAAACTTACTCTGCGATCGAAATAAATCCTCGTTCAATGAATTAGTTAGTCATTTGTCTTCGTCAACTTTGTAATATATGATGCCATTGACTGTTATTGGCACAATGTAATCCAAAATTGGCTTTGTTTACTGCATCACAAATGGATCCAGAAAGATTTGAGCACATGCCATGGTATGAAAATGTGCAGAAACCCCAACAAATGATGAAAGGCATTTTATCGGTTTTATCCATGGAAGGAGAAGGTTGAAAGGTCGAAATTTTGCCGATTAAAAATTAATAAAATCACAATAGATTATTGCAAATTCAAATAAATTTAGCACAGGCACTTCTGCAGTACACTCCTATCAGTACAATTGTACTAATTGTAAAAGAAGGTTGCGTCTAAGATGTGGGAAAGGTATCACAATTGGGACACTTTGAGGTGGAAATCAGCTCCTCGTGGCAATTCAGAACGTCACCTGTGGCGACACTCGAGCGATCGTAGCGCATCTGTTGATGAGATGTAGTGACTTCAATTGTTTAGTGGATATAATGAATTTCACAACTCCTGTCAATCAAGCGATCACGTGAATTGTAACCTCAGTGCAGTTAAAACGCGTAATCATTTAGCTTTCGACATGTTAATTTCAGTTTATATTTTTGTTTGCTAATAAAGTTATGAATTATTTTTTATCTTGTTCTTTCCGTCTGGTGTGCATCGCATTTAGTTAAACCCCACACTGGTGATCGCGAAGAAAGAAAAAGACAATATAAGTTATAGTGACGCTAGGAAGCGCATAGTGACGCAAAACACAAATAGTGACGCCATTTTTAATATTTCCACAAAAACGACTTAAACTTTAAAAATGTCTACGCCTCCTGACACACCAAAATGGACATGAGAAAGCCCCGCGCGATCTGAAATCCACATGCATTCTATGAATAAAGTTGCGATTTCACCATTTATCAAAGATAATCCGGGTTTGTGGTTCGTGCAAGTGAAAATGGCGTTTAAAATTTCTCATAGTTTGTCGGATAAAGCTAAATTTCGATATGCAAGCAGTTTCAGATATCGCTATCAATCCGTCCGAGTATGGATAAATATGACGCAATTAAAATGAAAATTTTAGAATCTTTCGGGAAATCACGTGAAGCGAAATCGCATCGCGTGTTAGTTGGTGTTGATATTGGAGAAGAAAACCCGTTTCTTTTCTTACAAAAACTACGAAGTTTAGCTAGTGACCAATTCAACGACGCGGTTTTAAAGACAGTGTTCCTTGAACAAATACCGGAGTACGTTTGCGGGATCCTAGTGGGCAGCGAGGTAACGGATATTGCCAAATTAGCGGTGCAGGCGAATAAAATAATGGTAATTTCACATCCATCGATATCGGCTACATCAACGACCGAATTAAATGAAAAAACGGCTGTAAAAATGGAAACGTTACATAAGGAAATCGGAAGGCTGTCTCGCGAAATTCAGCATCTACGGCGGGGATGTTCACAGTCTAGATCTACATTTAGATCAGCTACGCAAAACAAAAATTTTGAGAAAAATGGTATTTGTTTTTACTACTCCAGGTTTGGCGAATGAGCAAGAAAATGTCGCGCACCTTGCATCAAGTTGGAGCAGCAAAAAACTGGTTTCAACGGCATGCGAATCGGCAAACGCAGGTTGGAATTAAAAGACTAGCCAACTTTCTATTTACGGAAAGAGATATGGATATAAATTCTTGATTGACATGGGAGCAGAAATACCAGTCATACCCAAATCTTCGTGTAACAAGCAACATTCCATCGATTTAAAACTCTACGCTGCAAGCGGCTCAGTTATAAAAAGCTACAGATTAAAAGTCGTGGCAGTGGAACTAGGAGTCAGGCGCAAATTTACCTGTACTTTTGTAGTAGCTGACGTCACAAAAGCAATCTTAGGTGGCGATTTTATGCAGCACCACGGCCTGGTAATCGGCTAAAAAGCTAGAAAGCTCGTGGAT
Source organism: Odontomyia ornata (assembly GCA_963969285.1). NCBI lineage: Eukaryota > Metazoa > Arthropoda > Insecta > Diptera > Stratiomyidae > Odontomyia > Odontomyia ornata. The sequence continues at coordinate 402,303,186 of OZ017739.1, read as the reverse complement.
AAAAATACAAATCTAAAGATTTTTTGCATCAGTAGCCGTAATGAAAGTGCCAGCAATCCACACGCATGACATAACTGACGAGTATCATCAACTTTTAGCAGAGTATGACCAAATAATACGGTTTAATGTACAAGAAGCTGTGCTGCATTCGATCCAGCATGACATTATAACACAAGGTGCACCGGTTGCAGAACGTGGTCAACGACTATCTGGAGAGAAGCTTAAAGCTGCAAGAAAGGAGTTTGTTTTTATATTGGAAAATAATATCTGCCAACCATCTGACAGTGAATGGGCCTCACCCTTACATCTAGTCCGGAAGAAAACAGGCGAATGGCGGCCTAGCGGGGACTATCGTCGTCTGAATAGTATCACCATTCCTGACCGATCCCCTTTTCCCCATTTGAGTGATTTCACAAGCCAGTTAGCTATCGGTACGATTTTCGCAATGCTGGATCTCAATTGGGCCTACCATCGAATCCGCATTGCTCCTGGGGATCGTGAAAAAACAGCCGTCATCACCCCGCTTGGGCTGTTTGAGTTCAAAGTGATGACTTTCAGCCTCTGTAATCCAGCGCAAACGTTTCAATATTTAATGAATGCTATTCTTCATGGGTTGGATTTTTGCCACTGTTACATCGACGACATTCTCATCACCTCAAAAGATTCTCAGCAACATCGCAATCATTTAAAAGCCGTTTTTGAACGTCTCCAAAAGTATGGTTTAAACATTAATGTGGCAAAATGCCTTTTTGGATAGCAAGAGCTTCGATATTTGGGATTCAATGTCAATGCACAAGACATTAGACCTCCACAGGACAGAATTGAAGCTATAATCAACCTTGAAAAACTAAAAACTGTCAAAGAAGTACGTCGCTTTATTGGCACAATCAACTTCTACCGTAGCTCTTTCCCATATGCGGTTCATGTGCAAGCATCATTCCTTGAACTCATAAAAGGAGCTCGTAAGCGTGACTAACGACCAGTGCAATAGATCCCGGAAGCGAAAAAAGCATTTGAAGAATGCAAAGAACTGGTGGCAAATGCAGTTTTACTTGCACATCTTAACGGAAACGTTCCACTTAATCTTTACTGCGACGCCTCAAACGTGGCTATTGGAGCTGTTTCGGAGCTGGAAGTCAACGAAAAATTAATGTCACTAGGCTTCTTTTCACGCAAATTGGACTGAACGCAAAAGCGATGTAGCGCATACGACCGCGAACTTCTTGCTCTGTATCAAGCAGTTAAATTTGTTCGTCATTTTGTGGAAGGCCGTAACTTAACTATTTTCACCGATGATAAGCCGCTTACGTACGCATTTTTACAAAAATCCAACATAGCTTAACCTCGTCAACTGCGACAATTAGATTACATAGGACAATATACAGCAAAATTGTTGTATATTAAGGGCAAAAATAACATCGTGGTTGATACGCTATCGCGTATCGAAGAAATAACTATACCATTGACAATCAATTCGCAAGAACTCGCAGATCAGCAAGCTACTAACGAAGAACTGCAGCATACTTTAAAGGAGGTATCATCTTCATCATCGCGACTAGCCCCCGTGCGGATTGGAAATTGTGTAACACCTGTCTACTGTGACGTATTTGCAGGTGCTACTCGTATTCTCATTCCAAGAATGATGCGCAGGAAAATTTATGAGTTATTCCACCTGATGTCACATTCGAATGGAAAAGCCACAAAAAGGATAATCAGCAAAAAAACTTGTGGCCTAGAATGAATACGGACATTCAAGTGTGGGCAAGAAATTGTCTAAAATGTCAAAGAAGTAAAGTTGGGCACTACGTCAAAAATGTTTCTGAGTTGATTCCAATTCCTTTGAACGGATTCCAACACGTAAATTTGGAAAAACTCGTGATGCCACCATCAAAAGGCTTTAAGTATTGTCTTATAATGATTGATCGATTTACGTGTTGGCCCGAGGTAATACCGATCATTGATTTGAACGCTTATACAATTGCAACTGCCCAAGGCAATACTGATCATTGATTTGAGCGCTGATACAGTTGCAACTGCATTCTTCCAGCAAGGGATCTGAAGATTTGGAGCATCAGAAACGGTAAAAACAGACCAAGGTCTCAAGTGGAATCACAACTTTTCGATTCATTTATAAAATTGAGTGGTTGCACCAAAAACAGGACAACAGCATATCATCCGGCATCCAATGGATTAATTGAACGATGGCATCGGTCTTTAAAAGCATCCATCATGTGTTATCAGAATAGAGAATGGGTTGATGTTCTTCCATTCGTCCTTTTTGGATTGAGGACCAGTTTCAAACCTGATATTGATGCAATAGCTGCCGAACCTGTTTATAGGACAACGTTGCAAATTCCTGGTGAATTTTTTTTCGACGATCTTGATGACCTTCCATTAGATCCGGCAATACTTGCAAGGAAATTCAAACTTTTAATGAAAGAAATCAAACCGACAAAACCTTTTGCCTTCAAGGATCTGGAAACTTGTAGCCACGTTTTCGTTCAAGTTGGTTCGACTAAAACTCTATGCCAAAAACCTTACAATGGCCCTTTTGATGTAGAAGAAAGACTGTCAGATCGGTTTTTTTTGCATCAAGAGGAATGGAAAGTCAGAAACAATTTCCACTGAAAGGATTAAGCCAGCGTATGCTGAAAGATATGCAATTGCTACCAGAAATGAGGAATCACCACCATCCGCACCAACAACAACATCAGTCGCAAATACCGCCGAGCTGATTCGAACATATTTGCGCATTAAAAATGTCAGAGTTGCAACTCAGCAAACTCCTAAACGGGCGTCGTCTGACTGTCAAAAATCAAGTTAGCTGAGTTACTTGGGGGAGGATATTGTGGCGACACTCGAACGATCGCAGCGCATCTGTTGGTGAGATGTAGCGACTTCAATCGTTTAGTTGATGTAATGAATTTCAAAACTCCTGTCAATCAAGCGATCACTTGAATTCTATCCTCCGTGAAGTTAAAACACGTAATCATGTTACTTTCGACATGTTAACTTCAGTTCATATTATTGTTTGCTAATAAAGTTATTATTTATTTTTTATCTTGTTCTTTCCGTCTCGTATGAGGAACGTGCATCGCATTTAGCTAAACCCCACACCCCAAAGTAAGACAATAGTAGGTTTGTTTAAGAAATGTAAATTTAATGCAAAAATGCAGAAGTAAGTACGAGCGGCAGCTTAGGCACACTAGTTCAGCACATCAACTAAAGGCAACCACAAAGTCCCAAACAATGATGAATGATCTAAAAGTTTACTATGTATTTACTGAGGGAGACAGCTAAAAGTGCACTACTTGCAGTTGACATATGAAACTGTTGCATGCTGCAGAAGATGAGAGGAATGGCAACGATATTTCTACTATTTAGATTGCAACAATGGTGCTTCTGTGTTTGACTCTCTTTCTGGAAGCATGGGGTAAATAGCAGGAATGTACTACATGGACGGCTATATTGCGTAAAATTATTCAAGGAAACTATCCACATAACCAATTTTTGCCATGTTGTACATTTCGTAAGGTATAGAAACAAAAAAAGTTTCATTCTATTCAAACTTTTATTTTTTTCAATTGTGATAAATTATTGTTTTTAAATATCCTAATATTGTCAATACTCAAGGTGTTAATTTATATCAATTGCCAATTGGCTGCCTTTTTTGATTCCTTTTAACTGGAACACGTTTGATATGCTGACTTTTCAATCGTCGCTGTTGATATTGGAATTCTCGCCGTTGTTGAATTTGACGTTGTTGATTTTGAAGCTGTCGTTGACGTAAAATTTGTTTGCGTTGAATTCGTGCATTTGGTTTGATTTTACTGTTAAGACGTTGTTTCTTCAATTTAACTTGTTTCTTTTTGGGTGCATTTCTTGGAGCACTTCTGTATAGTGGGAACCGAGCAGCACCCGTACCACCAGTACCACCAGTACCGGTACCTGCAGCCGCTCCAGTACCGGTCGCAGTAGGTGTTCCGGTACCTGTGCCAGCTCCTGTTCCTGCTGCAGTTGCAGTACCTGTTCCTGTGCCGGTTCCCGTGCCGGTTCCTGTACCTGTACCAGTGCCTGTTCCTGTATTTGTTAGAGTAGCGGTTGTTCCAGGAGAGGTGCCAGTCAATGTACCGGTTATGGAACCAGTGAGAGTTGGAGCTTGGGTTGTAGTCGACGTTGTCTTCAAATTGAGCAATGCTTGTAACATTCCCGTGCTAAGAAAAAATCTTTCTTGATATTCATCAAGTTCATCATTTTGAGCAGTGGTATTTCTTCGCTGTATTTTGCTTGTATCACGTCCAAGTTTTACCACACGATATTTGCCAGCTGTAATATGGATGAAATGTTGTATAGTCTGATGATAACACAGATTTTTTTCGGAACATTGTAACTAAAGTTTCTGATTTTTAGCGATGAAGGAATGGTGTTATTGAAGCACAATTTGCAAGTGTGCTCGGTAAAAAGCATTATTTTTTATTTCGCATGCTCTACTACATTTCATGTTTCAATGTCATAAGTTTCATGTTTTAAATATCCAAGCACTGGTACTTAGAACAGAAGAACTATTTTTGACATTTCTTTTTAGTTTCAACTCAGACAATGGGCATAAAACAAGCAGTTGGCAAGCCTTAGGTAAGTTAAGCAGTGGATTCTTAATTGAATGTATAGGAATTCTTTATATTTCGTTTTCTTTACGAATTTTCTTTTAAATATGGACCAAAGTCTATGAAACAATTTTTAAGGCGACTTGTTTAGAGTTACAAGCAAACGACATGAATAATTTGCTAGTGAAACCAGTCTTCCATCTTCTTCTTCCGCATTATTCAACATGAGATGTTTGGGCTAGCATGTAATTTGATGAGTATATCTTGAGCTTTTGATCCTTGATAAACCTCTGCAAAATAAAAATGATCTTCCCTTCTTGAACTGCATCTTCCTCCCCGTCAGCTTCGTCAAAGGCTATTTTATGGATGAATTTAAATTGCAGCGCATTGCTTTCTCGGGACCATGGTTTTTCCAACGTCTTTTCAGTTATGCAATTAGACGTTCAGATTGAAAAATGTACGCCCAGAAAAATGTAATGTATCTCAAAGGCTTCCGGTGAAAAATCAACAGAATTTATTCGTTCGTTAGCTATACAATATCTTTATGTATTTTAGCCCCTTTATTCAGTTACCGATCAAAGTGCAGCAAAACATACTACACAGGTCAAAGTTCTTCCTATTAACTTAAAATACAAGCCAGCACAATTCATCAGTTTTATCAATTTCATTGGTTGTATAAAACACAGCGTCGCATATTGCCAATGACTCAAAATTTTCAATTTATGGAAATGTTGTTTTGCAATTCATTCACCTTAATTGTTTACTGTCATAGTTCAACATTTTCAATTTAAATACCAGCTTGCATAATTATGAGGTCAGTCAAATTTCACATTTACGATGACTGCTGGCTTGAACATTTTATATAATAAACTTGCTTTCGATTAAAATAATTTCTTTTTGTTGATTATAGAAAAAATTTTGAAAAATACACTTTAATAAATTGATATATTGATGAAGAACACTTCTATCGTATCGATTGACCATAGCTAATCGAATACTTTTATTTCCTCCCAGTTTCCCGGTCTATCCTAATTCGGTACATTCTACAACCATTGAGTAAATGAAATTATCCCTAAAACTCCCCAATAACAGCTGGTGTGGCTGGTTCTGTAAGGAACAATCCTTCCTTTATTATTTCGGTCTGCAGGATCCATTTTTGCGCCGAAATACCCTTTCTTGGTATAATGTGTGAATTTTTTACCGGTTTTAGCTTAATAATTAAATAATTGTATTCTTATCATAAAATTTCTGGAAACAGAATATTTATGAAAATGAAGAACGGTTTGATTTCAAATACTCTAGAATAAGCTTGGAAACATAACATTGCTGGAGCAACAAAAAAGAAGATTAGTTCTGAGTTTAATTTTTGCTAGAAATAAATGTTACGAGTCACCCTATAATCCGAATGTTCATTGTCACACTGTTATTTATATCTTATATACTTCATAACCTATGTTAAATAAAACGTCTCCAGTATCAAAGTCATAAACTCATGAGACAAGTAATTGCAAGATGCACAAACGTTAATGACTTGTTTAAATTGGACACGAAATCGTCAAACAATGTTGCATTTGTGTGTAGTTCAAAATACACCAAAGACCTTTGGCATTGTCGAATGGGCCACCTGAATAACGGAAGTTTAGGCAAATTATGTTGTAAACTGGCAACTGAAATATACGAGTATTTCACTAACAAAATTGACAAAGACTGCAAGGTGTCGAAGGCAGGGCTGATGAGCTGCTTGAATTAGTCCACAGTGACAAATGTGGACCCATGGAACACAGTTTGCTCAGTGGAAGTCGTTATTTTATAACATTTGTTGATGACAAATCGAGGAAAGTTTTTGTATACTTCCTAAAAACAAAAATGGATTGGGAAGTACGGTCATGTTTTGAAGACTTCATGATGTTCGCCAAAAAGTAAAGTGTTCGCAAACTCAAAACTCTACATTCTGATAATGGTGAAGAGTTTATAAACGGCAAAGTTCAAGTCACACTTCGAAAACATGGGATTCATCACCAAACCACTAATATGCACACGCCATAACAGACTGGCTTGGCCGAACGCAACATTCGCTCAATCGTAGAAAAGGTGAGATGTATGCTTGCCGACTCAAAAATGGCAAAAACACTTTAGGCAGAAGCAGTTGCATACTCTGTACATTTTCTAAACCGTCCACCATCGAAAGCAACACCAGCTCAAACGTGGAGTCAAAAACTACCTGACCTTTCACATATCAAAGTATTTGGAACAACGGCCATGGCACACAACCAGCCAACCGAAAAAATGGGATCCAAAATCCAACGAATCTATTATGGTTGAATATGATGAAAACACCAAAGACTACCGCTTTTAAAAACCAGTTCAAAACTGTATCTTCAAAAGTCGGGATGTATACTTTTGTAATGAAGACTCTTATGTCTCTTCATCCGAAATATTCAAGAAGGTAACAACAAGTAACAAAGTTGAACTCATCTTCCAAGACGAAATGCAACCACCCGAGATCAGCGACCAAAGTGAAGTTGAAAACAATCACTACGATTTGGTCAAAGATGTCGTTATTAGCAACGAACAAGTAGATGCAATACATGAAGATAGTTTTTAAGATGCAGTCACATCAATTGATTCAGATTCTTCAGCGCTCCCTCAGCAATCTAACTCTAACCCACTGCAACAGCAGGTGCTAAGGCGCAGCAGAAGGGAGCCCAAAACTCCAGGCAAGTATACCAATTTTTAATTAGAACAAGATGATTCTTCTTTTTTTCCTTCCCAGAATATGAAATGGAACCATTTGAAGGTTTTTCAGCACCTCCATCGTACCAGAATAACTTCTAAGATGACTCGGTGATGCCATAAGGAGCATTATCCAGACTTGATGCGAACCAATGGAAGCTGGCTATGAAAAAAGAGATACAATCACTACTCACAAATGGTACATAGACATTTCAAGCCTTGCCAAACAATCAAAAGGTGATAAAATCTAAATGAGTTTTCTGTACAAAACGTAATCTCACCGGACAATTTGATCGCTACAAGACCAGGTTGGTCATAAAAGGATACTCGTAGTGATACGGGGTGGACTATGGGACACATACTTACCTGTTGTCCGACACAGTTTTCTGTGATATCTTTTGGCAATCGCAGCTCAATTAAACCTCAAGGTGAAACAGATGGATGCAATTTCCGCTTTTCTTCAAGGAAACCTTTCGAAACAAATTTATATGGAACAGCCTGCGTACTACAAAAGTCGAGAAACCCCATCGATCATATATTGTTTAAAAATAGCCTTATATGGACTAAAGCAGCCCAGTAGGGTCTGGAACTAAGAGCTAGACGAAACACTAAAATTATTTGGATTAGAAAGATCTAAGCAAGATCCGTGCAAAGCAAAAAACGAAAATATACTTATCATAGCGGTATACGTTGATGATTTTTTCCTCTTTTCAAATGAAACCAACTGGCTTGAACATATTAAAGCGCAACTCCATCAACAATTCAAAATTAAAGAGCTTGGAATAGCGAAACAAATCCTTGGAATGCATATAGCAAGATCTAATTGTTCAATTGCAATTGATCAAGAGCAATATATTGAGAAAGTTTTACAAATGTTTGGATAGAAAAGGCCAAACCCACGATGACACCAATGAATTCTAGAGAAAAGATATCAACTTAAGATGGTGCATCTGATATAAAAGATATTGTATTCATGAAGAATGTTCCATACCAAGAGGCAATTGGTTGTCTAATGTATTTGGCACAATGTACACAATCTGACATATGCTATGCAGTAAACCTACTTTGTCGATTCAGTTTCAGTCTTGGACTACGACATTGGAATGCTGTGAAGCATTTACTTCGCTATCTGCGTGGTACATCTTCAATGAAACCAACATTCAGTAAAAATTGTGACAACAACATCATTGGTTACACCGATGCTGACTGGGCAGCTAGCAGTGAACATCGTAGGGCAACCAGTGGATTCGTCTTCATTGTTTAAGGAGCGATACCTTGGAGTTCCAAAAGAAAGCATACAGTGGCGCTTTTGTCGTGGAAGCTGAATACATGGTGCTCGCAGCTACTTCACAATAAACACAGTGGTGGGACGGACTTGCCACTCAACTTGGTCTGAAGCGGCCACTTCAAGTCCTGTGTGACAATCAAAGCACAATTGCGATCGCCTTTAATGCACTTCATACACGATGTACTCAACCAAAATCAAATGAAAGTCGATTACATAAGCACCACTGAGCAAGTTGCAGATGTTCTTACAAAATCCCTGGACAAGACTAAACACGCACAATGCAGTGAGGCAATGGGAGTGCAACAAGAACCATCATCTTAAGGAGGAGTGTTAGAGCTACCCTATAATGCGAATGTTCATTTTCATACGATTATTCATCTTTAATCTACTTCATAACCTATTTTAAATACATTGTCACTTCTGTTATAGTCACCAAGTCGACCACACGTATTTTCCTTCTTCTCTGCTAAAAATGAAATTATATTTTTTATAATTTTCTACATTTTACCACCGCAAACATATTTTGAACAGTCACACACAATTAAGCTAGCGTCTACCAATTTTTTTATCCTTCTAAAGAGTTTCCCAATAGGAGGTGTTATTTAATATTAAAAAATAACATTTTTTAATATAAATGATCGAATGTTTTTTTTTATTATAAAGCGAAATGTATTTCGTTGATAGTGAAAAATAACATCAGGCAAATGATCACCCCGACCACTCTTACAGGACCATACCCTTTTCATGAAATTTTCCAAAACCAAATTGCAAAGTGGCTGCCCTATGTCCTCGATAGCCTCACGAATTCCATCTTTGATGTCTTGAATCGACGCTGGGCTATTGTCCTAAGACGCTGGGCTATTGTCTCTGGCTCCAAAATAAGAAGTCGCAAGGTGTTAAATCACCAGATCTCGGTGGCCAATTGTGATCACTTCTTCGAGAGATAACACGGTCCAGAAACTTTTCCCGTAAAAGATCAATGGTTTCGTTGCTTGTGTGGCCCGTAGCGCCGTCTTGTTGAAAGTAAACGTTGTCTAGATCAATACCATCCAATTCCGGCCATAAAAAATCATAAATCATCTCTCGATAACGCAATCCATTCACCGTAATTGTTGCTCCAGCCTCATTTTCGAAAAAGTAAGGTCCAATGACTCGGCCGGACCATAAATCGCACCAAACAGTCACACGTTGAGGATAGAGAGACTTTTCAACAATAACTCTTGGGTTTTTCGAGCCTCAGATGCGACAATCTTGCTTGTTGACGAAGTCACTGAGGTGGAAATGGGCCTCATCACTCAAGATGATTTTTCGATGGAATTCGGATCATTTTCATGCATTTCAAGGACTCAATCAGCAAAGGCCCGACGTTGTTGATGATCGACCGGCTTAGGTTCTTGTATTAACTGAACTTTGTTAGCCTGAAGACCCAAATCTTTATACAGAATACGGTGTAATGACGTTTGTGGAATGGCTAATTCCAAAGAACGACGAGGAATGGACAAACCTGGGTTTTCTTCAATACGTTCGGCTACAGCAGCTATATTCTGAGCTGTTCTTGAGTGACGTGTACGGGTATTATTCTTCACATCAGCAAGTTCTCGCAACAGCTCGAATTTGTCCACCAATTTCTGTATTGCGGTCCGACAAGGTGCTTTACAACGACCCAAAAATGTTCGAGTTTTACGAACCATCTCTGCCAAATTTTCACCATTTTTATAGTCGGACATGACATTCACCCTGGAGTCCTTAGTATGGAGAAAAACATTTGGAGAGTATTAGAAGACAACTAAATCAGGGATTGTCTCCTGATGACTGTGCCCTTGAATTCTGACAATTAACTGTAGCATTGAAAGAATGAACGTCAAGAGGTCCATCGAGGTGCTCATGGCAGTTGTTTCGCTGAGGGGAGAGTCGCAGGGTGCAAATAACTGGCAGCTCAAAATGTGATGAACTTAACCCCTTTTCTAGTTCCAGAATGCTCATGTGACTTTTGTGGAAATACGTGAAAGCCACAAACCTGCTTTGTGACACAATATAGTGCCAACAAAAGATAGAAGTTACATCGGGTGTTGCTCAGGGATCTATTATTGGTTCAGACCTGTGGAAGGTATCTTAGAATAGGATTTTGAGACTGGTGATGATATGTGAATTGCACTTGATTTGCTATGTGGATGGTTTTTTGCCGCTGTTTGCTGGACGTACCAATAAACAATTACATATCAGGCTAGATATGCTAATATGCCAAGTGAGAGCATCATTCTGGAGACAGAATCAGACCAGGGTTTCCTCGGTTTCTCGGTCTCCGCCCTTCATTTTTGAGTATCCGTTGTTTGTCCATACAATTAATGTGTCTTATTCCAGCTTCCGCAGTCTTACAATGATTGAGACCTCCGGCTCTTCGAAAATTTCATACAGCTCATAGTTGAATCGAATTCTAGGTTGGTCTTCCCCTCCAGCTCTTCGAAAATTTCATACAGCTCATAGTTGTATCGAATTCACGATTGGTCTTCCTCTAGCTTCGCTCCAATTATTCACCTCAGGACCCATCACTCAAAGGCGTTCAATATGCTTGCAAATGCTTGGATAAGGGTCCCTACTTCACATCCACAGCATATTGGCTTTAAGTTAATTAATAACCAACGTAAGGGGACCCAACTCGTGACAAAGACGCCTCTCAATGAGTGACGTAGGGGCAGTGCTACTGTACTGAGCAGAGCAGCTTTCAGCGAGGAGCTGTATCTTATATGCTTGACACAGGTACAGAGATGAGGAGCACTAAGAGTTGCATCTTCACGTCCGAAAGTGGCTTATTCAGGAATGAGAGTTATTGTAAGCATAATACTTGTTGTCCTCTTTACTAGAGAATGCCACACTATAAACCTTCATCAAAACGAGAACACGAAGAAGATTATTTGCTGTGAGGAGAGACCGTGCTGGCTTAATGATTTGCAGCAGTCTTGTTTGAACTGCATGAAGGATAATGTACTTTCGCGGCTCGTTCCAAATCTGAGACCGTGGCCAAATTGGAGTCATGGTGAGACTGGCTTCTATCTGATCTTTTGAGTGGATATGGTTAATTCCAGTTCTATCTGCTCAGGGTTGGTAGGTCACGCTCCCTTGACTGTATATTTTGTCCAGAAGGGGAAATCAATATTTGTTACACATTTTTTTACATGCAAAAAAGGGTCACAATACCCGGAACTTCTACTGGGGGACAGGAGAGCTTACCTTGGATAGTTTAGTCGTGCTGATACATGGATCGGTTGACAAATGGAACCATGTGTCACATTAGGTTCAGGCAGTCTTAAAAGATAAAAAAAGACTCACATCAGCAGCGGATGTTGTGGCTGGGAGATTACTCAACTAGCACTTCTTCTTCGGCCCTCGCCCCCCGCTGGAGGAGGGACTCCCTGCTTGAAGGTGCCTCACGGTGTAGCCTGGCCCAAAGTAATGTGTCAAATGGTTCCATACTAAGTTCTCAGATCGATAGGGGAGGTGTTTAGTAGGTAGTCCAGTCGCTCGCAAGCATACGAACCCTACACTCTAAGCATGTTTTGAAGGTTAAATGCTGGACTTGAATGTAGTGTCAAACTTCAGCTTTTCCTATTAAAAGGTGGTTTTGCGTTGTAGTTAAAGCATTTCTGTGTTGACTTAATGAATAAAAAAATGTATGCCTATTGCAACTTAAGGTCACAATTTTACTTCAAATTATATAAAATTTCCAAACCTCATAAATAGGCAGAGTATGTTGAGCAAGCAAACCGACCAAGTGAAGATAAATGGTTAGCATTAGAAAGATTCTTTTAATTGTAATAATAAATCTCACAGATGGTGGCTCTGTAAGTACAAAAAACGAGGAAAATTTTTTTATTCATAACTCTAACCACATTGTAAAAACACTTATAGATACTTGAGATGTCTAACAAACTAAAACAAAAGAAAAATTGTCCACATAAGCCTAAACATTTCAAAATGAGGGCTGATTAAAGTTCAAGGACCAAGTAAAGCCACAACTTTTATTTGATTTCAACTAAACGTAAGCTTTATGTAGATGGTAATAAATTACCTGAGCATTACCAGATGGCAATACCCAAAACAAGATCAACCCTGTTCCGATCCAACAAAGAGCCTTGACGTATGGACTTACCGAAGAGCCATTTGTAACTCGGATCATTACTTTATCAAATCAACTAATCAATGTCGAATGTCAAAAGCGTATTTAGTAAGGACCGCCCCTATACAGAAAAACGACACTGACAGGCCATAAATGGCGTCGCTGTAAAATTTCTCACGGAGACCCTCAACAACCAGTTGGCTTCCATCCTATCAGAAACATTGCTGAAAGCAAGCAACAAGTTATGGGCGGAAGTGAAAGCTCAGCAAAACTAAAAATATAGTTCAATGATGAGTGAGGTGTACAAATAATATTAAGGTTAATCTGTGATAAGACCTGTACTATGCTATGGGTGTGAAATGTGGACCCTTATTCAAATATCTGCAAATGTATTGAGTGCATTCGAGAGACGGGTCCTGAGGCAAACCATCGAAGGGAAGTTAGATGGGGACCAATGGTTAAATCGATACAACTATGAGCTGTATAAAATTTTTGACGAGCCGGAGGTTTGAGAGATTGTGAGACTGCAAAAGCTGCAATGTGCTGGCCACGTATATCATATGGATGAATAATGCATATCTGAAAATGCATACATTGCGAGAACTGAAGGGTGAAGACCAAGGAGGAGTCCAAAGAAACGCTGGTTTGACTCAGTCAACGAAAATAGTTCACCACTGCTTGGATTTCGAAATTGAAGGACGGGTTCAATGGGCCGAGATACTTGGAGGCGCTATTTGCAGGAAATCATGGCAAAGGAGAGTAGAACCCACAAGAATATCTCCTTTCTTGCTGGTAGTGCTAAAGGATTTTTTGGAAGAACTTAAATTCCAAAATTGTTTATCACTTCAATTTAAGAGTTTTTATCAATTCAAGGTAAGCCACTTTGTAATTTATTATTATTTATGATTAAACACATCTACCCAATTTCAGATTGTATTCATTGGAAGTATCACAGATGAAGATTATAGATGTTAGTTCCATAAATCTTTATGCCTTTGGCTCTGTACGCAATGCGAGAAGTATATTTTATAAGTTATGTGTCAGCTTACGTTCAAGGCATTTAGAAAATTTCCACGACTATACTTACTTATAGGATGTTTGAAAAAAAGGTTTGGCAGTATGCATATTGAAAACTCCACCACATACGGTCTCAAGCCCGTTTCAGAAAGGAGGAGGGAACCCCTTCTTTCCCCAGCCCATAGCTTCCACGATTCCTCATCCCAAACCCCCAGCTAAATGGTAGTAAATGCTCTCGGGGTCACACAATGGGTTTACTGGTTGCCCAATAATGGGATATTAAATACTGAGAAATACTAATAGCTGTAAATACATCTATAGCTTTGCTATTAAACCCTACTTATACCTCCTTTGTGGCGACGTAAGAGGTTGAAGGCGGATCTTCCGTACCTGATAAGCGGGTTGACGTAATAACCATTCCGTCGGAATGGAGGTTGAGCAACGGGCTAGTTCCCTGTTCCTGGAAGACCTCAAATGTTTCGAAACCTGCAGATGGGCCTCGAAATGGATTGGACTCACGGCAACAACCTCACAAACAAAAAAAAGACTATGGCATTGGATCTTGGAATGTCGTATGTGAAAGGCATATTTGACGAAGACTAGCCGTCTAAGAAAACTCGATATCAAAAGGCTCCAAACGGCATCTGTAGCAAAAAAATTTCGTGGAGATCCTCGACAGCCCGCTAGTTCCTATTCTATCAAATACATAGCTTAGAACAAGCAACGGCCTCTGGACGGCAGTGAAAAAGGCAATTAAGGCCGGAGCAGAAAAGACAATAGAACATCAAGCCCGGCGCAAGAGAAATGACTGGTTCAATGATGATTGCCAGGATGCGTTAGGCAAAAAGAATCAGGTATCCAGATAATACTTAGGTTGTAGAACCAGGACGAAGAGAGAAAACTATGAAAATTTCAGAAGAGTGGCGAATAAGATTATTAGAATTAAGAAAAGAAAGTACTTTGACAACCAATTAAAAAGTATGAATGTAAGTCTAGCAAGCAACAACACAGGACAAGCATATAAATTAGTGAAAAGCCTGAAACAAGGTGATCAGCCCAATACCATGCTTTGCCGTAATGAAATCGGCACGTCATTGCTGATGTAAACAGGTTTAAAGAAAGAGGGGCACTATGTAACAAGGGCCTCTTCAATGCTCCACACAGCTCCAGAACATCTGAGCTTATAGACATTCCCGTAAAGCTTCTATTGACCCCACTTACTCTGGATAAAGTTTGCTTCACCATCAAATCACAATAGAATAATAAAGCAACGGACATCGATGATATTTCAGTAGAGTTCATTAAATATAGTGGCAGTGGTGTCCAGAAAACCATACACAAAGTCATCAAACATATTTGCCAACAAGAGCATATGCTGAACGACTTGAGTCAATGAATTACATTCCTTTCTACAGAAAAGGTGGCAAGCTACAGTGTGAAAAATATAGAGGCATATCACTGCTTTGTACAACAAACAAAATATTTTCAAATATACGCCAAAGAATACAGCTCGCATATAAATTTTTTTATTCTGCTTTGACGATTTTGAAGACCAGCTGCATGCACAAGAAAACACAGCTCCAAGTATACAAATCTGTGATAAGACCTATGCTTCGCAATGAGTGTGAAAGGTGGACCCTGATTCAAGGATCAGCAAACATATTCAACGTCTTTGAAAGACAGGTCCTGAGGCGATAATTAGAGTTAAGCTAGATGGGGACCAATGGTGAATTCAATACACTCATGAGCTGTATGAAATTTTTGACGAGCCGGAGTTGTCAACGATCGTAAGACTGCGGAAGCTGCAATGGGCTAGCCATATAAATTGTATGTACGAACAATGGGTTCCCGAACAGATATTCGTTTCGAGAATTGAAGGGCTCAGACCAGTGAGGAAACCGAAGAAACGCTGGTCTGACTCAGTTGACGAAGACAGAAGAAGAGAATTCGATACAACTATGAGCTGTATGAAATTTCTGACACGTTGGAGATTTGAACGATTGTGAAACTGGAGAAGCTGCAATGAGCTGACCACGTGAGTCGTATGGGAGAATAACGGATACGCAAAAAGGTATTCGTTGCGAGAACTGAAGGGTCGAGAGCAGTGAGGGAATCAAGGAGACGCTGGTCTGACTTGGTCGATGAAGACAATTCCCCACCAGTCAGATTTCAAAATTGTAGGACGCGGTCAATGGACCAAGATGGTGGTTTTTTTCACGGGACGAGGTCGCAAGTAGAACTGTAGCTGATATGAGGCAGTAGGTAAGAACTAACGAAAAGTTTCCCAATCTAGCTGATTGTGCTAAAGGATGTTAATGAACTTTATATGTAAGTTTTCCAAAAGTTGTCATCATTCCAGTTTAAGAATTTTTTACCACTTGGTATACTTAATTATTAGTTATTAACATCAGCTAACCGTTTGGGTTTTATTTCATTTTTCTAAGCTATGTCCAAGTTGTAATTCTATTCACTTGAATTCTTACAGATGAAGGGTATTTATGTGAGCTCCATAATCCCCTGAGCTTTTTGTTTTGTACGCAATGCGAGAAATATATTTTATTAATAGAGTGTCAGCAGTTTCACTTACGCATTGGATGTCTGACAAAACCTTTGCCAATATACGAGTACATATTGAAATTGGAATTTTATGCTGGATTTAAGTTTTTTTAAGGTTAATGATTGGAAGAGAAATCGTTGTTAAATCGAATTAAATCCTTTAAATTCCTACTATTTGATTTAAAAATAATATCACGATTAAGTCACAAGCCTCTAACTTGGTGCAATCTAAATAAAAAGCTGTTTGAATTTAAGTACAAGTTACAAAACCAACTTTGGTAGATATATTGACCATATAGCAAGCTGAATTCTTAAAAATAAATTTGCGTATTATTAAATTGAAAATATCTTCTCCCCTACAACTGGCTTGAGACTTTAGAGTCTAGTGATCACCAACCACTAACGGAAGAACTATTACCTAAAACTTGTACAAATTTAAAAAAGATCATAGATTGCATATTCAGGTCGTAATTTTTAAAAAACATAAAAAAAAATGACTGAACTATTTCGCAAACGTTATAATCTCTGTTTAAGGCAATGATTCCCAAACTAGGGGGCGCGCTCCCCTGGGAGGCATAGGTCAACTTTTTGGGGGGCGTAAGTGTGCAGTAAAAAAATTAAAACAATTTACTATCCAATTTTTGAGTCGAACAATGAACGAACGAATATGCAATAAGCATCAGTTCGAGTCAAACCTTTCCTTTAGTTCTGATTTCGTCGATCCTGCCTATTGTTCAGGAAAAACTCTCATCGCTATGAATGTAGACATTTCAGTCCAACTAAAATTCTTGCTCGCGCACTATGCGCTGACCAGCTGTTTCGCATACATGTTGGCTATCAGTCGTCATTGTGCAGTATTAGTGACAGTTGCAATCGAATGTTTACATGGGAATTTATCCTAGATGCAAACAAAGATTTTGCCAACTAGTTTATCATACCAGGTGTGTTTTATTCTGTGAATTATCCGAAAATTATTTTCGATATATTAACCGAAATAGTATGTATACTATTCTTTATACAGGCATATTTTTCAGTTCATTATGAGTTCCAAAAAGAGTCGGTATAATGAGGAATATATTAAATATGGCATAATATATATAGTTAAGAACGGTGTCAACTGCTCACAGTGCGTGATATGCTATGAAGTTCTTAGTAGCGATGCAACGAGACTGACACATCTGCAAAGAAACCTATTACAGAACACGCTGCGTTAAAAGAGAAACCCAAAGAGTTTTTTCAAGGAAAAGTTCAATATTTAGAACGCATGAAATTTGATAAAACTGGTGAATTTGCTTAAAAAATGGAAAAAGCTTTGGAAGTGTCTTATGAATTATTATTGCTCATCGTTGAAGCAAACAAACCACATACTATTGGAGGATCCTTAATTACACGTTGTCTTTTAAAAGCGGCTGATATTCTTCTAGATTCTGGAAGCAAAGCGAAATTTCCCTAAATATCACTCTCAGATAACACGATTAAGCGTCGCATTGATGAAATGGCAGAGGATATTGAACTGCAAATAGTGAAAGCCGTTCGAATTTTCCCTGTTTTCGGGATTCAATGTGATGAAAATACCAACGTTACAAAATGGAGCTATGATAGAAGAATTTTTATTTTCCCAAGAGCTGAAGACTACATTGTAAGCAGCTGATGTCATGGAAGCAATAGCAAACTTTTTTCAAAAAGATGCATTATCGGGGGAGAAGCTGGTTTGGGGTCTGTACAGATGGGGCTCTGGATTTGTAACGCTAGCAAAACAAAAAAAAAAAATCCGGATATAATCCGAACACAGTGTATTATTTATCGCCAAGCTTTGGCGGCTAAAACGTTACCGGAAAAATTCAATTTGTCCTTAAATATGGCTCTAAGGGTCGTTAACTTTATTACGCATAGTGCTTTTAATACAAGACTTTATGAAGCCTTTTGTTCGGATTCTGGATCAGAGTACCAAAAACTACTATTCTATACAGAAAACCGCTGATTTTCTAAAGGAAATATGCTTTCTAGAATATTTGAGTTAAGGGAGAAAGTGGAGCAGTTTCTCAAGCAGCATTAAAAGGAAAACTTCTTCTTCTTAGCATTTCAGCCCCTTTCGAGCCTTCGCTTCCTGCAAACAACGCCTCCAACTGTTTCGGTCCGTTGACCGCGTTTTCCAATTCCGAAATCCGAGCAGCGATGAACTGTCTTCGTCGACCGAGTCAGACCAGTGTTTCCTCGATCTCCCCACTGGCCGCCGGCATTCAGTTCTCCCAACGAATACCATCTTGGGTATCCATTGTTCGTCCATACGATTCATGTGGTCAGCCCATTGCAGCTTCCGCAGTCTTACAATCCTTGAGACCTCCGGTTCGTCAAAAATTTCATACAGCTCATGGTTATATCGAATTCGCCATTGGTCCCCATCTAGCTTCGCTCCGATTATTTGCCTCAGGACCCATTTCTCAAAGGCGTTCAATATATTTGCGGATGCTTGTGTTAGGGTCCATGTTTCACACGCATAGCATAACACAGGTCTTATCACAAATTTGTATACTTGGAGCTTTGTTTTCCTGTGTATACAGCTGGCCTTCAAGATCGTCAATACTGAATAAAATATTTTATTTGCAAGCTGTATTCTTTGGCGTATTTCGTCTCTTTCATTGCCCGTTTTCATTATTTTGGCGCCTAAATACACAAATTCACTAACATTCTCGATACTGTATTCGCCAAGTGTGATATTTTGTGTGTTTGAGGTATTTTTTTTGGCAGTTGTTAATGACCGTGAGAGAATATTGATGTCGTCCGCATAGGCCACTAATTGGCTCGACTTGTATATTAATGTACCTCGCGTGTCGACAGGTAGCTTCCGTATGACGTACTCTAGAGCCAAATTGAATAGCAATGGGGCCGGCCCATCTCCCTGCTTTAGACCGATATTTGTGTCAAAGGCATCGGTGAGTTGGTTATTGATGCGGACTTGGGAGGTTGTCACCGTCATTGTCATTTTAGTATGACGGACCAATTTGGCTGGGATGCCAAAACCATGCACTATTTGGTACAGTATGTTACGAACAATACTGTCGTATGCTTGCTTGAAGTCAACGTAAATTTGGTGAACGTCTATGTTGAACTCTCAGCATTCTTCAAGTACCTGCTGTTCACTCGGATCATTACTTTATCAAATCAACCAATCAATTTCATGTTTCAAAAGCGTATTTGGCAAGGACCACTCTTATGCAGAAATTTTACTTTGACAGGCCATAAATTGTAAAAAAATTAAAATTTCTCACGAAAACCCTCAACAACTAGCTGGCTTCCATGCTATCAGAAACATTGCTGAAAACAAGCAACAAGTTGTGAGCTGATGTGATAGCGGCAATTGAGATTGCGGCAGGACAGATTATTGGACATCAAGCCCAGCCCAGAAAAAATGGTGAGTTCGATAATGAGTGAGGTATACAAATAAAAGTAAGTTTAATCTGTAATAAGACCTGTACTTTGCTATGGGTATAAAACTTGGACACTTATCCAAGCATTTGCAAACATATTGAACGCCTTCGCGAGACGAGTCCTGAGGCAAATTAATAAAGCGAAGTTAGATGGGGATCAATGGTGAATTCGATACAACCAGGAGCTGTAGAAAATTTTTAAAGTGCCGGAAGTTTGAAAGGTTGTGAGACTGCAAAAACTGCAATATGCTGGCCACATACAGGGTTTGTCTGGAAAGTAACAGGACTGATTTCCCTCCGCCGTGACTATACTTGGGAGCACGCGGATCGACTGGATTCGGTAGAGGGGGTTCCTAGTTAGCAAATGACCGGCTTGTCAGTTATCAGCGAGCACCTGGAGACTCAGGACAGGCTTTTCGCGGGGCTTATTTCCATGAGTGGTGCAAGCCTTTTCGGCGGACCGAGAAGGGGTCGTCGATAAAGACCGTGCTGGAAGACCTTTGACAAACACCGACAATCTGACTCATGTACGCAAAGTTTTGAACTCAGACCGTCGAGTAAGTATTCGTTTAATTGCCCAGAAGTCAAATTTACCGAAATCTGTGGCTCATGACATTGTGACGGAGCATTTGAACATGCGCAAGTTGTGCGCGAAGATGGTCCCAAAAGTGCTCACTGACGACCAGAAATTGCGGCGAGTGGAAGTGTGCTAAGAAAATTTGAGCATGTGTGAAAGTGACCCCCAATTTTTTAAAAACGTAATCACAAGTGACGAGTCATGGATCTTTGAGTATGATCCCGAGACAAAGAGCCAATCTTCCGAGTGGCACACGACGGCGTCTTCTCACCTAAAAAAGGGACAAATGAGCAAATCCAAAGTGAAAACGGTGCTCATTGTCCTATTTTACATAAAAAGCATCGTCCACCATGAATTTGTTCCTCCTGGACAAACCGTCAACGCCAAGTTTTACGTAGAAGTGCTCAAGAGACTCAAACGCAGGGTCAATCGGGTCCGACAAGACATTGTAGCCGACTGTAAATTGCACCACGACAACGCCCCGGCTCACACCGCCTTTCTTGTGAACAGCTACCTGACCAAGACCAGCATCCCAACGCTTCCGCAGCCGGCCTACAGCCAAGATGTGCCCCCCTCCCTTGCCTTCTTTTTGTTTCCTCGCCTGTAAAGGCCGATGAAAGGCAAGCATTTTGAGACGACAGAGGGGATCCAAGCGGCTTGCACCACGGCTCTCAAGGCTATACCGAAAAATGCCTTCCGTGACGCCTTCAATGCTTAGAAATCGCGCTGGCAGCACTGCATCGGCGCAGAAGGAGCCTACTTTGAAAGTCTTTAAAAAATTGTAACGATAAGTTTAATAAATTTTTTTTAATCGGCTCAGTCCTTTTACTTTACGGACAAACCCAAGAACAGATATGCAAAAAGGTATGCATCGGCAAAACTGAAGGAGTCCGAGGAAACGCTGGTCTGACTCGGTTGGCGAAGACAGTTCACCACTGTTTGGATTTCGAAATCAAAGGACGGGATCAATTAACCAAGATAGTTGGAGGCGCTATTTGTAGAAAGCAAAGGTAAAAGAGGTTAGAACCCACAAGAAACTCCCCTTTCTACATGTAGTTAGCTTGAAGAACTTAAATTCCGAAATTTTTCATTATTCCGATTTAAGAGTTTTTATCATTTTGGGGTAAGCCACTTTGTAATTAATTATTAGCTTTTAATACCTGCTAACTATTCCTGTTTTATTTCAGATAATAGGATAATAGGATCTCAGATTAGACATATCTATATTGAAATTAGAGTTATACGCTGAATTTATTTATTTTTTTTATCAACAGCTCATGACAGGAAGAGAAATCTCATCCAGACCTAGCGAAACTCCTTGTCAAATGTAGTAGAAGTATCTAATTGAGTGCTACTCAAATGGAAAAGCTGTTTTAATTTAAGCACAAGGTAACAAAACTAACTTTGGCAGACATTCAGGGTTATCCATTTCGTGGTTGGGAAAGTATAATCCTGCCATTCGACATCTGTCAGAATTAAATGTCATTTAAAGCGTTTTTTTTTAAGACAAAGGTTTGCCATTTAGAAATATGGATCGTTTAATAGTCGAAAAACGCGTTAAAATTATTAAATTTTATTATAAAAATGGTGATTCTACTGTATTAACATTTAGGGCTTTACGTGCCGATTACGGTCGACATAATCGACCTACACAGTAAACAATTTCGAACACAGTGAGAAAATTTGAATAGACAGGATCGGTTATTGATATTGCAACGCCTGTGCATCATCCCAAAATATCGGTGTCGTTGCTCAAAGTGTGGAGGAAGACCCGAATTTGTCGATTCCTCGACGTGCTCAACATTTGGGCTTTCCTTACGGCTCATTGTGGAGGATTTTGCATTTGGATTTGCATCTCCATCCGTAAAAAATCCAACTCACTCAAGAATTTAAGCCTCAAGACCATACACAACGCAGAATGTATGCGAATTGGGTGATCGAACAACAAGCCATTGAAAACGATTTTTCGAACAAAATTTTCTTTAGTGATGAGGCTCATTTTTCGCTCAGTAGTTACGTAAATAAATAGGATTGCCGCATATGGGGCTCTCAAAATCCTCAGATGATTGCAAAAAAGCCTCCGCATCCGTAAAGAGTGACCGTTTGGTGTGCATTATGGTCTGGTTGTGTTATTGGCCCGTATTTTTTGAAAACGATCAAGGAAGGGCCATTACAGTCAATTCTGACCGCTATGGACGGATATTAACCGATTATTTTTGGAGAGAAATTGAAGATTATGATCTGGAGAATATGTGGTTTTAACAGGATGGAGCCACAAGCCACACAATACAGGCTAATCGAGCACTTTTGGAAGAGAAATTTCCAGGACGCGTAATTTCGAGATTGAGTGATGTCAATCGGCCCGCAAGATCCTGCGACCTAACACCTTTGGATTTCTTTTTATGAGGCTATGCGAAAGATCGTGTTTACGCAAGCAATCCTCAAAATCTTAAGCAATGGAAAACCAATATTCGTGAAGTTATGGCCAAGATATTGCCGGAAATATGCCGGAAAGTCATTGAAAATGACCTCAAAAGGATTGAGGCCTGTAAGAGGTCCCGTGGAGGACATTTGAATGATGTTGTCTTTCATGTATAATGGCAAAGTTTAGTCTTTGTATTGATTAAAAAGTTTTGTTTCCATCTGAATATGTTATGTGTTTTTTTAGCTTTACTTTCCCAAGCGTAAAA
The DNA here is from genome assembly GCA_963969285.1 of Odontomyia ornata. NCBI lineage: Eukaryota > Metazoa > Arthropoda > Insecta > Diptera > Stratiomyidae > Odontomyia > Odontomyia ornata. Next base: position 402,280,179 of record OZ017739.1, on the reverse strand, counting down.
TGAATGACCCTATATCTACATAAAGTAATGCTGAATTGTTAAAAATAAAAGCAAGTGTAACTAAATTGAAAATATGTCCTTCCCTACAACTGACTTAAGACTTCAAAGTGATCACCAACCACTAAAAAAGAGCTATTACCTAACCCCATGCACATTATTTAAAAAAGACTATAGACTGTATATTCAGGTCATTATTTTTAAACTGTCAAAAGACAATTTTCTGACCTATTTCGCAAACGTTAGCATCTTCTGTTTAAAGTATTTCAAATTCAGAATTGAAATTGCAGTAAAATTATTTTAGGTGGTAACGCTAAAATATAAAATTTAGTCTTTAAACAATAGTAGAAATTAGCAAGTGTCTGGAATGATCTTTAAAATATGAAAGCAGTTAACTTCATTTCCTTTTCATAACTACTCCCAAAAAATAACAACAATTAATAATAAATAAATCCCTATTATATGAGAGTAAATGTAACACACTATTTTGAGTTTTGTTGGCTCCCAAAACCAGGAGGTAAGGACAATGGTTCAATTTTATTCTTCTTTTAAATTTTTTTTGAAAGCATGAAAGTCAATTGAGTATTTTTTAGCCAGCAGGACTCTTTCTTTTACCTTGTATTTGCTTAGGTGGGTTGGTTTATTCAAAGAAAGAAGCATTTAAAGTTGAAGCCTCAAATTTATTTCATTACGTTGAAATTAAAAAAGAATAATCAGTTGCAGGTTTAAATAAAATTCAGTAAGTAACATATTGTGTCCTTCTCCTCAATGGCAATCGCCTTCGTTGAGGCTTAGCTTGTTGATGTTGGCGTTGAAATTTTGATTTGTGAACTCTTTGCGGTTGTGGCTTACGTTCAATAGCTCTAAGTCTTCCACCATTTCGATTTTTCCTTCGTAATCCTTGACCTTTTCCATCAATCCTTACATATCCATTATTTTTAATTCTTGTACCAGGGTTGGCTGCCGATCTTGCTGCTGTACCAGTAGCCGTTCCAGTACCAGTGCCAGTACCAGTTCCTGTACCAGTGCCAGTACCAGTAGCTGTACCAGTTCCTGTACCAGTTCCTGTACCGGTACCCGTATTCGTTAAGGTGGCTGTAGTTCCAGGTGAGGTTCCAGTGAGTGTTCCAGTGATTGACCCCGTCAAAGTGGGGGCTACTGTAGTTGTCGTGGTACCGCTTTTGATATTTATTAAATTTTGCAATACTGCCGTACTCAAAAAGAACCTTTCTTGGTATTCATCGAACTCGGCATTTTGTTTAGATTTATTTGGAGCCTTTGTATTGCTTGTATCATCGGTGAATTTGACATAGCGGTATTTGCCAGCTGCAATATGGAGGTTTGTTAAAACGCTCCTAATCGAGGTTGGAGTGGGGTATGTATTAAAGTTTGTGCCATTTTGGAATTAATCTTAATTTTTTAGTAATTTTCAAAGGACATCTTCATTCAGTTTATAACATTTTGCTGCTTAGAGCGTTATTCAAATTTTAAAACTCTCACGATGCTTTATAAGAGAGTCATCGAAGGACGATGCATTGAAGAGAAGCAGAAGAATATATAAACTATGCACTGCCTTTGTCGCCATATAATTATTCAAGCATTTAAGAAAGAAGATTACACTATTTTGCTTTTCTACCTTATAAATAGTATACGTGATTATAAAAACACATCCGTGCCCAGATTTATACTAAGCGATGGATATAAGTAATAAAGCGTTGAAGAGTGTTTGCAATTATTTCAATTTTTGTACCTTATTTAGGTATATCACCCGACTTTTGATTGATAAGGACTTTTAATCCTGATAGATATATTTATACATAATTCCTTAGTACACCTAAGTTCGCCATTCCTGGGTTTTTCGGATATTTTCTTAGATTAATTTTTGAAGCTTTTCTTTAAAATTAGAATATTTGTTCTTGTTAAAACACTTTTCTCTGGTTCAATATTGGTAAATCATTGTTCAGAAAGAAGCATATTAAAACTACACCAAAACCATATTACGGTAAAAATATCCTTTCAATATAAAATTTGAAATACTACCCAAAAGAAAAAAAAACCAAATTATAATTCAAAAAGTGGTTTTCAAAAACTAGTGTTTCCCAACTATGTGAAACAAAAGTGCACTTAAAAAACAGTATGTAGAAAGTAAATCAAGGAGAGTAATTATACTCAGAAAAATGCAATAAATGATCCTTCTTTCCTGAATTTTAATAATTGTAAATTTGAATGAAAACAGTAAGAAATGAATTGAAATGTCAGCAGCCTTATAACTAAATACAGAAACAGGTCGAAGGATTAACGTCGTTTAATATGCTTTTAAGGTGAATAAATTTGTATAAAATAAACAAAAAGGACGCTGATCAACATTCAAATGAATTCCAAGTGGCACTGAAATTACACATTCAATGCTTCCTCGAATATGTTAAAAATGGCAGAAACTTTAGTTACATACAAACAAATGATAAGTTAGTTCTTATTTGATTTCTTTTTTGTTTTAGTCCAACAAAATCACACACATACCTCCTAGTACTTCCGAAAGGCATAGTAAAACAATAAACGTCGTAAGGAACCGAAACATGTTCACTACACTATTGACAAAACACTTTTGATGAAAAAACAAAGAAAACGAACGGTCGACTTCTCAAAAGGATTTTCGTTGCTTTCTTTTCGTTTGGCTAATGTGTTGTACTCATAGTCCACGATAGTGAAAGATTCGATAAATTTTCTATAACTGAGACGATAGCAGAACATACAGAGCCTTTTATTATCGTCGTTTTTGGGGTCAATGGTACGAATGATGTGCAGAATACCTGACGGTCATTAATTGGTTATAGCAAATTGTGCAGAACAGACGAAAAAAAAACTACCACTGCTTTACAAAAGCAAATTTCCACAAAATTCTTAACCGAAACAACGGTACCGCGGCGTTTAGAGAAATTACTATCCGAGGTACTTGAAATAAATTTGAAGGTAGAGTAAAGTCGGGTTCAGGAGGTCTATAATTAGATAACTCAAAAAATAGTGAAAATAACAAAAAAATTAATGTTGATGCTCTCAAACTGTGGTCGTACTTTTATATTATTCCTGCTTACAAGCAGGATTAGTCAAAAATTCAAAATATAAGCTGATTTTTGAGACTAATAAATAACATTTCATACCTTTGCTCTCTACATTTTTCAGCTAATGCGAATACAATACTGCAAGCGTTTGTCGAATTTTTCGACCACATGTAAGGTTTGATTGATAGATATTTCCCTAGGACATGTGAGGTGTGTACGATAAATCATGGTATGGGTACCTTTTGCTAGTCGTGCGTTCAACTCAGTATCAGAAGGTTCAGCTCAATCAATAGGTTGTACCCTTTTCAGGCGTGATCGTTCTCATTATCGCAAATTTTGTGAACAAATTTCGCGAAACAACTTTTTATCTCATAGTTCATCACATCCAAAACAGTAATTATGAAATATGAATGTATTAGTGTTAACATTTCTTTTTGCAACGAAATTGCTTCCTGAAAAAGTCAATGTGCCAATAGTCTCATACTGACCTGATCTTTACCCATGTAAGATCTAAACGTAGGGCAACGTGAGTTATTCTTTGCGGCTTTTATGCTAGTCATGCTTATTTGATTTTTTTTTCCTCAGATCTTGGTTTCGCCGCAAATTGTTCCCTGATAGAAAAGATGATCGATTCGTCTGCATTGCCCGGAGCGTTGTATTCAATTATTGGCACTTCTTAAACTCAATTGTGCTCAAGTGGTTTCAGAAAAAAATTTATTCAAGATGGTATACATTTCGGATAGTGATCTTCAACTCAATGAGTTTGCATGCGTAAGTACGGATTTGTGGATTGATTTGGTTAACCTGAATATGACTTCTGCGGACTAATTCATGCAGATTTACGGATGCTCTCTACATAATTGTTCCAAAAATTGTGGTCTTTAGCTGCACTAAATATTCTGTTTCTTTTCAGGTCAATAAATCCAATTTCAATTTGTTTATGGTAATCAGGTTACTCGCTTGAATCTTTCGTTTTGGTTCTTAGATAACCACCAAATCGCACATGAAAGGTAATTTACATTTAAAATTATGCAGAATTTGTCATCATCTCATTTTAAGCAGTAAATTTACAAGTTCAAAGGGCATATTAAGCTTCAAAGCTCTGCCAGCATGCAGTCACTAAACACAGAGAATCGATATGGGATTAAGTTAAATAATAAAATGTTTATAATTAATTGAACGGAAAGTACTAAGTAGCCTATGAAAAAATAGCTGAATAAAACTTAGAATTCAAAAAAATCCAAAATTTCAACACCATAGCCAAAGTCTCCAAATATCCATTTATATAATACATCAAATTGTCCTGCACAAGGCCCACATAATAGGCCACAACATTTTTAAAAACTATTTTAGAAAAAAAGACTTGCAGAAAAAAGCAGTCCAACTTGAAGACGCTCTAAAAATACTGAAGTAAAATTTTCGAATCGATGTCAAAATATTTCCTGGTTTTAGTCACAATTTCAAAATGAGGATACACAGGTCACAATTTCAAAATGAGGATGAGTTGATTAAACACTTCACACCGTTACAAGCTCTTCGCAAAGTAAAGCAGAAACCATGGCTAACCAAGTAAGTACTAAGTGCCTTGAATGCTAAAAGTAAGGCACACCGCCGTTTCAAGTGTTGTGATACTGAAGAATCCAGAGCCCGCTTTTGTGATCTGCGTCTTGCAGCAAAAAAAGAACTAAAGACTGCAATGAAAAACTACTTCAGTAGCTTGGAGAGTTCCCTCATGGCGAATAATGCGAAACCATTCTGGTCATACATTAGATCCTTTAAGTCCTCCTCTTCTCTCCCTTCTTCAGTCCGCTGGAATAATATAGTTAGCTTTTCTCCACAGGATATTTCCAACTTGTTCTCTCAGTTCTTCTTTTCAACTTTTATTCCTTCTTCTCATGTCTGTAATCCAGTTAATACACCCGTACTTCACTCCATTGACATTTTTTCACTTTTCACTGACCATATTGAAGTTGAATCCCTCATTAATTCACTTAATCCTAATATATCACCTGGTCCTGACGGCTTGCCGAATATTTTTGTCAAGTCATTAGCGTCTTCACTTTGTTTCTCTCTGGCATTTCTCTTCAACCTCAGTCTAAAGACTGGTATTTTCCCTACTTATTGGAAAAGAGCAAACGTTGTTCCTATTCTCAAAAGTGGTGATCCTTCTTTTGTGTCCAATTATCATCCTATTTCCTTAATTTCCTCTTTCCCAAAATTACTTGAGCGTCTGGTACACAACCGGATTTCAGTTTCATTGACCCCTATCTTGTCGAAAGAACAACATGGGTTTCTCAAAGGTCGCTCTACGACCTCAAATTTAATTAAATTCACCGATTTCATTGCTAAGGCCCTAGACAATCGATTGCAGGTTGATGTAATCTTCACTGACTTCTCGAAGGCATTTGACACGGTCAACCATCAACTTCTCTGTTATAAACTGAAAACTTTTAGGGTTGTCGGCCCTCTCTTATCATGGATGGACTCGTACTTGTCTTCTTGTATATGTTGTGTTAGTTACTGTGGAACTACCTCTATTCCATTCTATCCGTCCTCTGGTGTTCCTCAATGTTCCATTTTAGGTCCCCTCCTATTCCTATTGTTTATAAATGATCTTCCTTCGGTTATCGCTTCCAATTGCCTACTGTATGCCGATGATTTTAAAGTCTTTCCAGCTATCAGGTCTGTACAAGATTGTCAATATCTTCAGATGGACTTGATTGCACTAAGTAACTGGTGTTCGTCTAATTACCTCTGTCTTAATGTTGCCAAATGCTATAAAATGACTTTTAATCTAAATCGTTCTCCGCTGACTTTTACCTATATGTTGAATCAAGTCCCACTCGCTGCTGTGAGCTCTGCTAAGGACCTTGGCGTTACTTTTGATCCTAAGCTCAATTTTGATGCACACGTTCTAATCGCGACTACTAGGGCCTCGAAAATATTGGGACTTATTTTCAGGCAAAATTTAACAATATACCTACCCCTGTCCGCTTGTTTATCTGTCTTGCCCGTCCTATCCTCGAATATTGCTCTGTAGTTTGGTCTCCCTGACACTCCTACCTCATTGACTCGTTAGAGAATATCCAGCGTAAATTTACTCGTGTCTTGTTTTACAAATTCAAAATCCCATATCAACCCTATGACTGCCGTTTATCCTTCCTACGTTTGCCTACTCTTTCATCCCGTCGCATGTATCTAGATCAGTATTTTCTGTATCAACTCTGCCACAATCAAATTTCATTGACATTGTTTGCAGACCTACGTCTTCGTCAATCATCGCGTTCTTCTCGGGAAAACAATTTTTTCGTGCCACCGTATGCCCGTACAAATTTATATTTTCACTCTCCTATTATACGAATGGTAAGGAATCATGATAAGCTTGAGCTTGGTCCTTTTTTCGACTCATACCTAGTTTTCAAATTGAGGTTAAGAAGCCTGATTCTTAAAACTCAACTGGAATAAATATTAGACTTTTTTTTTGTGTGCTTTAATTTAATTTTACACGCATATTTATTGTTGTTAGTACCATTGAATTTCTTTTTTATATTAACTTTAACACTTAATTCTAATTTTCATTAATTTTCTTTTCTGCTTGTTTTGTTCCGTTTTGTAATTGGATTATGTTTATCTGTTAAATGGAATTTAAATAAATAAATAAATAAATAAATACATACTTGACACCGATTCTTAAAGTTTTATTTCATCCTTTCAGGGTGCCATGAAGTTGGTTTTGTTTCTAAAGTTTTTTTATCGATTATTTGCGAGGTAAAATTTGATGACCAGGATGAATAATGAATGATTTTCTTTCAAATTAAAGAATGAATTTCCCAGGCCCAAGATGGAAGAAGCTTTCAAAAAAATGTTGCAGGTAATCATTGCCATATCACCAGCACATTCCTACAGGCTGCGACAATGGTATATTAATACCTGTGTGGCCCTACCCTTTGAGCCATAAATCTTTTGTTTGCACTCCTACCCACTTAGATTTAACATCAACCTACTCGACTCTTCCCAAACTCCAGTGAAAGATTGGTTATTAACCTGTTAACCGAGCGGGACGTATAAATACGTCAAACTTAATCAATAGCGTCTACGGGTAGGACGCATGAATACGTCCTTGAACTGTATGGGTGGGATGGAATGGGTGGGACGTATAGTTTCATCCAGCAAAGGTATTAGTCATCGATACGTGTTTTGACATGAATTTAAGACGGAGAAAATCAGTTACGTTTCGGAACTGAGAGTGTTGGACGCGTTCTGGGTGAGCAGTGATTAGTACGTACTTCACTTGTCTACCAATTTTCGTATTATATTTCATTTACTTCTTTTTATTTTTACATTATTGTTTATATTTTTAGGGTTTTGTAAAATAATTTTACAAAACCCTTCTAAAATCGCGTCCTGTCTGTCCGTCTGTCCGTCTGTCTGTCCGTCTGTCCGTAAGTCCGTCCGTCCGTCCGTCCGTGTGTCACAGCAGTTTTTCTCGGAAACTACTTAAGCTAGAAGCATCAAATTTTGTGTGTAGGTGTAAACTGGTGCTCTCTTCAAAGTTCAATTATAAAAAAAATTTTGTAAGGTATTTAAGGGGGTCTCCCTATATAGGGGAGTGACCCCCCGAAAAAAAAATTTCATTGAAGGTAGCCGATATGGGTATCAAATGAAAGGTCTTGATGAGAACTTTTCAAAACAGGTCTTAGTTTGACAAAGTTTGCTTCGAGGGGCGCACAGGGAGGGGAAATACACGAAAAATTTGTGTCCCCCCCCCTCGCGATTGGACACCTGTGATCCGAAAAATCTGAAAAAAATCAGGAATGTAGGCCTTGGTGAGTACAACAACAACAAATACGTGAGAAGTCGCGATTCACTCAACTTTGTTAGTAATAGTATAATTTATCGATTTTATGTTTTCTTGAATAAAATCTTAAGGGTACCCTTAAATTCAATGAAATTCAGTATACATATGACTATTTATAAGATTGATACACCCTGCAAGTTTCATAAAGATTGAATTATATTTAGCGAAGTTATAGCGGTTTGAATTTTCCTGTATTACTATGGAACAATATGCGCTGCATGTAATACTATGGCAACATATAGCTATGGAACAATATGCGCTTTTTACCGACTCAGCCACTACAGTTTTGCTAGGATTTGCATGAAAATTTCTGGAATGATACGTGTCATGTATATCTTTGAGAATCGGTTCAGCTAGTGGTATCAGTAATCGTAAAACAAAATGGTGGCTGTTTTAAATGCGAAGATTGAATAATTTTGAGTTATTTTTTCCCAACTTCAACGTTCAAGGTGCATGCTTTGAACACTTGATTCAATTTAATGAATGACTGAAGATGAGTACCTACAATTATTACTCATAAGTGAAATAAGTCAATGAGGCGGGAGAGAGCTCCTAGCAAAAGGGCTTTGTAACAACTCTAGGATTCGAAAAAATGGCCATGAATCGATGATAACAGTACAGGAGAGTGGCCCCTGAAAAAACAAATTCATCAAACGTAGCCGATATGAGTATGAAATGAAAGTTTTCATGGGAGCTTTTCAAAACAGTTCTTAAACTGTCAGTTTCTGCTTCAGTGGGGCACAGGGGGGGAAATACATGAAAAATATGGTTTCCTCCCTCACGAATGGACATCTGAAATAATAATCAAGGGAGATATTTATGAGTATAACAATAACAAAAACCTCAAAAGTCTAAATTCGTTCAACTTTGTTAATAATAGTATGATCTTCGAATTTCATATTTTCTCCAATAAAATCGTCATTGACATGCTTCTTGACTTTATTCAATCTGGTGACTGCATTTTGAAAATTGAATACAAAACCCTTCTGACATGAGCGTAGGTCTGTTTACCCAACTTGTTTATATTTCCAACCAGTGGCGGCTGTACCTTAAGTGCGCTCGTGCGCTGAACCACAAATTCAAAAGATTTAAAAATTACAAAATTACTTCATCTTTATTTTTAAATTACCATATTAACATTTATTTTTTAAATATACAAAAACATATAACAAATAAAATGTCCAACTATGACGGAGCAATTTAAGTGCTTTGCTAAGCTATCAAGACTTATTTTCCCTGTAAAGAAACATTCTCGTGCGCTTCGGCGAGCGCACGAGGACTGCTAATACAACTTGTATGGGTTACGAGCTAATACTCCTGACGCGTGAGAAAAGATAGTTCATAGAAATGTACCGAGTAATGAGTCTGTTCTCAAGCGCCGCACGTGCGATTTCGTTTGACGAAATTCGCCGGGTCTGCGACGACGGCCATTAGGGATGACATCTCGTTAACAGTATAGTTTCGATGTATCTGTGACGCGTGTTAATTATTGTTTGTTTACATTAAGTAATTGTTTTTTTTTTTCGTTGTGATTCTATTCTATACTATGTACAGTGTGTGTGGTGTGAGTGAAAATGAGCATAAACATTGACTATATTAAAGACAATAACAAAACTTTTCAAAATAAAGTTGACATAAAATTTGCCGCACCGCCAAGGCCCTTTCTAGATTTAAAACAACAGTGCAAATCGAAAAACAAAGCATTTGCGCGATGTTTTAAAAGTGAAATGTATAATAGAAAGAAATGGTTGTATGGATGTGAGAGCGTTTTAATGCACTCTTTTGCTTTCCTTGCATTATTTTTGGTGGAGAATCGATTTGGACAGAAACTGGAATCAAGGATTTGACGCATTTGAGTGAAAAAATAAAAAACATGATTCTTTGCAAGTACACCTACAAAATGTAATGAGTTTGTCCGTGTTAGGCACAGTCGACATTCGTAATAAGCTAGATTCTGTGTATAGAAGCAATATCCAAAAGTATAACGAACAAGTTGATAAAAACAGATATATTTTATCACGTCTTATCGATTTTGTCAAGTTTTGTGGTGCATTTGAGTTAGCTTTGCGAGGTCACGATGAAACAATTGAGTCTAGTAATGCTGGGGTGTTTCGTGGATTAATAGACTTTGTATCAGAGTTGGATGCAGTCATGAAGGAGCATCTCACATCGTCTACAGTCTTCAAAGGTACGTCAAAATCGATTCAGAATGATATTTTGGACTCAATTTTATGTGTGTACCACAAAGAAGTGTCGGATATTATAAAAAAATGTGAATACGTAGCAGTTCAAGCTGATGAAACTACCAATGTATCGACCACTGTGCAGATGGTAATGATTTTAAGATACGAAGAAAACGGACAGGTTCACGAACGGTTTTGGAAATATCTTACACCGCATTCCCATACTGCTGAAGGACTTAGTTCTGTTATTGTAACATAATTACGGGCACTTCAAATAACTCCGCACCAATTAATAGCACAATGTTACGATGGCGCCTCTGTAATGAGCGGGAATGTTGGTGGAGTACAGGCTAAAGTAAAAACCGTCTATCTAAATGCTTCATTCGTTCATTGTTACGCCCACAACTAAATTTAATAATAGAAAAAAAGTGTAAGTCAAAACAAAACCGTACAGAAATTTTTTGCTAACCTTCAAGCTTTTCCAAATTTTTTTCACGATCACCGAAGCGTACAGAGATTTTGAAAACTTTAGTATCAAAGAAGATTCCAGCTGCTCCACAAACGAGATGGAACTTTCATTCGCGGACGGTTGACACAGTACATAGCTACAAGGAGCCTTTAAAGGAATGCATGACCATCATTATAGAAACGGAAAATGATACGTATTCTATAAATCAGGCAGATATGCTTCAAAGATTTTTGAACGACAGTACTTTTTAGGGTTTTGTACTAAAATACAAAACCCTATTGCAATCACGACCTGTGTCCGTCTGTCCGTCCGTCCGTCTGTATGTCACAGCACTTTTTCTCCGAAACTAATGAAGCTACAGCCATGAAACTTTGTGGAAAGGTCAGAAGTGATGACCTCTTAAAAGTTCAAGGGTGGAACAAATTTTCAAAGGGGTTTAAGGGGGGTCTCCCCATATAAGCAAGTGACCCCTCAAAAACAATTTCACCATTAGTAGTCGGGTAGGGTGTCATTGGAAAGGCCTTAACGAGATCTTTTCAAAACAAGTCTTAAAATTGCCTTACAAGTACCGAGGGGGGCAGGGGAAGGGGAAATGCACGAACTTTTCGGGTACCCCCCCTCGCGATTGGACACCTTCCATCCGAAAAATCTGAAAAAAATCATGGATGTAGGCCTTAATGAGTACAACAACAACAAATACATGAGAAGTTGAAATTCACTCAACTTTGTTAGTAATAGTATGATTTATTGATTTTATGTTTACTTGAATCAAATCTAGACGGTACCCTTAAATTCAATAAAATTTAGCACACAGATAATTATTTATAGGATTGATCTTTTCTGAAAGTTTCATAAAGATCGAATAATATTTAACGAAGTTATAGCGATTTGAATTTTCCTAAATTACTATGGAGCCATATGCGCTATGGAGCCAAATGCGCTTTTTACCGACTTAGAAACTACAGCTTTGCTAGGATTCGCATGAAAATTTCAGGAATGATAGGTATCATGAAGATGAGTATATACAATTGAAACAAGTCGGAAAGGCAGGAGAGAGCTCCTAGCAAAAGGGCTTTGTAACCATTCTAAGATTCTAAAAAACAGGCCATGAATCAATGATTACAGTACAGACGAGTGGCCCCTGAAAAAAAATTTAATGAAAGGTAGCCGATATGAGTATCAACTGAAAGTTCTCTATGAGAGCTTTTCAAAACAGTTCTTAAACTGACAGTTTTTGCTTCTGTGGGGCAGAGGGGGGGAACATGAAAAATGTGTTTCGTCCCTCGCGAATGGACACCCGTGATCTTAAAAAATCTGAAATAATTATCAAGGGAGATATTTGTGGGTATAACTATAACAAATACCTCAGAAGTCAAAATTCTTTCAACTTTGCTAATAATAGTATGATCCTCGAACATGACATGTTTCTTGATTTTATTCATTACTGGTTACTGCATTTTGTAAGTTGAGTACAAAACCCTTCTGACATGAGCATAGTTCTGTCTACCCAACTTGTTTATATTGGCTTGAATTTTTTCAATCTATTCTGCCACATATTGAAATTTTATACAAACAAATGCAAAAAGGGAACATTGATTTGGTTCATAGAAAAAACTGTTTTAATGATTTTGAAATCAGTATACAGAATGCACGTAACACCATAGATCAACTTGAAGAACCACCTCAAAAAAGATTTAAATCGTCTAGCTCTGTCATAGCAAAAGAAGTGTGCGATATAATTATTACTCAAATGAAAGACAGATTCAATTTTTGTAATCATTTGATAGCAGCCAAATTATTTTACTGCGAGAACTTTACCACGTACCGTTCTACTTTTCTCGATAAAGATTTCACGATCACAGTTCCCACTTACGCCACTTTGGACAAATACAAATTGAAAAACGAACTCTCCGCAATATACAATCGCGACGATTTCATCAACGCAAATAGTGCAATTGCAATTTTACAATTGTTTTATAATAATGACCTCACTGAATCATTTTCAGAGTCAATGAAACTGCTGCAAATTCTGTGCACTATACCAAAGACTTCGGTAGAGAGCGAGCGATGTTTTTCGACACTGAAAAGAATTAAAACTTTTCTGCGAAACACCATGTCTCAGGATCGGCTAAATGCAGTTTCTGTGCTCAGTATTGAAAAAAATTTATACAAACTATACCCGATTTCAATAAAAAGGTGATTGAAAATTTCGCTTCAGAAAAATGTCGTCGCATAGATTTAATGTATAAAAAATTGTTAAATTTGTATCAAAATAATATTACTTGTATACTATAGTGACACCTATTGTTTATTTAAGTGCAACTACATTAGTACTGAGATGAAATGTTAAAGTAGTAATGCCACTGTAAATTGAAGTGAAAAATATATAAGTTAGTCTGTGTCGAGCACTCGGTAGTTTTATTAGGTTATGGGCCCAGTCCCGCTTAAAATAGTAATTTGTTGAGGAAATACTGTGAAAAATGGCTGGCAGTTATATTATTAATGTTCCGAAGCTCCGGGGTCATGAGAATTACGATGAGTGGGCATTCGCGGCCGAGAATTTCTTAATTTTGGAAGGCGTCGACATCAACAAGCAAGAAGCCGGCGATGGCGGCAACGCAGTCAACGTCGACGAACAAAAGGCAAAAGCAAAATTGGTGATGACAATAGATTCGTCGTTATACGTACATATCAAGAATGAAAAAACCGCTTTGGACATATGGAAAAAACTCAAGACGCTATTCGACGACTCTGGTTTCACCCGAAGGATTAGCTTGTTACGAAATTTGATTTCCATACGCCTCGAGAGCAGCGAGTCAATGACGGCATACGTTACGCAGGTCATAGATACGGCGCAAAAATTAAGAGGAACGGGTTTCGACATTAATGAAGAATGGATAGGATCGCTGTTGTTGGCAGGATTGCCGGACAAATTTTCGCCCATGATCATGGCGATCGAACATTCTGGGTTGGCCATATCTGCTGATGTCATAAAAACCAAATTGTTGGACATGAGCGATAATGTTGGGAGCAGTGAGTCCGAAAGCGCATTTTTAGCATCTAAAGGTTGGCAGCGCCGTAAAGGAAATAAAGTTGTTAAAACTGTTGAAAAGTCAAACCGACCTGTCAAAGTGATTAAATGGTATAAATGTAAACAAACCGGTCACTATAAAAACCAATGTCCGCAAACCAAGGAAAAACAAGTAAATGCGTTCAGTGCAGTATTTCTTAACGGCAGTTTTGATAAGCATGAATGGTACATTGACTCTGGTGCCAGTAGTCACATGATGATCAGCCAAGACAACATAAAAAATGCGTCATGTAACCTCACTACAAAGGAGATTATAGTTGCAAACAGAACAACTATGCCTGTATTGTGCTCTGGAGATACACAAATTACGACTGTTGTGAACAATAAGGAATTTGATATTGTTGTCAAAGATGTGTTATGCATTCCCACACTCACCACCAACTTATTGTCTGTCAGTCAGCTGATAAAACATGGTAACAAAGTCAGTTTTCATCAGGAATGTTGTTACATCAGAAATCGGCAGAATGATCTGATTGGCATAGCACAGTTAGTAAATGGGGTCTACAAGTTAAACACCAGGTCAGCATGTTTGTTTGCGGCTTCAGCAACAACGACCTCAAATGTAATTTGGCACAGAAGACTTGGACATATAAATAGCAAAGACATGAATGACATGAGAGAGGGTGCTGTTGATGGCTTAGAATTTGACAAGAAAGCTGAGATCAGCAAGTTCAATTGCACAGTGTGCTGTGAAGCCAAACAAACCAGATTGCCATTTCCACATAGCAGTAATAGAAGTACGCATGTCCTCGATTTGATTCATGCAGATGTGTGTGGGCCGATGGAAACCAAATCAATCGGCTCATCCAGATATTTCTTGCTATTTGTGGACGACTATAGTAGAATGTCATTTGTCTATTTTTTGCAGAATAAAAGTGAAGTCTACTCCTGTTTTAAAGAATTCAAGATTATGGTTGAAAAACAGATGAATTGCAGTATAAAAGTTCTAAGGACAGACAATGGCACAGAATTTTGCTCAAATGAAATGGAGAACTATTTAAAACAACATGGCATAATACATCAGCGCACCAACCCATATACCCCAGAACAAAATGGGATGTGTGAAAGATTTAACCGCACTATTGTGGAGAGAGCCAGATGCTTACTTTATGATGCAAAGTTTGAGAAGAAGTTTTGGGCAGAAGCAGTTCACACAGCTGTGTACTTAAAAAATAGAACAGTTGCTTCTGGGTTGAACCAAAAAAATCCCTATGAACTTTGGACTGGCTGCAAGCCAAATGTCAGTCATCTAAGGTTGTTTGGAAGCACAGTTATGGCTCACATCCCTAAACCAAAAAGGCTGAAATGGGATAAAAAGGCAGAAAAGCATTACTTAGTTGGGTATGCTGATAATATAAAGGGGTACAGGCTGTACAATCCCAGTACCAATAAAGTGATAACATGCAGGGATGTCACTGTCATGGAGCAGGATAATTCAAAAATAGTGCAAGCAACAATAAATGAAAACAATGTGTCCTCATCTGACAGTCTTGGTCAGAATAAAGATTCTTATGGCTCGGACTCTGAAGTGTCAGCTGGTACAGTGAAAAGTAACAATAATGACAGTACTTACATCGAAGAATCAAACTCACACAGTAGTTCAGATGAATTTTTTGACAGTATACCAGCAAAGGAGTTGAAAGATTTAATTGAGTGTGAAAAACCAGATAAAGCTGTTAGAGAAAGGAAAAAACCTGACAGATATGGTTATAGTAATATGTGTGTTGAAACAGACTTAAATTTATGTGCAGACCAGCTGATAACATATGAAGAGGCTGTAAATGGACCAGAATCAGAGGAATGGTGTAAAGCTATGCAGGAGCAACTAAAATCATTCGAAGAAAATGAAACTTGGGATGTGGTGAACAGGCCAGAGCAAGCTACAGTGGTTGAGGGTAAGTGGGTGTTTAGGAAAAAAGTGGACTGTGATAATAATGTGAGATATCGTGCTCGTCTAGTCGCCAAAGGATTCTCCCAAAAGGCAGGAATAGACTATACAGAAACATTCTCCCCAGTTGTCCGTCATTCAACATTAAGATTGTTGTTTGCATTAAGTGTCAAATATAACTTAGATATTACTCACTTAGACGTAACCACAGCATTTTTAAATGGATATTTAAATGAAAATGTGTATATGAGCCTACCTCAGAACTTTGAATGTAGTAATAAAGAAAACAAAGTGTTAAAGTTGAAACGTGCTATCTACGGGCTAAAACAGTCTGCTAGGGCATGGTATAAACGCGTAGAAGATTGTGTACATGATTTAGGTTATAAAAAATCAGAATATGAACCCTGTTTATTCATGAAACTTAGTAATAATGCCAGAATATATGTGGCTTTGTTTGTAGATGATTTTTTTGTTTTTTCTGACAGTCAAAAGGAAACTGAATTTCTTAAAAGTCATTTGAAAAGTAAATTTAAGTTAAAAGACTTGGGAAAGATTAGACAATGTTTAGGTATGAGGGTTAGAAGGGAAAATAATGAGATTTTTGTAGACCAGGAACAATTTGTTGATCATGTGTTGAATAAGTTTAATATGAAAAATTGTAATCCAGTCAGTACACCCATGGAAGTAAATTTGAAGCTTGAAAAGGGTGATAATAATTGTTCTAAACAATACCCCTACCAGCAGTTAATAGGAAGTTTGCTCTATTTGTCAATGTTAACCCGACCTGATATATTTTTTTCTGTTTGCTACCTTAGCCAGTTTAATAACAATCATAATGAAACTCATTGGAAGCATGTAAAGCGTATTTTAAAGTATTTGCAAAAAACTAAACATTTTGGTTTGAAATATGTAAAAGATGATTTAGATCTGATAGGTTATGCCGATGCAGATTGGGCATCAGATTGTGTTGACCGCAAATCTTATACAGGTTTCATGTTTAAAATGTCTGGTAGTCTAATTTCATTTGAATGCAAAAAGCAGTCAACAATAGCTCTGTCAAGCACAGAAGCTGAGTATATGGCCATATGTGAAGCAAGTAAGGAAGCCATATACTTAAAGAACTTGTTACTTGAGTTGAAATGTAGAAATGATTTGCCTGTATTGTTATATAATGACAACCAGAGTGCACAATTGTTAACTAAACATTCTGTATTCCATAAACGAAGCAAGCATATAGATATTAGATTTCATTTTGTCAGAACAGCAGTTGAAAATAATTGTATTAAAATAGAGTACTTAAATACTAATTCTATGCCTGCAGATATATTTACAAAAAGTTTGAGTTGTCAAAAGCATAATAATTTTGTTGAACAGTTAGGTGTAACTCCCATGTAAATTTGTTTAATTTATGTACATTTTTTATATTTTTTCAATATCCGTGTGCCAATTATTTTGACATGGGAGCGTGTTAAATTTGTACCAAAATAATATTACTTGTATACTATAGTGACACCTATTGTTTATTTAAGTGCAACTACATTAGTACTGAGATGAAATGTTAAAGTAGTAATGCCACTGTAAATTGAAGTGAAAAAATATATAAGTAAGTCTGTGTCGAGCACTCGGTAGTTTTATTAAAAATAATAAAAATAAACATATTATATGTAAATTGTTGTTTTATTAGAATTTCTAATCTTAATACTTAGTGAGCAAGTAAAGTGCACCACCAGTTCGATGACCCACCAGCCGCCACTGTTTCCAACCATTTTATTTTAGAAAAATTTTTTAAAGTATTCATTAAAATAAATGAAAGCGACATCACCGATACCAAAATCAATATACCGGCTGGTATAAAAAGGAGACGTGTTATGAGTTCGTCATCGGAGGCATCTGACGATTATTTTGACAACGACACAGAATTGAGCGATATTGGGAATGAAGATGGTGAAGAAGTTGATTAAGTTAGTCCTAGCAACAGCATTGTTTCTGAAGAATGGCTACCTCGAAATGCAGAAAGACCACCATTTCCCTCTACCGCCAATCCTGGAAAAATTTCCATACTCCTGCAAAAAAAGTTACTCTGCTTTATCTTGAGGAGTTTTTAGGCGAAGAACTTATCAAATTAATTACAGAGCGAAAAAATTTGTACGCCACTCAATTTTTTAGTAATGATCCTGAGTTGAAACCACGTTCGAGAATGTGAAAATGGAAGGATACAAATGAAGCTGAAGTGAAATTTTTTTTAGAGCTCTTAATTTTACAAGGAATAATTGAAAAACCGGCTTCAGAACATTCCTTTTCAAGAAAAAGAATAATTGAAACACCATTTTTTTTATGAAGCTATGAGCGAAAGCAGGTTTGGATTATTATGTAAGTTTTTGCACTTTGCAGATAATCTAAGTTTTGATCCTAACACATCTCATAAAAAACATATAAAATTGATCCAATCATCAGTAACTTTTCAGAAAAGTTTAAAAGTTTTTATGTATGTGAACGAAAATTATGCGTAGATGAATCTCTTTTATTATGGAAAGGAAATTTATCTTGGAAACAATATATATCGACAAAAAGAGCCAGATTTGAAATGAAGTTGTATATTTGAAGTGAAAGCCAACCTGGACCCGTACAAAATATAATTTTATACCCTGGCAAGGACATAAATTATGCTTCGAACTACCCACATGAAAAACAATCAAAAAGAATTGTTTCGGAGTTAACACATGACTTGCTGAATAAAGGTTATAGGATTTACTTGGATAATTTCTATACGTCAATTCATTTGGCTGAATTCTTGTGTCAAAACAATGCAGACATTGATGGAACAATAAGAATAAACAGAGTTGGAATCCCCAGTAAAATAAAAACAAAAATAAACAAAAAAATACAGAAAAATGAACATATAGCAAGATTCAAAGACAAACTTATGGTTTACAAGTGGAAGGATAAAAAAGACGTATTGATGCTAAGCTCTATTCATAACGACGAAAAGACAATGATTAAAAAGAAAGGAAGAAAGCAAGAAAAACCGAATGTTGTCCTGGATTACAACAAAAATATGGGCGGCGTAGATTTGGGACAGGCTAACAAAATTTAAGATTTCTTTTTTGGTTACTTGATATGTGCTGCTACAATGCATATATATATATATATATATATATATATATATATATATATATATATATATATATATATATATATATATATATATATATATATATATATATATATATATATATATGTATATATTATATACAAAAAAGGTAAAGGTCATTTGGATCGATTACACTTTTTGATAGAATGTGTAGAGAAATTGGTAGAAAGCAACATAGTGAAAACCTACCCAAAGACATCACCAAGCAGCTCTACACCTAAACCAGCACGCTTAGTTGAAAGGCATTTTCCAGAACAAATGAAAAGCGATATAGGAAAAACTGAATCCAGAAAATGCCAAGTTCGCTATAAAAAATGTGTTAGGAAAGAATCTACATACTGGTGTTCGGATTGTAAGGTAGCACTATTAGGCCAATTGAAAAGTCCCCGGTCTGATACACAGATGGCGGTGCTTTTATTAGATTTATTTTATTTTTAGTTAGTACCAGCCTTCAAACGATACGTGTCAAAATTTGACACAACCATTAGTTTATGAGATATTGCGTTGTGAGTGTAGCTACTTTTTTTATTTGAAAAAAGATGGAAAAAAAAAGAATTTCGTGTGCTGATAAAATATTGCTTTTTGAAGGGAAAAAATACAGTTGAAGCAAAATCTTGGCTTCATGAAGAGTTTCCGGGGTCTGCACTCGGAAAACCAACCATCATTGATTGGTATGCTAAGTTTAAACGTGGTGAAATGAGCACCGAAGACGGCGAACGCAGTGGACGCCCAAAAGAGGCAGTCATCGACGAAAACTTCAAAAAAGTTCCCAAAATAATTTTAAATGACCGTAAAGTAAAGTTTATCGAGATAACAGACATTGTGAAATCATCTGAACGTGTACATCATATCATTCACGAATATTTGTACATGAGAAAGCCGTGTGCAAAATGGGTGCCGCGCGAGCTCACAATCGATCAAAAGCAACAACGTGTTAATGATTCTGAGCAGTGTTTGAAGCTGTTTAAGCGCAATAAACCTGAATTTTGCATCGATATGTGACAAAAGATGTAACATGGCTCCATTATTTTACTCCGGGGTCCAATCGATAGTCAGCTGATCAGACTGCACTCGATGAACCGAATCCAAAGCGAGGAAAAACACAACCGGCAGCTGGCAAGGTTATGGCATCAGTATTCTGGGATGCGCAAGGTATAATATTCATTGATTACCTCCAAAAGGGCCAGACCATCAACAGCGATTATTGTATAGCGTTATTGGATCGTTTAAAGGATGAAATCGTTAAAAAACGGCCCCATTTGAAAAAAAGTGCTGTTTCATCAAGACAATGCACCGTGTCACAAATCAATGAAAACAATGGCGAAATTGCATGAATTGGGCTTCGAATTGCTTCTGCATCCACCGTATTTGCCAGATCTCGCCCCCAGCTACTTTTTTCTATTCTCAGACGTCAAAAGAATGCTCGCTGGAAAGAAATTTAGCGGCAATGAAGAAGTAATCGCCAATAGTGAGGCCTATTTTGAAGCGATAGACAAATCGTACTACAAAAATGGTATCGAAAAGGTGGAAGACCGCTATTATCGCTGTATCGCCCTCGAAGGCAACTATATTGAATAATAAAATCGAATTTTGCCAAAAAAATGTGTTTTACTATGGTAGACCAGGGACTTTTCAATTAGCCTGTTATATATCAACAATTGATTCAAAATATATCACACGGAAAATGAGCTTTGAGTTTTCACATATGTATATTTTAATTTTTGAACTCAATATTTCTATTTTATTTGTGTGTATATATAAATAAACAAAAAAATATATATTTCATAGTCTTTTCATTTATTTTAAGGACAAATTAAAAAAAAGAAAAATATGAAATAACGTTCTCCGGGCGTGAAGTACTGACACGTCCTAGTGAAAGAGTCCGCGCCCGTTATATGCTGCGGAGTTAATAAATGAATTCCCCGGTTAACAGGTTGAATTTCATTATCATCAACTTCATATTTTGTTCATTATTCATTAACTTCTCAATTCAGTTTACATTTTATTCATTATTCATTAAATTCTCAACTCAGTTCATTAAGTTCACTATTCATTTACACTTTGACACGTAAGAACTAAGGACCCTAATCTACAGCAGGTCTTAGATTTGGGCTGCGGCGTATAAGGTGTTTGTTGCCACTCTGGTTGCTTGGGCTTGTTACTTCATTGGTCAGCAGTTACCTGTCTGGCATGTCGTTGTTGAGATGCTTTCACTTTTCTGGTCTGTCACTGAGGCTCCTCCTAGCAACGCCGGTACTCCCGGCGCAGTTGGCTGACCAGGCGCCAAAATTTCTCGTGCTCTGCTGCAGTCAATCCAACCTTGGCGCAGTTGGTAATTTCAGTTTTTAAGTTTACAGCACTCAAAGCTGTTCGAAACTTATGCCGGCAGTCAACCCTATTCAGTCTGACTCCACGAACTTGCGGAAACCTTTTGCAACTTGGACACTTCACTCCAGTAAAAAAAAATAACAAAAATAATCAAAAAGAAAAACAATCGTGATAATAATCTTCATAAATCTTTTCACGGTGGACTTCATGAACGATGAAAAGCGTAAAAATGTGACAGTGGAAAATAAAATAAGAAAAATAAAAACTCGGTGAATTCAAACTATTTGAAAAATATACAGGTGAACCATATGTCTAATAAGCTCGTTAATAAAAACGACGTGTTTCACCAATCGTCTCCCAGCACTACCAGTTTAAAATTGAGAAGCAATAGAATACTACAGCCAAATAGAAGTAAGTCAGAATCATCATTATTAGAAACCAAATTTGGGATCACACGAGACCTCGCGAGCCAGGAATTAACATCTGCTATCAAATTAACGGATACTATCAACGAAATACACGACAAACATCTGGAAAAAGGTCAGCTTTTCGTGGAATAACAAAACAGTTCAGAGAAGAAATTTCGTAGGTTTCGTAAAATCTCATTAAATAAGGAAAAAACTCCTCAAGACCTATTGCAATCGTTCAAACTAGCTCTTAGGTCTCAAAACTTTAAATTATTTTTCAAAATATATAAAGTTCTCCAAACACCACCTCCTCTGTGGTACAACCCCATGGTAAACAATAAAACCTCAGAAAAAACCCTTCCTAAAAACCAGCAATAGGGCCGACAGCTCAAAAATCGCGAAGGCCATAGGACAAATGATCCCTTTGTTTTCGGGGACCCCAAGTTCAACACTCGTTCTTGAGCTTCACACTTTTATCGGTTATACTAAGCAATTGTGGAATTGTTTTATTCCACAGGAACACAAAGCATTCATCCAGATTTTTCCTAAAAGCTTACGAGGTGACGCATATCGGCTAATTTTCTCGAGTGCCCGTCGTACCCTCAATGAAGCAGAGGAATTATTAAAGCGGTTCTACCTACCTAGAGAAACATACAAAGAGCTGACAAATGAATTGATTATCTTTAAACATGCCCCTTCAGAAACCCTAACAGCCTTCATATCTCGAAGAGTACTTAAAAGCTCCAATTAAATACGTCAAAGAGATAATCAAAATCACTAGTCTGCAATTAGAGAAAGGTGGAGTTGCTGACCCTACTATCCGCCAGTACCTACTTAACCTTGAAAAAACAAGTTTCGAAGAATTAGTCCCGAAAGCGTTAGGCAGGGGGAGATCGGAACAAGGTGTCCTGTATTTCCAACCAAATTCCATGCAGTTGTATGACAGGTTGATGTCTGAGCAACCTTCTGCAAATTGTGCAGACTTATTTCGAAAAAGAAACGCTTCTGCTCTAGAAACTCATCGCGTACTCCGTCAACTTTATGACCAATATAATCATCCATCAGAACAATTTATTTGATTAACCATGAATCGTTTCCGCACCAAGTTTACTCTAACTGATAAAACTCATCTAGCCCGATGTCATACAGTGCGTCATGAAGAAACCATAGCAGCGGTAGAGTGTAGTATCTATGAAGACCCAAGTTGGTCCTTTCGACATCGTGTTCAACAATTAAAGCTGTGCTCATTCACATTCTGGAAGATTTTACGGAAGGATCTTGGTTTGCGGTCTTACAAAATACAATTCGTGCAGAAATTAATGCCGGAAGACCAATGTGCACGGCGTAGACTCGTTGTATGGGCCCAAGAACAAATTGCTGCAAATCGCGAATTTCATAAGAAAATTTTGTCAGGTGATCAGGCTCATTTCTGATTAAATGACTGTATCAACAAACAAAACTGCCACATTTGAAGTGATAAGCAACTAAAAGCGGTTGACCAAACACTGTTACATCTGAGTTGTCAACGTTTGATTGCTCGATGGGATGTAGCGATATCCACGTTACATGTGTGAATAATATTGCATATTCTTGGGGTTCAAACGGAGGCGGGGGACGAGTGACTATACCTCTTTGAAGTCACTCTGACTTTTAATGAAACAGTGGTTGCCCACCATCTAGCTGGGTTCACCTGGAGGAAGTCGAAGGCCTACCTCTTGTAGACTACAGCAATCTCAGCATTGACGGGATGGTGCTCTATCATTGTTCAGGTCAACAATTCTGTGCTCAGGAGGAGTCGTAAGACTAACAGACTAACAAGGCCACGTGACATGGTGGACAGTTGAGCTAGCTGACAAGTGGAAGGACTTCAGAAATGCAAGAAGGAGGTTCCGAAGGGCCCGCTTCTGGAAGCTTGATAGTGCTGAGTAGCTCAAGCGAGAATACCAGAAGCTTGCCAAAGAGTACCTTGGACTGCTCCCTCCAAGGAGAAGCATTGGCAGTGTTTTGTTGGTGGGAGTTCTGATGTCCCATGGGGGCAGGCTTATGGAGTCTGTCGGAGAAGAAGCAACAGACAAGGAGTGTTGGGGCTTCGTTTCGTGAGAATTTGACCTTGACGTGGAGTGAGTATGTAGAGTATCTGCTGCCAGTCTAAGACACTGCATCTTGAAAATGCTGCAGAGTGGGAGCATATTTCACCTCTGCAGTGCTGGGAGATAGATGTGAGTGTCAAAAGATTGCTCTGTAGGAAGTTACCAGGGTGGGATGGCATGACAGGTGAAACTATATCCAGTGTCTCTTCAACTGGTGCTTTAAATTGGCTGCTTCCTCGTGGACTTTAGGCGTGTCAAGGTTGTAGTGCTGCTGAAGTTGCTTGACAAGGGTCCTGGCTACCCAAACTCATACAGGGGCATCTTTCTTCTTCCATCACTTGTAAAAGTGGTGGAGAGGATTATGGTCCAGAAATTTGAAGAGTTGGTATCCGGGTGTCTATCGAACAGGTAGTATGGCTTCCGTATGGGGCATTGTACCAGCAATGCGATATACGTCATGTCTGTGGTACAAGCAAGTGAGCAAAAGTACTATATATTCTTGGAAACTTTATTCATTTCATGGGCACTTTTGACCGCTTGAGCTTGTTGGCAGCTCTCGTTAAACTAACCTCGGCTGGTCGCAAAGAATAAGGGCTTTAGAGGAGGCCCTTCCCAGGCAGGAGAGCATATGTCCAGGATTTGTGGGACAAAGTGGAGATTTCAGTGCAAAGAGGATATCCGCAGGGGTCCATTGGAAGTCTATTTATATGGAACTTTGTAATGGATGACTTGGTAACAGAGCTCTCTGTTGTCTGCAGTTCGTATGCATATGCTGATGATTTGCTGATACGAGTGAAAAGTCAAAATCGACTGAAACTAGAAGCTTAGGGTACGCCGTATATGTGCATAGTGCAGCAGTGGTACCACCAAGTTGAGCTGACGGTCTCTGCGCAGAAGATGTCAATAATGCTTTTGATGGGGTTCATTCAGTCTAAGTCGTCCACCATGGATGTGGGATGGTGGACGAGTTCTCAAGTATGAGATGATGGTCATATACTTGGGAATTTGTGTGGGAGAAAGATTTCCCTTCTGGCTCCATTTTAAAGGTCTTAAGGGTCGTCTTATTCACCTAGCCTCCAGGCTGCGGTGTGTCTGTAGGGGGATTTGGCACATCCGAGAAGAGCCCACAAAGGAATGAATAGTAGCCTTTTTGTCAACTGTATGACTAATGAGGCACCTACATTCCTGGAGAGCTTGATGAGTGCAACTGGCAGGTCTTGTAACACAATACCAGAGAGTTTTTCTGCTCGTTAGTTTACCTGTGTGTTGTACAGTTTTGACTGACGGCATGCAGGGCCTAATGGGAGTTCCAGAGATGGACGTGAAAATCATCCGTCGGGGATTTGCTTCCATGTTGCGGAAGGAATTGCCTGTTGATGATCATGAGTAGTTCTGAGTCGCTGACATCAGGCTTTAGAGTTGGCCTAGCATTCGTTTTACGATGGAAGATGGCGTGATCTCCATCTAGCAGACCAAGCGGAGTCAATGCCTCCGTGGACGTGCAATGTACGTGTGGTTGCCTAATGTCCTGGCAGTAATGTGGGCCCCACAAATGGGCTTCTGTCTGGGTTTGGGGTTTGGTGGGTTGTGTAGTCGTGGACTTATTGATGCAGTATGTTGTCAAATCTGCGGTGCAGAGAGTGAGTCCTGGCAACATGTACAATTTGAGTGTCCTGCATATGGCAATCACCCTGGTGTATGTGGCATGAACTCACTCAGATGCGCTACATACGTCCGGGAAGCTCTAGTGGATAGCATGTGCTTCAAAAATTTAAACAGCTATGTACGACGAGCTTTTACAAAGCGGCGGCAGCTTTGCTCAGCGGGGTGACCGGCGATTTCGCTGGGTCTGAGTTGCAATAAAATTTTCATGTTTGTCTTGTCGGTGTGCATCATGTTGGTATATGTCCTTGGTGGTGGTAATGGTGATGGGCGTTGAAAGCCACAGGGGAATTTGACTCTACCTGTCTTTGAGGAGCGTCGTCCGCATGAACTCATGACTGGGCCACTAACGCATTCTTACTGAGAATGAAAATTGGTTGTGGCGCTCTGGCTGTGGTACAAAAACCTGAGCAGAGATTTGATCTATACCACGGGCTAGAGGGAGCCCACGGCAGGTCGCTGTCATCCTTTATATGGTCAGCAGCCTATTCTGGGTGAAACGTAGTCGTTTGTGGTTTTTATTTTGTGGCTAGAAAGGAGGCCGACGCTTGAATTCAACCTTGTCTGTGGAGACCATGAATTTAGGCCTATTCATGGCAGATACTCACTTTAGACTTTTTTTACTTTATCTCCATGTGTGTTCGTCCGTGCGGCACAGCAAGTTTTGTGTAAACCACATTAGATAGGTCCAAATTGGTGTCCTCTCAAAAGTTGCAATGCAAAAAATATTTTAAGGTGTTACGAGGGTCCTCATATCTAAAGTGGGTGGCTTCTAAACATTTTTTTCACCAAAGGTAGCCAATATGGGTATTAAATAAAAGGTTTTCGTGGGAACTTTCTAAAACAGGTCCTAAACAAGACGCATTTGCAAGGAGGGGTGCAGAGTGATGGGAAATGTACGAAAAATGTGTGGCCTGCCCCTCGCGATTGGACATCTTTAGACTGAAAAATCTGGAAAAATCAGGGAAGTAGGTTTTTATGAGCACAGGGCTATTAAATACCTCAGATATTAAAATTCGATGAACTTTCTATAAACTCAAAGAATCACACTTAACTTTATGAAAAATTTGTTTCTCAATTTTTTTACGTCAAACGCTTTCTGAAAGTTTCATGAAAATCATGTCGTAAACAGCTAAATTATACCCAATTGAAATTTTTCAATTACAACAACTACTACACATGATGCTGTGTAAAATACACGTTCGCTAGGGACCCAAACACAATAGATGTGTAAGGGTTTTGGTGAAAATTTTAGAAATATTTAAAAAATGTATATGTTACCATGACTACTCGAACACTGAGGTCAATAGACAGCAAATAAAATGGTGACAATTCAAAATATATAATAACCATATATTATCATTTCGAGCTCAACTCATGGAATATATGTGAGCCAAGTTTTGATGTTTAGAAGACGTTTATTGATTTACTAATTATTTTACAAATCTCTTCTGGGAGGAGGACTCTCCTGTTACTTTGACTTGTGCTTAAACAGTGTTTGACTTTCAAAGTGGGGGCGAATAAAATATTTATTTGTGTGGTGCCAACGGGGTTTTTAATAGCAATCAGTACAAATTACATTGAAAATAGTAATTGCTTTGCATAAAAGTTGACATTATCTTACATATAATTAAAGAACTCATCTTGTAGGTATATTCATATTTTTGACACTATAGCTTCTTCAATTTTTCTCGAAAACTAAATTGATCATAATTAAACTATATTGAAAGATCATCAAAATTTTTCAAAAAGACAGTTATTGACAGAACTTCCAAGGTTTATGTATATAATCACGCTAATATTTTAATTGATGAGCATATTATTCAATATTTCAATAACTTGACAACAGAAGATCATACATGAATGTCCTGCGAAAAATCAAAGCTATATGACTGGCTCATTTAGGTAGCCTGCTGGTGAAATTTGAGCCAGAGACTGAAAACAAAGATGCGTTCCATGCCCCAGTCAAAAAAAACTTTTAGAGAAAAAGCACCTGTAGTCTTCCTTCAGCCTGTGGCTCTCGTAAAAAGGGACAATGACTGCGTGTCCTTAGTACTCAAGATAGAAAACGCTTCAAAATTAGATTTCCCTGTTCTAAGCGGGCTGAAAGTTAGGTAGACTAGGTCAGCGTATAACCATTGTTGAACTCATAAAAAGGAAGCCAAACAATTTATAAGAAAGGAATCAAGTTGAGTGAACAGGAGAGTGCCCCTACCAGTAGGTTTTTGCAACCATCCAAGGCTTCAAAACAAGATTTCTAATAGCGTGAATCGATAACTCGAATTATTCATCCAATACTTAGATAAGAAATTCTTCAAAAGATGATGCAGAGGCTCTTTCATAAGTACATTGCAGCTGTAATTTTGATCCAGTTTAAATAATTTTTTTGAATACTCGGCTGATTGAACATATTCAAATTAGACACTATTCCTTGAATTTTATGAAAAACACTCATCAGGAGAAGACTCACTGACGTAATTCATGCTGCTTATGAGCTATTTCTACACCGGTATGACCTCAAATCAGGCTGCTCTATTACTCTCTTAAATGGAAAAGTGATAAACGCGGTCTAGCATGCAGAGATACATGGCGGTTTCACCCGATTGGTCGTACTGCTGGTTACTTTGGATGCTTTCAACTGTGCTACCTTGGCGAATAATCTGAAAACTCTGGAAAACCGTTTCTACGAGTAAGTACCTGAGTATCTGATGCAGATCTTGAGCAATTATCTGAAGGACCTCAGCCTGTTCTACTACACAAAGAAAGGTAGCTGAAGGACGAAAGTTAAGTCGGAGTGGTTCAAGACTCCATTATCAGCTCTGATTTAAGATGCTAGTATGATGTGCTACTGAGGCTTGAGCGCCCGGATATTTCATGCTTAATTGACTATGCAGATAATCTTTGGGATTTATCACTGTATATACAGTTGAGCATGCGCAACATAGACTAGGTGTAGAGAACTAAAGTGGTCATCCTGATAAAAAAGAGAATCTTCAAAGCAAGTAACTATCAATATTGGAGAAATGCAGTTTCAATAGGAAACAGTAGTGAAATACCTGGGCGTATTTTTAGACTTAAAGATGAGTTTTATCTTAGTGAATCGGGGTAACAGTAGATGAAGTTGAAAGAGGGATAATGACAGTTGCGGGACTGATGTCCAAACAGAATGGAGTTCGCCACGTAAGAAGATGACTCCTGGTAATCGCCACGCTGTATGCACAACACTATGATTCAGGATGGAGTGATGGCCTCAGCAAGGAGTTGTACTGAAAGTGGTTGGTACTGGTGCAAAGGCAAGTAACGATGCGAGTTGCACGTAGATTCTGAACAGTCCCTGAGTTGGCAGTGGTGGTAATCACAAATAAAATACTCATCACCTTCCTTCCTAGAGCGCACAAGGATATCTGTCTGCGCTCAAGTAATAGCGGCAGTTAGGAAGCTGCTAGGAGGAGGAGGAGAGACGGATCTTGAAGACCAGCGGCATACCGATCTTGTAGACCAGATGCATATACAGGAAAACAAAGCTCGTAGTACACATATCTGTGATAAGACCTGTGTAATGGTATCGGTGAGAAACATTTGACCCTTACCTAAGCATCCGCAAGCATATTGAATGCCTTCCAGCGACAGGTCCTGAGGCGAATAATCGGAGAAAGTTAAATGGGGATCAATAGCAAATCCGATACAACCATGAGCTGTATAAAATTTTTGATGAGCCGGAGGTCGCAACGATTGTAAGACTGCATAAGCGGCAGTAGGCTGGACCCATGGTTTTTATGGATGAACAACGGATACATAAAGAGGTATTCGTTGGGAGAACTGAAGGGCAGAGACCAGTGGAGAAACCGAAGAAATTTTGGTCTGGCTTGGTTGACGAAGACAATTCATCTTTGCTTGGATTTTAAAGTTGGAGAATGCAGTCAATTGAACGAGACAGTTAGAGGCGCTTTTTGCAGAAGGCGAACATCCAAAAAGGGTTGTATTGCTACGAAGAAGAAGAAGAAAAGGAGAGACAACGCTCACACAGTGGTTGAAAAAGACAATGGGAGAGTGACATAAAGAGAAAACGGCATGTGCCCCTAATCCTCGACCTATCGTGCCTCAAGCAAAGGCATGGTGAGACTGATCAACGTAATCCAGCTTTTAAGGAAGCATACATATTTTTGATCTTACCTACTAAATAACGGAAACTTCTCCGCAGAAACTATTATTGGAACGATGCAGACATTATTTGATAGATGGAACTAAGTGGCATATTATGCTTGGGCAGCCCTGTCAGTAAAAGAAAGTATGCAAAAAAGTCAGGAGGCATCGAGGATGGATGTTTCTTTTCTAGGAACTAATTTTCAACCTTTTTTCCGGTAAGGATCCCTGTAACTTGCATGTGCCTCCGGTTGTAAGAAAACGAATAATGTACAAAAAAATTCCAGACTAGTTTTTCAGATTGATTGCGGAGGTGCTTAAGGGCTTTGCATACTTGAAAGTTTCACATTACTATTGTAAGCAGCCTGGATTTCCCTACTACCAAAAAAAAACCTAAAAATGAATTAATAGATCTTGCTTTTGTTGTCATGCTTAGCTTTATCTAATATCTAAGGAAGCGTAAAAAATTCATGCGTTTTGTAGCTCGATTTATGCTCAAATATGCATTTGGATGACTATTCTAGAACATCACAAAGTATTTTGGTCTTTATTTAATACAAGTTTTTTTTTCAAAGCATGCTGTTAGAAAAATATTTAGTTCTATGCACCGTTTGTGAAGCGTAAAGCCATCTTGCCAATTTTAGGTCATTGCATAAAATTTATTAATGCATAAAGAAAGCATAATTTTAATTTATACTATTTTAAAATTTCTTTCGAGTCCCCATGTGGGATAGTGTCCACTTAATGAGTTAGCGTGGGCATCATAAAACCGCTAGGGTCCATAGTACTTTGACTATTAATTTTGCCCTTCTGTCAAATTTTTGCGCTTATCCATACTGAAAGTAAAAACTGAGGTAAACCATTTAAAAACACGTGAGTTAGATGAAAATTACAGTAAAAGTCATAAATGAGCTTAGGAAAATTACATACAAACATATCGCAATAGGTGAATTGCTCTTGAAACTCAGGTAAATTGCACTTGAGACTTAGACAAATTATCTAAGCTATTAAGATAATCAGTATTACCTATAATAACTGACATGAATGCAAGCGCCTAATGTAGATGATTCAGTGATAAAATGTTCCATGGCTCAATCTGACCGCTTATGACTTGTGACCATGAGATGCAAGTTCGATTCTAGCTCATGGCAATGAATGCATAAAAATTTAAATAAATAGATATAGAATATAAATGAAAAATTACGGTACCAGGTTGAGTTGGTGGCAGAAAGAGGAAGAGATGAAAAATCAAGTTATGTTGAGCATCAGCATATTAAATTTAAGGTTCTTCTTTTTCTCAATGAGTGATTGGATATGAATTTGAGTGATTGGCCTAATTTTTGGAAAATTTCCCATAGATTCAAGCAAACTGAAAATGCATAAAAGGTTGTACAGTATCGTGCGTACATGATTTTATGCAAGTTTTCCCAATGTTATTTTCTCTGTTAAGCATGCGAAGGGTATTTCTTATTTCATTACATTTTGCCTTGAATAAAGATTCGGGTCGCAATATTTGAAAATTTTAAAATGATGTAATGTGATAGCATGTGCGTTTTTTGCTTTATTTATACGTGTCGAATAAGTTCTTAGAGTTGATTTATTCTAGTAAACCAATTTTTGTAATTTTCAATATCACGAATTTGAATTGCTTTAAAATGTTATTTCTAATTGCGAAGATTTGCAGGTAAATTAACTTCACTATTATTACGCTAAGCCCTTGAATGAAAATTTTAATAACTTTTAATTAATTTTTTTTTCTAGAAGACAGCAAATATTGTAGAATTTTTCCTATATTTTAAGATACCTCATATTATTTTAGCTCATCTTCATAATGTTTCTTTTAAAATGCCACCAAAGTTTGATTTAAAGACTCGCAGCTAAAAAAACAAATTTGATTTACTCACTGAATTTCTTTTTATTACTTTCACTCAGACTCCCTAAGCATAATACAAATAAATATGGGTTCAAACAATTAAAAATAAATTATTGTTTATAATAAATCTGATTTTTACGTCCACCTTTTGGTGTCACTTGACGACGACGCAATTTTGGGTGTTGTTGTTGTTGATATTGTTGTTGATATTGTTGTGGCTGTTGATGTCTTCTTTGATAACGCACAGTAGGACTAACATGATTCCGAACTCGTTTTGGCTTTACTTGGCTTTTGCGACTTTTTTGAGCGTTTCTGCTTACTGCCACTGGTTTTGCACTGCGAAAGAAGGGAAAACGTGCTCCTGTGGCAGTTCCAGTTCCAGTACCAGTTCCTGTTCCAGCACCACCACCTGTACCCGTTCCAGTTGCCGTTCCAGTCCCAGTTCCAGTGCCTGTTCCCGCTCCGGTGCCTGTAGCTGTACCTGTGCCAGTTCCAGTACCGGTTAGAGTGGCCGTTGTTCCAGGTGATGTACCTGTCAGTGTGCCAGTAATTGACCCGGTGAGAGTTGGCGCTACTGTTGTTGTAGAAGTTGTTTTCAAATTCAGCAAAGCTTGAAGCATTCCCGTACTAAGGATGAATCGCTGTTGATAGTCTTTGAACTCGTCAGCCGATGAAGATACATTTCTTCGTTTGGAAGCATCATTAGAATCACGTGACAGTTTTACAATACGATAGTGTCCAGCTGGAAGGGTAAAATAAGAAATTCGAGTCGGTACTACTTCTAAACTTGAGACTTAATTCTTGATTATTATTGTTAAGATTCTATTATTGCAAAAATTTTTTACATTCTATTATGTAGGCTTTTTCTGTCAAATTAAATTTAAGTGAATTTAAAATCAAATGTTTTAAAAATACATGGTAGTAGAGTCTACCGAAACCTTTCCAGCTAAAATTGAACGAAATAATCATTTTTTCATAAACCAAGGCCTTATAAACTTGTAAATATATTCACAGAACCAAAATTGCATTATTTAAGATAAAAACAAAGTTAAATTAGTCAGCAGTAAGTAGTTGTCCTTTTTGAACTAGCTTTCTCCAATTTAATTAAAATTCCACGTTGTAAGCAAGCACCAGTTTAAATAAAAATAAGTTAAAATTTCCGCCATATACTACTAAAATTTATCGAATTTCAAGACAATTAAGTCGCAGGTTTGAAGCGTCGACAGAGAAGTCTAAAGTGAAGAAGCCGGAACAATGGTTTATAGACAATACAATAATTATTCCTTTTCATGGTTTTTATGTCTGCCTTAAAGACAACTTTTTTTTGAAACAGAATCGTTTTGATGCAACTCCAATTTGAACTTATAAACAAGATAAAAGCTACAATTGAACTTCATTGAGGAGGCTTTAGCTTAAAACGTCTGACTCGAATTTCTTCAAAGAATTGATTATATATAAATATTTATATATATAACACACACACACACATATATATATATATATATATATATATATATATATATATATATATATATATATATATATATATATATATATATATATATATATATATATATATATATATATATATAACATATATGTGCCCTAGCTGGCTTGAGGGTCGAACGTCAGACTCTCATTCATGGGATGCAATGTTCAAGTCCAAGTACGGTTTTTTCTAGAAGAAGAAGCAGCAAAAATCAAATGGGACGTCATCGATTCAAATGAAACCGGACGCAAGGAGGAGAATCTCGTAATACAAGAATCAGGCAATACCCTATACCACCAAAGAACACACATAGAACCAGCGGAGGAGGAATTAGGATTCCTTATTTACACGAAGTGGGGAGACAACACAGTGAGAGCCACACATATCTCGACCGAGTGGCCAGTCCATCTCTTTGACTGTCCGAAAGATACACAATACAAATACCGCAAGTCTATGCACCAACATCTAGCCGCACGGATGAAAAAATTGAGGAATTCTATAGACAAATAAACAAGGAATTAGATAACGACAACTGCCAACTCAAATACTTTATTGGTGAATTTAATGCCATAGTAGTAAGCAGGAGGAGCACGAAGAACTAGTAGGGAAACTTGGACTGGGTCAAAAGGATGAGAGAGGAGAGAAATTGGTCCAATTCGGTCAGCAACAAAACCTGTACATTGCGAACTCGTTCATCAAAAATTGACTAGGCAAGCCCGAAAAGAGATCGAAATGGTTCTGATCCTCACTAATAAAATAAGAACCATTAAGGACATCTCAACTATTATCAGATTTAAAACAGAATGCAATCATAGGCTAATCAGAGCAAAAAAAGTTATTCTAGACCTAAAAGCCGAAAGGCATAGACTAACTAAGGAGACAATAAGACTAAGCTTCAACCAAGACAACATCGTAAATAATGCCAACATATACTACGATGTTAGAGGAAAAAATGCAAAATGAAGATGCCACATACTTTGGAAGCACCATCTTAAAATGTGCCCACAGAACAAGGTGGACCAAACATAGAAAACAGACACCACAAACTGTCAATTGAGATGCAGGTGCTGTTCAATAAATGCAAGAAAATGAAAAATCCTCGAACATCCAAAGGAATGGGTATACAAAAACCTGCAAGACAATCAGATAGAAAATATCGGAAAACACTAGAAAGTACAATAAGAGATTGATAGAAAATGCTATCAAAAAAATAAGAGCATAAAAAGTAAAAAGCAGCATTGGTAATTGGCAGATAGCAAGTGGTTGCTCTAGAAAATGCGAACGATAGTATAACAAGATGGGCATGAATTCGTAAAAATAATAACAAACTACCACAGGGATCTTTGCAAAGCCCCAAAGAGGGTTCAGGCACAAATAGAACAACACCAGCAACATCAGAAATAATACATGCAACCCCCTGAACTCATAATAGAAGAGGTAGAATGTGCACCCAAACTCATGAAAAATGGTAAGGCGGCGTGAAGTGATGGTATAGGATGGTCCAACCATAATGCATGATGTTAATTGCAAGTCACAACTCAATGTCAAGATTTTCGCCCAATTTTATTTAATATTTTTTTGTTTCAGTGTTTGACAAATTTAACAATGGAGAGGTACACAATTGAGCACCGCGTTAAGGTTGGCGAAGCCTTTTACAAAAATACGCGTTCAAACCAAAATGCATTTTGTTCACACTGTGATTTTTTGGTCAGCATAATCAACCAAACGTGTCCACGATTGAGAATTTTGATTTGGGTATGTAGGAAATGTGAAACCACCTGTGCATGCTCGTCTAGTTTGTTCTGCGGGAAACATCGCTGTTGTTCGTGATAGTGTGGCAGAAGAGCTGTCAATCTCGACTCGTCGTCATGCCCATCAATTGAACATTTCACGATCATAACTGATGCAAATTTTGAATAAAGATTTGAATTTACACGCTTACAAGGTTCAATTGATTCAAGAACTGAAGCCTACTGACCATTTCAAGCGTCGGCAATACGCCGAATGGTTGGTTGAACAGACAGAAGGGAGAGTGACTTTACAAATAAAATCATTTTCAGCCACGAGGCCCACTTTCACCTCAGTGGATTCGTTAACAAGCAGGATTGCCGCATATGGGCAAATTTTAATCCACGAGTGATTGTTGAAAAGCCAATGTATCCAAAAAGAGTAACTGTTTGGTGTGGCTTATGGGCTGGCGGCGCCATCGGGCCGTACTTCTTCGAAAATGAGGACAGCCAAGCAGTTACCATGAATGGTATTTGCTATTGCGAGATGATAACGGACTTCTTGTGGCCAAAAATTGAGCTTATGGACCTGGAAGATATGTGGTTCCAACAGGATGGTGCCACTTGCCACATAGACAACGAAACAATGGCTCTTTTGCGTGAGAAATTCAATGGCCGTGTTATTTCACGTTGTGGCGATGTTAATTGGCCGCCATGATCATGTGATTTGACACCGTTGGACTTCTTTCTCTGGGGATATTTAAAAGAAAATGTGAACTTCAATAAGCCAAGAACAATTCAAGAGCTAAAAGATGAGATAATTCAGCAGATTAACGATATTTAACCTCAAATATGTCTCAGAGCGATTGAAAATATAGACCATCGGATAGAAGCATGCCACCGTAGTCGTAGCGAGCATTTGGGCAATATTTTATTTTACGCATAATTGTTATAGATATTTCCATTATAATAAAAATCTTAACATAATTCTCTGAAAGCTTTTTGTTTTATTTACAATTAACATCGTGCGTTTTGGTTGGACCATCCTTTATTACTACTGAATTTCTGAAATACGCCGGCCGAAAAAGATTCAAAATAATAGCAGAGGTATATTCAAACTCCATCAGAACCAGGAATATATCTGATAAATGGTACAGCGCAAATATAATTCTCATAAGCAAGAAGGGTAATGCGGAATAAATTTAAAACCATAAACCAGAACGTCTATTCCTGTCTTCTATAAAATAACAGAATACAATCGGCCTTAGATGCCGGACAGACAAGACAACAGGCAGGCTTCAAAAGTGGATTTAGTCCAACTGGCCACAACCACACAATAAGGGAGACCACGAGTAGGGCAAAGAAAAATGAAATCCCAATAGCACAGTCTTACAATAGATTTTTAAAAAGCATTTGAACCAATATACACTGATACAATCACATGTGCCTTTATAAACCAGGGACCTGGAATTCCATGCGTGGAAAAACTTGCTAACGTCTACAGAGATACTAAAACAAAGATCAGAGTATTTGAGAGTACGCCAGAATTTTCAGAAAAGAGAGGGGTAAGACAGGGGATACAATATCACCAAGACTGCCACACTAGAAGACAGCTTCCGAAAACTGAACTGGGTAAACAATGGCCATAAGCTAGATGGTGAACGCCTCAAAAATTTATGATTCGCAGACGACATAATCTTTATCGCTCAAGATCAAGAAGAAATCCAGGAGTAACTTAATTTTCTCAGCCCATCCAGCAAAGAAGTGGGGCTAAGAATGAACCTAAGCAGGACAAAGAATATTGTATAATCTAAACATATCAACAAGCGAAGAGGGTATATCAATAAACAGCACCAAGTTAGAAATCATAGAGGAGTACATAAATTTAGGTCAGCTTGTATACAGTTCAAGAGCAATCCTGCCCAAAAGAAATAAACGGATCATATTGGCTTGGCACATATTCAGAAATAACTCCATAATATTCAAACCAAAAATGAAACCACATCTGAAAAAGGAAGTGTTTGACCAATGTCTCTTACAATTATGACATGTGGGTGTGAACCGTGGATGCTGAAGATGAGTGCAATAAAAAAATACAGGTTCATCAGCGAGCGATGTTGAAATGAATGCTGAGTATCACAAGAAGCAACCCCAAAACTGACTTGGATAAGGAAAAGAGCTAAAGTGGCACATGTGATCATCAGAATTAAAACTGTGGAATGGAAATAGGCAGCATACCTGGCTAGGATATAAAATAAAAGATGGTTACACAATGGTATTCTAGGATTTCAAAACGAGTACGAAGATGCCAAAACATTAGATGGGACCGCGACATCCGGAAGCAAGCCGGCATAGCTTGGTCCATGCTAAGACCATGATAGGCGTACATGAAAGGAAAGAGGAAAATGTTATACAAAGGAATCTCCCCAACACGCATATCCCTTAATGTGGGTATATGGTTGTAGAAAAGGCGGAAATGATGATCATCATATATATGCCAGTGCGGTCAGATAAGTACTTAGCTCCACCGCACGATGGCACCACTAGTGCAAAAAAAATTCACTGTCATGTAGTACATTCTTGTAGACCATTGCTATGAAAATTTCAGCCGAATCGAATTCGTAGTTTTGTTTTGACCACGTGTGGAAGCAGTCGTATCCACGGAGTTCAGAAAAATGAAGAAAGAGGAATATCGACCGATGATCTGATTCCCGTTTTTGGAAGGAAAATCGCGCAGCAAAATCAAAGAGCGCTTGAATGCTATGCGTGCTGCCCGTAAAAAATGGTTTAACGAGTTTCATGGCAGTCGCACCTCAGCTTTTGATGAGCTGCACCCATGTGCCCCAAAAGTGGCTACCATGAAGGATAACGTGACAAAAATCCACGAGTTTATATTGGAAGGTACGCGAGATGGCTTAGGGAGTTGGCAATCAAAAGACTACATAGATCATACCCTGCATGAAATTTTCCGTCCGAAGAAGTTTCTACATCATTTCTTGACTGTCAACGTAACATAGCCCCACTGATATACACCATAGGCCAAAAAGCAGTTGAACTAGTGGACTTCACCCTGCAAACGTACTCCAAAGAATATGAAGATGGTCCCATTGGTCGAAAAGGTGATCGTCGCCGTTTTCTGAGAAAAAACCGTCACAAGACTCTACTATGCCGAATTATTGGGCCAATTTGATGCCAAATTGCAGAAAAAAGGCCCCATTTGACAGAGGAAAAAGTGCTCCTCCACAATGACAATGCACGGGCTCACACTTCCGCCATCACGACGGTCAAATTGCGATACAAACTGCAACTTCATCCACCGTGTTCTGAACATTTGGCTCCGTGCGATTGTTTTTTTGTGTCCAAACATGGAAAAGTCAGTTGCCAGGAGGAAATTTGGGTCGTATGAGAAAATTATCATCGCCATGGAGGCCTTCTTTAGACATTTTAAGAAAACTTATTTTTCAGATGGGTTGGAGCATCGCTGGGTCGAGTGTATCGTGCTAAGGGAAGATTATGTTGAGAAATAAATTGCCACTTTTCTAAATTCGCGTTTTTCTTTTGTGGGCTAAGTACCTATCGAATCGCACTTCTATATACATATATATATATATATATATATATATATATATATATATATATATATATATATATATATATATATATATATATATATATATA
Organism: Odontomyia ornata; assembly: GCA_963969285.1. NCBI lineage: Eukaryota > Metazoa > Arthropoda > Insecta > Diptera > Stratiomyidae > Odontomyia > Odontomyia ornata. The sequence goes on along the minus strand of OZ017739.1, from coordinate 402,242,086 downwards.
TCTATATATATAAATATATATATATATATATATATATATATCTATATATATATATATACATATATATATATATATATATATATATATATATATATATATATATATACATATATATATATATATATATATATATATATATATATATATATATATATACGCAGGGTTTTCCAATAAGAAGTGTTATTTTGATATTAAAAGAAAAATGCAATTTTTTAATACAAATGATCGGATGTTTGTTACGTTATTAGAAAAGAAGGCGTGTTATTAGTAGTGACTAATGACATTAAGCAAATAACCACTATGACCACGGTTATAAAACCATATCCTTCTCATGAAATTTTCCATAACCAAATCGTAAAGTGGCTGCCCTATGTCCTCGATAGCCTCAGGAATTCCATCTTTGAGATCTTGAATCGACGCTAGGCTATTAACGTAGACCTTCTCTTTCACGTGACCTCAATGGAAGAAGCTGAAAGGTGTAAAATCAAAAGATTTCGGTAGCCAATTGTGATCACCTCTACGAGAGATAACACGGTCCGGAAACTTTTCCCCTAAAAGATTTCGTTGCTTGTGTGGAACGTAGCACCGTTTTTTGAAAGCAAACGTTGTCCAGATCAATGCCATTCAATTTTGGCCATAAAAAATCATTAGTCATCTCTCGATAGCGCAATCCATTCACCGTTACTGTTGCTCCAGCCTCATTTTCGAAAAAGTAAGGTTCAATGACTCCGCCGGACCATAAACCGCACCAAACAGTCACACGTTGAGGATAGAGAGGCTTTTCAACAATAAATCTTGAGTTTTGCGAGCACCAGATGCGACAATTTTGCTTGTTGACGAAACCACCGAGGTGGAAATGGGCCTCATCACTCAAGATGATTTTCCGATGGAATTCCGGATCATTTTCATGCATTTCAAGGACCCAATCAGCAAAGACACGAAGTTGTTGATGATTGACTGGCTTAAGTTCTTGTGTGAACTGAACTTTATAAGCCTTAAGACCCAAATCTTTATGGACAAACTTTTTCTTCAACACTTTCGGCTACAGAAGCAATATTCTCGGCTGTTCTTGAGTGACGTGCACGGGTTTTTTTCTTTAGATCATTGAGTTGTCCCAACAGCTCGAATTTTTCCAATTGCGGTCCGACAAGGTGCTTCACGACGACCCAAAAATGTTCGAGTTTTACGAACGGTCTCTGCCCAATTTTCACCATTTTTATAGTGAATTTTAAAAATTTCAATGCGTCGTTGAAGCATGTATCGTTCCATTTAATTAATGGTGTAATTTTTACTTGTCAAATATTAAGAAATGACAGCTCCAAAGATGACATCTACCGAAACAGTGGACTTTTGAAAATAATACCTCTCATTGGAAAACCCTGTATATTAAGGCGATTTTCGTATTAAACATATGTTACGGTTAGAAAACTTTGGATTTGATTCTCGTGCCAATCATGGTCACACCACATTAATAGCACTGGCATCGACAAAGACGTAGACAAGCGCATCTTCACATGTTCCACATGTTATCACTCGTCAAATAAATAGAAACGGTCGACATGAATGTTAATTCGCATCGCTACGCTCGAACACGAATCCCACGAAACCTTATAGATAATAATTTGTATTCACCTGTTCATCGAACAACTTTGACAGGAATTAAAATTACGAAAGATGTGCGATGAGATAATTGACAAAGAGCCAGCTATGTTCACCGAGGCATACGATATCGCTAGGGTCCTTGTAGCTACACGAAAAGTAACTAATGAACTACAAGTTATGGCTTCGACTCAGTCCGAAAAAAACTCATAAGATAGGTTATACACTGCCAAAAGTCCAAAAGGACAGGCGCATAAACTTCCGACTCAGAATCATAGTGGAAATAGCCGTCAACTAAGCCACACAGCACATTCAAGAAACACCAAAAATTCTAGTAAATGTACTGGGTGTGGTAGTTCTCACACACGTCGGCTCTGTAAATTAAAAGCCGCAACCTGCCATGTATATGGAAAAAGAGAGCAAATATCACGCGTTTGTATATCGTCCAGAAAGAACACGAACCAATCAGTGCAGGCCTGGAAAGACAAAGGACTCGGTGAAAACAAAGACATGGTTGATTGTATTGACGACACGATCAGACTCAATCGAGTAAACTCGATCCAGAATAACCACAAGCAAGTCCTCTAGGCTCAAATGGATGGACTACAAATTCATGTGGAATTGGACACTAGCGCACCATGTGCCATTGATGTCATCATTATGCTTCGAACAATAAAACGAAACGTTGCCTTTTTGAAAACAGGTAGCTAGTTTTCCAGTTACACAGGGCATCGGATTAATTGTCTTGAAAAGATTCCTGCAAATGTCACTGTCAATTAAGAAACTGCTTGACTCAATTTATATATGGTTAAAGGTAATTTCGATTCGTTCTTTGGAAGGGAATTGATTTTACAATTTGTCAAACAGATCAATTTTGCTCAGAATTTCTGGAAGTCAGAAAAAATTAACGCGCCTTTTACAGTCTCCTCACATCGGAGCAAACGAGAGAATCAGACAAAATCGTATCACAACAGTAAGATATTTTCAGCAAAGAAGCTGGAAATCTTGAAGGGCCGCCAGCTGTAGGCAAACAAAGACCGATAGCTTTTGGAAGCCGCACAATGAGTCAGATATAGCAACGAGACCCCTGCGTTGACAAAGAGGCATTGGCAATAGTATGGGTACCTCAAAAGTTTTTCTGTTATCTATACGCCTGGCATTTTATTTTGATAACGGATCACAAATCATTGACACCGATCCTTCATCCAACGTAGTCTCTCCCACGTCTGTGCATTAGCCGTATGGGAAACTGCGGTGATTACTTGGCTTATTTCGATTATGAGGTAGTATTGAAAATTTTAAAACAAAACGCTAATGGCGACTATTGCTCTTGTGTACCCTTAGCCAATACTGAAGAGTCAGTCAACATGCTGTATGTTAAAAAACAATATGAAGCTACAGACTAGTACGATGAATTTGATAATTTTGTTGTCTGCCAAATCAAAGAATTGCCTATTCGTGCTGACCACATCGTAAAAGAAACAAAGAGACCCTGAGTCGGGCAGAATCGTACAATTGCTCGAGTTAGGATGCAACTTGGCTGACTACAAATACAAAATACCAGAGTCTGATTATAGTATGGCTGCAGGCTGCCTGCTCTTTGAACACAAAGTGGTCGTATCAACGACTCTACAGGATGATATACTCAGAGAACTACATTCAGCACACCAAGGTGTTGTGAAACTGGAAGCCATAACACGATCTTTTATCTATTAGCCTAGCATCGACGGGGACATTGAACGAGTTGCAAAATCCTGTGTAAAAGCCTCACGAGCACCGCTTAAATTTCAGACTCACCATTGGGAGTACCCCAAAGCACCTTGGGAGAGAGTACACGCAGACTACGTTGGCCCTTTTGCTGAATCAATGTTATTTATCATAGTCGATGCGTATGGCAAATGGTTTGAAGGTTATGAACTCGACTGCGTCAACTGCTATAATAGCAACTTTGGACAAGCTATTTGCAGCATATGGTGTTCCGGTCACGATTGATTGCGATAATGGGCCGCAATTTACTTCCGATGAATTCAAAATGTTCTTAGCCGATTTGGGAGGCAAATACCACAAATTATCGGCGCCCTACCACCCTTCTACAAACGACCAAGCGGAACGGTACGTTGAAACAATAAAAGCTGCACTAAAATCAATATCAACAACACCAAGTACCGTAAGACAGAACCTAAACAAATACCTGCAGTTTTATCGAAAAGCTCCACAAATGACGACGAACGTGACGCCCGTATCACTATTTCTTGGTCGAAACATAGGAACACGTCTTGATCTTGTACGACCCGATAGTCTCCACACCAAAATCAAAGAGAAGGAGCAAACTCAATTCAATCCATCGTTTCGAGAACGACAAGTAGCCGAACAAGTATACTTTATGTTAGGTAATGCGGGAATAGCCAAGTGGTCAAAAGGTCATAAAATATTTGGGCAACATTCATTATAAAATAGATTACGAAGGTAAGATTTTCAAACATCACATCGACCACATAACACGCCGTTTGTCAAGCATCAAACAATAATCCGAAACAATTGATTGATCGAATCGAAGAGTCCATTTTCATGAAAATGCACCACAGAGTCTTGAACAATCAGTCCCAATGATTCAAGAGGCACCTGCTGTCGTCAGCCCAACATCACCGCCAGAAATCAAGAACAACGGGATACCAGTTCGCAGATCTACAAGGATTTTATGCCAACCTGATCGTCTTCAGACTAGACACAAATATTTTTTTGTACTTCAACGCTTTTGTGTCGTGGGAGGAAACGTTACGTATAGAAAACTTTGGATTTGATTCTCGCGCTAATTGTGGTCACACCACATCACTGGTTGATGGCGGTGACACTGACAAAAATGCAGACATGCTCTTCTCCACATGTTCCACATGTCATCACTCTTAAACTAGACACGGTCGACATGAGTCTTAGTATGCATCGCTACGCTCTAACAAGAACCCCACAAAATCTTATAGATAATAATTTATATCAATAAAGACTCTCTTTTAAATTAACATTATCTGTCGTCATTCGCATCTTGACAAACACAACAACATCTAGTTAAAATGTTTTTTCTTGAAAAGCCGTCGGGCGTTGCTTGCTACAAGGCAAGACTAGATGGCTTTTCAAGTAAAAAATCCCGAAAGTTTTGGCCTATGAATATTAAATAAACAATAAAATAAAACCATCAAAATATTAAAATGGTATTCATGTGAGTTTCACCACTTGGGCTTTGATGGGCTCATATGTTAAAAACATAAGAGGATTTTCATCTGCTTTAAATTTACGAGAATCTGGTTATCTCAATTTCATTTAATTAGACTAAAATATGTATTACAGTCAACGGTTATTTGTTATTGTTTCTATTTTTGGATAATACAGGGTCATCCATTAGGCTCATAACAATTTCGTATCTTTATATGAACGCGCTCTTAATTTTTTTTAATAAGCTGTCAATGCCGAAAACTTAGTTAAAGTCAACATTTTTATCATGTAAAAGTTCACGAACCAGCAACGTTTGAAAATTATTAAAAATTACTATCAAAATTCTTAGTCGGTTTTATCGAAGAATTATCTTCAGCGATGAAGCTCATTTCGGACTCAATGGCTTCCCTAATAACCAAAAATATGCATTATTGGTCAGCAACAAACCCACATGTGCTTTTTGAGACACCATTGCATCCGCAAAATTTTATGCTTGGTGCAGTTTTCATAGGTGTGAGGTGTGATTGGCCCGTTTTTTTTTTAATGGATGAAAGCGACCGTCATGTTACCGTCAATGGAGAGGGCTATCGTGTTATGTTGGAAGATTATTTGTGGCCAGAATTGGATGAACTTTACATCAACGATATGTGGTTTCACCAAGACGGTGCCACTAGCCACACTACATGCCTTGCAATGGATTTGTTGAAATTTATTTATTGATTGTTATGTTCTTAATGGAAAACCCTTTATTTCATAAGTAGTTCCCGTACAGCGCTGAATGCATTCGTTATTTTTAGAATAGAACCGATTTTACCATCATCTCAATTCAATTATTATGTGTAATTGAACACTTGTTTGATACTAAATTCATGTCTTTGCAGTCCATAAGGGTATAAAAAACTCTATCAAATTTTAATCAAAAAACGACCACAAAGTATTCATCCATCAGATTAAATTGTTAAAGAAACGTTTCTGAACTGAGATCCCAGTTCTACAAGTATTTTAAGGCTGTTTTTAAAATATAAAATTCTCTTGCAATCAACTTTGTATGTTCAATTATTTATCCATTCTTAGGTTACATACGTCAAAAAATATGGTTATCAGATTTTGAGCTGACATAATTAAAACTTAGTTTTATAATTCTTCGCATTGGTGTTGTAAAAGCACTTTGTGAACTCCAAAATAAATATTTATAAGAGAGAATTTCTTATATGTTTTAACATTTAACACTTGAGAAAGGAAAATAATTATGATGCTTCGAAGATCCACTCTTTTATCAATGTAACAGTTCTTTTCTTAATTCATCTAATGTAATTTGAGGTGGATAGCCTATCGGGGTTCCTAATAGTCAAGATCTTTGGAACGTGTCTTACAACGGCCTATTGCGACTGGAGATGCCAGATGAGTCGCACTTGATTGGCTATACGGGTGATGATGTGCCTCTAGTCATTGGACGCATAATTGAGCAAGCACAACTTAGGCCAGGTATGCTAATGCGTCGAGTGAAAGACTGGATGACTGCTCGCCGTTTCAGTCTCGCATGGGTGAAAACCGAAGTGATAATTTTTATAGAGAAGAGAATCCCTAGAGTAAGAATAATCCGTATTGGAGACATACTAATCGAATCGAGGCCAGCGATAAAGTGCCTGGGGCTACTGATAGGCTCAAAATGAGTTTCTGAGCAAATCATGGTAATGGCTGAGAAAGCTGCTTTGGTCATGTTGGCTCTGAGTTAACTTATGGCTAACGTAGGCAGACCCAACCCATCAAGCCTCTTGATGAGTGCTACAGGGTCAGTGCGACTGTACAATGTAGAGCAGGGGAGAAGTGAAGCACTGAAGATCGCATCTTCATATCCGACAGCTTCTGATTCGGTCATGAGAGTTATTGCAGGCGTGAAACCTGTCATCCTCCTTGCTAGAGTGCGCCACGCTACTTTCTTTGCGACAAGGCAAGGACATGAGGAAGACTATTGCCCACGAGTAGAGACAGTGCTCACGCAACGATTAGCAATAGTCTTAGGTGCATGAAGACAGATGGACTGCATGGCTCATCTCGGATCCACGGCTAAATTGAAGGCATAGTGAGACTGAGTTCTATCCAACCCAGCTTTTGAGCGGGCATGGATGTTTTCAGTCTTTTCTGCACATGTTTGGTAAGTTTTGGACCCTCGACGATACCTACCAGGCTTGACGGGACCTTTATAGAGAGACGGGAGAGCTCACCCTGGATAATATAGTCGCGGTGATGCTTAGATCGACTGAAAAATGGAATTATGTGAAACATTATATTTGGGCAGGCCTAAAAGGTAAAAGGAACACAACAGCCTCCTATCTTGCTGGAGGAGGGATTTCTCAGCGTGAAGGTGTCTCACAGCATAATGAAAAGAGAACTAGCCTTGAGTACTATGTAGTCTAGTTACTTGCGAGCATGGGAGTGCTCACTCAGTGCGTTAAAAGCATTCAAATCGCAACCATAAGAAATCTTTGTGGTGTAGCAAGGCTACTCCTTCTGGCAAAATTTTGTGCGTTTAATTATAACCATCTATGAGGTTGAATCCGAATTACGATTAAAAATTTAAAAACTCAGGCCATACTCACAAATCCTTTTGAATAAATACACCATCGTACACAATGCAAATGCCGAGCAAGCTAAAGGATATTCCGGAAATGAGGGAGCCTTAAGAAGTTGAATTGTTACCTTGGTAGCCATTTATAATAGGGTCATGCCACGTGAAAATGATAAAAAAATTAGGGAAATTCCAGAATTCTATTTTCACTATTATAACTTTTTAAGTGATTTTCTATCATTAACTTATATTTTCTCATCGAAAATAATATTTCAAAGACAATGAACTAAAATTCACAAAAATGTATTTTTTTACTGGGGTAATTGTATTTGCAATTAAGTTGAATCCTACAAAAAATATTTGAATAATTGTTCACTTATTTACAAGTTGCACAACCACAGGATTTTAAAAGGATTTATTTATTTTTTTGTCAAATGATTTTACTAGTTCTTTGACATACCTCCTAATGCGGTCGACAGGCATAACACCAAAGATACCACAAGCAGTAAACTACGCATTTTTAAACACACTAAACACCAACCACTGAAAAATTACTAGCTCTGGTCGTAATGGTCTTCTCAGCAGAAACAAAAGGCTCGACGGATATAGCTAAACTGAAAAACTGCAACACTTCACCGCTCCTTATATTATCACCACTTTTCGAGGTCAATGTATGAAACAATTAATAGTTCGGCATCTAATACTTTCTTTAAATTTTTTCTAAAGTCTACAAAAAACAACCAGATATGATGGTAAAATCACGTTAAACCATGAGTATAAGTTATTTTCTGTTTCTTCGTGCTTCATTAGCTGTTAGCAGGACCAACGGTATATTTTCGCGATTCAAAAATTGCTAGACCTACAACATGTGTGTTAAATCACCAAATCTCCCCGCCTGTGTAGTTGTTATCATAGAACTTCTTCAGTTAATCATGAAAGTTAAAAAAAAATTCAATTTTCTTTGCGAAATGTTTAGTAATTTCTTGAAGATGATTTATCTTCTCGTACGCTTCCAACTCCAATTATTTATTCTAGATTTAAGGCAACTTCTTCATCGGTGAGCAGTTTTTGTTACTTGAAATTATAATGATTGTGCAGAAATTTTCAAAACGATGTAAGACCGTTGGTTCTGCTGGATAGTAGGGTAAAGTGGTAGTTTTTTAGAAATATTCTATGCGAAGCTTAAGTTCCCATGCTAAATTCTACTGAAAAATCAATGGTTTGTTATCCTCTTAAAAATTCAATTTTATATGAAACATTCCAATGGTCAAATAACATGTACATTCGTCTGGCGATTTTAAATTGAAAATTTGTCGTTTCAACACGATTTTCCCTACCAACTTACTACGATTACACGTTTAGGCTTGAAAAATGATGCGAGATATCCTAACTGTAGAACAGAACATATCTAGTGAATTTACCGAACATGTTCAAATCTTAAGGGTCATTAACTGCCAAAATTTCATTTAATTCACGAGGTCGATTTTTTTCTTGTTTGGCTAAATTTAAGGTTTTGTGAAATTTTTTGCGATGAATCCAGCGTTACGTTATTGCCTTCCATGTTTACACCACTAAGACAAGTGGAGGACCTGATGGTTCTTCGATTCGCTGAGGGCGAAGAATTCTTCCATTCCATTCATGTACTTGGTAGACAACATTCTCCGCAAGATTTGAAGAAAACACGATACTTGACTATTACTTGACTTACTTATGCAAAATCATTTTCCAAAGGTTCAATTCATACTTGTTCACACTTTCTCGGTACATTTGTTTGCAAACAAGTTATGAATGAATTTCCTGAAATTACTATGTTAACATATTACTGAAAGCTGAAAAATTATAAAGGCTATAACTACCATTTTAATGATTCAGTGACCTATTTAATGGGACAGGAACTCCATTCCCTATTATCATGAGAGTTCTAGAATATTCCATGAATTGCAATGAGATATAAGCTACCACTACCTCCAGTAATTACAATTCTGCGATATAGTTTTATCACTCGTAACAAGTATTCTACTCCTACCATTGTCAAGAATGGCTGGAATGGTAGATGGCCAATTGAAACATGATATATTTTAATATGTACTTATGTTTATTAACAACTTATGCAAGGCAAGAGATAACACGATAACTCGCGACGAATGCTCGTTACTTAGTCCCTGAAACTTTGAGTTGTTCGACACTCTTCGGCGTAGTCAGGGTTGCTAGATCGGCTGAAGTTGACAGCTCGGCTACTTCTGACCTATAAGCATCCCGATGATCGATATCGTCCTCAACATTACTACAGTCAATTTCCGGGCTGAGATGAGACTACGGCTTGAGTCGATTGGGCGTATATACTCCGCTGTATTTTCGTCCTCGAGCAGATCTTCCACTACGTACATATCGAGGCAAAGAACCTTCGTGATTTGAAACGGTCCTTTATACTTCGGGTCGAGTTTCAGCAAATTGCCACAAGCGGTAGGAACGTTGACGACTCAGACGAGGTCTCCTTCTTGATGCTTGTGCAGTTGCTTGTGTTTTTCGTCGACACGTTGTTTCCAATGCTGTTTCGCGTGAAGGAAACGGCCGGCTGCGATTAGTCGAATTTCAGATGTTGAAGTAGTCCCATCGTCGACGTTCAGAGCTAACATCACTCGATAGGCTGTTACATCACCTACTTGACAGTCGAAGAACAACGTAAAGGATTACAGTGATGGTCTGCTGCCTCGGCGAGAGAGGATGGTATCCGTCGAGAGAGGCTCGAGAGGATGATATCCGCAGGCATTGTGATGTCATGGGGCGGGCTCTTTTCCCCAGCACAAGGAGCCGCTACAAAAAAATCTAGCATTCACGAATTCGCAGATACAAATAAGAATCGACCACTGTTGGGGCCGAGGTAGCGTACTTAGGGTTGAAATTGCTAAAGCAAATAATAAACTGCACCTGGCGAAAATAAACGGAAGGATTTCGTCTTTACCGACGATACTTATGGCCCCCAAATAAGAGCGGAGTATCCAGGTGGAAGCGGTACCCCTTCGCAGCCCCCCTACGTATCAAGATCCAACGTAGTCATGACCAGATGATTTCCATTTTTATGAAAAACTCATGCAAAAATAGTTTGCATGAACTTTTTCCTGAAATGAAAATCATCAACGTGGCAAATTTATGTTATAGCATTATGTGATGGAATCACATAATACTATACCATAAATGAGCACGCGAGTGGAAGTCCACTCTACTCTGCGAGAGCACCTAAAACGTCTTGAAAAGGGGTGAGCTTAAGCGATGACTAGCTCATTACAGTGGAGATGTCAGCCAACGTGGTGGGTCCCATATCCGGTCAGGTTCACAAAACTAAATGAAAAGACTGAGTTTTAATTTTAATAACGCTATGCTCATGTCAGAAGAGTGTTGCGAACGAAAATGCAGCATTCTCGTGTAAACTTACGCTTCATTACTGAAGTAGTTACGTTAGCATCTAGTAAATAATGCAAAAACCAGCAGCAGAAATAACGGTCAACAATTAGTAGCGAGAAGTACAGTAGACAACAGCAATGGCCATAACAGCGTGAAATATAAGTGTAAATCATTTACGAAAAAGGGAATGTAGCGAGAATCAACCAACAACAAAATTTGCGAAAAACCAAAAGCATTGGGGAAACATTAGGTGATCCGGATCATCGGAGTTGAGCAACGATTTATTGTACTCTCCAAGTACAATAAATCCTATTTTCAACTGTCGGAAGAAATATTGCGAGCGAGCAAATGCAACATACTCGTCTATACTTACGCTTAATTATTGAAGTAGTAGCGAGTGAGCAAAACTACCTGTTGCTCGCCAGTCAGCTCCTGCATCGCTGATTGCGATTGCCGGTCATTCAACATCTGAAAAGGAAAGAAAAAAAAACACAAAGAATCGATGTTTAGGTCAACTAAATGAAGTTACTTATCTGATATCAGCTAGACGCACGAATCCCGGTCACTTTCCATGGACACTATTTGGATTTAGTTTTGTATTTGATCGAAATTCACTCCCGCACTTTTATATCAAACAATAACAAAACTGTGACACTTAAAGTGAAATGTCAAAGTAAATGTCATTAAGAGATTACAGTTTAAAATAGTAGATTTAAAGTAGTAGAATATCGTAACATTCATTACAATTCAGAATAGTAGATTTAAAGTAGTAGAATATCGTAACATTCACAATAACAATTATAGTAAATAGTTAGATAGAGACAACTCAATTTGTTAAAGGAAAAGTACCGAAATCCTTTGTTCAAATTGATTTCTTTGTTTGAAAATTTCGGTACTTCCTGCAATTAAAAGACTAAGTTCAGTAGTGTTGTTGAAGTTGGATACGACAGAACTATCGCTAGCGAATTTAAATTACTACGAATTTTTTGCGTTTTTTTATAAAAGTGAATTATTACCGGACTGTGATTGTTAGCGTTCTTTTTCTTGAAATAAAGTTTTTATGTTAAAGTGTAGAAAGTGTTTCCTTGATTTTGATTTCATTAGTATATTAAAAATAGAGTTTTTCGTAGATCCATAGAATTAGACTGAAAACTTCTCAAATACGGGAATTTACACAGTGAAAAGTGTCTTTTAATCAAATATCGGTCGCGCGGTTAATTTAAGAAACATTGCAAGGACAAAGTGACAACGACAGAAAGGTCCGGTAAGTCTCCATTTTCCCTCATTCAATTACCTCTCCTACAAAGAAAATTTGGAAATAGATTTTGTGTCTTTGAATACAAAATTTGAAAATATTTTTCGAGAAGAAGTATTTATGCACAAACGCTTACACATTAGCAATCGACAAAGACAATTTGGAAATAGATTTTGTGTCTTTGAATACAAATTCGAAAATATATTTCGAGAAGAAGTATTTTGTGCACAAACGCTTACACATTAGCAATCGACAAAGACAATTTGGAAATATATTTTGTGTCTTTGAATACAAATCCGAAAATATATTCGAGAAGAAGTATTTGTGCACCACCAATTACTTCTCATACGCTGCACAAATCGTTTAGACATTAGTGATCGATAAAAGCATTTGGGATTAGATTTTTGTGTCTTGGAATACACATTCGAAAATATATTTCTAGAGGAAGTAGTTTGTGCACCACCAATTACTTTTTATACGCTGCATAAATAGTTTATTCATTAGTAATCGATAAATTCATCTGAAATAGAATAACAAAGTATATATTTCGAGGAGAAGTATTGTGCACCATCAATCACTTTTTATCCGATACGCAAGTTAACTATAATATTATTCTGCACCACTATTGGGGTACAGTTGTAAATTTTTTTGTTTGATATTTGGAAATATAAGTGTGTCGCCAAATTGTGATCCAATATTACATGCAAAGTGCGTCCCATTTCACAAAAGGTTAATATAAAAAGATGGATCGCTTAATGGCCCAACAAAAATTGTTGAGCGATCAGCTAAATAAAATGTATACGAATTTCCGTAAGGACTCGAAATCCCGCAAAACAGTAGCATACGCTAATAAGTTGTTACAGCGTGTGCAAGAGGTTCGTCAGTCATTCATGCAAACTCACGAGAAAATCCTTACGTTGATGAATGGGCAGGACGAGTTATCATCGGATTATTTTTCACGAAATTCGTATTTAGCGTTCGAGGAACTCAATTTAAATTTCGAAACGGAGTTAGAAGAATTGCAAATGGAACAGGGAATACAGGGTACACAAGGAGGCAAAGAGGTACCAAATCAATCCCTTGTAGCAGCGAACGATACAGATGTTCGACTTCCACGGATCAACCTTCCGAAGTTCAGTGGAAATTACAATGAGTGGACGTCGTTCAAGGATTTGTTCACATCTCTTATTCACCAGAAAGGGAGTTTGTCTATGGTGGAAAAGTTACACTATTTGAAGTGCAGTCTGTCAGGTGAGGCTGAACAATTGCTTAAACATTATTCCATCACTGAAGCAAATTATGAGTCAGCGTGGAAATTGCTTGTGGAACGTTACGACGATAAACATGTGTTGTTAAGCGCACAATTAAAAAAATTGTTAGCGATTGGTAACGCCAATGAATCCGCATCGTCAATAAAACTGTTATTGGATAAAACTCTCGATTGCACTCAAGCAATAGAAAACCTGGAGGTTGAAGACAAATGGGAGGCAATGTTGGTACACCTAACAATGCAGCGACTGCCATCTGACACACGCCAAATTTGGGAGCATCAACAAGCATCAGAGTCTGGAACAGCGTCTTTCCAGAAGCTAAAAGATTTTTTTGCAATCTCGCTTTAGAGCTCTAGAAGCTGCTGGGGTGGACAAGCAAAGAACCAGCAGAGCTTCACATAGTGTGTTGATGACGAAGGGAGAAAAGAGAATTACGTGCGTTTTGTGCAAGGGTCCTCATCATTTGAGACGATGTACTGGGTTCCCACAATCTGAACACTCAGAAAGATTTTATATTGTGAAGAAAAATGGTTTATGTCTCAATTGTCTGAGCAAAGGACATCTGGTTGGAACGTGTCCTACTACGTCGAGATGCTTCCAGTGCAAAAAGGCACATCACACACTACTTCACAAACCCACCGAATTAAATAATGGAACGGCTAATCAATCAATACCTTTGTCTGAACATAAGGTGCACTCAACGAACTCGGCGTCACATAATAACCAGTATGCATCAACACGATTCAATCAGCATTCTACGGCAGCATTCTCACACTCTGGACAAATGTCCGCATATTTCGATCATGGATCATTGAGCAAATCGCCAACAGCTGTTAAAGCCAGCTCTGCTACCAGTAATACTAAACAATCGGTATTGCTAGCGACAGCTTTAGCAAAGGTTGAAGCGTTGAGCGGTCGTGTGACTCTACGTGCTTTGCTGGATCAAGGGTCACAAACATCAATCATCACTGAAAGTGCAGCTCAAAGAGTGGGACTTAAAAGAAAGTCCACAAATATTACTATAGCCGGAATTGGAAAAACGAAGGGTATCTCAACTAATGGAAACTTGAAAATTAGACTATATACTAGAACAAATGAATGTTTGACAATCGATGCACTCATACTGAACAAGTTAACTAACTTTGTTCCATCACAGACAATTTCTACACCACTGCGGGAGTACATTGGAAATCTGGATTTGGCTTATCCCCACTTTGATCAGCCAAACAAAATTGACCTTCTATTGGGAGCAGATGTTTATGCTCAAATTATACTCGGAGGAGTTCGAAAATTGAAACTAGGTCCAGTTTTGCAGTGCACCAAACTAGGCTGGATAATATCAGGGAAAGTTGGTAGTGATGATGCGCAAGCAATGCATACTTTCAAAATAGAAACAAATGGAAATGTGGAAATCAGCGAACAGCTAAAACGATTCTGGGAGACAGAAGAAGTTGGAATTGGAAACGATATGACGCAAGAAGAAGAAGCCTGCGAGGAGCATTACAAAGTAAATGTGCAAAGAGAATCGAACGGGCGGTATCAAGTCCGATTACCTTTCAAAGGTCCAGATAGTCAGCATTCATTAGGTTGTTCCAGGGCGAATGCAGTGGCAAGCTTATTGCATCTAGAAAAACGCTTTGCGGGAAATAAACAACTCCAGGAAGAATATTCGGCAGTAATGCGAGAATATATAGATTTGGGCCATATGAAGGAAGTTCCTTATTCTGAAGAAGTAACGTATGACCAAGGAAGAAGGATCAGTAGAGCCAATTTTTTGCCACATCACGCTGTCTTCAAAGAGAGTACGTCAACAAAGTTGCGAGTGGTATTTGACGCCTCACGAAAGACAAGCTCTGGTTTGTCCCTCAACGACACATTATTAACTGGACCGATCATCCTGAATAGTATGATATCGATTATCATCAATTGGAGATTAAAGCGGTTTGCAATGATGGCTGATATCACTAAAATGTACCGGCAGGTGCATATGCATCCTCAAGATGCAAATTACCAGAAAATCGTTTGGAGGCCACACCTAGATGAACCAATTAAAGACTATTTTCTTAGTACTGTCACGTTCGGAACAACTTCTGCCCCGTTTCTTGCAATCCGCACATTGCATCAGTTGGCAATGGATGGAATTGAAAAGTATCCTGTAGCAAGTAAGTCGATATTAAAGGAGTTCTATGTCGATGACTTGTTGTCAGGTGGATACAACCTACAAGAAAGCATGGATAAAAGAGATGAATTGATCAAACTTTTGAAATCTGGTGGCTTTCAACTAAGAAAATGGATTGCAAACGACAAGTGAATACTACAAGGTCTCCCTGCTGGAGACATTGAAATGAAAGATTCAATAGATTTCGGATTGAACAACGGATATAAATCACTAGGAGTTATGTGGTTCCCTCTGAAGGATTATTTTACATATCGATTAAAAAAAAAGGAACAATCAACAATCAATACGAAACGCTCAATCCTCTCTGAAGTAGCGCGTCTGTATGACCCATTGGGATGGATAGCACCTGTGATGGTAACAGCAAAAATCCTACTGCAAAGCCTATGGTTGTCTGGACAAGATTGGGATCAACCAATACCAAGTGCAATAAATACAGAATGGGTCAATCTGTTGGAACAATTACATAATATTGAGTACATTAAAATCCCAAGATGGGTGACATACCAACAAGATTCATTAATATCATTCCACGGGTTCTGTGACGCATCTCATCGGGCGTATGCAGCAGCAATTTACATAGTGGTACAGTCAGGAGCATCGATCAGCAGTCACCTGTTAATAGCCAAGACCAAAGTGGCACCAGTGAAACCAATTAGCGTTCTCCGTCTAGAATTATGCGATGCAGTCTTGCTGTCACAACTACTGAAAGAAATCACAAAGTCATTCGAATTCGAGAAAATACCTACCTGGTTGTGGACCGATTCTGAAGTTGTCCTAGCATGGTTGAAAGGGCATCCGACTCGGTGGACGGTCTTCGTGAGCAATAGAACATCCCAGATCTTAGAAAATACTGGCAATATTCCGTGGCGTTATGTTCCGTCCAAGGGCAATCCAGCCGACATAGCATCAAGGGGAGTCAAACCTAGGGACTTAATCGAAAATCAACTTTGGTGGAATGGACCAAGTTGGCTAGTTGAAAGTAGTGATCGATGGCCTAAAATTAAAGAGACCCAATCAATTAATATTGAGAAGTGGAAACATATAATGGTTAATGTCAGTTGGCAAACAGAAAATTTTTTGAACGGCCTGGTGGAAAGGTATTCAACATTGACGAAATTAACAAGGGTAACGGCATATTGTTTCCGCTTCATCAAATCAAAAGCGAACCAGTCAGGTAGTCGCACGTACTTGACCAGCGATGAGTTAAGGCAGTCTCTTGAATTCTGGATCAAATATGCTCAGCAAACTGATACTCACAAGAAATGACACATCTTACGAGGTCAGCGCCCGTGGGGAACAAAAGTAAACTGATTAACCTGAATCCATTCCTGGACGACAAAGGAATCATGCGTGTTGGAGGACGATTAAAACACGCCCAGCTACCTTTCGATGAAAATTACCCAATGATTCTACCACGGAATGGGAAACTCACCGATCTAATACTACATCAGATTCATCAATCGACTTTACATGGACAAACGCAGTTGATGCTGAATACGCTCAGAAGGAAATTTTGGTGAATAGATGCCCGCAACTACATCAAACGATTCATACATAGGTGCATCCGTTGTTTCCGTGCCAAAGCAATCACATCAAACCAACTGATGGGAGATTTACCACAGCCTCGAGTGACCGTGTCCCGTCCAGTTGATTTTTGCGGACCTTTTGATATAAAGGACAGGCGAGGAAGAGGCAATGGAATAACATGGCATTTCAATCCTCCAGCTTCACCCCATTTCGGAGGGCTTTGGGAAGCTGGAGTCAAGTCCATAAAATCACACTTACGTCGAGTGGCAGGTAATGTTTCGTTGACCTACGAGGAATTGATGACTGTACTCGTTCAAATAGAAGCCTGCCTTAATTCCCGACCATTGTGCCCGCTTCGAGACGACCCAACGGACACCGCAGCACTAACTTTTGCTCATTTTTTAATCGGCGACACGATGATAGCTCCTCCGGAGATTACGTTGGAGGAAGTCAACATTAATCACCTCGACAGATGGCAACTGGCACAGAAAATTACCCAAGACTTTTGGAAACGGTGGCGAATGGATTACTTAAGCCGTTTACAACGCCGACCGAAGTGGATTAAAAGCGAAAATAACGCCAAAGTAGGTGACTTATGCTTATTGAAAGAAGAAAGAACTCCATCTTGCCGATGGCCGCTAGCCAAGATCATTCAAGTCCACCCAGGACATGATGCGGTAGTACGAGTCGTAACGGTGCTTTCAAACGGAAAATTCTACAAAAGAGCGATCACGAAAATTGCACTTTTGCCTGTCCAAACCAGTGCAATGTAGCGCATTGAGGTATTATATCGCCAACTTGATTTTGTCCTACTTCATTTGTTACAACGCTATCCACCTGACCTGCATTCTTTTCCCAAGTTTCCTAACACGATTGTACCCTAGAATACAAAGTCGCTAATCCAAAATAAATCCTTCATCTCTTTTGTTTCTACCGGACCCTGACGTCAGACAATAAATACACTAATTTTTTAACGAATGTCGAATTTCGAAAAAGGTGTAGGTGGACGCCCAGCACAAGGTGGGATAACTTCACTACGCCCATATAACGTAACAAACCACCGGGACCAATTAGAACCACTAAAGAATGACATGAATTCGACAAAGAAGCTCTTCACGTAGCGAATGGAGGCGAGACGATAGGAAAACGACATAGAAAGTATACCAAGTGAAAACTTAATAACTAATCATTATACTTACAGGATAATTCTCTGGTGCAATTACTCTGAGGTGATATCACCCCTCAGCGGGGGAGTATGTTGCTCGCCAGTCAGCTCCTGCATCGCTGATTGCCATTGCCGGTCATTCAACATCTGAAAAGGAAAGAAAAAAAAACACAAAGAATCGATGTTTAGGTCAACTAAATGAAGTTACTTATCTGATATCAGCTGGACGCACGAATCCCGGTCACTTTCCATGGACACTATTTGGATTTAGTTTTGTATTTGATCGAAATTCACTCCCGCACTTTTATATCAAACAATAACAAAACTATGACACTTAAAGTGAAATGTCAAAGTAAATGTCATTAAGAGATTACAGTTTAAAATAGTAGATTTAAAGTAGTAGAATATCGTAACATTCATTACAATTCAGAATAGTAGATTTAAAGTAGTAGAATATCGTAACATTCACAATAACAATTATAGTAAATAGTTAGATAGAGACAACTCAATTTGTTAAAGGAAAAGTACCGAAATCCTTTGTTCAAATTGATTTCTTTGTTTGAAAATTTCGGTACTTCCTGCAATTAAAAGACTAAGTTCAGTAGTGTTGTTGAAGTTGGATACGACAGAACTATCGCTAGCGAATTTAAATTACTACGAATTTTTTGCGTTTTTTTATAAAAGTGAATTATTACCGGACTGTGATTGTTAGCGTTCTTTTTCTTGAAATAAAGTTTTTATGTTAAAGTGTAGAAAGTGTTTCCTTGATTTTGATTTCATTAGTATATTAAAAATAGAGTTTTTTCAGTGCAACACTACCTATGTACTCGCGCTTCGCAAATGAAACTAGGCAAGCAAGCACATACGCCCATTGTTATTGAAGCAGGTAAAAGGCAAAAGTAAATGAGCGAGCGGAAAAGTAAATAAAAAAGATTAAGCGCAATGCGCTTCACACGGTTATCATATCGTGAATGACAAGCTTTGGGTGTGCTTCGAAGAGAGTTAAGCTGAAAGGAAAACTGAAAGTTCCAGCGTAAACGCTCTCTTATTTAATGTCCCAAGTTTTGCTAATTCACTTTAAAAAATTGTGGGAAAGCCGAAAGCTTAAGCGAAAAGCACTCTTTCGCTCAATTACCCCAGTATCCTATATTCAAGCGGGAGGGAGCGGGGAGGAAAAGCTTTCGTGGAACGATAGCGCACATTTTCGGCTTCTTCTTCTTCTTCTTTGTAGTACTACAGCCCCCCTCGGGGCTTCGCTTAGAGACAGTTAGAGTATCTCATTTTCATGACCGTATTGACCGGCTACTCAGTACCTTTTAAGAGAGGTCGAAAGCTCACGAAAGAACGGTATTTAAAGTTTAAAGCTATGGCGAACAGTCTATGTTTGAGTCTATAAGGGAGCGTGCTGCTACCCATTCTTTGATTACAACGAGGAATTATGTGAGTAAAATTTTAGACGGAGGTATAGTGAAATTAAACAACGAAATGATGAGGGGTGAGGTGTTGGCTTAACCCGCGATCCTCAATCGGCCTTTTGGCATTCCATGCCGTGTGGCCACCCTGAACCATTATAACGTCGAGTTGATTCCCTCTACAGGCTGGCGCTCACCTGAGAAGTGCGACAAGTTTAGGTAAAAGTGAAAAGCGCTTCACTCAATACTGATAGTTGGGGGTTTCCAACAATAAAATAAGAAATGTCATCATTCGACTCGGTTGTCATCTAAATGTTTAAAAAATGAACAATAAAATTAAAGCAATTCCTTTGAAAATTAACTCTCGTATTTGTTGATTTGGTTTAGATAGATAGCGTAGCAGGTAAGTGTCTTGCAGCGAGATCCCTCCCGCGGAGCCTTAATGATGTATATAGGAGACACATCAAATCGAGCTCCAAGTTCTTAACAGTATACGTAGAGTGTACTGGTTTTGTAGCACGGATTTCGTACTCAACCTCTCAGAAATGCAGTCACCAGCAATGAATAAAGTGAAGAAATACGTCAAAGAGATCTGCACGTTTAAAGAAAATCAATTATTTTTCTATTTTCAACGGTCGCTACTTTGTTGCAAACCAACAAAAATCACTCAAGTCATGAATTCTCAAAAACATTAATGTTATTGACCTTATTTGAAAATTTCAAGAAGATCAAATCAAAACTGCTGTGACTGATTTATTGGAAAGTCCATAGAGTACCAAAATCCGGTGTTATTGTTGTTGTAATTGGAAGTATATTTCTCCTCCTTGTGCGCACCTCGAAGCAAAAAGTGTCAAATAAAGACCTGTTTAGAAAAGTTCTCATAAAGACCTTCCAGTTGATACCCATATCGGCTACCTTCGATGAATTTTTTGTCGGGAGCCACTCCCCTTTATGTGTTATGTGGAGGCCCCCCTTAAATACCTTATAAAATTTTGTGGTTGAACTTAAAAGAAAGCACCACTTTACACCAGCGTGCAAAATTTGCTGTTTCTAGCTTAAGCAGTTTGCGAGAAAAAGTGCTGTGACACACGAACGGACGGACGGATAGACAGGACGCGATTTGAGTAGGGTTTTGTAAAAATATTTCACAAAACCCTAAAAAGCGTACTTACCCATTATCCTTGACGAGTGCTGGTTGATGGTGTGGGCGATTTACAATGATGCCGACTTTATACTGCAATACACAATTAGCATTCAATCAGAATCTCCAATCTTAGCAAAAGACCGTTCGGATCATTGCGGTTTGTCTTGTTATTCCAAGTTAACTCAGCTCGCTGTGAACGTTTGGCGTTATGTTGCGCTATCTCATATGCACAAAGCAACAAAGATATAAGTATACACGTATATCATTTCACCCTTTTAATCTTACACTGTATTTGCCTCTTTATCAAACGTCATAAATCGTAACAGAGCAGATTCCTCCTGCTCCACTTTCTCTTTCCCACCTAACACGCAATCACTTTACTTCGTCTAAGCATTTAGCCTGTCCATCCATAGTCTTATCCATCTACTTTCTTTGTTTTGCCCGCAAGATCTTCGCACTCCATAACCTCACATGTTTACGCGATTATTTGCCTGAGCCAAGTGTATTTTCTAAACTTATTCTCCTTACACGAAGATCAAAACTTAAGTTTTTCTTCTACGAATCCACGCCAGCTCCAATCGCTAGCCACTCCACGAACGAAAAACAAAATATGAAAGCAACGCTCCAACCACACACGAACATCCAGCTACGATGCAACACAAACCCACAGCTCTGTACCAACATTTTACATACACGGCCAATCGCTTTTCTCTTCCATAACGCGAGAACGGTGTCTTCGATCGGAAAATCTGTTCGAGAAATCACACGCGTAGTGACTCAACCTCCGCTTGCTGGCGCGGTTCTCGTGGTACCAGCTTGGTGTGGTAATCGGTAATATACTCCCGGATCCGCCCAGGCAGATCTGCTCACTTGCTGCGATCATCCACTATACGGTACATGTTGCAACAGAAGGTTCATCTATCCAATGGAGATTGCATTGCGGCAATACAATTCGTCGATAAGCTGCGTTATAAAGACTTTGCCGTGTTCAAATTTTAATTGTAATTTTAATTAATTATTTGTTTTAATTCACAATTAAAATTGGATCAGCATGATGATGGCCTTTCAACAGTTTGCTTAGGCAACTGCTTGATTACTACGACTGGTTCGGCCTTAATCCCGTGGTAGAGTACGTTTGAGAATTCAGAGCCAACTGTAAATATTGATCCCAATATTTACGGTCGATCATCAAGCGGCGTAATTTCGTGAGTAAAGTGTGGTTCATATGCTCCACCTGGCCATTAGCACGTGGAGTGCGTACGGGTGCTTGGACATGCTCAATGTCATAAAGACTTCAGGATTCGGAAAACTATCGTATATAGTGCGCTGCGGCAACCAAAAGAAAGTTGTTACGTCTCACAGCATTGCGATTACGTATTAGACGCTCGTATCTCGAACAACTCGGAGTATCATGAATTTGGTAAACGATCAACCAGTGCTATTATATGAGCGTTTCCATGCTTACTTCTCGAAAAAGGACCCAAATGATCCACGTGTAAGACACGAAAAGGTATAGGGACAACATGCTTGATGGAAATTCGCCCCTCTCGCTTACCGACTGGTATTTTGTTGAGGTAACAGTCGATGCAAGCGCTGACGTAAGATTTAGCGTAGCGACGTGCTTGGAGAAACCAGAAAAGTTTCTGGATCCATAAGATTGTTCCCTTACAACTTGGATGTCCCAATTCAACGTGACAATTTCGTGAAATCCTTCATCATATAGCGGCAGGTACAAAGAACTTCGGACCGTCCTCACAATTTTGCATGAGTCATCCCCCCTTTATTACGTAGTTCTTTTTTATTTGTTTAGCTTGCAGACA
Organism: Odontomyia ornata; assembly: GCA_963969285.1. Classification (NCBI taxonomy): domain Eukaryota; kingdom Metazoa; phylum Arthropoda; class Insecta; order Diptera; family Stratiomyidae; genus Odontomyia; species Odontomyia ornata. The sequence goes on along the minus strand of OZ017739.1, from coordinate 402,219,536 downwards.
ACGGCAACGTTAACAGATTTTGGCTCTACAGGTTCATTGGTCGGGTTTCAGCTTAAAGCGTCTACGTGAGACATACGATAGCCTGCTGGGTGTGTGACTTCAAAGTCAAACTCCTGAAGTTAAAGCCACCAGCGTACAATTTGGCTGTTCAATCGAGTCAACAGCTTGGTTGTCAATATGGCTTGGCAATCTGTCACTTCGTTAAAATGTTTACCCAGCGAGTAAAACTTAAATCATTCAAGTGCTGACACTTCCAAATCGTGACTACTGTACGGTTCTTCTGCTTCGTTACATTGACAGCTATATTAAAAGACGGGTTTCCAGATCACCTGCTCTAGTGATTGAAACAGCACGGTTGCAAGTCCAACAGTACTGGTATCGGTGTGTACTTGGTGAAATTTCGATGGATCGTACAGTGCTAAAATCGGTTCAGCACTAAGCAGAGTCTTCAATTTGTCAAAGGCTCTATCGCGATCTGGTGTCCAGTCAAATTTCGGTTGGTTTTTCGTTTTTAACAACGCAGTTAAGGGCACGCAGATGATGGCGTACTCGCAGATGAACCTACAAAAGAAACCAGATAACTTCATGAATGCTTAGATTTCCCTTGCATTTGTCAGTGTCAGGAAATTGATGATGGCATTGACTTTGATATATCCTGGTTTATCTCAGGAACACGAGATGGAGTTTCCCAAGAACAAAACCTCAGTTGCAAAAAATGCACTTTGATGTTCGCAAAGTCAATCCTTCCTCTTCGAGTACCGTGAGCAATTCCATTAACAGCTCGGTTCCTTTAGCAACGGTATCCCCCGCAATAATCACTTGGCCCATATGGCTGACGATTTTTTTTTTTTGAAAGAAGCTTACAGATGATCATCGTTATCATCTGCTAAAATACCATCGGTGCGTTCACTAATCCAAACGGCAGGACTGTATACTCGTAGTGACAACTGTGTGTCACAAAGGCTGTTTATTGCATCGAGTTTTCGTCCAACGGTATTTGGTTATAGCCTGAGAACAAGTCGAGTCTCGTGTTAAACTTGTTCCCAGCTATTTGCGAGAGTATCTCGTCGATTATCGAACGGAGTCTTTTGCGTGGCTGCATTGACGGCTTGAAAATCTACACATTGTCGGTTCTCTCCGTTTTGCTTCTTCAAGCACGATAGAAGTCAAACATGTAGATTTGCTGGGACGAATGATGTTGGGCGTCAGTAGTTCATTGATTATTGAATCTACGGATGCTCGTTTGGCTTCTCAGATGTTAGCTGAGAAGTCATCACCGATGGCTAATTTCGTCCCATCTCGGATGTTCTGTCGGCAATACATGATCTAAGTTTGGACAATAACTGTCCAAATTCCAATGACTTGGATTTCAAGAGCTCAGACTCTATAGTAATGATCGGCTTACGTATATCCTCGATCGTGAATGAGCATATCGGTTCCCGATAATATCGGCGAGGGAATTAACTCATTCTTGTCAACAAGTAGTTTGGCTGGAAGAGTGCAATTATCCACCTGTCGTGTTTGCATTTTTTGCCTGCACGTACAAGTACCTCCTCCAAAACCCTCGTGTGCAATTGGAGCGCATTTGGTTACACCAGATGAGTCGCTTTCACGGATCAATGAACGGCTACTTCCAAGATCGATCAGTGCATTGACATGTTTATTGTTCAAAAGCACCTTCTTAACGAAACATTCGGATTGATGCAAACTTGGCACAGCATCTACTGCTTTGTTGATTTGTCCATCCCGGCATGCAGGACAATGATTAACGAAATATCTAACTTTCTAACACTTGAACAATTGGCCCGACACTTTGGGTTTGGGTAGTTAATTGATATGTGTCCCGGTTTGAAACAATTAGAACCCAATCCTTTTGTCGGGCTCATAAGTTATTGTCTTTTGACCGTTTGTTGGGGTACGGATGGAACTATTGATGGAGGTTTCACTAAGTAAACTTTGTTTGGTTTATAAACAGATCCAAGAAATCGTGAAATTGACATATATAGTTCATTTGTGTCCTGTAAATTCAAGGAGGCTATCGAGTTTTGTAGGGCTAGATAATTAGTCCGCGGCAAACATCCCGTACGATAGATCGTTTAAACAACCACCCTGTTTACAATCGGCACATATTCGGCAGTGATAGTCTAATACGGGTTCACTGATTTTCCTCACGTCAGCGGCCATACGTAAATGAACATCTGACTTGCCATCATCATACGGGAATGTTTGCAAAAATTCAATTGTAAACTGTGCGAAGTTTACCTACACGTCACTGTTTAAGACCAGTCAGAGTTTTGCGGGGCCCTTCAACTTGGCCTGAATCATAAAAATACCAACGGCCCCATCCCATCCGTCTGCGCACATTAACTTTCAAACCTGTTGTACGAAAGCACTCGCGGATAAGGAGCTGGTTTTTCGCGAGTCGAAGTTCGGAAGGAGGTCAATTACATTCCTTGTGTTGTGAAACATTTATCGGCAGTCGGTTAGCTCACCACCAGACATATTCGATGCGGCACCTGCATTTTCGGGGAGTGGAAATGACGTTTGAGCAGAACCTTGATTTCTCCTCAAAATACTGACGTCGACTTCAATTTCAGCATCCTCCATGGCTTCAGTGAGCCGCAACACAAGTGACCTGAGTTGATCCTTTATCGATGACAATGAGAGCGAGTCATTATAGGTGGAACACGTTATTTCAAAATACAAAGTAATTAAAAGTTGATATCAAGTGCAAACCAAATAAATCCCAAACGCTTGCGTGGCGGAATTTGCAGACAGCAAACAAATACACGGGGGTAACGGTGTATTTGTTTGCTTCCAAAAAAATTTATTTTAGCCTTTTTAAGGCACTTTGGAGTCCGTTTCCTTTTTTTCTAAAAGTGTTTTTTTCGATATTTGTTAATTACGCCCAGGATGAGATATTTTTGTATTTCCAGTATCCTTTTTCATTAATATATTTTCTTTCTATCGCCTTTAATTGTAATTGTTTTAATCGTGAGTTCCTTAATTCAGTTAAATTACTTTTCTTTTAATCATATGCAATCTTGTGAGCATTTGCTTTCACAAATTTGTTGATTAATTATATTTTGCAAATTTATTCAATTGACCAATCAATTTTCCCCCATTTTTATATTTTACATTTATAGCATAGCACAGATCTTAGCACAGATTTATGTATTTAGAGCTTTGTTTTTTGGTGTATACTGGCTTTCACGATCGTCAAGGCACAATACCATGATACTCCTTGGCAAGTTTCTTTTACGCCAGTTTTAGTTACCCAGCAGTCTTCAGCTTCTAGAATAACGCTCTTAGGAACTTCTTCGTTGCACGCCCGACATCCTTGCGCTTTGAAGATAGCTCATCCATGCAACATATGATGCGCGCAGGAGCAGCTGGATGACTTCTTCTGAGCATGGTATTGCTGAGACAGAAAAAGTACTCATGAAGATAAGATACCATCTCGTCAATGCTGACGCCTCTGCAAACTACAAGAGACAGGCCTTTGACAAGTTCTTGCGTGAATGCCCCATATCTCACCTTCACATACTCCAGAACCAGACTCCAAGTTATCCTACCAGATTGACGAGCTTCCATCATCTCATTAGAAGTCATCACGACTTCAATCATATTATGGTCATTCGTTCCCCAGCCAGGCAGCAGCTGCCATCGGAATATCAATATCACTACATGCCATTAGGCCATTGAAGAAAGACAATTCACAAGGGACATCCAACACATGCTGAACACGGACAAAGATCAGCTCCTCCAGCCTTTCCTCCCAGCATATAGCAACAGATCGAGGCCTCCGTGAAGAGGACTTGCTTTGTCACACCTGCGAGTCAGTATTAGCATCTAATCTCAGGATGCATGGCTTGCCGCCAATCTGGCAGGACCCAATCCAAATACTCTAGAAGTGGCTCAACGGGCTACGAAACTCACAATGCACAGTTACATAAAACAACACACCAAAACCACCCTCCACCTACACATACCACATTCATCCGTTAGGTCATACACGTCATTAACAACAATAGCTGCTTTGCCTGTCTCCAGGACGCGTATACACGCATACCAGAGGGGAAGTCCTCGACAGCACCAAACAGTACCTATGGTTCTTGTAATATTGTGATGGCAACACCATTTTCGTAGAGATGTGCTCTTAGCTCATACATAACTGCAGAGCATCGCGCACATTTCAAATGTGCGATTTTGTGGGCAGCCATATTTAGTGTCTAACATTGGCCCGTCCGACCTACTCAGCGTACACTAGTTAGATGGGTGCCTTGACCCTATTCCTACCAAAAATTCAGGCATACCTACTCCTACCGCAATCGGTCGAATGACCGGTGTTTACCACCGTTAATATTTTTAAGCATTTCTTACAACTAGTTTCTTGAGTTGTACAAATTCCACATGCATACATTTTGTACTTCAGACAGATTTTGTTCGCCCTTGCAATACCTTATCTGACATGTTTTCTATTTACGTGACTCTGTAACAGTGCTTGTAGGTGGGCTTTGTTGATTTCCTATATCTAGATGTCACTCTTCTTCATATTTCGCCACAAACTCTAATCTGAGGAAAATTTGCTGCCTTGTAATTTCTTCCCCTGTTGTTTCGTTGTATAAGACCCATGCATTCAATACGGCTAAGTCCAGTTTTTTGAAAAAGACCTGTAGGGGCTATCTACGAGATTCAGATTTGATCGTGTAATTTCTGGCCAGTAATTGTCAACGGTTATATTTTTTGCACAAAGTGATAAATTCTCCGAGCGAAACTGAAGTATTTCCTCTCTCATCTTTTCCCAAGTATGGAAAGCCATTTATTACATGTTTGCTCCTCACATCGGATGCTAATCAGAATTTGGTCCAAAATTTGTCCAGCTTGTTTGGCATATACTGTGTAAATCTTCACCTTGCTTTTGTTGGGAACAATTGCTCATCGATGGTAATGTAAAGCCCTGGTTTATAGTAGTTCTGGCTTTTTTCGATGAATTTGTACCAAGCTTCAGAGATCAAAGCAAATATTTATAAGTCGTCAAACCGAATAAACCTCATAGTCTCCGTGAAATTACTTCTGCTCATGGTGTTTCTGAAGAATGCAGGATCCCACTTTTTGTTCCATAAAAGTGAGACTAGGGGATAACACGACTCGGTCCGACGATGTCGAGGCCGAGGTAACCTACTAAGGCACTGTTGCTAACGTAAACAACTAACTGGACCTGGCAAAAACGAACGAGGCTTGAGAATATCTCGTCTCTGCCGACGATACTTATTACCCGCAAATAAGAGTGGGGCATCCAGGTGGAAGCGGTGCCCCCGGTGTTCTCAGATAAAATTTCTCATCTTTGATTAGTATGATTTACGAAATGCTTTGCTCGAATAAACTACATATTAAACGCATTGAGTACATAATTGTGACTGAATTCGGGGCACATCAAAAACGCCTTACCGACAACACATGTATATATGACTCGCATAGTTGAAGGAATGCAACAGTGGCAAGAGATTTTTACCACCAATACAGGTGCATATATATGACGGTTTGTAAATGGGGGGTTGTCAAATGGATTTAGCGCGCGGCACTTCACTTCTATTCAATTTATATCACAAGATGTTTGAGTTACTATACGGTTTTTGAAAACCTTTCGAGTTTTGATTGAACTGCCAAAATTTTCTGTTCCCTTCCAATGCGAGGAAACTTTTTGATTCACACTGTAGACCGCCTGTAGAAGCGAAACATTCACAAATAAGCGAACAAACATCATGCAATGTTTATGATTAAACTGTTGTAATGATTTCCTGTCTAAGTCTGAACGAGGAACCGACCTCTCATCGGTTCTAGACGTTAAGTCTGAGTAGTGCCAACGGATGGTACTAACCGGTCAACCAATCCGTGCACCGTAATCCATTTTCGCGGTGGCTGCTTGTCGGCCAGCTAGATCGGAGAGGATTTCGGTCGCGGGTCTCCAAATGGATTACGCTCATCTACAATTTTCAGCCACCAATAAATGCCCGTTTCCAAACGCGTCACAAAACACAATCAAACGGAGAGGAAACCTACTTTAGGTTACTCCGTATTTCTTCATTCAACCAGTCAAAGAACAAAAATTTAATCTTTACTTCGCGTTCCCGAATTCCCGACGCGGTACCGAAAAATATACTATGCTAACTCAAACCCGACGAAAGCTATGTTAAGGAAAAAGCAAAACCAACAAAGGTACCGCGTTGCGCGCGCGACTCGAAACTGACCTCAGCGGATTCTGTCAAACCCTACCCTCGTGACGGCATACCTACCATGCACTCTACTTCCCGCTGAAAGAAAGGACCACTGGAAAGGAAAGTCGTCGTAAGAGTTAACAATTCATGTTATATTCATTGTAATATTCTCGTACAAGGAAATAATTACAGGTAATTCAAGCATTAATGAACTTCAATATTAATTCGGACTATTATTCCGTCTAATTAGTTGTACAGTATCAAAAACTATATAAATGTGTAAATTTTTCCTTTTTTAAGGGTTTTGTAAAATAATTTTACAAAACCCTTCTAAAATCGCGTCCTGTCTGTCCGTCTGTCCGTCTGTCTGTCTGTCCGTCCGTCCGTCCGTCCGTCCGTGTGTCACAGCAGTTTTTCTCGGAAACTACTTAAGCTAGAAGCATCAAATTTTGTATGTAGGTGTAAAGTGGTGATCTCTTCAAAGTTCAACTACTAAAAAATTTTATAAGATTTTTAAAGGGGGTCTCCCCGTATAGGGGAGTGACCCCCGAAAAAAAAATTTCATTGAAGGTAGCCGATATGGGTATCAAATGAAAGGTCTTGATGAGGACTTTTCAAAACAGGTCTTAGTTTGGCAAAGTTTGCTTCGAGGGGCGCACAGGGAGGGGAAATACACGAAAAATTTGTGTCCCCCCCCCTCGCGATTGGACACCTTCCATCCGAAAAATGTGAAAAAAATCAAGAATGTAGGCCTTCATGCGTACAACAACAACAAATACGTGAGAAGTCGCAATTCGCTCAACTTTGTTAGTAATAGTATGATTTATCGATTTTATGTTTTCTTGGATAAAATCTTAACGGTACCCTTAAATTCAATCAAATTCAGTACACAGATGTCTATTTATAAGGTTGATTAATCCTGCAAGTTTCATGAAGATTGCATCATATTTAGCGAAGTTGTAGCGGTTTGAATTTTCCTGTATTACTATGGAACAATATGCGCTGTATGTATTACTATGGCAACATATGGCTATGGAACAACATGCGCTTTTTACCGACTCAGACACTACAGTATTGTTAGGATTTGCATGAAAATTTTAGGAATGATAGGTGCCATGAATAACTTTGAGAATCAGTTCAGCTAGTGGTATCAGTAATCGTAAAACAAAATAGTGGCTGTTTTAAATGCGAAGATTGAATAATGTTGAGTTATTTTTTCCCAACTTCAACGTTTAAGGTGCATGCTTTGAACACTTGATTTAATTTAATAAATGAGCTCAGTACCTACAATTAATACTCATAAGTGAAACAAGTCAAGGAGGCGGGAGGGAGCTTCTAAATAAAGGGCTTTGTAACAACTCTAGGATTCGAAAAAATTGGCTATTAATCGATGATAACAGTACAGGAGAGTGGCCCCTGAAAAAAAAATTCATCAAACGTAGCCGATATGAGTATGAAATGAAAGTTTTCATGGGAGCTTTTCAAAACAGTTCTTAAACTGTCAGTTTTTGCTTCAGTGGGGGCACAGGGGGGAAATACATGAAAAATGTGCTTCCTCCCTCCCGAATGGACATCTGAAATAATTATCATGGGAGATATTTATGAGTATAACAATAACAAAAACCTCAGAAGTCTAAATTCTTTCAACTTTGTTAATAATAGTATGATCTTCGAATTTCATAGTTTCTCCAATAAAATCGTCATTGACATGCTTCTTGACTTTATTCAATCTGGTGACTGCATTTTGAAAATTGAATACAAAACCCTTCTGACATGAGCGTAGGTCTGTTTACCCAACTTGTTTATATATAAATTATAATTTCTGATTGTATATATTATTGAAACACGTGAAATCTAAACGAGTGCTATAATCAACTACGATGGAGCAATATACAGAAAAGATATACAAAAAAAATATTATAAGTAGTCGATCAAAACGTGAAGTCTAAACAAATTGCGATAAGGAAATACGTATCTAATAAATTCATTCTTTTCCGTTTGTATAGCGAACTGGAAAGATGAAGGTTTTGTCATATCCGCCTTTCTTTCTACACTATTGATAATTTAATTTTTATTATATAAGTTACTATGATTTAGTTCAAAGTTTAGATAGATTTATAATAAAAAAATATTTATATACGTCGTGTGTACACATTCAAGACCCGTAATTTCGGAGATTTTACATTTGTTTATCGTGTAGTTGATATATCTCAAATTATCGAAATATTTTCCTAAAGTGGTCTCTGTGGTTCTCAGGTCAGTAATTTTTCATATGTCCTTGTCCTTCGCTAGCGTTTTGTCAATTTTATTTACTATCGCGTCAATGTTCAAATCATATTATATTTAGTTTTTTTTTTTGTGTGTCTCCTCGTTGTTATTTTGTATTGTAACTTATTTAAATATTATATTATCATTGCAATTACTTTAAATTTTTTTGGCGGTATTTTTTTCCTTTTCTAATTTTAGCTGTACCTTTTTTTTAACTTTTAAAATTAATAGTAGACATGACGACGACAAAATGACGATGTTATTATTGTGTTTTTGATGAATTGTGATGTTATCTACAAAAGTTCATACTGACGCAGATGCATCCTTTGTATAATTTCTCGACAATCATTGAACACCCGTTTTATATTTTCTGTATCAAAAGCACATGTGAAATGAGGATAGCAATAATGTTTACCATCACCACTAGCTGTTGAAATGCGCAAAAATTCATCGCGAATGAAATATTTTGCTCTAATTGCTTCTTTATTACATAGTAAATTTTACTTAGTGCCATAATTTTAGATGTGAGTTAACATATTTCACGGATATTCTTTGCGAACATATTGTCATTGTGGATCACAAGCTTCCGATTTTAGTTTAATGTTTGTGTTACACAACATTTCTTTGTTTCGTTTCTCTCTACCTTACATTTCACGAATGGTTACTTGTAAATAAGTTAAAATAAAATTAAGTAAAAACTATTAAAGCTCCGATGTTTCATTTAATATTATGTTCCCAAAAATCATACACAAGATTCGGCACTAGATTCAGATTCCTGGGAATATCATAGGTGTCCATTAAACGTTGTATTGGGATTATCTTTACGAGTTATTTACCTGAGATCCCAATTCTAAGTGGTAGTCGTGGCCCAGAGCTTAAATCTAGCCTTTCACTCTCGACCTCAAGTGGTGGTTCAGTGCTCGTCGTCTAGAGTCAGCATCAGATTTTGCGGTCCTCGAAAATGATGTCTCGACAATGTGTTTATTCAATTTCTAACGGTTGGGCAGCTTGAGAGATGAATCGAATTGGAGCTGTTGACTTTGTTAAGGGTGGTGTAACATACTTGGGGATTTTAGCAACAAGCGACAATTCCGAAAGGAGGTCATACACTTTTAGATAACTAATTGGCTGATATATCTGTCCTACTTCGAATCACTCATATCAGCTGACATATGAGTGATTCGACAGATTATGATCCCATGATCCCCTTAAAATTATTCAAACCTGCTACAGTCTAGACTGCTTCACAGCTGGCGAAGGAACTATCGGCTGAGAGTTGATGGACTGGAAATCGAATGAAAATTTCGGAGACTGGACTCCAAAGACAAACTTAAATCTTCTATATGGTTGTTGTGTAGAGGGCTTTGTGTTGTGATTTCAGGCGATGCAAACTCTTGCTTCCCGTAAAATACCGATGACGACACGAACGGATGACGAATTTCTATGATCTGGCTCCGGCGTAGGTGACACTGACCTAATTAAGCAGAAGTGTCATTTCTTTAAGCATTAAGGTAGTTGTTAAATGGATCGAACTGAACATCATACCTTTGTATCCGCGCACACTCTGGCCTTCTTGTACTCCTGCAAGAAAACTTCAGACCCGGGTTACACGGATAGCCTTGTGACTTGTAAATATCCAAACAACACTTCACACTTCCGGCCTCCTCTCTCGAGCTCTTAACCGCAACTCAGCTGCCATGTGGCTGTCAATCTTCCTTTGACATCCCACGACAAAATTGAAGTGGGATGTGCAACCGTCAAGACCAACATGAGATGACAAGCCACATAGCAGCAAGGTGTGTTGGTGGTGGTCACATAGTGGCGTTGCCTGATTCATTAAACTATCCAAGAAAAAGACACAACGAAGAAAACAAAGTCTATTGACAAAAAAATATTGTTTGTTTTAATTCTACTAAATTGGGTGTGCATTGGCAATTAATTTTACCTTTCGTTGATATAGACCGTTTGAGATTGTAGTTTTGAAGTATCGTTCAGCTTGCAGTAACTACAAATGCCATCAACAATGTGCGTTAATTCATTTAAATTCAATCAAATTATACGAATAGATTTCTAAGATTAAAACGAGTTTAATAGACGTAGCGTTCCAGTAACAATAAGCATATAGGTAATCATGAAATTGTGCGAGATTTAAGGCACGAACTTGTTCCCGTTAATTAAATACTTCACTTTCAACCTGGAAACAAAAACGTCCGTTACTAAACACAGAGCTATTCAACACAACTCATATCGCACTGCCATTCAAAATCCAAGAACTACCCACTCTGAAAATTAGCACGCATCACCTTCATACTTCTACAAAACCTGCACCACATTTCGGTTCACACGATAAAACTTCCTTTCCAATTCTAGTGATTGGGCCCCTCCCGCCGCAACGGTGGTTTCTTGGCAAGCCCTCTCATGCCATCAACTCTTGTTTGCCTTGCGGGACCACGCAATTCATGTGGATAAATTGCGTTGCAAAGGGGTTGCCTTGATTGTATTTTAATTGGAAATCTAAATATTTTTATTTTTAAATTTACAATTAAAACTAAATCATGTGGAATGGCGTTTTTCGAGCAGTTTGCTTAAGCGACTGCTCGATTACTACAGTACATATAGAAAACTCGAATGGCAAATGTAAAAATGGTAATTTGACCGGTCATGGTAGGAATAGTGTTAATCAAGTTTCTGCAGCGCGGTGGATTATCGCAATGTGATATGCTGTGCCCTGGCTTTCTGAAAGTTTATATTAAAGTTCAAGGTAAACAATAGCAAATAAAATTTCTTTATCTGAACTCTTTCGAAAATAAGAGTTTCGCCAGTGCTCACCGTAGCCCGCCGCTTATGCAGACAATGAGCCAATAAACAGATGTTAAACGGCATTCAACATTTTAAGTAAATATTACTCCCCATCCACTTCCAGAACTTTTAATAAAACAAATATCCTAAAAACCCTTCATTGCAGTTTAGAAAAATTATATACTCGTACCTCTTTAAATTTAGTGTTTCTTTTCGTTATTGTATGTACATATATGTTATTCCTTTTTAAACAATATTAATGAATAAATTTCCACACATCATCATGCAGTCGATAACTTTTATTTTGTGAGCTAAAATGGCTGCAAACGTTCCATCCTTCATAGCTGATATGACACACATAATGGATTTATTTGAATTCATAATCAAACACAAAAAAATTTATTTAACACATTTCCGACTAAAATTTAGATCACAAATGAAAAATATGAAAACATGAAATTCATTCACATGAACGCATTCCAACCGAGGATGATTTAATTAGCACAAATGAAAAACATTTATAAAATATTGAAATAATTAAACTATTCATTTTACGCTTAGTCGAGCGTGAAACATACGAGTACGAGTATCTCTCACATTGCGTTTCCAAAGCTCGAACGTTACGAGTACGTGGACGTTATGAACCATTTTTCTGCATATTTACTATGAATGGGTTTGAAGATATGAGTAAAGATATGTTTGTTAATACGTACTCGTATATGTTGGGATGAGGTTAATGTTTGTACTTAGCCGTGGCACGCTATGCTAACTGACCAAGTAAGCAGGTAGGCTAGTAAGCGATCACTTTGATTCAATTCACGAATGTGGAATTTTCGCGGTTACCAATTACACGAATGATGGAATAATGCATGATCACCCGCCATTAATTCCAACAGTCCTTAAGCGTTCATTACTCTTGCGAGGTGTGTATAGTGCTAGTTAATTGCGTTAAGCTAAATCAAGAGTTGCCAGTCAAGTTAAAAATATTTGTTGAATTTGAGTGGATTTATCGTCAACTTATTAAGTCTTTAGATGGGTAGAGATAAGAAAAATCTTGCAGAAAAATATATACAACAAAAAATCGGCGAAGACGCGGATTTAAAAGTAACTTTGAAGAAAAATTCGTTATCACTGATATCCTGAGTGGTAGAAAGCCTTACAACAATACTTTTATTTTGAACATAAATAACATGAGTATCCACAGCGCGAATACATAAAATGAAACTACATATCATCCTGTTGAAAAAAAAAAGTTTTCAAATTCGGTTACGAATCAGGTTTAGTATATAAATGTTGTCCTGCCATGATAAATTTCTAGCCACTTTACCAGATGTTGTTTCCTCCCAAATCATTCTTTGATTTATTGAATGCTACCATCATTTCTTTTGAATGTATTATATTGATTGGCTGCTTTAACTCGTCTACTCCTATGCTTCTTTATGTATGAAAAAGATAGTTTTTGGGGTTAATTATGTTGTTTGCGCGTTTAAAATATCGAAAATAAAATTAAAAATAAAACATCCCTTAGTTTTTTCGTTAAGAGGGTGTCACCCATAGATGACACTGGGCGTAATTGATAAGCCTTGAACACAATATTACATTAAAAAGAGAACAACTTATTTTCTTCTCTATAGCTATTTTTATTATAATATTATTTTTAAAAAGAACATGAATTTACTTCTGTTAGGAATGTTCGTTTTACTTCTTATTTTATGTGGAATTTGTACCAGTATTTGAGATGTAAACCTATATTGCACTTAAAACATATTGTTACATGTACAAATAATTCTGCGAGCTACTGTCGCAATTGTTTTCACAACAATTAAGAACGTCAACAAAACGAATTTACTCGAGATCACGAGAACCTAACAAGCATGAACAACATCTGAAAGTTAGTCACTGCTCCATTCATTCATGTTGGAATGTTCCCGCTAATTCACCAATGTACGAGAGCTGAGTTGAATAATTAGACACCCTATATAAAGGCGAGCTGAATGAATGGGGGGATCATTCATTACAACCGCGATAGAAAACTGCGATACGCAAAGTACAGACGATATTGATTGTTTGAGTGTGAAGTGATTTTAAGTAGACAATTGCGATAGAAATTTATGGACTAGTGGAAGGTAAAATTTTAATAGTGAAAATTAAAGTTGTGAAATTGTTAGTGAAGTAATTGTGCATTTTTGACGAATCAAATAAACTCTTTTGATTTATTTTAAAATACATTGCGTTTTCACTTTCCCATAACATTAAAATTATTGGCCGCGAACCAAAACACGCGACAGTGGTGTCGAGAAGTGAGATGATAATTTTGGAAGTGAAAACGTTTAAACAATTTTAAAGTGCACGATTGTGAAAATTAACGTGGAAAATGGCCGAAACAATAAAAATGCCAGGAAATTTACATCTAAAATCAATCAATTGAGCATATCGGAGCTCAAAGAGGAGTTGGAACAACGAAATCTGGCTACACAAGGTACAAAGGCCATACTGATTGCACGCTTGCGTGATGCAATCGAGTCGGAAGGCGTGAATCTGGATTGGGGTGTGCTCTCAGATGCAGGAAAAGGCGCAGGAGTTGGTGAAGCCGAAACACCAAAACCAAGGAACCAGAAAATGCGCTGATGCAAATGTTGATGCTGATGCAGCAAGAGCAGCGACAACAGTCATCCAATTTAACTGTGAAGCTAAATGCATAATCAGAGCAGCTAAATGAACAGACATTCAGTTTAGCTGTGAAGTTAAATGAACAATTAGTGCAGCTAAATGAACAGACATCCAGTTTAGCTGTGAAGCTAAATGAACAATCAGCGAAGCTAGACCAACAAGCGTTCGAAATCAAAGCAGACATCACGCAGAAGCTGGAAAGACAGTCAACCGAAATAAAAGCGGAGCTCAGTTGTCTCAACAGCCAAATTAAATGCGTCGAGGAAAAGGTATACCAGGTCGAGGAGAGAATCAACCTTGAGATCAGCCAGGTCGAGGAGAGAATCAACCAAGAGATGCCAAAAGTGAAAAAGGACTTGGAAGCAGCGAAGGCGGTAGTAACCGCCTCACCAGCCACACTTATAACCGCAGCGCAAAGCTCATCTAGAAATGTGCAAGCACCAATATTCGACTGGCAAACGGTCTGGACTATTTACAAAACCCAGTTTGAAGCTGCCGCATGCATAAATCACTGGAATGAGCAGAAACGAGCAACTGCATTGATTCTTACTCTAAGAGGCCCAGCTGCCGAGCCGAGCTGCCGTTGAATTGCACTCAAACTCGAATGCTATAATGAATGCGCTCAACATGCGTTATGGAGATGATCACCTAAAGCAGATTTATCGGTCACAGCTAAGACATCGGGTGCAGAAGTCTGGTGAAACCCTACAGTAGCTAGCCCAAGACATTGAGCGACTGGCACTTTTGGCTTACCCAGCCTACGACCCAGAACATCGAAATGATGCAGCGACAGAAGCATTCATCAACGCCTTAAAGGACCCGGAATTGCAACAAGCCGTGCGTTTAGCCCAAAAGCAAACGGTTAAGGATGCACTGGCTTACAGTCTGAACTTTGAGGCAGCGAAAAATGTGACTCGTACCACTGCCCAGGTTCCTGAGGTAGAGACAGACGCGTGCAGATGTAAGCGCGTGGAAATTGAGTGAGCCCCGCATGTAAATGGTGCGCCTAGATGCTGGAATTGCGGAGAGAAGGGGCACCTGCAAAGAGACTGTAAGAAGCAAAGAAAACTGAGCTATTGTCCAGGGTGTGCAGCTAGGAGGAGATCCAGACCGAGTCAGGAGCCCAGAATGGAAGCCCTTCAAGCAGAGGGGTCGGGAAACATGTAAAAGCCAACTTCTTGTGGCAGAGGTTCGCTAGGAGGATCGACGCCCGCAGCACCACCATCACCGTGTCAAGACTACATCGCGGAGATGCAGACTTAAGCCTTCCGGGTCAAGTTGACGGAGAACACTGCACCATAACAATCGACACTGGTGCAACCCGATCGGCTATCCGACCAGACCTAGTTAGACAGCAACAACTTCATAAGGGCAGAATTTTCTCACTACGGACAGCTACGGGAGAAACTGCACCTGTTCATGGAGAGGTCAACCTCCAGATACAGTTGGGAGACCTTGTGTTCCGACATAATTTTCTGGTCGCAAACATTATGCATGACTGCATTTTAGGAATGGATTTTCTGCGACCACATGGAATCACGTTGGATTTGGGCAAACCTGTATTGAAATGACAGAATGTAGAAGTACTGATGGAGGATCCTAGCGTCCAAATTCTCAAGATGAATGTAGTGGTATGTACTGACACTGATGTACCGAATTCTTCCGAAAGCATTGTATGGGCCAAGCTTGATGGTGATTCTGGAGACCAGCGATCTTATCTGGTAGAGCCGACTAAGATATCGGCATTGCGCAGTTTGATTATAGGACGAAGCCTTGTAAGATCTTTAAGGAACGGATATGTGCCAGTTATAGTCCTTAACACCGCAGACTCAACCACGAGCATCAAAGCGGGAGAAGTCATCGGCAGCTGCCAGCCTGTTTCCACCATCACCTCTTTGGAAGCCACTCACGATCATCATTGGAAAAGGAGGCAAGACACAGACAAAGCCCGGGAATCTACGTCTGCCATATTGAAGCAAGTCAAATTGCCAGTGCAGCTATACAAACGAGCCTCTGACCTGGTCACCAAGTACAGTGACATCTTCTCAACAAGCCCGGATGACCAAGGCCGAACGAGTATGGTAACTCACGTCATAGATACACAGGGAGCCAAGCCGATTCGACAAGCGCCGAGGCGTCTTCCTATAGCCAAACAAGAAGAAGTGAGCGCGCTGATCTCGGACATGGAAAAACAAGGCGTTATTGAACCTTCTGTCAATCCATGGGCCGCGCCTGTAGTTCTAGTAAAGAAAAAGGATGGTAGCACTCGTTTTTGTGTCGACTATAAGCAGCTTAACGACGTCACTAAGAAAGATAGTTACTCACTTCCACGCATCGATGACATCATGGACACTTTAGCCGACGCAAAATGGTTTTCTACACTCGATCTCAAGAGTGGCTACTGGCAGGTAGAAATCAACAGGAAGGACCGAGAGAAGACCGCATTTTCAGTTGGGCCGGATTGTGGCAATTTGTGGTGATGCCGTTTGGGCTTTGCAATGCTTCAGCCGCTTTCGAACGCTTGATGGAATACGTGCTACGTGGTTTAACCTGGAAAACCTGCTTAGTGTACCTAGATGACATCATCGTCGTCGGGAGAACGTTCGAAGAGCATGTGCGGAACTTAGAAGAGGTTTTCTCCCGATTGCGACTGACGAATTTGAAACTTAGTCCCGACAAGTGTTCCCTTTACGCAGCTGAAGTAAAATACCTGGGACACGTCGTATCAGCAGAAGAGGTCAAACAGACTCTGGGAAAATTGAAGCCGTGAAAAGCTGGCCAACGCCAAACAACAAGTGCCAACTACGAAGTTTTCTGGGTCTGGCAACCTACTATCCAAGAAAAATAGCTAAGTGCCAAAATAGCTGTCTCCATCAGCTAACCGAGAAAAATCGTCCGTATGTCTGGAATGAACAATGCCAGACAGCCTTTGAGGCCCTGAAGGAGAAGCTGTGTGAATCACCCGTGCTGGCATATCCGAAACCCGGAAAAATGTTTATAGTTGACACCGATGCAAGCAACGGCGGTATTGGAGCTGTACTCTCCCAGCAGATCAATGGCGAAGAAAGAGTCCACTCGTATTACAGTCGAGTTCTTTCAAAAAGTGGAAGGAACTACAACGTGACCAGGAAGGAGCTCTTGGCTATAACAGAGGCCACCAAGCAGTTCCACAAGTACCTACATGGCCAGAAATTTGTTCTTCGAACGGACCATGCATCACTGAGATGGCTGCTCAACTTCAAAAACCCCGAGGGACAAGTTGCGAGATGGATCGAAAGATTGCAATCATACGACTACGAAATCGTTTATCAGAAGGGCGAAAATTCATGGAAATGCTGACGCCCTATCCCACCGTCCATGTCCAGCTAACTGCAAGCATTGCCAACGGATTGAGGAAAAGGAAGCACCCGTTGATCTGCGATTGATAACGGCCGAATTCGATGACGGTTGGTCACCGGAGGAGATTCGATGAAGACATCGGACCATTGCTCGTATAGAAGGAGACGACTGGGCGACCTGAGTGGAAGGACGTTTCAATGCATGGTGCAGCCCTGAAAAGCTATTGGGCACAATGAACCTCCCTTCAGGTGGAGGGTTGCATACTCAAGCGGAAATGGAAAACGGCGGATGGCAGCTCCTATAGGATGCAAACTATAATTCCCAAAAGCCGAGTCCACGATGTAATTAAGGAAATGCATGAAGGATCCTTTCGAGGCCACCTTGGTGTTAACAAGACCTCAACGAAATTGCGGGAAAGATTCTACTGGCTCCACGCTCGAGAAGACGTAGAAGACTGGTGCCGCAGGTGCACAATTTGCGCTTCCGTCAAAGGCCTAAAGCGACGACTGAGAGGACAAATGCAAACCTATAACGCAGGCGGGCCATTCGAAAGGATTGCTGTTGACATAGCAGGTTCCTTTCCTGAATCTGAATGGGGAAATTGATACACGCTGATTGTAGCTGATTATTTCAGCAAGTGGCCCGAGGTCTACCCCATTCCCAACCAGAAAGCAACTATTGTAGCTGAACAGCTAGTGTTAAATTGGGTCAGTAGGTACGGTGTACCTAGCGAACTACATTCGGATCAAGGCCAAAACTTGGAGTCACTAGTTTTTAAGTGAAATGTGCGAGCTGCTGGGAGTACGGAAAACGAGGACAACACCACTGCATCCCCAATCCGATGGAATAGTCGAACGTTTCAACGGCACGCTCAATTAACACCTGGTCAAAATGGTTGAGGAGAACCAAAGGGACTGGGACCGACATATCCCACTATTTTTGATGGCGTACAGAGCTGCCGAACATGCATCGACGGGCTAAGCCCCAGCCAAAGTCATTTTTGGAAAAACTATTCGTCTGCCAGCCGATATAAAGTTCGGAACACCCCCTGAGAAACCCCAAACGACCTCGGAGTATGCAAGTGATCTAAGACAACGGTTGAACCAGATACATCGGACAGTGCGAAAACACCTCGAACCGGCTATTGACCGCATGAAGACCAGGTATGACCTAAAGGCTAATTCCACTGGCTTCCAGCGAGATGACTTGGTGTGGCTATATAACCCGCAACGGCGAAAGGGTAAGTCTCCAAAGTTGCAACATAATTGGGAGGGACCATACCGAGTTACGAAGCGAATCAACGACGTCGTATACCGAATACAGGAGCATCGTAAGCCGAGAGCTAAAATGAAAACCGTGCATCTCGACCGTCTTGCTCCATATTACACCCAGAGAGAATTGACTACAAATAGCGACACATCTTTTCGGGGCGAAAAGAACTGAGATGGGGGCAGTGTTACATGTACAAATAATTCTGCGAGCTACTGTCGCGATTGTTTTCACAACAATTAAGAACATCAACAAAACGAATTTACTCGAAACCACGAGAACCCAACAAGCATGAACAACATCTGAAAGTTAGTCACTGCTCCATTCATTCATGCTGGAATGTTCCCGCTAATTCACCAATGTACGAGAGCTGAGTTGAACGATTAGACACCCTATATAAAGGCGAGCTGAAGGAATGGGGGGATCATTCATTACAACTGCGATTGAAAACTGCAATACGCGAAGTACAGGCAATATTGATTGTTTGAGTGTGAAGCGATTTTAAGTAGACAATTGCGATAGAAATTTATGGACAAGTGGAAGGTAGAATTTTAATATGGAAAATTAAAGTTGTGAAATTGTTAGCGAAGTGATTGTGCATTTTTGAGGAATCAAATAAACCCTTTAAATTTAGTTTAAAAGACATTGCGTTTTCACTTTCCCGGAACATTAAAATTATTGGCCGCGAACCAAAAACACGCGACAAAATTCTTCTTATACGTTCATGGCATAGCCTGCAGCGGCTTTGTAAACAATCCTTCTCTGTATGGTCAGCTGAACTGCCTCCTATTCTAGTTTTGTGTGAAACCCTTGATTCAAGAGGCACTCCGCAATTGGTATCTTTAGTTGGGGGCTTCCCGTATTTTTGTAAATAGGATATCGCCGCGGCTTGCGAAACTCGAAGTATGTTCAATTAGTACCACAATTTCTTTTGATTAGCCAAGCATTTTGACAAGATGCATCCAGAACGAAAGCAAAAAGTGGAAGCCACCGTTTTTCGCCTCATAGACCTACTCTCATGGAATCGACATTCACATCGAAGCGGTCCACGGCACCCATATATTTATCGAACGTTTTTATTAGTGATGGGCAAACAACTTGCATTTTTGTTCGTTTATAAGGGTTTTGTACATAGATATAGAGAGTACTGGATCCGCAACCGGTCGTTAGAGCCGAAGCAATTGGCAACCTTCGCTAAAGTTGTGGGAAGTTGAGGTTTGAAGTGATATGCTTTTGATTTAGCACTCTATTCACGGCAAAACACGTTCACATTTAAAACGTTTTTAATTTTAAAGATCGTGCGTACTTGAATTCATTGTTTTAATTAAAAATTTACGAAATTTCCATCCGCTTTGACACATGAGTTTTCCCGCGTGTTTCGCGCTCTTTTCGATTTTTTTTTTTGCTTTGACGTTCGAGTTTTCCGTGAGAGTCTTTCGTTGTTTGAACTCAAACTGTTTTCCGAATGATAACAAAGGCGCGATTGTGTGCACGTGAAATGAAATTTTGTTGGTGAGCGCGGGTGTCAGTGGGGGAGCGATTCTTCTGAAGATAGAAAAGAAAAACCTCTCTGGAAAAAAAGGGGAAGGAGAAACAGAGGGAATCATATAGGTTCGAGAGCGTAAGTTATTTATAACTTATTTATGTGGCAAATTTGCTTGTCACATGGACGAGTACACAAATTCTCGTTGCTCGTCCATTTGTTTATATGTCTTTGGTTTTGTACTAAAATATGAAACCCTTTTGCAACCACGACCTATGTCCGTCCGTCTGTATGTCACAGCAGTTTTTCTCTGAAGCTATAGAGGCTACAGCCATGAAACTTTGTGGAAAGGTCAGAAGTGGTGACTTCTTGAAAGTTTTGAGACGGAAAAACTTTTCGAAGGGTTTTGAGGGAGTGTTTCCCCATGTAGGGAGGTGACACTTCAAAAAAATTTTTCCACCATAAGAAGTCGAGCAGGGTATTGTTGGAAAGGTCTCAATGAGATCTTTTCAGAATAAGTCTAAAAATTGCCTTATCGGTACCATGGGGGGAAAGGAGAAATGTACGACCTTTTCGCGCAACCCCCCCCCCCTCGCGATTGGACACCTGTCATCCGAAAAATCTGACAAAATCCTGAATGTAGACCTTTATGAGTACAACAACAATAAATACGTGAGAAGTCGGAATCCACTCAAATTTGTTAGTAATAGTATGATTTATCGATTTTACATTTTTGTGAATAAAATCTTGACGGTACCTTTAAATCCAATAAAATTTAGAACACAAATATTTATTTATAAGATCGACCTGTCCTGCAAGTATCTTAAACATTAAATGGTATTTAACGAAGTTATAGCGGTTTGAATGTTCCTGTATTACTACAGAACAATATGCGCTGCATGAATATGGAAACATATGGGTATGAAATAATATGCACTTTTCACCGCAACACAGATACTACAGGTTTGCGACGATTTGCATGAAAGTTTCAGGAATGATAGGTACCATAAATATTTTTGAGAATTGATTCAGCTAGTGGTATCAGTAATCGTAAAACAAAGTAGTGGCCGTTTTAAATGCGAAGATTGAGTAATTTTCAGTTATTTTTCCCCAACTTCAACGTTTAAGGTGCATGCTTTGAACACTTGATGCAATTTAATGAATGACTGGAAATGAGTACCTGCAATTAATACTCATAGCTGAAACAAGTCGAGGAGGTAGGAGAGAACTCCTAACAGAAGGGCTTTGTAACTATTCTAGGCTTCAAAAAGAATTTTCTGATGTCATGAATCAATGATTTGATTCACCCAATACTTGTTTGAAAAATCGTTTGAATTCATCCAAAAGATGCAAAGTTTCGTTCATAAATAAAATGATTAAGTAAATAAATAAATAATTTTTCTGAATGCCCGGCTGATTGAAAATATTTAAGTAAATCACTATTCCTTAAATTTTCATGAAAGTCCGAAGAAAATAAGAGTGCCTTGGTTGATTTGAAATATACAAGTATATTAATTAGAAACATATGTTATTGTTTCTGTAATTCCATACAATTGAAATGGCGATAACTCCCTTAATTGTGATTTGATTTCCATGAAATTTTGTAGACATAAAGTTCTTATACCAACCTACATAACTGCAACACATTGAGAATTTTAAGGGCACCGTTTAGATTTTCGGGGGGAAAACTAAAATTTTTTCAAATCGTACCATTATTAACAGAGTTGAGTGAATTTTGATTTCTGAGGGATTTGTTGCTCTTGAACTCATAAAGACCAATATAGTGTATTGGGTGTACATAAAAGTCCATACAGGACTCTGCCTGCCCCGGCTGCTGTCTCGGAAAGAGAGGATGATGGGTTTTGCCAACATTGGCCTTATCTAAGGACGCGTGAATGCGCTGGCAGGCTAGCATTGTGGTGCCGTGGGGCGGGTTCTTTCCCCCGGCACAAGGACCCACTACAAAATAAATTTTCCATCCATGAATTTCGAGGTTCAAATGAATATCGACCGAAGTCGAGAATGAGGTAACCTAGTATGGGTCAAAAATTGCTGACTCAGAGGACAAACCGGGCCTGGAGAAAAAAAAACGGACTTAGGAGGACTTCGCCGTTACCAACGATACTTATGGCCTACAAATAAGAGTGGGATATCTAAGTGGATGCGGTGCCTCGTTGCATCCTCTTAACTAGATTAAAATCCATGTGAGAACGTGGCCATAAAGTCAAAGTCAAAGTCGAAAGCGCTTTATTCAATACTAATCGTTATAAATTTTAAAAGAATATAAAGCGAATTCCAAACAATAACAATACAAAAACTTAATGGCCCAAACGGCTCTCTAAATTTATACGTTATCATTAACACATTTCATCAAAAAAACTAAAGCAAATTCAATCAATTAAGATTATTACATATTTTGAAATTCAATTGGAAAAAGGAGAAAAAACCAACCAACACTATCCTAAAATTATTTATAATTTAAACGCAACAGTGAAACTTTGATCCTACACCTAATATGTTGTAACTTAATTCTAATAAAATGCAATCAAAAACTTTATCTTATACTTAAAAAATTCTATAACAATGTTCCTAACCTAAGCGTTTAATATAATATAGTAAACATAACATATACCTAACCTTTACCTAACTTTTAGCACAAATAACCAACAATACTAAATGTAGCAATAATGAGCTGAAACTCAAAAATTAAAAAAACGAAAAAACCACAAAAACTGGAAATAAACACGAATAATTTAGACATTGTCATTCAGCCGTCAATACCTGGATCGCGCCGTCTCAATACGATCAGCTTCAACGAATCTAGCAAATGAGTACTTCCATTGAAATTGTTGGTCTCGTGAGCTCGAATTCGGAGGAAATTTTATCTTCTTATCGGTGGCCCGTCTATATATGTGATATATGACTGGGAGGCCGTCAGAATCAAAAACATATCGATTCATGTCCAAATACACGAATGCTTCTGGAGGAATGAAGCCTGTAGCGAGGCAAGTCGCTATATACCTGTCTGTAGGGTGGAACGGCTGTGAAATCCAAGGGTTTTCACTCACAGTCACAGATCTTGCGATATGATTCCGAAGAAGTTTCAAAATGAAGATATCGACCCTCGTCACTTCAGCAGTTTCATAAATTCTTCTATTCGATATATAATGTTTCCAATCCGTCTCAGGCTTTCTGTACAAACCAATACATGCACGAAGACATTTCCTTTCGAAAACTCTTAATCTTTCCGTAGTACTTGCACTCTGGTTGTACCAGATCTGACATCCATATGTCAAAACTGGTGTAACCAGGGTCTTGTAACAGATAATTTTGACCTTTTGATCAATGTATTTGGAATGAAAAAGTTTTCATAGGGCCATGACTACTTTAAGTGCCTTACTGAGCATGATTTTCACATGTTCACTATAGCACAGATACTAATCAAGATGAACGACGAGGTATCGAACACAGGATTTATGTGAAACCCGTTCTAGCCTACCCTCGCCAGCCATGATGTGGAATTCTTTCCAATTACGTTTCAGGTCTTGAGTGACCCCCTGCAGCGTTGTCCGAAACAAGATTGTTTCACACTTCTGCGCATTGATTTTCATTCGCCAATTGTCAGTGTACAGCTGTACATCATTGAACATTTTTTGGAGATTGCTCTGAACTATTGTAGCTTTTCGGTCTGCCGTATAGATGATCAGATCATCAGCAAACGCTACCAATGATCGCGTTGGCGAGACATTAAAATCAAGGCCGTTCAATAGCTTGCGAATGAAGATTGAGAAGAGCAGAGGTGCAGTAACTGTTCCCTGCTGTAGACCATTCAAGACCTTGAACTCGCGCATTGTTGTCAAGTTTCCATCAGTTACAACAAACGATTTCCCGTATAACATATTACACATCTTGGCGGCAAGACGTCTGGGGAACTTGTCCTGAAGGAGATTAAAAATTAGTCCATCTAGCCACACCGTATCGAAGGCTTTCTCCATATCAAAGATACATGCTCCAACGTATTGTCTATCATTTAGTTTCCAACAGATGTCTGAGGTCACTTTCATTATTGCATGTGTGGTCGAATGCCTGGCACGAAAACCAAATTGGCAATTCGGCATCAACTCATATTCCTCAATGTGGGCGTTTAATGCTCTGTTGAGTATCACTTCAAACACCTTGCTGATTGGGCGATAGCTTTTGGGGCATGATGATTCCTTTCCTTTCTTCAAGATCGAAAACACCTTAGCCTTTTTCCACTCAATTGTGAAATATGAATTGCTCAACATGTGGTTGAACAATATGCAATAATTGCTAATAGCAACCTCAGGCAAATGTCGGAGAACTACATTTGGAATACCATCAGTACCACATGATTTCTTGTTGTTCATCTTGCGACATATGAAACACAAGTCTTCATAGCTGACAAAATAATCAAGAAGATTGAAGGTCGATGTGAGGTCAGATGTTAATGTTTCATCGAAATGAAGAATTGATTGCCCGTTCAGGCTTGATTTGAAGTCGGAAGCTTTTGCTTCAACGACTTCCGAAAATACTTTTTTTCCTTCTCTCTGGGTTTGGCAGATGAACCAATTCAAAATGTGTTCCAATCAGGGCAAGTTTCTGCAATCCATCACATATAATCCTGTTTCCATTTCCATCCAGAGTCGTACTATCAATTTCGATACCAGCCCTATCGAGAAGATTTATCTCATCACTCGCGACTTCAAGATTCGATACGTTCACTCGAGACTTCTTGCGGAATAAGCTATTCACTTTCGCGAACACGCCATCTGGGTCCAGTGGGCTAATACCCCTCAGTTTTTCCGCCCATTGCTTGCTGACCTCACTTCTGAAGTATGAGCGGATTAAGTTCCGGACATTCTCCAGGTGCAATTTCAACAAAGCCAACGAAGGATGGTTGTAGTCCAAAAATCGTCGATAAATATTGTTGACGCGTGTCAGAAGAAGGCTTTATAATCTTTTCAACCTTGCGATGGTTGGTGTTTCATATCCTTCTAATTGTTTCGATGTTTAATCTTGGGAACTACTTTCTCAATTGTGTCCAACGTGAGCTTCTCTAACTTCGACAAATAGAGATCTATTTCATCGTCAGTTAGATTTCTGTTATTAGGAACCATTGAGCAAGCGTTGCCATCATCAGAAGGAGGACATTGCTTCTGGTACTCCCGATTTAACTTCTTTTGAAACTTTCCCCAGTCTGTTTTTTTTGAAATTCAACCGATGGTTTTCATGTTGAACTGGAATGAGGACGACATCATCCCTTTGATGATTGATTTCCATTACGATTGCGTTATGGTCACTATCGTAAGGAAGCACCTGCAGTTTCCGTTGAGGACTATTCAAGCTGAATTCAAGTCTTGCGTCAGCAATGCAGAGGTCCACATATGAATTTGTCCTAGGGTATGTTGGGAACTCCGACCCATATAGGTTGCACCTGTATTCAATTTGGTTCTCTGTTATCCATGATTTCAGGAATACACCTCCTGGATTATTGGTGGCGTTTAGCCATGATGTATGCTTGGCGTTCAGGTCACCAACAAGAATATAATAACTATGAGAACCCTGTTCAATTCGAGTATTTCAAACAAGCAATTGAGTTCCTCCTTGAGCTTGAGAACAGTTCCACCAGTTGCATAGGCAAAGATAACGAAGAGGTTATCCCCACCTGGCAGTGAAATTTTGATGACGGACACTTCAAGAAATTTAAAGTTTTTGAATTCGACTTTTTCAATATTTTGGAAACAATAGGGTCTTCTAACCAATATCCCGGTGCCACCTTCCCCATCACCTATTTAGCCCAGTCATATTAGGTAAAAAAAAGGGGTCAACCTCGGAATGAAAGATAATAAGCTGCAAATTGGTATGAACCTTTGTTTTGTCATTCTAAATGTTGTCTCAAAAGTCACAATCGTTATCGTGTTCGCGTCTCAAGATATTCAAGGTCAAAGGTCACAAAAATCGGTTTTTCGCGAATATCTGGCTTCCTATCGGTTAAATGAGATTTGCATTTATTATAAAAGTTGTAGGCTATAAAATACCCTACAACTTTTGTTTAAACTTTTTTTTCATACGACCAACCGTTTTGAAGGTAGAGCGCGAAGAGTGCACATCGTACAGTCATATACGGCCTAATGCAAGGTCAAGCGTGAGTTATGGTTATCAGTACGTTATAAAGTCAATTATTTACTTGGAAATTATAATTATTAAACAATGCCTATTATTTATGTACTAACTATTAATTATTTATATTTAATTAAAGTAAGTAACTTGATTTGCAACGGTACAATTTCAAACTAACGAATAATCTTGACTCATACAAAGTGGAGAGAGTGGCCTTGAATACTATAGAACATCTGTCCCGGCAATGAATAGAAAAGGGCATAGGGTAGGGACAAGTATTTCCAGGTATATAAGTATTGAGAAATTTACGCGTTTTAAAGAAAAGATATATAATGTCGTGTTAACTTAAAATAAAACTAAAATATATAATCCAGAATTAATATCATTTTATACTTAAATAGTTAAATATGAATAATTATATATATTATTTATGTACTAACTATTAATTATTTATATTTAATTAAAGTAAGTAACTTGATTATTTATATATAATTATTCATATTTAACTATTTAAGTATAAAATATTATTAATTCTGGATTATATATTTTAGTTTTATTTTAAGTTAACACGACATTATATATCTTTTCTTTAAAACGCGTAAATTTCTCAATACTTATATACCTGGAAATACTTGTCCCTACCCTATGCCCTTTTCTATTCATTGCCGGGACAGATGTTCTATAGTATTCAAGGCCACTCTCTCCACTTTGTATGAGTCAAGATTATTCGTTAGTTTGAAATTGTACCGTTGCAAATCAAGTTACTTACTTTAATTAAATATAAATAATTAATAGTTAGTACATAAATAATAGGCATTGTTTAATAATTATAATTTCCAAGTAAATAATTGACTTTATAACGTACTGATAACCATAACTCACGCTTGACCTTGCATTAGGCCGTATATGACTGTACGATGTGCACTCTTCGCGCTCTACCTTCAAAACGGTTGGTCGTATGAAAAAAAAGTTTAAACAAAAGTTGTAGGGAATTTTATAGCCTACAACTTTTATAATAAATGCAAATCTCATTTAACCGATAGGAAGCCAGATATTCGCGAAAAACCGATTTTTGTGACCTTTGACCTTGAATATCTTGAGACGCGAACACGATAACGATTGTGACTTTTGAGACAACATTTAGAATGACAAAACAAAGGTTCATACCAATTTGCAGCTTATTATCTTTCATTCCGAGGTGAAAGCCCTAATATGACTGGGCTAATTACCCTATCGTTTCTTACGAATGCAAAATCTTTGAATTCCATGGAATGCCATGAATTGAGGTAGGTTTCAGTGAGAAGTATGATGTTAGGCTTTTGCTTAACAATAAATTCAAGGAGATAATCATGTCGATGTATGCCAACGATAGAGTTGACGTTGATCGATATGAGGCGAAGCCTATCCATGAGAATATGACTGGATGACAAGTTATTATTAGGCATTTGAAAGACCTAACCGCTGAAAAGCAAAGTTAATTTTTGAATCTTGTTTGTCGATTCTCTCCGATAAAGAATTAAGTTGCTGTTAAATTTTGAGAAGCAGCTCATTATTGCCACTTACATTATTTCCAGCATTTTCTGCTGGTCCTCTAGCGGTGAGTGCAAATGATACTCCGGGCTTGACGAAGTTGGAAGGTATGATATTACGGTGTGCTTGTGTTTGCTTTGGAGCATTTTGATATCGGGAGCATCCTCGATAAAATGCTGGGTGACCAAAAACACCGCAGTTAACGCAGTATAATTTTTCTTTAGGCTCCGTCTGAGCCAATTTGCACTCACCGGGAGCATGAACGTCTTTGCATATAACGCCACGATAGTGCATGGCACAATTGGCAGCCGAATGTCCAAATCTTTGACACCAGTAACACTGGTTGACTTCTCTTTTCTGGAGGCGTTCTCACCTCGCCACTCTGAAATTCAAGTACCTTATTTGTTGAAGGGCACTTGGACTGCTCTCATTTGCAATTTGTACCAGGTAAAGTGGTAAATTCTTCCTTTCTATGGTCGACCTTCTTGTCGCAAAGGCTTTGACTGAAACAAAATCAATATCTGGTGCAGCCTCCTTGAGAACCTGAAGAAGATCGACCGTATCCTCTCCGCTGTCCAAACCCTTCAACAAGAAGGTCTGATTCTTTTCACTTTTTGGGGTATAGGTGAAGTGTCGAACCTCCCCAGAAATCAGCGCATCTTTGGCTGACTTGAAACCAACCAGTGATTTCGTCCTTATAGTTAATTTTTCGGCATTAACTCTTTTGATTTCGAAATTGGCCAGTTTATTTTCGGCTGCCAATAGCCGAACCATATCTTTCCCGGTGTGTTAGAACTTCTTCTGGAATTGCTTGCTTTGTGCTTTTCTTCGGCTTCGTTACCTGCTGCCATTGATTTTGTGGCTGCGTCTTTTGAGGCTTCATCCCTTTCTTGAAGAGATCCTTGAGAGACTGTATCTCTTGCCTCAGTTCATCATTTTCTTTCTGCAAATTGGCCATTTGTTGATTGTCCGCTATTATTTGCAGCTTGCACCCTCCATCTGCGGAATTTTCTTCGTTATGTTTTCTTTTGGTAATTATCACCAGTTTCGTATTCGTCATTTCCACAGGTTGCCCCAACGGTGGGAAGCCGTCGGGCTCCTCCATACCAGCGGCGAAGTTTTCGTTTGTAATTTGTTTTTCGTTATCAATCGAAGTAAAAATATTTGATAGAAATTTCCTGAGTCGATTACTTCGACAATAGAAGGTTTTTTCCGATAAAAATTAACTTCGGACTAACGTTTTTAAAAAATTAATTTAATTTTTGTAAACTTTTGACAGGAGCGATTTAAAAGACGTCTATACGCAAAGACTACTACAATCCATCAATACATGTCTAGATACATGTAATTTGTGCGACTATCTTGTCGTAATCTGATCCATCTCTAAACCTTAAAACATAATTTCACAAGCCAAATGTCTTCGGTGATACTCATATGGCTTTTTGTATTTAGAAGTAACTCAATTACGTCCGACAATTTTTTAAAAGTGGTGAACACATTCTTATCCTATTCTAAATCAAACAATTCGGAGAAACATTTTGTTTCATTCATAAGGAAAAAATTGTTAATAAAAAGCAGTTATCAAGAGTAATTCAATCGGCAACACTTTCTTAACAACAGCTACCGCTTTTACCAATTAACTTGGCCACGCTTTAGGCATCGTATACTACATTAGAAGTCTGGTACTTATTATTAATGCACATAATTCTTAGTGAAGTGCACACAAAATACAGGTGCCATGATTTAATAATAGTTTCATACGAATACGGCACAGAATTGTCCTCGCAGCAGTCGGTTGTCGCTTGCACTTGTAGTTGGCCCCGTTGATTGTCCAGGAGCAATACGAGTAGGAAACCTCCTGTCGCGCTTAAGGTGCTACAAAACGCATGTACAACATATTCGAATCCGTGGCCCGACAAAATGTCCGTTTTAGTGCACCACGCTACCACTTACGGACAATTGCTTCAAGCCTATGTACGACTGTGTTTTACAATCAAGCTTGTAATTACTCGAGATTGTTATCTTGCTTTAATATTAATGACTATTTTAACCATTTTGCAACACTATTGTCCGTCGCACTGCAGATACTACTCGAGCGCAAATACGTTTATGCACAGGCGGTAATTTTATTAGTGAAACTTATTGTGCCTTGTACTTGCTGGAAATTAGATTATGGCATTCGAGAGTCCTTTACGGTGTTGTTTTAATATGAGAGTGAATGTGACACTTCTTGGTACCCGGATGAATTTTCCCATTGCATGGAAAATCGTAGACCGTTGTTTCTTTTTCAGGGGGCTGAAATTAAATTAATCAGGAGGGTATTTTGATCTTTTGGTAATTAGGAATTGGAAGTTCAACAAATCAATCCCAAAACCTTTCTTTACTTTGATCAAGTATAGGTGATTATTACAAATTTATTAAGGGTTTAACCGAAAAATTTATTAAGGGTTTAACCGAAAAATTCTCTCAAATTCAAAATGTTTAAATCCGACTCCTTTTGTGAATTTAAACTAAAGGCTTACATGTCCATCAAGCGCATGACTTGAAGAATGAATTTATTCTACCAATTAAATTCATCCTGGAAACCGTTTCAATCCAATCATTAGTCTAATTATGGAGTACCAACCAACGCTCACCACTTACTCGGAGTCATTGAAATGTGAAGTTTCTGATTGACACTCTTGTTTGGTGTCAAGCACTTCACTCATTTCGTTTCAGGCCAAACATTTGCTTTGCCACGAGCACTCCCTCGGCACATCAAGCACGGATGCGACACGTGCAATTTTTTTCAATGTAATCCTTCAACTCCTACATCAATCGCTCATGGTTGCATAATCACAGGAAGGATTGAATCGTACACCTGACGTTTGATGTGAATTTTATAAATCACGGACGTCAGGACATCGTCTCGGCAATATTTGAAAACGAGAATCATGTCTGATGTCCTTTTAATACTGTGTATAGGCAAATGGAGAGGTCGGCAAAAGCTTTCACAACGAAAAGGACGTTTAAATTTGCTAAGAGCATGGTTATTAGCAGAATTAAAATTAAACTCATACTTACGTGCTTTAATTTGAATTTTTCGATGTTACCTTAATTTTAAATGATAGTTTGGATCGTATAATATTGCTTTCAGGAATTCTAGCATATGAACGTTTCATGAAACGTTTGATAGCAGGATCGTGATCTTTATCCATGCCATTTAATCTTTAAATAAAACTTTCCTTAGAAACGCTCGACCTACTTTTCTTCCATTATCAAAGGAGTTTCATTTTAGAACCCTGGCGAGATTTCAATACGATTCAATTTATCATCATTTATCATCAAACTGTCCAATATGTGAACGACGCAAGCAATGGTCAAAAGCCTTTTTTCATAAAACTTATTTTTAGTTCGATGGGAAAATCAAACTCATCTTAAATCCTGTGGGTATTAGCTAAGCCGAAGGAAAATGCTTTGCTGGGCTAAACTCGTTTCTTTTGTCGCGTCCTTTTTGTGTTAACTGGAAAAGAAATATTTAAAAAGAACCATTAAAGCCAGAAGAAACCTATATCAGAGGAATAGAAAAGAGTTGGATAAGGGTCGTCTCCCAAGGAAATGTGTTGAATATGTTGAATTAAGGGTTATTGTGAAAGATATGTCTGGAGATTTCCTAAGAAAATACCTTCCCAAGAGCGGAGAAGGAGATTTCGTATATCTTAGATAAGGAACGGATTGTCAAAAAATATTTTAAAAATATTTTTCTAACTTTAAATATCTGACCACCGAGTGTAAAGACGCGGCAAAATATTAGTAACTACGCTTCCATAAAAAATCGATGAGATAAGGACATACTTAAAAGAGGTCGGAAATGGATTTGCTAGCGAAAAGATCCAGGAAGACAATCGGTTGACATAAAAGAACAACAGATTTGCATGCAGTCATGTGCAAAGTCTCATCGGGGAAAGCACTTAGCGTCCAACTGCTAAATTTGCTGATGCGTAAACGTCACAACTAGGGAAATTTAAATGCCAAGAATTTTACTCGCAGATTACAAATCAATTCAGAGCGAAGACAAAACAAGTGAACAGAATATGTGTGTCAACTTTTATTCTCTAAGTTTTCCACTCTATTCTATATTCAAAGCAAGAGCTTTCATATCAGTCGCACGTAATCCGGAGAAAAGGATGCCTGAATAGTTTTAGATATCCAAAGGATAACATTTGTGATGGTCATATCTAGGTTGTTTCTAAACAAGTCATATTTAGTTGAGCTTGTTTGAAAATACTAACATACTAGTGGCTCTTTTTGTGGTAGCCTTAATGGGTGTTTCAATTATGAATCTTATGTATTTTTGAAGAGGATTTTAAAAATTATTAATTCATCTGTCTGAGATAGTTCTGTAATTACAATATAATTGAATATTTAATAAAGCATCGCCAAACTAGTAAATCATTTAAACTATTTCCTAAAAAAATTTTTATGTCATTGCTTGAGCCATGACACAAATTTTTGATACATTTTGCCTTGCCCTGGATCCCCTAAGTCATAAAATGATTTTTCTAGTTCAGATTCTAAAAGTTATAGTCAAGACCCGTCATTTGATACCCGACTCAACTACCTTTGGTTAAACATTTTTTTAAGGGTTCATTCGTTATTAGGGGGGACCCCCTTAAAAATTGTTTAACGTTTTGGTAAGACCATCACTTCTGACCTTTTCACAAAGATGGAGCATTCTAGCTTCTATAGTTTCTGAGGAAACTAGCTGTGACGCACGGACAGACGGATGGACAGACAGACAGGTCGCAAACTAGTAGGTCTTTGTAAAAAAATTTTTCAC
The DNA here is from genome assembly GCA_963969285.1 of Odontomyia ornata. NCBI lineage: Eukaryota > Metazoa > Arthropoda > Insecta > Diptera > Stratiomyidae > Odontomyia > Odontomyia ornata. The sequence continues at coordinate 402,187,000 of OZ017739.1, read as the reverse complement.
AAAAACCTAAGACCTAAAAGCCGTAGGCATCACCAGCCGGAAAAGCAAAACGTCTTGCAGGCACGTTTCTTTTGAAAAAACAAATTAATAATTTGACTAAGCTACTGCTTAAAGAAAATGTTTTATTATATACATACTTCCTATGAAAGCCATTTCAAATATTTTCATGAAAATAGGAGCATATTCAACACTTTAGTTGCTACTAAAATACTGAATCTCACTTAGTTACTGACAGCTGAGCGGCCATTAACGTCTTAGAGTCTCAACAGCCACTGCGCCAAATCTCGTTCAAATCGGAGTTTTACTCTGAACAGTTTCACAGATACCCTTTGCACTCTTCCATGCGGTCGTTAACATTTAAATAGTAGGTCAGTATTGACGCAGGCCGAAGAAAGATAGTCGGTTCAACTGGTGGAGGAGGATTTTCAGAAAATGGGGGAGGGATTGGGGTGTACGAGTTTAGTGGAGCACGTTATTGAGACGGAGTCAAGCCCCATTAAGCAGAGGTATTATCCCGCCCCTCCGGCCATGCCAAAGTATATTAACATGGAGTTGGACTAAGTGCTGGCGTTAGGGGTAGTCAAGCCTTCCACGAGTACGTGATCTTCACCAATACTTCTGGTCAAGAAGAAGGACGGCTCGTACAGATTCTACGGGGGCCTTAGGAAAGTTAATAAGGCAACAGCTCGAGATGCCTCTCCGCTTCCGTACATTTCAGCCACACTGGATAAGTTGTGAGACGCAAGGTTCTTGTCCACGCTGGACATCAGATCGGCCGCTGATTCTCGACAGTACACTGCATTTACCATCCCGGCAAGGGGTTTGTTTCAATTTAAGAGGATGCCTTTTTTAAATATATATAAGAATTATTAATATTCCGGAAAGAAAACGTTTTACATTCAGATAGCGAAATGGCTGGTTTCTGAATGTAAAACACTGGGCAAGATAGAAGGAGGAAGATCGGTCAAAAATTCGCTAGAGCTAATTGAAAAATTGCAGCATGTTGAAATCGATCAAAATGAAGTATTGGTGTCTTTTGATGTTGAAGCGCTGTTCCCGAGTACACCGACAAAGCAGGCAACATATGAATTTGTAAAATGGTTGGAAAATGCGGAAGTACACCTGAATGGAGGAAAAAAGTTGGACAATATGGGAAGCTAGCAGGACTGTGTATGCGTGAATGTTACTTCGTGTTTAGGAACAAATATTATAAAGTAACTAAAGGATTAGCAATGGGCAGCCTACTATCACCAGTATTATCAGAAATATTCATGTCCAGTATAGAAGAGCAAATCGTGGAAAATAACATCATGCCGAGAGTGTGGTGGAGGTATGTTTACGATATCTTTGCTATAGTTCCAAGAGATCGAGTAGAAGAAATACTTAACACATTAAACAAAATTAATAACAACATCAAGTTCAAGATGGAGTTAGAAAACAATGGAGCGATACCCTTCTTGGACCTATTAGTGATTAGAAACGAAGGAAAACTGGAGTTTGATATCTACCGAAAACCTACCAGCACCCAACAAACGATAGCAGTGAACTCATACCATACATACCCACAGAAGTTAGCGGCATACAACAGTATGGTACACAGACTCATCAAAGCCCCGTTATCTAATGATCGATATAAACATGAAATGAACTATATTATTGAAACAGCCGAAATAAACGGTTTTGATAGCCAAATAATTCACAATCTAATCCTGAAAAAGAAAGAAAAACTAGCACGTCAAGAACTATCAAGCCTCTTCGAAGCCAACGCGAAAATCGAGTCGGAAGCAACTACGAGAGTCAGCATGCCGTATTCAAATATATTCAATCAATTATCGAGTGTGTTAGCCAAACATGGCATTAAAGCGGTAGGTACAAGTAGGAGCGAAAATTGGGAACTTTGGTGAGCAGCGAAAAAGATAAAAAACTCAAGGAAGAAAAAAGCGGTGTTTAATGAATAACGTGCCAAAGATGTGATAAAATCTACGTGGGGCAAACAAAACGGTTGGTGTCTGTGCGTTTCCGAGAACACATGAAAGAGATTGAAGCTTTCAGGAAAAACAATAAAAAAACGATAAAATCGGCGGTAGCGGAGCATGTGATCAAGGAAGGCCATCAAATTAAGTTCGAGGACTAAGAGGTCATTAAGGAGGTAAAAAATATCCGTAAACTAGACACGGTGGAAAGTCTGGAAATTAGGAAAGTACCTACGGAAAAAAGATTAAATGAGGATTAAATGTTTTGTATAATTAAATAATAATTAAGAAGTTTAAATAAAATAGGTATAAATAGGCTAAGAAATAAAGGTTATAAGTTAGTGTACTGATGAAGGTGGTATGTTCCCACCGAAATACGTATATACAGGGAAAAATAAATTATATAGTCAAAAAGGAACCTTTATTGAAAAAAAAATTTTTATCAAATGCACCTGCAACCTGGCAACGACTTATCGACAGGGTGTTGGATCCAGAAATTGAACCATTTGTCTTCATCTATCTAGATGACATCATTATCGTGACACCTTCGTTTAGCAAGCATGTGGAGATCCTATCCAAAGTCTTCACACGCTTAAGAGAGGCCGGTCTAAAATTATCGCGGGACTAGTGCCATTTTTGTCAGTCCCAGCTAAAATACTTGGGATACATGGTCAATCAACACGGTTTAAACGTAGACCCTGAACAGGTTAAAGTAATGCTGAATATTCTCCAGCCACGTTCGGTGAAGTAGGCTTGGCAATTTTTAGGTACCAGCAATTTATGGCGGACCATGCTTCATTAATAGCCCCGTTAACCAATGTTTTGCGGAAGAATCGCAAGTTTGTTTGGACACCATTATGCCAATCATCGTTTGAGCGTTGTAAATTGAAGTTAGCGTCAGTACCAATTTTCACTTGTCCGGACTTCCAACTCCCTTTTAACGTGCAGACATTCGCCTCGGACGTTGGGCTTGGGGTTGTGTTGAGCCAAACCTTTCCTGCGGGAGAGAAGGTTATTTGCTATTTGAGGCGCGCCTTAACTAAGGCAGAGCGGCCCTATATTGAAGGCTCCCATTTCCGCGTCATAACTGACCATCACTCCCTGGTATGGCTCAATAACTTGAAGGACCCAACGAAATTCGATAACGAAGGGATACATAGACGGGGTGAAGAGCATTTAGTTCTGGACGCATTGTCCAAGTCAGTTGCGGTGGATACGGTTAAAGGGACGGATAAAGTCGTTGATATTTTGTATGAGTGGATGAAAGCCCGAGTTAGTGACGATGCGGAGCAATATGCCAACTGGACGGTCAAGAACGATATGCTGTGGAAACTTGTTCCTGGATTTTATCCTGATTTAGAGGGGGTTGGAGCATGAAAAAAAGTGTTGTTGAAACCGGAAAGAAGAGAGGAGCTCTGACATTGTCATCATCACTCGACAGCAGGCCATATGGGAATTGACAGGATGTTAAATCGTTTAGTGCATCATTATTATTGACTAAAGATGTGCGAAACTTTGTCCGATGTTGCAAAGTATATCAAATAGTTATAGTTTAGCGAAAAACACAAGCCAGGCATATGGTTTCACGCATTGGAAGAGGTATTCCAGCCATGAGAGATGGTATGTGTAGAATTAGTAGGACCCTTGCCACGTCAAACTCTTGGTCACAGCTATATCCTAACCATGTTGGATTATGTTAGCAAGTTTTCACTACTGCTTTCACTCCAGAAGGCCACGGCAACAGGGATTTGCCGTTTGTTGAAAGATCAAGTGTTCTTAGTATTTGGGGTACCCAAATATCTAGTTGGCGACAATGGAGTACAATATCGGGAAAAAGAGCAGCAGCGATAAGTGGAGAGTTACGGGACGCAGATTAAATTCACTGCACTCTATCATCCGCAGGCAAATCCAGCAGAACGCCAAAACCAAGATATTAAGCAGATGTTTCGTGCTCATATTTTGGAGCACCAACGTCCATGAGATCAAAACTTAGCTCACATCAGTTTTGCTCTTCGGACTTAGAGACAAGAAGTAATGAAGGTGTTTCCTTACTTCTATAATTTTTGAAGAGAGATGGTGACCTTCGAAAGCGGTTCCCAGGCTCCAGGGAGTTCCCATGTGGGACTGAGTTCAGAATTTAAAGTACAGAAATTTGGAAGGATACGAGAGGAGATAGGGTGATGGATGCAAGCAGCCGCAAGGAAAAGCGGTGGAAAATATAACCTTCGGAAAAGAGACGCAACATATTAGGTGGGGGATCGGGTATGGAAACAAAATTATCCTATCTTGGATGCAGCTAAATATTTTTCAGCCAATGTTGCACCCGAATATTTGGGTGCTTCCTGTATTAAAAATAAATTATCGAGGTGGACACATCTACTTCAAAATAACTCGGGTAGTGCCGAAGGGGTCTGGCACGTCAAGGATTTAAAGGCCTATTTAGAGTAAAGCAGGTATTAAGGGAAGGTAGGCTTAAGCAATTTATTACCTGGGTGCAGAAAATTAGCTTTTAAGTTCTTCTTAGAACTGGTGGTGGATTGTAGAATTGTATTAGACTATAAGTTGAATTTAGGGTAAGGCACGTACTAAAACCGGTCGTTATTACAAACAGCGTTTTAAGTCATCATCGAGAAGTCTGGCGTTTTGTTACAATCGGAATCGGCATGACGGGTTCGCAGTTGTCTTTGGATTGTTCACGCAAAGTGGTTAAATAAATGGGGAATGGGTCCGTGGAAGTGTAGTGAGTAGAATATTGGACAGCACCATACACAACTAATTTCGGTTAAATAAAATCATTACCTATTTCCGATGTTGAGTGTAGAGTAGGCTCTGTGGTTCCTTGTTTATTTTTTCCTTCTTTCCCCTCGCATCGTTTCCTTTTTCCCGCATTGCTTCTTTTTTTCCCTTTTCCTGGATTGGCATGAAGTTATGTTACGAAGAGCTAAAAGGCAAAAAAATAAATCTGAGGCAGTGATTCAAGTTAATTATGAACACTGAAATAGAGGGTGTACGTTACGAACTCAGAGGAATGTACTGAGAAGGTTGGACGTTGCAGAAAAAAATATGGATTAAGCTAGGGCTTTGAGTGAATTTCAGGGAAATTCACTTAAAGTAGGGAAGAATTGTCACGGATACCCTTTGCACTCTTTCATGCGGTCGTTAAAATACCGCCCCAGCCAAGGTGATAAGGTTAAAATAAAAATGTTAAAGTAAACATAAACAAAAACAAAATGGCCCTCATCATCGAACCAATCATTTCTCTTGCCCCGGGCAAGATGTCGGATCGCCTGTTCTGCCAGGGTCTTAATAGCTGCTTTCACTTCGGTTCAGAGCTCGTTGCTTGTTTTCAGCGATGCGTCTGATAAGATGGGAGCCAGCTGGTTGTCGAGTATCTCCGTGAAATTTTTGACCACAGACGCTGTTTGCGGCCTTTCGATGTCAAATTTTTGTTGCGGGCGACATCAAAAGGTTAATTTGATCACGTAATGACCTGAGTTACAATTGGCTCCTCTGTATGTACGGACGTCAAGCATGCTCGAGCCTCAACGCTGTTGGATAAGAAAATGGTCGATTTGATTTTGGGTGTTGCCATCTGGCGATACCCGGGTCATTCCATGTGAACGTCGATGTAAGAAACTAGTTGAACGTGTGGCTAGATTTCTGCTACAAGCAGATAGTAGCATTTTCAATGAACATTTTATTACGAATTGTGACGAAATCTTCTCAGTACTGGACCACACTCTTCAAAAAACGGAAACATGATGAAATTGAACAAACGGACATCCAACAATCCAAAAAACAAAAAAGTAATATCCCTCTATCTGTCCTAATTTAGCACCTGACCTAATTTAGTACTACCTGCTTAAACCATCCAACGACTTTATAAAGTCGTACCCTTCAACACATCCTTTTGACACTTAAGATGACTCAAAGGAGTCGAAACGCATCTGCTCACACGACAAAGCAAGGACTGAAGGCTTTCCAAGAAAAATGATTCCGACGCCCTAAAGTTGCAGCCAATAGGCAATCCTACACGTACAAAACCCCACTGTAGTGATCTCCATATTCATAATTCAAACAATGGTGTAAAGTTAGCAAATATTTGAACATGGCCGATCCTAGTACATTTTTCATGCTACTAGATTTAACATCTGGCAATGCCTGTTGTTATAAGCAATACGAATATTAAGTATAGTTTTTGAGCAATTAGGTTATATTAAGTTCTATATGTACAGTTAGGTTAAAATAGTATTTTAGTGGAAGTGAATTCCATAAAACTCTCTTTCATTCTCGATACGCTGGTGGCTATACTTGCGTGGGAATATTCCTTTGCTAAGGGCGTGCAAACGTTTGCATGGGATTATCTTATTAGCGTAGATGCAGACTGGAAGGCGTTCCACGCTTGTGTCTGCATTCCACAAATTTTATAATATAGAAGTTACAAGAATCCTCATTGCAGGAAACAAGCTGGAAGGCATCCAATGCTTTTGCTTGTTTCCTTAGATCAAAAGCGTTTCAACACATATCGATTACTTATTGATCCTGCATATTATTACACTGCTCTTGACAAGCAAAATCAATTGCATATGCCATAAGTTCCGATGCCAACTTCCATTCTAAAATCATTAACCGCCGAGCAAATTTACACCATAATCACCATCACCCAGTAAGCGACGCATATCATTCCTATTCGCCAAAAAGGCCTTCCATACTCAAGAACAGACACCCTTTGATGAGTAACGTGGAAATTCAACCACACGTTCACAAGGCAAATTTCTATTTCTCACAGTATCCACCGCCACAGAAATTACATCCTCGAACAACCGGTGCGCTTGACGTTTACTCGCCTACAACGCCATCTATCCTCAGCTACAAACATTTATCGAGGAGCAAAACGTACCTTAAGCAAGCACCCACGAAGTGAATTCTCATACCTTAGAACCACTCACCCATAACGTAAAGTCATCCATCTATAGCAACGCCCGTCGCCGCCTCGAAACCATTTGCATCAAAAAAACGTACAAGCTGCCCTCCATCCGTAGCCAAATGCACCAATCAATGAGCAACGTGCTTCTTAACCGAGCGCCCATGAAACAAATTCCCATGAAAAAACGAGCGCCCATGAAACAAATTCCCAAAAAAAAACGTGCAGTATGCCTAGTATGATCAAGCATATTGGTCATTTTTACAAGCTGCCCTCCATCCCTAGCCAAATGCCCCAATCAATGAGCAACGTGCTTCTTAGCCAAGCGCCCATGAAACAAATTCCCATGTCTTAGAACACCCGCTGACAGGCAAGCCCATCACTTATCAATAAATCAGTTACCCTTCTATACCAACGCCTGCTGGCACCACGCAGCCACAAGCACCATGAAAGTGTCCAGCATGCCTAACATGATCAAATAAATTGCTCGACCCAAACGCCTTCAATAAGTGAGACACGTTAAAGGATCTCAAGCCCTACAAACAGCAAACCAATTGCTCGGACGCCACCTATCCATAGAGCTTCCCCAATTAATCAACAACCCTAATACTTGTAACAAGCAACTCTAGGCATGGATCTGCTATACATTAAAACAGCCGTGGATATAAAATCAAAGACTAGCTCGTAATAATCCGAAGCTCACCTATTGATCCTATATACACACGCTGACAAACTTTTCACTCTCATCTACTGATTGAAAGCATGGGACTATCCTAGACTACAGTCAATATGCCTATTTTTACTGCTTAGCATTAAGAGGCTACTAGAACCCACGTTCCACCTGCTGCCTCAAGACATACACCTGTCCTACACAGAAATCAACTTTCTAATTTGTATGAGAGACTGGGAAGCAATTACCTGCTATATCCTCATCCTGGAATATCACCTAGCTAACCAAGGCACCTTCTTATCAAGGCATAGATCTATATTTACCTAATACCCATACCTATTTATCTCACGTATCCACCTATACTACCCTAATCCAAAAACCCACATATCCAAGACTCACATTTTCATATCACCTACATAGCAAAGACACCTTCTTATCAGGACACGGATCTACGCTCATCTAAGGCCCACACATACTTATACTAGGCACGCGCTTATACGAACCTGAAACATAACACCTACATAGCCAAGACACAAACCCTCCCTCCAACCACTCATGACATTCACATTTATCCCGGACTCACACCTTCTTATCTCAAGCACCCACATATACAACCCTAATAAACGTACCCTCACACCCAAGGCACACACTCTCGACAGCATTTGAAGTTTGTATGAAGAAAGTGATCCAAAACCGGCATACTAACCCTTCTGCGATTTAAAAACGCGTCTGTTCACAGCGAATGCTAGGCGTTGAATTTTCTTCATTCATCTTTGGGTTACGAAGCAGAGCAACGTAAAAATTGTGAAAAGTTATTATGCAGTAATCGAGCAGTCACCTAAGCCGCCTGAAAACCGGCATAACACTGACCCGGAATTTCAATTGCAGATTTGAAAAATTTAATTATTCTAATTTATATTTTTATAAATTATAAAATATAAATTTTTTTTTTATTTTTTTATTATAAATCTGAATTTATATTATTTTTTTATGTATTAAACTTAAATTTTTCTTTACATTGATATTCTTCATGATATTTATTTTTTTATTATGATTTAAACTTTTCTATATATTATTATTTTTTTATTAACTTAATATCCCAAATCTGCAATTGAAATTTCTGACATGAGAACACTGATATAGTACATCCCACCCATGTATTGCATTACCGAATGCAATCTAATGTGGCTGAGCTAGAGGCTCACCTCAATTTACCGTTGCGACATAGAGATGATGCTGAGATTGAAACGGATTGAAGAGTTTCTTTGCAGAAGCGACGGTGCGACCTAATGTAATTGGCAGAAAGAAGTGGAAATTTGTACGAAATTGATGGAAAGGGGTGAAAATATTTCTGATGTGTCACCAAGCGTGAGTGTATAGCCGAGTGGCTCAGTGAAGTATAGGGAAAACCCACCTGAGTGCTGTCGCCAGTGCTAGTGCCAGTAGAAGGCTGTGTACGGGGAACTTGAATCACTTTAGCGCCCGAGAACTAATCGGATAGATGGGATTCATGCTTTGCTGTGTACCGTTCACTGTCCAAGGAAAAAAGCTTCGATTGATGTGTGTCGCATCTTCAATGGCAACGAAATAAAAGTGGTTGATTTGGATTGCGTTGATGAGCTCGGAAGCTAACACCACAATGTCCGATTCAGCTTCTAACCGCAATCATTTAAGCAAGGAGTCCACAGATATTACACAATATTTAGTAGCTTGTCGTTTTTAGGAGGCCTTATACATTATAGGACAAGTAGAATGTTAACAGAAATAAGCATGGTTTTTACCAGTGCTGTGATTTGCTGAAAATTCGTCAAAGCGAACTATATTAAATTTATTTAAATATTCAGGCAATCGTAAAGAAACCCTTGCTCTGATGTAGTTATGTAGTAAAAATTTTTGTAATGTAGTGTCGTTTGAATTTCAAGCATTTTTACAGCCTGAAATCGACATCTGCGTCATCATCCACACCATCCGTGTGCGCCCGGGGAAGATATAGGGTTGGTACCTTTAAGTTTGTTTAAATCGTTAAGACCACCCAATAACATAGCTGACATCCACTAAATTTTAATCAATTTAGAAAAAAAAGAAAGGTGCAAATACACCACCCTTTTGACTGGTAGATTTTTTCATTATAAACGTATTTATTAGGTGTGTGATATGATTTCTCTATGCTCGATATATCTGAAATTATTTATAAAAAATGAAAATAAAGGAAAATTAACAAATTTGTAGTTAAAGAATATACTGTTACATGTACAAATAATTACATGTACAAATAATTCTGCGAGCTGCTGTCGCAATTGTTTTCATAATCAACGTCAACAAATGAATTTACTCGAACCCACGAGAACCCAACAAGCATGATCAACATCTGCAAGTGACGTCACTCCATTCATTAATTTGCTCGAATCTACCAGGTACCTCTCGGTAGAACATTCGATAATGTACGAGAAATGGGTGAATAGGTAGAGACCCTATATAAAGGCGAGCTGAATGAATGGGGGGATCATTCATTACAACCGCGATAGAAAACTGCGATATAGTGGAACGCGAAGCAAAGACGATTGATTATTTGAGTGCGAAGTGATTTAGAAGACAATTGCGATAAGAAATTTATGGACAAGTGCTAGATTTTTTTCATAGTGAAAATTAAAATTAGTGAAAGTGTTAAATTGTTTATTGTGCATTTTTGTAATTAAATAAATTCTTTTAACTTAAATTAAAAGACATTGCGTTTTCACTTTCCCGGAACATTAAAATTATTGGCCGCGAACGAAAAACACGCGACAATACTATAAATTCGGTTTTTCCTTTTGCTGGGAATCTGACTAAGTATGGGACCCACCACGTTAGCTGGCCCCTCCATCATTTATTTATTTTTTTTGCCAAGCAAGGTGTAATTACAAATGAATTACATATTCAAGAAATACAAAATATATATATATATATATATATATATATATATATATATATATATAATTTAATTTAATCATTCAAGAGGAAGGGGCGTTGAGGGCATTAAAAATTTGTTTCTTATTATGAAATTAGAGGTGGTTGTGGAGTAATGTACGTTAAACTTGTTGAATGCTTTGCAGCATCTGTTAAGTGGCTCGTTGCTAGCATAGTTGGTGTGGTGCATACGCAAGGTTAGCGTTGGTGTGTGCCTTGTGGCTCTTATAGGATCATTCATGTGAATCTTGTATGACAAGGATGAAGTTTGAATATTACCTCTTAAAACATCAAAAGGCACGCAGGCGGACAATGCAACTCTCCTTGAAGCCAGTGTAGTCAGGTTGATTAGTTGAAGTCGAACGTCATAAGAAGGAAGATAGTGGAAAGAGGTAGGACCAAACAAGGATCTAAGGGCGAAGAGCAAAAACTGTTTTTGCACTGACTCTAATCTACGGCTATGAATGTTTAATATGGGGTCCCAGACTGTGCAGCCGTATTCAAGAACTGGACGGACAAGTAAGGTATACAAAGATTTAGTAGCCCAGATATTACTGAGCTCTTTTGATCTACGTTTGATGAATCCTAGCATATTGTAAGCTTTGCTTAGGATTTCATCATAATGAAGGTTGAAGCGGAGTTTCGTGTCTAAGGCTAGGCCATGGTCGACAACTCTCTCGAATCTTCTTAGTTGTGTGTTGTTAATGTCATAATCATGTAAGATGACTTTCTTTTTTCTTGCAAAACTTATTATCTGCCATTTTCCTATATTGAGAGCAAGCTGGTTTCTATCGCACCACTTAAGGAGAGCAGCTAATTTGGATTAGGGAAAAAATACATCGGATAAGGATTGTATGCAGTGATAAAGTTTGAGGTCGTCAGCGTAAAACAGGTGTGGAATATCAAACAGTACTGTAGAAAGATCAGTGATGAAAACATTAAGGAGGAGTGGACCAAGATGACTGCCTTGAGGTACTCCAGAGGTAACACTGAACTCACGAGACAACCAGCCTTGAAACTTAACGCATTGTGTGCGGTCTTTCAAATATGACTGAATCATGTTGTGCAGCGAACCGTAGATGCCAAAAACGCGAAGTTTATTCACTAATATTTCATAGTTCCCTCGGTCAAACGCATCTATCTGGTAGCCTTGCTCCATACTCAAAAAGAATACCTGACGTAAAGGTAATTAGATTAGTGGTAGTAGACCTTTTTTTAACAGAAGCCATGTTGCTGTTCATTCATATACGGTTCGATAATGGGGGAAATTTTACTGCAGAGAATATTTTCGAACAGTTTTGGCCTAGTAGAAAGGATAGCAATACCCCTATAGTTCTCCACGTGCCGCTTATCGTCTTTTTTGTGAATTGGTCTTATAAATGATGGTTTCCAATAACCAGATGTTAACGATTTATTAAAAATAAGGAAGAGAGATCTAACTAATTCATCTTTCCAGAGAGACAGAAAGCAAGGAGGAATAAAGTCAAGGCCGGGTCCTTTAAGTGGATCAAGATCTTCAATAGCCTGAAGAATTTAATCTTCAGAAATGGTAATGTTTCTAATTAAGGTCTTTGTGACTATTTCCAAGTACTCTAAATGAGGCAAAGGGACTGAATTAGAATAAACATGCTGAAAATGATCAGAAAAAAATTCACAGGTCTGCTCGGTACAGGATGAGACAGAGTCATTGTATGACATTAAAGAAGGATAACCAGATGTTTTGCACTTAACGTTAACAAAGTCGAAGAATTTTTGGGATTGGAAATAATTTCCTCTGCTATGACGTTAACGAAAGTTTGATAGGCCTCTTGTGATTTGATTTTGAATTCAAGTGCAAGTTCATTATATTTACTCTGAGTCTCATCGCTTACATATTTATCTTTTCTGAGGAACCGTAAAGTTTTTTTCTCTGGTTACGTAAATGTCTTAGATCACTCCCCATCCATGGTTCTGAAATCTTATCTTTTTTCTTGATTTTCAGTACGAAAGATTCAACGGTGTCAAAGATTATACGATAAAAGGTAGATAGAGCCGCATCCAAATCTAACGTTGACAGAGTACCGTTCCAGTCGACACTGGATAGAAGACTATTCACGTTTTCATAATCGCCATTGCGGAAGTCATATACAATAATTCTATTGAACGATATAGAATTGAGAGTATCAGGAGTGGACAAATCAACAGAAAAAGCTGAGTGATGACTCGTGTCAGAAAACAGATTCTCATCCTTTTTCTTAGCACTACAGCCCCTTTCGGGCCTTCGCTTCATGCAAACAGCACCTCCAACTGTCTCGGTCCATTGACCGCGTCCTCCAATCCCGAAACCCGAGCAGCGATGAACTGTCTTCGTCGACCGAGTCAGACCAGCGTCTCCTCGGTTTCCCCACTGGCCGCCGGCCTTCAGTTCTCCCAACGAATACCTTCTTGGGTATCCGTTGTTCGTCCATACGATTCATGTGTCCAGCCCATTGCAGCTTCCGCAGTCTTACAATCCTCGAGACCTCCAGCTCATCAACAATTTCATACAGCTCATGGTTGTATCGAATTCGCCAAAGGTCCCCATCTAGCTTCGCTCCGATTATTTGCCTCAGGACCCGTCACTCAAAAGCCTTCAATATATTTGCGGATGCTTGGGTTAGGGTCCATCTTTCACACCCATAGCATAGCACAGGTCTTATCCCAGATTTGTATACTTGGAGCTTTGTTTTCCTGTGTATGCAGCTGGTCTTCAAGATCGTCAATACTGAATAAAATGTTTTATTTGCGAGCTGTATTCTTTGGCGTATTTCGTCTCTTTCACTGACCGTTTTCGTTTTTCGGCGCCTAAATACACAAATTCGCAAACATTTTCAATATTGTATTCGCCAAGGGTGATATTTTGTGTATTTAGGGTATTTCTCGTGACTGCGTCATAAGCTTTGTTTTATTTTCGTTGATTTGTAGCCCTAACAGATTCCCATTATCATCTGTTAAATTGGCCACTGCTTCGTCGTATGCATTAGAAAAAATAAGGTCTAGCCATATACCGTTCTGGTTGGGGGCAGGAGCTATCTGCTGCAAATCGTTACTATAGAAGGTGCTCATTAAGTTGAAATCGTTACAATTAAGGAGATTCACCGGAAGGAATTGACCGTCATCTTTGTCGATCACAAATTTTGTATTAGGTCTATTGAAATCACCAGTAATCATAATTTTATCGGCTTCATTTGTCCTTACAGTGATATCACTTATAATTTGACATAAATTGTCGTAGGGGGGACATAAAACACGCCAATAAACAAATTAAATTTTAGCATTCTCATTTTGACCAGTTTATGCTGGAATAAATTATGCAGCGTGCAGTTAACTGGCTCACTCATAAAGGAGTTTTGTATGGCAATCAATACACTACCTCTTTGTGATTGGCCAGTGCTAATCGGATCTCTGACATCTCTCTAAATCCTCCAGTTACTATCCAAAATTTCTTCATTAATGTGAGAATCCGTCAACCACGTTTCAGTAAGGGTGGTAGCATTAAAATGGCACGATTTTGCGTCTAGGAAAAACTTATTTAATTTATTGCGCATACCTCCTCACCTGTTGTAAAATAATTTGAGGCTTTGCTGATTATAGGGGGCAAAAAAATTTATTGTGATGTTCCCTAGCTCTTTGTAGTGAAGAAATATGGTTGGAACTTACATGAGATGCGTATATTTCACGATCTTTTTTTGCCTAATTTAGAGTTACACCTAACTCCTCATGGAATGAGAATTTTTCGAGCCTAAGAGCCTCAAGATCGATTGGAAGACCTTTCCTTTGAATTGAAATTTTCAGGCTGGTTTTTGTTTTACCATCTATGCAGGTTGTGTCTGGGGCCTTGTACATATAAGAAAGGTAAAGATGGACGGATTCGTAGATTTTGTTATCTCTGAGTCGAGGCATAAGGTATCTTATTTCCAGGTCAGTTCCTGACACCATAGTGGCCTTGACTGAAGGAGGCAGAAGAGGATCTAAGAATGGGTTGGTTAAGTTGTGTGAGGCAGGTGATATCGGTTGAGTGATGGACCCAGACGAAAAAGGAATCCAGTCCTCTCCACGGATAAAATTCCTGTATCTACCCTGATCAGTGGATTTCGGTACCAAGCAGGGACCAGCATCCAACTCTTGTGCACAAGATGCCGCAGAATCTGAAGCTGTTTCAGATTTGCCCACACGTACACAAACGGAGTGCAATTTGAGTCGGCCAAAGAAGTGCGATTAACATTCGATTATTCAGGCGAGGGAGAAGTGGTTTTAGAGCTGGGATTGATGTGATTATTGATTGATGGGTTGAAATTACTATGTAAGATTTTACAATAATGCTTAAGGCTACTTATATCACCACTATCTTTGGATTCTGGGCCAGTAGTGCATTCGTTCCATCGTTTGAAAAGCAAGCCATTTCAATAAGAGGCACCATTTTTCTTCTAGAAGTCTTTAAATAGCCAGGCGTATCTTGTGGAAATAGAAACCTAAGACTCAGGTTGTCGCTGATGCCGGAAAGGAAGCTTCACAACCTTGCATCCATTGATAAGGAGGACATCTACTAACAACTTCTGAACTGAGATTGCGTTGTTGAATTTTCTTGAACCCTTAACAAAAAATATGTTGTAGTCAGCTTGCTGATTTGAGCCTGAAATTTTCTGTATTCTGCTATCCCACTCTTCATCGGACCAGAAGGTGCCAAGTTTGTAGATGCATCATGGATTACGTGGAGTAGAGGGCGTTGTATTGCTGTAGTGCGTAACCAATGGGTGAAAGATCGTTGGCCTAGTGAGACTATTTTGCAGGAGATTGCTGCACGTCTTTTTACATTATTTAGTTTCGAAAGCAGCTGAGATAAATCTTCTTGGTCTTTAGGTTTGATTAGTGATGAAGTCATCTTTTCGAGGCTATTAAGATGTTTTTCTAGCACTATTTTGAAGTGACGAAGAATTTTTGCAGCAATCACTTTCCTTCGGGGAATATCACGAGAAAGCCTTTTTGATTGAAGCAAGCTGGGAGCCAAGCAAATCGAGCGATCCGCATGCTTTTTTTGTTGCTCTCCATAATTCTGGCAGATAATTCGTCAAAACTGGAAGCCATTTCTACAAAACTGTCGTCATTAGCTCGAGACTGCGTTTGCTGTCTTGAAATTAGGCGGTCTTTTTCATCGTTGAGTTTATCAATGTAGCCTATCAGTCTGTCGAACATATTGTTACATGCACGAATAATTTTGCGAGCTACTGTCGCAATTGTTTTCACAACCATTAAGAACAACATGATCAACAAGCCAAAGTACTTGAAAACCCACCAAGCATGATCAACATCTGAAAGTGAGTCACTACCCCATTCATTAAGCTGCTCGAATATTCCAGTTGATTCACCAATGTACGAGAAATGAATTGAATGACTAGAAACCCTGTATAAAGCCGTCTTGAATGAATGGGGAGATTCATTGCAACCGCGATAGTAAAAACTGCGATAGAGTGGAGCACGAGGTAAAGGCGATATTGATTGAGTGATTGTGAAGTGATTTTAGTGGACAGTTGAAGTTAAAAATTGATTGACGACTTGTAAAATAGTGAAATTACAAATTGTGTATTTTCAGTAAATAAACTCTTTTAACTTAATTTAAAAGACAGTGCGTTTTCATTTTCCCGGAACATTAAAATAATTGGCCGCGAACCATAACACGCGACTGTGGTGTCAAGAAGTGAGAAAAAAAACTTGTAAAGTGAAAACTCTTAAACATTTTTAAAGTGCAAAATAGTGTAGTTTAACGTGGAAACTGGTCGAAAAAAAGCTGATACTATAAAAATGCCAGGAAACTTACATCTAAAAATTGATCAATTGACCATATTGGAGCTTAAGGAGGAGTTGGAACAGCAAAATCTGGCTACACAAGGTACAAAGGCCATACTGATTGCGCGCTTGCGTGACGCGATTGAGTCAGAAGGCGGATATATGGATTTGGGTGAGCCCTCAGATGCAGGAGAAGGCGCAGAAGACGGAGAAGCAGTAACATCAAAATCAAAGGAACCAGAAAATGCGCTGATGCAAATGTTGATGCTGATGCAGCAGGAGCAGCGACAGCAGTCATCCAGTTTAACTGCGAAGCTAAATGAACAGTTATCCAGTTTAACTGCAAAGCTGGACCAACAAGCATTCGAAATCAAGGTAGACATCACACAGAAGCTGCAGGAGCAATCAATGAAGCTAAATGAACCATCTGCGAAGCTAAATGAACAATCAGCGAGGCTAAATGAACAGTCATCCAGTCTAACTACGTAGCTAAATGAACAATCAGCAAAGCTGAACCAACAGGCAAACGAAGTCAAGGCAGACATCACACAGAAGCTGGAGCAACAGTCATCCGAAATAAAAGCGGAGCTCGGTAGTCTGAACAAATGCGTCGAAGAAAAAGTTCACCAGGTCGAGGAGAGAATTAACCATGAGATCAGCCAGGTCGAGGAGAGAATCAACCATGAGATGGAAAGCATGAAAAAGGAATTGAAAGCAGCGAACGCAATAGTATTTACCTCACCAGTCCCACTTATAACTGCAGCGCAAAGCACATCCAGAAATGTGCAAGCACCAATATTCGACGGGCAAACGGTCTGGAGTATTTACAAAATCCAGTTTGAAGCTGCCGCTAGGGCAAATGACTGGAATGAGCAGGAACGAGCAACTGCATCAATTTTTGTTCTAAGAGGCCCAGCTACCGAGCTTTTGCAGACGATCCTCATTGAGTTGCACTCAAACCCGGCTCCTATAATGAATGCGCTCGACATGCGTTATGGAGACGATCATCTAAAGCAGATTTATCGGTCACTGCTACGGATATATGATACGGATACCAGGAATGGCAACAAACCGTGCGTTTAGCTCAAAAGCAAACAGTTAAGGACGCATTGGCTTATAGTCTGAACTTTGAGGCAGCGAAAAATGTGACTCGTACCACTGCTTGGGTTCGCGAGGTAGTGACAGATGAGTGCAGGTGTGAGCGCGTGGAAATTCAGCGAGACCCGCATGTAAATGGTGCGCCTAGATGCTGGAATTGCGGAGAGAAGGGGCACCTGCAAAGAGACTGTAAGAAGCAAAGAAAACTGAGCTATTGTCCAGGGTGTGCAGCTAGGAGGAGATCCAGACCGAGTCAGGAGCCCAGAATGGAAGCCCTTCAAGCAGAGGGGTCGGGAAACATGTAAAAGCCAACTTCTTGTGGCAGAGGTTCGCTAGGAGGATCGACGTCCCCAGCGCCAGCATCACCGTGTCAAGACTACATCGTGGAGATGCGGACTTATGCCTTCCGGGTCAAGTTGACGGAGAACACTACACCATAACAATCGACACTGGTGCAACCCGATCGGTTATCCGATCAGACCTAGTTGGACAGCAACAACTTCACAAGGGCAGAATTTTCTCACTACGGACAGCTACAGGAGAAACTGCACCTGTTCATGGAGAGGTCAACCTCCAGATACAGTTGGGAGACCTTGTGTTCCGACATAATTTTCTGGTCGCAAACATTATGGATGACTGCATTCTCGGAATGGATTTTCTGCAACCACATGGAATCACGTTGGATTTGGGCAAACGTGTATTGAAATGACTGAATGTAGAAGTACTGATGGAGGATCCCAGCGTCCAAATTCCCAAGATGAATGTAGTGGTATGTACTGACACTGATGTACCGAATTCTTCCGAAAGCATTGTATGGGCCAAGCTTGATGATGATTCTGGAGACCACCGATCTTATCTGATAGAGCCAACGAAGACATCCGCATTGCGCAGTTTGATTGTAGGACGAAGCCTTGTAAGATCTTTAAGGAACGGATATGTGCCGGTTAGAGTCCTTAACACCGCAGACTCAGCCACGAGCATCAAAGCGGGAGAAGTCATCGGCAGCTGCCAGCCTGTTTCCACCATCACCTCTTTGGAAGCCACTCACGATCATCATTGGAAAAGGAGGCAAGACACAGACAAAGCCCGGGAATCCACGTCTGCAATATTGAAGCAAATCAAATTGCCGGTGCAGCTATTCAAACGAGCCTCTGATCTGGTCACCAAGTACAGTGACATCTTCTCAACAAGCCCGGATGACCAAGGCCGAACGAGTATGGTAACTCACGTAATAGATACACAGGGAGCCAAGCCGATTCAACAAGCACCAAGACGTCACCCTATAGCCAAACAAGGAGAAGTGAGCGCGCTGATCTCGGACATGGAAAAACAAGGCATTATTGAACCTTCTGTAAGTCCATGGGCCGCGCCTGTAGTTCTAGTAAAGAAAAAGGATGGTGGCACTCGCTTTTGTGTCGACTATAGGCAGCTTAACGACGTCACTAAGAAAGATAGTTACCTGCTCCCACGCATCGATGACATCATGAACACTTTAGCCGACGCAGATTGGTTTTCTACACTCGATCTCAAGAGTGGCTACTGGCAGGTAGAAATTGACAAGAAGGACCGAGAGAAGACCCGTTTTCAGTTGGGACCAGATTGTGGCAATTTGTGGTGATGCCGTTTGGGCTTTGCAATGCTCCAGCCACTTTCGAACGCTTGATGGAATACGTGCTACGTGGTCTAACCTGGAAAACCTGCTTGGTGTACCTAGATGACATCATCGTCATCGGGAGAACGTTCGAAGAGCATGTGCGGAACTTAGAAGGGGTTTTCTCCCGACTGCGACTGGCAAATTTGAAACTTAGTCCCGACAAGTGTACCCTTTTCACAGCTGAAGTAAAATACCTGGGACACATTGTATCAGCAAAGGGGTCAAAACAGACCCTGAGAAAACTGAAGCCGTGAAAAGCTGGCCAACACCAAACAACAAGCTCCAACTACGAAGTTTCCTGGGTCTGGCGACCTACTATCGAAGATTCGTCAAAGACTTTGCCAAAATAGCTAAGTGTCACCATCAGTTAACCGAGAAAAATCGTCCGTATGTCTGGAATGAACAATGCCAGGTAGCCTTTGAGACCTTGAAGGAGAAGCTGTGTGGATCACCCGTGCTAGCATATCCGAAACCCGGAAAAATGTTTGTAGTTGACACCGATGCGAGCAACGGCGGTATCGGAGCTGTACTCTCCCAGCAGATCGATGGCGAAGAAAGAGTCCTCTCGTATTACAGTCGAGTTCTTTCAAAAAGTGAGAGGAACTACTGTGTGACCAGGAAGGAGCTATTGGCTATAATAGAGGCCAGAAATTTGTTCTTTGAACGGACCATGCATCGCTGAGATGGCTACTTAACTTCAAAAACCCCGAGGGACAAGTTGCGAGATGGATCGAAAGATTGCAGTCATACGACTACGAAATTGTTCATCGAAAGGGCGGAGTTCATGGAAATGCTGACGACCTATCTCATCGCCCAAATCCAGCTAACTGCAAGCATTCCCGACGGATTGAGGAAAAGGAACCGCCCGTCGATCTGCGACTGATAACGGCCAAATCCGATGAAGGTTGGTCATCGGAGGAGATTCGAAATGCCCAGCTAGCCGATGAAGATATCGAACCATTGCTCGTATGGAAGGAGAGGACTGGGCGACCTGAGTGGAAGGACGTTTCAACGCATGGCGCAACCCTGAAAAGCTATTGGGCACAATGGAACTCCTTTCAGGTGGAGGGTGGCGTACTCAAGCGGAAATGGGAAACGGCGGGTGGCAGCTCCTAAAGGATGCAAACTTTACTACCCAAAAGCCGAATCCACGATGTGGTTAAGGAAATGCATGAAGGATCCTCGGTAGGCCACCTTGGTATTAACAAGACCTTAGCGAAATTGCGGGAAAGGTTCTACTGGCTCCACACTCGAGAAGACGTAGAGGACTGGTGTCGGAGATGCACAGTTTGCGCTTCCGTCAAAGGTCCAAAGCGACGACTGAGAGGACAAATGAAAACCTATAACGTGGGGGTACCATTTGAAAGGATTGCTGTTGACATCGCAGGACCCTTTCCTGAATCTGAATGGGGAAATCGATACACACTGGTTGTCGCCGATTATTTCAGCAAATGGCCCGAGGTCTACCCCATTCCCAACCAGGAAGCAACTACTGTAGCCAAACAGCTAGTGTTAAATTGGGTCAGTAGGTACGGCGTACCTGGTGAACTACATTCGGATCAAGGCCGAAACTTTGAGTCACTAGTTTTTGGCGAAATGTGCAAGCTGCTCGGAATACGGAAAACGAGGACAACACCGCTGCATCCCCAATCCGATGGAATGGTCGAACATTTCAACGGCACGCTCAATAAACACCTGGCCAAGATGGTTGACGAGAACCAAAGGGACTGGGACCGACATATCCCACTATTTTTGATGGCGTATAGAGCTGCTGAACATGCATCGACGGGCCAAGCCCCGCCAAAGTCATTTTTGGAAAGACTATTCGTTTGCCAGCCGATATAAAGTTCGGAACACCCCCTGAGAAACCCCAAACGGTCTCGGAGTACGCAAGTGATCTAAGACAACGGTTGAACGAGATACATCGCACAGTGCGAAAACACCTCGAATCGGCTACTGACCGCATGAAGACCAGGTATGATCTAAAGGCTAATTCTACTGGCTTCTAGCAAGATGACTTGGTGTGGCTTTATAACCCGCAACGGCGAAAGGGTAGGTCTCCAAAGTTGCAACATAATTGGGAGGGACCATACCGAGTTACAAAGCGAATCAACGACGTCGTATACCGAATACGGGAACATCGTAAGCCGAGAGCTAAAATGAAAATCGTGCATCTGGACCGTCTTGACCCATATTACACCCAGGGAGAATTGACTACAACTGGCGACACATCTTTTCGGGGCGAAAAGAACTGAGATGGGGGCAGTGTTACATGTACAAATAATTACATGTACAAATAATTCTGCGAGCTACTGTCGCAATTGTTTTCACAATCATTAAGAACATCAACAAATGAATTGACTCGAACCCACGAGAACCCAACAAGCATTATCAACATCTGAAAGTGAGTCACTGCCCATTCATGCTGGAATGTTCCCGCTTATTCACCATTGTACGAGAACTGAGTTGAATTGTTAGAGACCCTATATAAAGGCGAGCTGAATGAATGGTGGCATTCATTCGACCGCGATAAGAACTGCGATAGTGTGTGGGAAGTGATTTTCGTAATAGTGAAGTGATTTAGAAGACAATTGCGATAAGAAATTTAAGGACAAGTGTTAGATTTTTTTAATAGCAAAAATTAAAATTAGTGCAAGTGTTAAACTGACTATTGTGCATATTTGTGATCAAATAAACTCATTTAGACTTAAATTAAAAGATATTGCGTTTTCACTTTCCCGGAACAATAAAATTATAGGCCGCGAACCAATAACACGCGACATTATGTTTGTATGGATTTTTCACTTAAATGGCAAATCTGGCCCCGCTTACATTTGGATCTTGATCCGATAGGGAGGGTGCGAGGGGACGAGCTTCCACCTGGACGCCCCACTCTTATTGGGGGGCCATAAGTATCCTCGGTAACGACACCGCAATGCTAGCCTGCCAGCGCATTCACACGTCCTCAGACAAGGCCAATCTCGGCGGATCCCACCATCCTCTTTCACCAAGACAGCAGACCATCGCTACGGTCCTTTACGGATATTTTATCTAACCACATTTCACTACAACAATACTAATTTAATACTATTCACTTTAGTGACAGTTTTGTTATTTCATATGTAAATAATGTTTCAGAAGAAGAATTTTTTATTCATTTTCTTGAGATCAACACCAGACCCATTGTGGCCCCAAACACCATTTTAAATACTTGGAATTTATGTTTTAAATTAAGAAATTGAACCTTAACATTCTATAAAATTTTTCTGGATGGACATTCATTTCATTAGCGAACAAAATGAATGGCTATGAAATATTTTACTTCTCAGAAACAACTTTGCATCAAGCTCCTTCAAAACAGTTTTCATGAAATGCCTCAGGCTTTTGTTATTTCCATTTATTCGATTGGAAAAATATCACCTGAAGGTATCAACGGTCACAGGGCGATGAAAATGTTGAACACAATAATAAACAAAATTGACAAGCAAAAACATTGAGCACAGTGCTCCTGGTTTTGTTCTCTCACCCCCCAGCGTATCAAACATTCATGCAACCCACACAGCATCCCCATTTATCACATTGAGGCCCAATTTCTCCCATCCCTCCTGATTGGATGAATTGAAAGCCCCTGAAGGATCACTTGAACATGTCTGGCTAGACGAATTCATGGCTGGCGTAGAGGTCTTTCATATGACGGCAATCTCTCTTGTTTTTCGTTTCTAGTTTATAAGGATAATGTCATTTAAGATATTCGCTATGAGAATACTTATCCGTCTTTTGGAAGAGTGTATCAAAAAACACTGCAATGAAGTCTCGCGTTCAAGTTCGAACCTACATATCAACATATGTACGAGTATGTGAGTTGAAATGTTCAAAGCCGCCGGAGGGGTGTAATTTTACGTGGATTGGATAAAATGCAGATGGGGGGATGTTTCTTGGTACCAGTACCAGCAGCACAGACATGACAGGCTGAAAATTCGAGTGGATGGTTGCACGCTTGAATTGATGGATGTTATTATTTGGAGTTTAATGTACTCAATTTGAAAAGAAAATTCATGAAACCCAAGATCCTGTTGGAAACAATCGATGATGTCGATGCCTAAGGATAATTATATTTGCATAAAGAAACGTTCTCAGCTTCATTCATTTATTTTTTCGTTCATTCAAAATTGTCATTCCCTTTCAACATTATATGGAAAGTATTTCCTTCAATGTTAAAATTATGTTCCCATCATATCTTCCAGATTTTCTCCTATCATCAAGGGGGAAAGTCTTACAACCTATTATCGTCTCATTCAGTGACCATTGACAATGCAACCAAAGGTGCGTATTATCGCAAACATACGCATTTAGACGAAGCTACGCAAGAATTCGTGCACTTCCTGTCGACAAATGATGGCCTTGTCACCATGTCTTCAAGGTATCGGCACTTAAGATTGTTTTCTTGAAAAATTGTTACAAATCGTTTAACTGCTGAATTTTGTTGCATGGTGATAATCAATTGCTTGAGGACAATCTCCAGGTTGTCGAGGAAAGTTGAAGTACTTGCATGAAATAACGCAGATAGTCCGTCACTAGTAAGTAATTTCTTAACATTCATTTAGTGGTCATTGAGAATAGTTGCAATGGAATTTGCATTGTTCTTCAGGGTAGCGATGTCAGGTTGATACTAATTATAGCTACTGGCTACTGTGAGATTGTACGGTAGGACCAGTAGGACTAATTGCTAGAGTGGACACCTGACTGAGTTACAAGCGAGTACTTCCTAGGGGGACCCTTGATCATAGGCTCAGCTATCAATTATGGCATTTCTTTGTTTGCTCTTGAAATCGATTCGAACGGCGCACTGACGCGTAATTCCATATTTGTTAAGCCTTATTAATCGCGGAGAATTATATACCCCTTTAAAATAGAAGTGTCTGGGATTTGCAAATATACTTAAGCATACGAGTAGTCATATAATTTTTGGTTTTACGCTTACAGTCCAGTAAAATTGAAAAAAACTAGAAACGAATACATTTGAACTGCGTAAACCTTAATTTCATGGACAAATTAACTCACCAGACCTCATAAGCAAGCTACAGACTATAGGAAAAATTAATGAAAATGAAATGCTCATATCGTTTGATGTAAAGTCACTGTTCCCATATACACCCGTATAGCACGCAATATACCAATTAGAAATTAGGCTCCAGAAATTCGGTAGTACAAGGGATTGGATAAAGAAAGTGAACGTATATAAAAACCTAGCCCTGCTCTGCATGAGCGAAAACTATTTCACGTTCCGAGAAAAATTCTTCAAGACAACGGCACGAGTTGCAATGGGGAATCCTCTTTCTCCCCTTTTAGCGGAAGTCTTCATGGAGTACATCGAATCAATCATGGAAGAATCAGACATCATACCAAAAACATGGTTTAGATATGTGAGTGACGTACTAGCCATAGTTCCAAAGGATCAAGGTGGGGACATTCTCGATGCGATCAACAAAATTCATCCAAAAAGTCAGTTCACCATAGAAAAGGAGAAAAATGGAAGATTACCGTTCTTGGACCTCGTCATGATTAACAACAACGGGACAATCGAATTTGAGCTTCACAGGAAGAGTACTTCTAATCAAAGGACTTTACCAGCAACATCAACACATCCAATAATGCAAAACATGGCAGCCTACAATAGTTGGATACACCGGCTTGTTACCTATCCCTTAACGGAAAATGGGTACGATAAGGAGAAAACACATATTATTGACACTGCCATCAAAAACAGATATAGTCCTAGTACCATCGAAAAATTAATAACCAAAAAACAACAGGATACCATCAGAAATAAGCATACGACTCTTGGTAAACAAGAAAACGCTGAAAACACCAAATGGATAAGCATTCCGATGGCGGATTCGTTCTACAATATTAAGTCTCTTTTCAAACGATTTGACATCAACATCACAGCTTCCACCAGAAACGCAACTCTCAAAAATCTACTAGGCAACGAAAAAGACCCCCTGAAAAGTAATGAAATGAGCGGCATCTACCACATTCAGTGTAATGATTGTGAAATATATAAATATTGGCTGCTTGAACTAGAGGAGCTCTTAGACCGCATAGGGCATTATCGGGGGAACTAGTTAAGGGCCGAAGACGAGCAGATGGCTAAAGAAGCGCTGGAGGCCAAATCTAAAAGCCACATGCAGATAGCTCCACTATTAAAAATCAAGAAAACGATGGCGTCCAGCCCAATCAAAGGAGATCAGGACAAAAGAAGGAAGGAAGAGACATTTGATGGGCCTGGAGCACCAGATCATGAGTTCCAGACAGTGCTTACACAAGGAGTGAAGAAAGCCGCAAAGAAACTCCTTCAAAAAGTGCCAGAAAGTAAAAGTCATACGGACGCTCAATCAGAAAAAGGACCGAATGTAAAACAGGAGAGACAGAAGGCCCGACGAAGACCCCGGCAGTAGGCATTGCTCGTAAAACCCCAAGATGGCCGATCCTACGCGGAGGTACAGCGGGGCATCAGGGGGAACGTAAGGCCCGAAGACACCAACAATACCATTTAAGAAGTATGGCCAACGCGATTGGGCCACATACTGGTCAAATTCAGAGCAAAGGCTGACAACAAGGAAGCATTCTGCGTTGCAGTAAAAAAGTCCTCGGCAAAAGCGCAATTCTAACCTAGCTCGAGCCGATGACAACGATTTTAACCCTTGTGTAAACACCTGCATACCCGGGTATGTTATACAAATTTGAAGTGATATCATGAATAACGTTGAAATCAAAACTTTATGGAATTCTCGGTAGCTTAACAAAATATTGTTTTTTTACTATTTTCATTAAATATTTATATAAAAAAACGATACTTTGCCGCTGGGAGTGAATTTGTTTGTTTGGACACCCACCTACCCAGGTATGCGAATTTCGGCATTAATAAAAATTATATTTGAATGGAGATACATCAAATTTTTTTTTAATGTTTTCGAAAATGATAGTATAATACATACGAGTATGTACAAGATTTGAAATCTATTTGTAGCTCAGCAAATGCAGCTTTTACAAATTGTTTTATCGACAGAGTGTTGAGCACATACTGGCTTGTCGCAGGCGGTACAAGCTTTCCGGGTTGATCAACGCTTTTCGCACAAGTAGCAATTGCCTTTATGACAAATTCTCCCAGTACTATCACGTCCTTCTGAAGTTGCATCCTCTTTCTGACGGGGAACAAGTTTTGATCTCAAGATACTTTCAATCCCGTTCCGTGTAGAAAAATTTCTTATAATCTGAGAGTTTACAGACCGCAATAAAACAGCCGGCATGATGAGCTCCCTGCAAAGCGTTTGAAGAAACTTACGTCTTTGATCCGTTTTTTTTATTACTTCTTTATTGTTTTCCCGATTTATGATATATGAAGCAAGAGCGGATATATCCAAAGCATTGAAAAACAATGCTAAAGGCCAACGTTTTGTACGGCGTTTGCAGGTATATTCGCACAACATTTTGTCCATATTATCAACACCACCTTTAGTTTGTTTATAATCACATATCATGACTGGCTTACTTCTTATCGTAGATATTTCTCGAGAATAATGGCTCGTTGATAGAAGTATAACACACTTGTTGCTTTTAGCTACATAAGAACACAATGTGACATTATCTGCAAAGCCAAATTCACTTGAAAAAACTGCGCGAGGCTGCCCTTTCATAATTAGAAATTCTGAGGGAATAAACCTTCTTTTTTTATTGACAGTTCCCAATATCGATAATTTATATTCTAACATCAGTGTTTTTGCTAAACTTAACGAAGTTAAAAAACTTGTCACATACGATATTTCGACCTGTTCCTTTGAAATCCGCAACAAGTTCCTTCACAACCCGTTCACCTTGGTTGATCTCACGTTGCCCAGCTGTAGCCGCACCGGTATATATCTGACCTTTCAGAGGATATGATGTGTGAGCGTCACACACCCACCAAATTTTGATTCCATATTTTGCAAGCTTTGATGGGATATATTGGGTAAATCGCGTTCGACCTCTAAACGGAAATAATTGCTCATCAACTGTTAGGTCAACACCAGGTGAATACCACGATTTCAAATTGCTATTTAGCATCAACCATATTTCTGAAATCGGGGCAATTTTGTCACTAAGCAATCTTTGCGCTCTTGTATTCCCATTGTCAAACCGAATGAACCTTGATATTGACAGAAATCGCCTTAGACCCATAGCAGCTCGGTAAAATGGGTGTGAATCTACTTTCCATAAATCTGTGATGTGTTCATGATTTGAACGACTCACTCCTGCGAATAGGAGAATACCAATATATGCATTCAATTCTACTTCATCAACTGGCTTCCAAATGCGCTGTGGGGTTGTTGGGTGGGTGTGGTTCTAATTTTTGTAAAATTCTTTTGCTTTCCTGTTTGTTTCCCGTAGGATAATATCTTTGATTTCTGTCGTGATAAGCAACGCAAATGTGTCAACGATTGTCAGGTTTTTTGTTTTTGCAGTCGGGCCGGATCGTAAGTTTGCAATATTATGTTCAAGAAATCGCCTAGATGGTGGACAGTGCTTATTCCATTTGGTGCAATCGCGAGCATAATAATATTCTTCTAGTTGCTCATGTCGCTCCATTTGGGATAGCTCGTTCACTATTTCTTCCATTGCTATTTCTTCTTCACTCTCCTCATCATCCTAGTCTACATTTACCTCCACCGCTGTTGTTTCTTGCTCAATATCCGACAGTTATCTGCTTCGTTGAGTAATTGACTTTCAAATTCACATACTTCTTCAGGTTCGAGGTCAGGTAAGGGGTCGTTATCATTATCTGAATCCTAGAATTATGAAAAAGCACAATTCCAGTTTACATAGGGACAAATTGGATACTTTAGAATATTCTTACCTCTGACCCTGATGATAAAGTAGTACGCAACAATCATTCGAAGTATCTATTTTTGTCTTCGTATGACAATCTAGCTAATGCATAAGATGAAAGAACCCGATTAAAATCCATTTTTAGAATAATAAAAACAGCCTAGAATAAATTCTCACGCAACACAACACAAAACTCTAGAATAAATGTTCACGCAAATGCAAACAGCACAGACTG
Organism: Odontomyia ornata; assembly: GCA_963969285.1. Classification (NCBI taxonomy): domain Eukaryota; kingdom Metazoa; phylum Arthropoda; class Insecta; order Diptera; family Stratiomyidae; genus Odontomyia; species Odontomyia ornata. Next base: position 402,158,833 of record OZ017739.1, on the reverse strand, counting down.
AATGACAAAAGAAAATGCTTTCCAAAATAGTGCAAAGCTTAGCTGAGCGCTACAGTTTCACAGACCGATGGGCAGATCAATCTGAAAAATCCAACAAATTTATGACCATAAAGTTCTGATCTTAAGGCGGCCCATTCACGTTCAACAACATTACGTAATATTTTTATTGTGCGATATTATTGAACATGTTCAATAATATTGCACAATAAAATTGACATGGCAAGGGTCGCAGCCAAAAGAATTATGAAAAATACTGCGCAATCTCGCACATACACGGCGCAATAAAAGAATATTGTGCAATTAAATTTAAGCTTGCTCAATCTTTTGTTCAATCATTGCGCAACCGTCAATACTATCCCTAAAAGGTCAATAATATTGCGCAATCATAAATATTGCGCAATATTATTGAATGTGAATGGACGGCCTAATAATGAAGCAAAATGTGCATCGTTTGACACTGAACTCATACAAAACGCATTGCATACCTGGGTATGTCGGGTGTCCATGACAGGGTTGCTTACGTGGGTGTCTACACAAGGGTTAATGAGACATTGACTACGTCACAGATCTGGCCGAGGTAGAAGAGGCCATCAAAAGGGAGTTTCCTAGCGTGGGAAGGACCAAAGCGAGGCTGACACCAGAAAATCATATAGCGCAACGCATGGCCATCATAATTGACTTGACTGAAAAGGACGCCGAATAATTTCTGAACAAGGGCAAAGTAAGAATAGGGTGGGTTGTGCGTAGGATACAGCGAAGAGCAACGCCTCTTCAATGTTTCAAATGCCTTGGCTATGGTCACACCACACAAGTATACAAAGGACCCGATAGCAGCTCCCTATGTTACAAATGCGGTGAAATGGGACATAGAAGAAAAGAGTGTATGAAAGAGGCACACTGTATTTTTTGCAAGGATGCTGATTCAAGACATGATTTCGGACATGTCTTGGGATCAGGAAAATGCTAGGTTTTCCAGGAAGCCCTAGGCAAGGCAAAATAGAACCTCGATGACCCGCATCCTGCAGCTAAACCTACACCGCAGGTCAATCGCCCAAAATCTGCGAGGGACATGAAATTTGACTTCTTGCTGTTGAGTGCGCAACACCATCATAAGAGTCCTGCATTATGGTATCCTGACAAAACTGCTATACTGCCGCCATTTGGGTTTGGAACAGTGATTTCAAAGCGGAGAGTTGTGGACGGGGGATGATTTCATATGGGTTCGGTATTCAGGGACCACCTTCTTTAGTGTGTTCCTAACCCCTAAGCTTTTCCAAGCCAAGCTCACTGCTCTGGATGATGCTGCTTCGAACGCAGAGGGCAAAGCGCTCGTTGGGGGAGGCTCCAACGCTAAAGAATGGGGCATACCTCAAACAGATCCGCGGGAAAAACGAATCCTGGAAATGGTGGCGGAGACGGCGCTCATCGTAATTTACACCGAAAATACACCGACTTTCCACCGTATTGGCTGTGAGGGAGCCATACCAGACGTGATATTCACCTCGGAGTCCTTGGTATGGAGGATACACTATTGATAAGTATCAGAGGACTACTCAGCCAGTGATCATCAGTGCATTCTGCTTGAGATCAGTGATGTTGTTGCCCAGCGTCCATGCTCTCGACTTTCTACAAGTGGATGGAACATGAGAAGGATGGACGTCGAGGTGTTCGTCGAGGTGCTCACAGCAGGTGAGCCGCTGTAGGGCGCTTCGGAGGGGACGGAAGAATTGGCTGCTCAAGACGTGGTGCACTCAACTATGAGCATCACCACGACTGCTCTCTGCGCTTTTATGCCCCGTCAAAAATCCCGGCACGGCAAGCCCCCAGTGTGGTGAACTGAAATCACTAAAAAGCGAAGGGGGTGTCATTAGCTTGGGCGTGAGGCTCAATGGGCGTGGAACTGTAACGAGGCATGTAACCAGGTAGCAGCATATAAGTCTACTAGGAAATGCCTTCACAAATTGATTAAAAATAGCAAGGCTCGCTGCTGGTAAGACCTAGTGGACAATGTGCACAAGGATCTGTAGGGCCTTGGCTACAAAGTAGTTACGCGGAAGCTTGGCGCCGTACGGAAGCCGTGCATACATGATGCGGAAAAGATAGATGAGATAGTGCAGGCACTCTTCCCTGCCCATTCCGCCCATGCCGAAACAGCAGTCGAGTGCCCAATCTTCACATATCCGGAACTGGAGGAAACAGTCCTTTCACTGAAAGCCTGGAAGGCTCCAGGTCTAGATAATGTTCCAGTTGAGTTGTTGTGGCTTGTCTATCAACATTGCCCTGACTTGCTGCTCAGAATATTCAACGCTTGCCTACGGGACGGGCTTTTCCCGGTATGATGGAATGTGATGAGGCTCGTGCTAGCCAGCAAGGGGAAGAGAAATCTTGAATCGCCGTCTGCATACTACCCGTTATGCATGCTAGACACGGCTGGGAAAGTCCTAGATAAACTCATCAAGGGGAGACTAACTGATGCGATTCATGCTGCTGGGGACCTATCTCCTAGGCAGCATGGCTTTAGAGCAGGACGTTCTAGCATTGATGCGATTGCAGAGGTGATGAGCGCGTCCAAAGGCAAAGGCACACGGATCGTTCTGTTGGTGACACTCAACGTCAGGCACGTCTTCAACTCCGCTAGATGGGTAGATATTCCGGATACGCTGGAAAACACTTTTCAAGTTCCAGAATATCTAATGTGGCTTTTGAGGGACTACCTAAAGGACTGAAGCCTGCTCCACGACACGACACAGGGCCAAGGCAGGATGGCTGTTACATCGAGTGTTGCTCAGGGATCCAACCTTAGTCCATAACTGTGGAACGAGTCTTACTACGGGCTACTGAGATTGGAGATGCCAGATGAGACGTGCTTGATCGCTTTTGAGCGGGCATGGGTGTTATCAGTTTTACCTGCACCAGATTGGTAAGTCACGGTCCCCCCTTTTGTTGGTATTGCTCAGGAGAAGAGAACAATGCCTGCCACACATTTTTTTCGTGCAGAAAATGACACAAGCTGTGACGGGACCTCTACAGGAAGACGATAGAGCTCACCCTGGATAATATAGTCTCGTTGATGCTCGAATCGATTGACAAATGAAATACGTGGCACATTATGTTCGGGCAGTCCTAAAAGATAAAAGGGACTCACAGCAGCCGGGGGCATTGGGGCTGGGGATCGCTTGTCTAGCTCTTCTTCATCCCCCTCCTCTCCTGCTAGAAAAAGGATCCCCCAGCTTGAAGGTGCCTCATGGCGTAATAAAACGAGACCAGGCCCGAAGTAATGTGTCAAACGGTCCCAGGCTAGGTTCTGAAGTTGACAGGGGAGCTGTTTAGTGGGTAGTTTAGTCGCCTTCTTGCGAGCATGAGAGTCTCATACTCTGCTTGTAAATGGGAATCCATCGCCCTACCACAAAGAAATAGTTATAGAATTCCACGGCGAGCACTAGAGAATCAGCTGTCACAACGCCTGTCTACCCGAAAGATGATCCGCTGTCGTCTGCATATGAAGGAATCTGTTGCTCAGTCCTGATCGCTTCCGGACACTCCGATTGATGGGAAAAGGATTATAGAATACAGGAGAAGTAGAACAACAGTGAGGGAAACGTTCAAGCAGAACGCGTTTGGTCGCCCCGCATGAACGACATGCGGAATTAAATACGACTTGCAAAGAAAAAGCAAGTCGATTTATTGAAAACATCTGACTGTCCTATTAAATTGTGTAGTTTATCTCATCCAACAGAATTCCAGAAAAGTTTCAGGCATCATCCCAATCATTCACGGGCACTTGTCGAGGATGCTGGGTGAGTACCCTCTTGTTTTATACATATTTTTTACTACCCTTATGTATTTAAAAGCCGCACATTTACATTTTTCTAATTGAATCATACTTATTTATTTAACTGGTGTTAAAATTTACATGATATTTGGTCGTTTATCTTAAATTGTGTCCAAGAAATGCAATATATTTATAGTCTTTTTTTGTTTGAGTTGCCTCACTTATTATGAAGAAAAAGAAATGTTTGATACAATAATGAACATGCACGTGTAAGTGCTGCAAAATCGGTAACGACTTAATTTTCTAAGCATCCTTGCATCGTGACAGAATGAGAACTAGGGTGAATTTGTAAAAGTAATTTTTTTTAAACACATAAGATTTCCTTGTAGTAAAACAAAAATAAAAGAAATGTATGGTTAACAGAACACTCGTTCTTTCCGTTCATTAAATCTGACCAGGTATGGGATCCACCACGTTGGCTGGCCCCTCTACTATATTGGGCTAGCTATCAGGTGAGTTTTATTCAAAACTAATCGTTATAAATTTTAAAAAAATATAAAGGAAATTCCAAACAATAATACAAAAATTCAATGGCGCAAATGGCTCTCTCAAATTATATCAGTTAAACACATTTTATCAACAAAAAACTACAGCAAATTCAAATTAATTAAGTCTATTACATATTTTATGATTCGATTGGAAAAAGGAGAAAACACCAACCTACACTAATCAAAATTATTTATAATTTTAACACAAGAGTGAACTTTGATCTTACACCTAATATGTTGTATCGTAATTCTAGTAAAATTCCATCAAAAACTTCATCTTGAAAAATTCTATCACAATGTTCCTAACCTAAACGTTTAACCTTACCTAATAAAATAAACATGACACTTATACCTAACCTATCACTAGTTTTTAGCACAAGTAAACAACAACACTAAATGTAGCAATAATGAGCTGAAACTCAAAAACTAAGTAGCGAACCACACCAAAACTGTAAATAAACACGAATAATTTAGATATTGTCATTCAGCCACCAATAACTAGATTACCGCATCTCAGCTCGATAAGCCTTAACGAATCTAGCAAATGAGTATCTCCATTGGAATTGTTGGTCTCGTGAGCTCGAATTCGGAGGATATTTTATGTTCTTATCGGTGGCCCTTCTAGATATGTGATATATGACTGGGACGTCGTCAGAATCAAAAACATACCGATTCATGTTCAATTACACGAATGCTTCTGGAGGAACGAAGCCTGTAGCGAGGCAAATTGCAATATACCCATCTGTAGAATGGAACGGCTGTGAAATCCAAGGGTTTTCACTCACAGTTACAGATCTTGCGATGTGATTTCGAAAAAGTTTCAATCTGAAGATATTGACTCCTGTCACTTGAGCAGCTTGAGAAATTCTTCTAATCTATATATAATGCTTCCAATCCGTCTCAGGCTTTCTGTCAAAACCAGTACAAGCACAAAAACATTTCCTTTCAACAACTCTTAATTTTTCCATAGTACTAGCACTCTGGTTGTACCAGATCTGACATCCATATGTCAAAACTGGTCCAACCAGGGTCTTGTAACAGATAATTTTGACCTTTTGATCAATATATCTGGAATGAAAGAGTCGTCATAGGGCAATGAGTACTTTTTGTGCCTTATCGAGTGTGATTTTGACATGTTCAGTACAGTACAGACACTGATCGAGATGAACACCGAGGTATCGAACACAGGATTTATGTGGAACCCATTTTCAACTACCCTTGCCAGCCAACAAAGTCAACGAGGGATGGTTGTAGTTGAAAAATCGTCGATAAATATTGTAGGCGCTTGTAAGAAAAAGGCTTTTCAATCTTTTCAACCTTACAATGGTTGGTGTTTTATATATTTCCATATTATTTTGATGTTTAATCTTGGAAACTACTTTCTCAATCGTTTCTAATGTCCGCTTCTCCAACTTTGACAAAAAGAGATCTATTTCACCGATAGTTGAATTCCTGTCATTAGGAACCATTGCGTAAGAGTTTCCATTATCAGAAGGAAGACTTTTCTTGTAGTACTCTCGGTTAAACTACTTTTGAAACTTTTCCCAATCTGTTTTTTTGAAATTCAACCGATAATTTTCATGTTGAACTCGAATGAGGAAGAGATCATCCCTTTGATGATTGATTTCCATAACGATTACGCTATGGTTGCTATTATAAAGAAGCTCCTGCAGTTTCCGTCGAGGACTATTAAAGCTGAACTCAAGTCTTGCGTCAGCACTGCAGAGATCCAAATATGAATTTTCCCTAGGGTATGTTGGAACTCCGACCCATATAGATTGCACCTGTATTCAATTTGGTTCTCTGTTATCCACGATTTCAAGAATACTCCTCTTGGATTATTGGTGGCTTCAAAAATAATAATTATGCAGCCTGTTCAACTCGAGTATTTCAAACAAGGAATTGAGCTCCTCTTTGAACTTGAGAACATTTCGACCAGTTGCATAGATAGAGATAACGAAGAGGTTATCCCCACCCGGCAGTGAGATTGTGATGACGGACACTTCAAGAGATTCAAAGCTTTTGAATTCAACTTTTTCAATATTTTAGAAACAATAGGGTTTTTGAACCAATAACCCGGTGCCACCTCCCCCATGATCGCTTACTCTATCGTTTCTTGCGAATTCAAAATCATTGAATTTCATGGAGTGCCATGAACTGAGGTGGGTTTCAGTGAGAAACATGATGTCAGGCTTTTGCTTAATAATAAATTCAGGGAGATAACCTCGTCGACGTATAGTAACAATGAAGTTCACGTTGATCGATATGAGATGAATCCTATCCATGGGAATGTGACTGGATGGCAAATTATTTTGAGGCATTTGAAAGCCCTGAATGAATAATTTTTTTTTTTATCTCTGAGAGCTGATCACGATATGGACAAGACAAGATTAACCGGAGGACTTCACATATTTTTGTGTGCCCCCTTATACCGATGTGTTATACATTGCCTGGGTGGCACACCTGAGGAAACGACGAAATGTGAAGTGCAGATTGCACGAGCGTAGTGCGACGAAGAAAGTGTGATGGAGAGAGTGGAAGGGAATGGAGGTAAAAAAAAAAAAAAATTACAAGATTAATTTTCGTATCTTGTTTATCGATTGTCTCTGATATAGAATTTTGTTGCTGGTAAATTTTGAGAAGCAGCTCATTATTGCCACTTACATTATTTACATTTTATACCGCATTTTCTGCTGGTTCCCTAGCGGTGGCTGCGAAGTTTGGAGCTAAGACACTATGGTGCAGTTGTGGTTGCTTAGGGACAAATTTTACTCTCGCATCTTGATACAGGGAGCATCCTCGAAATGATTCTCTTTTGGCTCCATCTGAGGTAATTTGCACACACCGCGAGCATGAACGTCCTTGCATTTGACACATCGATAATGCATGGCGCAGTTGGCAGCAGAATATCCAAGACTTTGACACCGATAACACTGGTTCACTTCTCTTTTCTGGAGGCGTTCCCATCTCACCACTCGGAAGTTCAAGAATCGTAATTGTTGAAGAGCAATTGGACTGCTCTTATTTGAAATCTACACCAAATAAAGTGGTAAATTTTTTTTACAGTCGATCTTCTTGTCGCAAACGTTTTAACGGAAATAAACTCAATTCCTGGTGCTACTTCTTTGAGTGCCTGAAGGAGATCGACGGTATCTTCTCCGAAGTCCAAGCCCATCAACAGAAAAGTCTGGTTCTTCTCACTTTTCGGGGTCTAGGTGAAGTGTGGAACCTCCCTAGAATTTAGAGCATTTTAGCTGATTTGAAATCAACCAGTGATTTTGGTCTGGTTGTTAATTTTTCGGCTTATTTTCGGCTGCCAATAGCCAAAACCATATCCTTTTCGCTTTGGCCGGAAACATTAATTGGCGCAACTTTCTCTGTATTTTTTGCAGAATTGCCAGCTGGTTTCTTCTCCCAATTATTATTTTTTAAGTAAAGGATAAAATTACCATTGTTATCTTGATTAACATCACCTTCAACACTTTCTTCAACGTCCATTTCTGGTTGGAGTCCGTCCAGCGCTACATAGTAAATTTGACTATTGTTAGGGGCCTCCAGCACTTAGTTTTTCTTCTGAGATGACTTGTTTGACAGCTTAGTTTCCATATTTATTTGCCTTACCAGCTCTGCATCTTGAGTTTTCTTCCCTCTCTTGTACATATCATCGAAAGTTTTAAGTCGTAGTCTCAATTCTTGATTTTCAGCTAAAAGTCGACTCACTTCTTGTTTGTCTTCGACTAATTGAGTTTTACGCCTGCCATCGGCGGGGTCCTGGTTACTCTTGTGTCTTCTTTTATTGACGATCACCTACTATTTCGTATTGGTACTCTCCCCGAGCTCCCCAACGGAGGGAAGCCGTCGGGCTCCTCCATACAGCAGTCCCGAGTTAGTCCTTGGCTTATTTGCTTTTGTTGATTTATCGAAGTAAAATAATATTCGATATGATTCCGTGGGTCGATTCCTTCGACGATCAATGCTTTTTGCAATAAAAATTTGCTTTTGACTGACTTATAAAAAATTAATTTAATATTTTGAAAACTGACTTTTGTGATAAATTAATTTATTTTTAAAATTAATGACAGGAGCAATTTAAAACTCGTCTACACGCAACGAGTGCTAGCCGTAAAATGCATCTCCTTCCGTTTGCCGCATAGTTTTCCTTGGTTTGGCCTAGTGTGCGTGAGAAGAAGGATATTGGCTTACCTTTTTTGGAGAGAACTGCACCAATGGCGTAGTTGGAGTTTAAACTCCTCAAGAATTGCTAATTTGTTTCGGTTGCAGCAACTCACTTGGAACCGCCTCTGATATAATTATTATTGTTTGGATTAAAATGTATTTCAAATTACATTTGTAGTTCTTAAAATAATAATGCTAGGAAGCCATTATTAATAATTATAAATCAACTTAAAAACAGCGCGGAAGTAACGACTTCACTCTCTAATTTCACAAATCGCAGCAACCATAGGATTCCTTCTTGAGGATTTTTGAACAGTTTTGGATTATTTTCATAATATTCGTCGCAAAAAACATATTCTTCCTGTGGAAAATTTCTAGGCATTCTATTTAAGTATAACATTTATCCAGAAATGGCAAGAAATCCCTTTAACATAACATAACTTACTTTCTACGAAGCATTCCAAGCATTGAAATATCATTCGGGAAAGTTGTTAATCATTTTACTCTGCATTCAATTGCAACTTCAACCAATCTTGCAAACGGAAGTCCAAGGCGGAATGAGATGAAACATCTGCTCAATTGGAATGTCGGGCAAATAGACAACGTCGCTTCTATGGATACTTTCCTTGAAGTAGCCTCCCGAGGTCTATCTTTGCAAGTTAGTCGAGAAGTGTTCAGTACAACTCATTTGTTGCTAAACGAGGAGGTTAGCGCAAAACAAACTTGTTCTTACCTTTGTTATCGACGGTAATTTAAGATGATTGTGTTTCAATTTAAAACTTCCTCCATCCTCAACAAATGATAAGAGTAAGGTTGCTGGCAGTATGAGTTAGGGATGAATACTCAGTACCGAGAATCGAGCTTTAAATGGAGAGCACAACGCATTTCGAATGCTAATCAGTGTTCTTTTTCATACAGAATAATAACTCAAACGTAGTAAAAAAGTATTCCAATCCTCAATGTCAACAGGGCCAGATCAATTCTTTGAGAGGCTAAAGTTAAAAAGGTCTAGAACATTTTTTAAATACTTCAGCAGTAGTCAACTGATAAATCTGTTATTTTTCATTTTAAATGTATGCGAGCATGTTATATCCTTACACTTCAATTTGATTTTTTTCTCAGCCCTATTTACCCAACTCTACAATCCTCTTCCAATGAAGTTATTTAACGGAAGAATTAGAATTGTAAATCTTCTTCATCTTGAATTGTGATACATTTCAATTTGCTTCAAGGGTTGACCGCAATCAACACAAGTTTATACGCCTCAAACGTTTTCGTCATACCACATTACACGCATGTATGATTTGCACATACAAACGTATGCGGTTTGAGCCTATTGAAACGATTTTTGTCATCAGTGGTGCCTTTGATACATGCAGGAGATATTATCTATGCTTTATGATTCAAATGACAAAACAACGTTCATCTCTCTTGGTTTTCAAGGTATGAAAAGATTGATGAAAGATGATATAAGCAGGATGCGAATTGAATGCTTCACATAAAGGATTTCGGAATATGCAAACGAAAGTTTTCGGTTAGTTTGAATCCTTTAATATAGCTAGGAATGAACAAGTTTTAAACATGCTGAAAAGTTTGAAAAAGTACTGAAAATGCCGTTTAAGAAATGAAAAAGAAATTTATTAGTGTTGTAACTCAAGTAAATACAAGTAATCTACATAATTGTGTTCTGAAATAGACTCAATGAAACAACATTAAGTAATTTGATTAACAAGTGATGATTTATTTTACCAGTCTCGATATTTTATACATAATTTTTACTTATACTAGCAATAATTTTTATTTTCATAAATTTCTATACTTGCAATAATTCTCAATCGTTAATTGCTTATTTAGCATAAGTCGTTCACATAGGTTTAATGTATTCAGCTGAATTTGTCGACAAATCATTTTTGCTACAGGTGAATAACTGAATTTTGTTTACAATTTGTGCTACAGGTGAATAGCTTAAATATGTTTGCAATTTGTGCTAAACGTCAATGACAGAATTTTGCTGACTGCTATGATTGCAAAGTTGAATGTTTTCGAATGGTTACATTGGTAATTTCAGGTCATTGATTTTAGACTATTTGGAATATGAATAATACAATGATACGTGTATGTTAGAAAATATTCATTTTTTTATCATTAAGAATATCTGAGTATTAACAATAAAAATGGATAATTTTATGTTAAGGAATAGTCATTTTTTGATTATTAAGAAGATTGGGATATGAACAATATGTTACAATGTATGATTTTACGTTAGAGAATATTTAGTTTCCTTAACATTACCGCCCGCCATGAACCTTCCGAGGTTGTTAGTTAGTGTCATACCAGGTGGATTTGTGTGAAGTTGTTACGTTTGACAAACGACGTCGAATTAAAAGGAAGAACCTAGTTACAATCGTCAAACAGATGATTACGGATAAGGTTACGCGGACTCCATGTTGTCGAACGGTGGACCAGGATATTGATTGGTAATCGTCGATGATCGCTTCTTCTTTCTGAACGTAGGCTCCTATGGATTCTTCGGATTTTATTAGGTCTGAAGCTACGAGGTTGGGGATGTTTTGTGTGTTGATGGTTTGATTGATGACGGATTGTTGCTGAAGAATATAGACTGACAAATTTGTTGTAAAAGCTGACCATGTGGTAGTAAAGAGCGAATTGTCAACTTTAAGGCTACATTCTTATGAAAGTTTAATGATATCAGTGCCATTTATTACCACGTTTTTCCGGTCTGCTTGGCAGGACGTTTGCCCAGGAGTTGCTATTGGGGCTGTGGACATCCATGTATTTGCGCCATGAAGCTGCTTCCATACAATATTGTTCAGCTTGAACATGTGTTCTGTACATAGTTGTCTCCCGTATACTTTGTGTATTTCATTGATGATGCAGTTTGGCCTCGTGTTTGCATCGTAAAGAACGGTAATATCTACCAGATATTCGTCGGTATAGAGTTTCAGCAGGTCGTTAGAGGAAGTTTCAAAGTGTTGCTTCAGATTGTAGTTAACTCCTAGAATCTTTTTTTTTTTGTGGTAGGGAGGTGAAGGCATTTACGCCCGCCGAGTCTGGCTGTGTGGGACTCCCATGGAGGATACCCTTGGACTACCCACTAAACACCTCCCCTGTCATAGAATCCTTGGCGGTATGTCAAATGCTCGAATTGTGAAGTTGCTGATTTTCCCCGGGATTGGTGTCGGTTTTATGATGTCATACGGGCGTATATCAATAATCGGAAGGAAAGCCAATAAATGAAACCTGTTTTCGTTAGATATAAACTGAATGGGCTCTACTACCTGAAGTTTGACTTGTACGTGGTCTGGAAGTAACGATTGCGTTATGTTGATGTCATGGATGGCATTACTGGTTTTGATGCAATCCCAAATGTCTGTTCTTGATGACAGACTTGCTAATATGCTCGAACATTTGTGATAAACTTCTCTCAAGTAGTTCTCTGCTCTCTGGTAAGTAGCAAGGATGTGGATGTTTATTTGATTGTGGTTTGAGCTTTTGTACCAATAACTGAGTTCGTTGATACGATCCAAACCTCGTTGGAGTTGGGCCTGAAATTGGACAGACTGTTGATATCTCGCAGTTTCGTACGAGGTGACCGATATACTCCTCAGGAGCTGCCACATCAGTCACCTCGGGGCAGCTCGACTGCGGGGTTCCAAATGACCACGAACCCATATATATATATATATATATGTTGCAGCATGGCAGTGCTGCAAGCTCTATCGAGCAGTAATTTCCACATTTGCGCAGTGGTGGCGAACTTATAAGAAAATTTTGTTTGAGGATTGCTGGTTGTCCTAAGTGAAAGAACTACATTGTTCTTTCACCCGAGCATTTTAGCTATCAACATAATAGCATTATTCGCTCCATGGACTTCAGCTGGTTCCAGCATATAGGCTGGTTCCATTAAAAATCTCGCAGTTTCGTACGAGGTGACCGATATACTCCTCAGGAGCTGCCACATCAGTCACCTCGGGGCAGCTCGACTGCGGGGTTCCAAATGACCACGAACCCATATATATATATATATATGTTGCAGCATGGCAGTGCTGCAAGCTCTATCGAGCAGTAATTTCCACATTTACGCAGTGGTGGCGAACTTATAAGAAAATTTTGTTTGAGGATTGCTGGTTGTCCTAAGTGAAAGAACTACATTGTTCTTTCACCCGAGCATTTTAGCTATCAACATAATAGCATTATTCGCTCGATGGACTTCAGCTGGTTCCAGCATATAGGCTGGTTCCATTAAAAATCTCGCAGTTTCGTACGAGGTGACCGATATACTCCTCAGGAGCTGCCACATCAGTCACCTCGGGGCAGCTCGACTGCGGGGCTCCAGATGACCACGAACCCATATATATATACGAAACTGCGAGATTTTTAATGGAACCAGCCTATATGCTGGAACCAGCTGAAGTCCATCGAGCGAATAATGCTATTATGTTGATAGCTAAAATTCTCGGGTGAAAGAACAATGTAGTTCTTTCACTTAGGACAACCAGCAATCCTCAAACAAAATTTTCTTATAAGTTCGCCACCATTGCGTAAATGTGGAAATTACTGCTCGATAGAGCTTGCAGCACTGCCATGCTGCAACATATATATATATATATATATATATATATGGGTTCGTGGTCATCTGGAACCCCGCAGTCGAGCTGCCCCGAGGTGACTGATGTGGCAGCTCCTGAGGAGTATATCGGTCACCTCGTACGAAACTGCGAGATTTTTAATGGAACCAGCCTATATGCTGGAACCAGCTGAAGTCCATCGAGCGAATAATGCTATTATGTTGATAGCTAAAATGCTCGGGTGAAAGAACAATGTAGTTCTTTCACTTAGGACAACCAGCAATCCTCAAACAAAATTTTCTTATCTGTTGATATCGTTGTACACTTGATCATTTACGCCAAACACAGCGGTTAACAAAGATCCTAATGCTCCGCGACGTTGTCTCCAATGGAGAAATCTTAACGTGTTCATTTTACGTCCAATTTCATCCTTTACTTCATGCAAATGTTGTGCTAGTTCATGGCAACCAATTTGCGCAGAGATGTCATTGCTAGATTGGCATAATCCTTGAATTTTCGTCACAACAGTTTGTACGTTGGTTTGGTCATAATTCAAATTGCTCCAAGGAACCTGGATTTGCATTTTCAACGCTCCTCTATGTACTTGCGCTGTTCCGAGATGTTCGATGTATAAATCTGTTGTCAGCTGAGTAATACTGACATCGCCATATGTGTGTGGAAGGACGCAGCAGATTACCAACAGAGAGTATAGAAGTTTGGTAGCTAACCCAGGAGCAGTCGATGTCTTTGATGGAGATTTTGAAGACTCAACCCGTTGTTTTTCCGGGCGATCTGATGAGTATTCTGTCCAAGTATCACCAATGGGTCTAATTTTGCATCTTTTATATTTGCGTGTAGTTGCTGCAAGTGTTAGTGATGAAGTTTCTGTTGGGTGATCTTGGATAGGTGATTCCTTTGGGACATCTGGGGTGTTGTTCTCGAACGGTAGGCGGCAAATCTTGGTTACATTGCGCCTGGTAACTCTGCCATGTACTTTGATGGATACAACTCGAACTATACCATCAGCACCTGGATGTAGTTCCACAATTCTTGCGAGCGGCCATCGAATTGATGGGAAGTTGTCCGTTTTTACAAGCACAAGGTCACCGACTTGTAGATTGGGTCTGATGCGCATCTATTTCAGTCGTTGCTGTAGTCTGCTGAGGTATTCGAGTCTGCATCGATTCCAAAAATGGTTCCTTATCTTTTGGACAGTTTCCCACTTTTTGCTGATATGTTTGTCAGATGCAATTGTTGATATTTCGAACAAGTTACTCCCTGTTAAAAAGTGTCCAGGAGTGATGGCTGAATGATCCCTTGGATCGCTGCTCACTTCGCATGGAGGTCTTGAGTTCAACCATGCTTCTATCTGAGCTAGGAGAGTGTAAAGTTGCTCGATGGTTAAGAGTCGTTCTCCAATCGACTTGACAAAATGCCGTTTCATTGAATTTACTCCAGCTTCCCAGAGCCCACCATAGTGTGGGGGTTCCAGGAGGAATGAACTTCCACCGAACCTCTTCGTTAATTAGAAGATCCTCGCGTTGCTTTGAAACCTCTGCAAATGCTTTACGTAATTGTCGTTCGCTGCCCACGAAGTTGCTTCCACAGTCGCTAGATATGGTGGTGCATTTCCCTCTTCACGCAATGAATCTTCGAATTGCGGCAATGCACGCTGGTGTCGATAAATCGCTTACAGTTACTAAATGGAAAGCTTTGGTAGAGAGGCACGCGAAGACAGCTATAAAGGCTTTAGTGGTTTTCATCCCACGTCCACCGTTCCATTTGATTGTTATTAGCCCAGCGTAATCCAGGCCTGTCTGTGCAAAGGGCTTTTCCATTTGCAATCTTGGTGGAGGTAGCTGTCCCATTAGCTGGCTCTCTGGGCGAGCGATAGTTTTGAAGCACGTAATGCATTGATGATGAAAAACTCTTGCTGCAGTGTTGTGTGTAATGTTTTCAGATGATTTTGTCTGACGACTAGTTTGCTAATAAATCTCTTGGAAGTATAGCAGGACGTTTTGCAGTTTCATCGATTGGCGCAAACTGTAATCTGCAGGTAGTTCTGAGGATGCCATTGGAGTCAATCATTGGAGTTACGTGCTTAAGGCTACTATTGTTGGCGACTTGTGAACTACTGCGCAACGTTGTTTATTCTTTTGCAAAAGCATGCTGCTGAGAGAGTGTATACAGTTGTTTTTTGCTCCTTGTAGCTCCTCGATCGTCCAAGGGCCCACTCGTTTGTTGTCTTTATTTGATGCATTATGTTTGAATCGATGTATGTATGCTATAACCTTCAAGAGTTTTGGAAGTGACGAGTACCTGTTGAATATCTGTGGCTCTTGAGTGGTTTCTGTTGCTACCATTCCAACGGTGCGTATTACATTTGCGACGGCATTGTGCTCTGCTGCTGAAAGTGCCAAATTTGATGTTGTTGAAATTCCTTGATTTGCTAGCCATTCTGAACCCTTCCACCATAAGGATGAGTGAATCAGCTGTTCTGGTTGAATCCCTCTTGAAGGAAGATCAGCGGGTTTATCGGTAGAGCGAACATGGTGCCAATCATCTGGATTCGAGGCTTCGTGTATCAGACTTACACAATTTGCAACAAATACCTTCCACGTAGCTGCTGGTTTTTGAATCCAGGCTAAGACGACCCTTGAATCTGTCCAGAAATGAGTGTTGAGCGGAGCGATTTTAGACTTTGCACTCAGCAAACAAGTTGATATGTTTCCTTCTGTGGAGATAACTTGCAAGTAAACTGCTGCTGCATAAGCTGCGTTCGACGCATCGCAGAATCCGTTTAATTCTACTTTGCCGTTTTGTGTGGATCCGTTTCATCTAGGAATTTGCAGGTTCTCAATGATCAGTAATTGTTTCCGTGTTTCAACCCAATCTTTAACTATAGCTGGAGGGACTTCGTCATGCCTGCCTAACTTTAGAAGCCAGAGTTTCTGCATAGTAATTTTCCCCGTGACAATACAGGGTTGCAACCAACGTAACGGGTTGAAGAGCTTTGATACTTCTGAAAGTATGGACCGTTTAGTCAGTTTTTGTTCCTCAGCTGGTGTAACTTTAAAGGAAAAGTGGTCTTGCACTGGGTGCCATTGCAATCCAAGTGTTTTGAATTCTTCTGAAAAAGCAATTTCCAATAGTTTCTGGTTCTCTCGATCCTTTTCTGGAATGACTTCTAAAAGCATCTTGTCGTTTACTGACCATTTCCGTAGATGAAACCCTCCCTTGCTGAGGATGAACTTGAGCTCTTCCTGTATACGCTTTAATTGAACGATATCATCAGATGCTGTGAAAAGATCGTCCACATAAAAATCTTGAAGGATTATGTCGCTAACTTCAGAGTGTGCATCGCGTTTGTCAATTGCTAGTTGCTGGAGTGTGCAAATAGTTAAAAATAGGGCACATGCTGTACCATATGTCACGGTCTTCAGCCTGTAATGCCATATTCGTTCCTTTGTGTTAAATCTCCACAGAATGCGCTGATATTCTCGATCATTTTCGTGGACTCGTATGTGTCGATACATTTTCTCTATATCGGCAGCAATTACGTAGCGATGATTGCGCCATCTTAATAACACATGTAGAAGGTTCGATTGTATGGTAGGGCCAACCTGGAGAAGATTAATTAACGATTTGCCACCGGGTGATTTTTGTGACGCGTTAAAAACTACCCACAGCTTTGTAGTGGAGCTTGTTTCCTTCATAACTTCATGATGGGGTATGTAATAACAATCCGTGTTTTGGATGAAATGGTCTGGTACCTTCTCCATATGACCAAGTTTAAGGTATTCCTTCATGAAGGCATGGTATTCCTTCTTCCGATCAGGGTGACTAGACAGACGTTGTTCCAATTGCCTGAATCGAATATATGCTATTCGTACTGACTCTTTCAGGTCCTTGTTCTGATCAACGTTTGGCTTGAACGGTAACATGACTGTGTAAGTTCCATCTGGTTGTCAGTTGGAGTTTTCGACGTAATGTTGCTCAACTTCAAGGTCTTTTGATGCCTATTTATGTGCTATGGACGCCTCTTCAATCTCCCAAAATCATTTAAGGGTGTTATCAAGCTCCTCATAAGCTACGTGCATGCCGTTGATCCAAACAGAACCCAACCAAGCTTTGTCTTTTGAGCACATAGCTGTCCTTGAATGAAACCGTGGTCCAGAATGCTACCGTATATATCGGCACCACGAAGTATGTCAATGTGTGACGGTTGATGGAAACCAGGATCTGCAAATCTCAAATTTTTGATGTGTTTAGGCAAGTCTATGTTGATACTGATAGCGGGTAACACGGCTGTAATTTTTGGAATGATTAATGCTGAGAATTGCAAGAGATCGTCCCTTCTATTCTTTCCTAGATTTACAGTGACCTCTACTACTCCTCTGGATGTTACTGCCTCTGAGCACCCAATCGATATTTTGGAGTGTTTGTGCGATAGTCCAAGCAATTGTACAGCAGACTCCATGATAAATGATTTCTGCGAGCCAATGTCCAGTAATGCTTGCAGCCTTACAGTAGTACCTTCATTGGTTTTGATTGCGATAATTCCTGTAGCAAGTAGTACCTGAGTGTTGGAGAGAAGAGCGTTATGCGCTTGGGGCTGAGTGGAAGCCATTATTGGCGAAGACGATTCCATTAACTTTGGTTTAATGCATCCACTGTCTGCCATGTGCAATAGAGTGTTATGTCGCTTCGGACAAAGTTTGCAATTTTTCTTAGATTGGCATCTTTTCACCGCATGATGGTCTGAAAGGCAGTTGAAACACAATTTCTTACTCTTGACCAGTTGCTGCCGTAAGTCTACTGCTGCTTTCTTGAACTGATCGCATTCAAACAAGCGATGATGGTTGTCACACATAACGCAGCGTGTTGGTTGAATTTGAACGGCGTGAGTCATAGTTCTTTTGAGTGGCCTTGTTTTCGCTGAAGAGGAAGATAATGTTAAGGCTTCTAGCATCGTAAATCGTTGCGTTAAGAAGGTCATGAACTTTTCAAGTGTTGATACTTCCTTACTTCCGCTGATCGTTTTTTGCCACTCAGACCTTGATTCCTTTTCGAGCTTGCTGTTTAGGATGAAAACTATAGCCAGGTCGAATCCATCGATTTTCAGCGTCTTCACACTTGCAATAAGCTGGTTGGTTGTGTTGACCATGTCCCTTAATCCAGTGGCGTCGTTTGATTGACATAGACTTGTGTTCCACCAACGTTGCATAAGTTCTTGTGCTATCAGTTTCTCGTTGTCGCAACGTTTGCACAGTAGCGACCAAGCGGCTTCATACTTGTCACTTACTATGTCGAGGTGACTTATAAGTCGCTCAACTTCTCCCCTCGATTTGCTGCAAAAGTACTGCACTTCTGTACGCTAGACAAAGTTGCGCTGTCATGAACCATGCTTTTGTAAAGGTAACGCTGTCCATTTGCCATAATCTCCATCAAATATGGACAGCTTGATCCGCTCTAACTAGAGACCATTACCTCCACTTGTGATCGGCGGTGATGGCTGTCTTGAAGATCCTTCACATGCCTTCCACTGTTCTTCGAGACGCTGCAACCTCGTCCAGAGAGTGGCGACTGGGTCCATCCTTCTTTGTGTTAGCGATGATCCGGTAAATGCTGTCGAAGTTTAGTTTTTGCGTTGTGATGAATTTAGCCATTTCTCCTTTAAGATTCCTGCCTTGATGTACTGAATGAATTGCCGGAGACTCCTGTTCTGATTCAATATTGAGGCTCCGTTGTCCTGCGATCTTTGCTGTTTTTGGGTCCTTTTGGTTGGACACTATGGGCTTGATAACCTTGTCTTGGTTTGCTTGCGTGAATTTCCTTGTGATGAAATCCGGCTCGACGGACCAATGTTCTGAAATAGACTCAATGAAACAACATTAAGTAATTTGATTAACAAGTGATGATTTATTTTACCAGTCTCGATATTTTATACATAATTTTTACTTACACTAGCAATAATTTTTATTTTCATAAATTTCTATACTTGCAATTATTCTCAATCGTTAATTGCTCATTTAGCATAGGTCGTTCACATACGTTTAATGTATTCAGCTGAATTTGTCGACAAATCATTTTTGCTACAGGTGAATAACTGAATTTTGTTTACAATTTGTGCTAAACGTCAATGACAGAATTTTGCTGATTGCTATGATTGCAAAGTTGAATGTTTTCGAATGCTTACATTGGTAATTTAAGGTCATTGATTTTAGACTATTTGGAATATGAATGATACAATGATACGTGTATGTTAGAAAATATTCATTTTTTATCATTAAGAATATCTGAGTATTAACAATAAAAATGGATAATTTTATGTTAAGGAATAGTCATTTTTTGATTATTACGAAGATTGGGATCTGAACAATATGTTACAATGTATGATTTTACGTTAGACAATATTAAGTTTCCTTAACAAATTGTTTTATGCATTTGAAATTGAAGCTATTTCCAATAAGTTTAATATCACGGTTCCATCTGCATGTGATGACAAGATTTTGGTTCTGAGCTATTTAAGTATTTCCATTCAGATAGGAGGATAAGAAAGGACCATTAAAAGAAGCTTCAAATGCTGAATCTTCGAAAAAAACAACTGATATGTGCTATTTTGAGCTTGAGAGCATTGCTAAAACGATGGACTTTTTGTGGGTGGGAAGTCAATGTAATCTACGCACTGACTGTAAGTCTCCTATGCTCAGAAGAGACTGCACTACCCACCTCCTCTGACAACCCGAGAGCCCAGCCTGGAACCGTTTGACACATCACTTCGCTCCAGGTCTTGTTTTGCTATGCCGTGAGGCCCTTTCAAGCAGGGGGATCCCTCTTCTAGTGAGATGGGAAAGAGGAATTGCCAGATAAGCAATCCCACCGTCCCCGACCACTGTGACTCCCTTTTATCTTTTACGACTGCCCGACCATAATGCACCGCCTGGTTTCATTTGTCAACCGCTTCAAGCATCACCATAATGATACAATTCGGGGTGAGCTCTCCCATCTCCCTGTAGAGATTCCATTTTATGCGCGCAAAAATGTCTGGCAGGCATCGTATGGGCCAGTCCGACAATTGGCGGACCGTGATTTACAAATCTTTTGCAGGTAGGACTGAAAACGTCCATGCTCGCTCAAAAGCTTGGTAAGACAGAAGTCACTCTCACCATACATTCGATTTAGTCAAGGTCTCACATCCAGAATGAATCGCGTGGTTCACCTTCTCTTCGCACACTTCACCCAAGCCTGCAGTCCATTGTTGAATGAGCTCTGGCTCTCTTCACGGATAACTGTCTCCTTAGCGTCCTCGTTTTGATGCAGGTAAATAGCATTTTCTAGCAAGGAGGACAACAGGTATCACACCTGTTATATCCCTCACCTTCAAACCAGAGACTGTCGGATATGAAGAAGCAATGTCCAGTGCTCCTATTCTCTGTAACTTTGCCAAGTGTTTTTGGTATACCTCCTTACTAAGGGCATCGTCCTATATTTCTGCTTTGTATAGAAACACAGACCCTACAACATCAATAGGCGTCTTCTTGATGAGTTGGGTCCCCCGTAAGTTGGCCATAAGTCGACTCAGAGCCAATACTTCCAAAGCAATCTTCTTAGCCGTTGCCCCAATTTATTCAAAGGAATTCATCTTTGAGTCGATCAGTAGCCCCAGGTAATTCACCGCTGGCTTCAAGCCGACTCCTATTCCTCCAATACTAATCATCCTCATTCTGCTGCTTCTTCGTAGCACTACAACTCCTCTCAGGCTTTTGCTTCCTGCAAATAGTGCCTCCAAATGTCTCGGTCCATTGACCGCTTCCTCCGATTCCGAAATCCAAACAGCAATGAACTGTTTTCGTCGATCGAGTCAGATCAGCATTTCCTAGGTTTCTCCACCAGTCCCCGGTCTCCAGTTCTCCCAGTGAATACCTTCCTGCGTATCCGTTGTTCATCCATACGATTTATGTGACCAGCCCATTGCAGCTCCTGAAGTCTTACGACCGTTGAGACTTCCAGCTCATCAAAAATTTCACACAGCTCTTGGTTGTATCGAATTCGTGTTTGGTCTCCGTCTAGCTTCGCACCGATTCCATCTAGCTTCGCACCGATTATTTGCCTCAGGACGTGTCGCTCAAAGGCGCTCAACATATCTGCGGATGCTTCGATAAGGGTCCACGTTTCACACCCATAGCATCACACAGGTCGTATCACAGATTTGTATACATGAAGCTTTATTTTCCAGTGTATGCAGGTGGTGTACAAGATGGTCAAAACTGAATAAAATATTTTATTTGCGAGCTGTATTCTTCTGCGTATTTTGTCTCCTTCATTACCGTTTCTCATTATTTTGGCACACAAATACACAAATTTTTGATACTCTAATCGCCAAGTGTGATATTTTGCACATTTGATTTATTTTTCCTTGACTGACTTGACTTTGTTTTATTTTCATTAATTTGTAGCCCTACTTATTATGCTTCGCTGTTGAGTTTTAAGCAGTTATTAGTGACCAAGACAAAATGTTGATGTGGTCCACTTAGGCTACCACTTGGCTCGGTTTGTATAGTAATGTACCTCACGTATCGACAGGTAGCTTCCTTATGACGTACTCTAGAGCCAAATTGGATAGCAATGAGGCTACCCCATCTCCGTGCTTTATCCGATATTTGTTTCAAAGGCATCGATGAGTTCGTTCTTGATGCAAACTGAGGAGATCGTTGCAGTCATTATCATTTTGGTAAGACGAACTTATTTGGCTGGGATGCCAAAGCAAAGCATTATTTGATATCATACGTTATGATCAATACTGTCATATGCTTGCTTAAAGTCAACCAAAATCTAGTGTACGTCTATGTTGAGCTCCCAGTATTTTTAAAATACCTACTTGATAGTGTACAATTGGTCTATCGTCGGTCAACCTGCTTTAAAACCACCTTCATACTCCCCAATAATACTGTTTGCACATGACTCAATATTATTTTCTAAGATTTTTGGAAATATTTTGTACGCCATACAAAGTAATAATATACCTCTAAATTTTCGCACAGTAGAATGTCACCTAATTGATTAGCTCCACTCTTTCGGCATAAATTCATCTTTCCAAATGTGCTGGATGACTTTGTGAATAGCTTTATGTACACTAATGCCACCATATTTAATGAGTTCTATGGGAATCTCATCGATGTCCGGCGCTTTATTATTCTTTTGGGATTTGATGGTGAAACAAACCTCATTCAGAGTTTGTGGGGCCAATGGAAGTTCTCCAGAAACGTCTATAGGCTCAAATGTTGGAGCTGTGTGGAGGGTTAAGGAGGTTCTTAAAATATGGTACCCATCTTTCCTTAATCTTGGCTTCGCCATTTGTCCCCTTCTAGCTAAGCTCCGCTTATTGGCCTCAGGACCCGTCCCTCAGAAGCGTTCAAATTTATTTGCGGATGCTTGGGAAATAGTCCATGTCGCACATTCATAGCATAACGCAGGTCTTGTCACAGATTTGTATACTTTTAGCTTTGTTTTCCTGTGTATGTAGATCGTCAAAATTGAATAAAATATTTGACGTACCAGCTGTATTCTTTGCCGCATTCTTTCATTACTGAATAACGAGATTTTGACGCCTTAGTACACAAATTTGCCCACATTTTCAATATTGTATTAGCCAAGTGTGATGTTTTGGGTGATTCAGGTATTTTTTCTCGACTACGTTATGAGCCTTGTTTTATTCTCATTGATTTATAGCCGTACTAGTTTTGCTTCACTATAAAGTTTCAGGAAGAGCTCTTTGGCAGTTGTTAATGACCGTGACAAAATGTTGATGTCGTTCGCATAGGCTAAGACTTGGCTTGACTTGTATCATGATGTATCTCGTGTATTGATTGGTAGCTTCCTTAGGACGTACTCCAGAGCCAAATTGAATAGCAATGTGGCCAGCCCATGTCCCTGTTTTAGTCCAAAGTTTGTGTCAAAGGCATTGGTGAGTTGGTTATTGATGCAGACTTGGGAGGTCGTCGACGATTCCAAATATCTTTGGAGCCGTATCCTAGCAAAGCGCAAATTGTGCTCAGATGACCACCCTGCCAAGTCACCAGTGAAGAGGTTCACCTGGATTCCGGGCTTATATTCATCTCTTACGCCCAGGATGTCAGAGGTGAATATGTTGAAAAGAAATGGGCCTAATATAGACCCCTGTGGGACCCCCGAATCAATACTAAATGGGTCTGAAGTAGCTCCACGAGCCACCGCAAAGGCAGTTCGTCCCCTCATGTCGCTGCCTATAATTTGCACAATATGGGCTGGAAAGTCAAAATTTATCATTTTGTAGACGAGCCCATTGATCCATACAGAGTCAAAGGCTTTCTCTAGATCAACCAAGCAAACTACAACAAACTTATTGTTACGCTAGCTTCTCGTTATATTGGCTTGGAACACGGTCATAGCATCCACGGTGGAGTGAGCTTTTTTGAAGTCGAATTGTCTTTCCGGCACTATTCTTGCCCCAGCAAAGAATTGTGGGATACTCTCAAGTATTACCCTTTCAAGAAGCTTACCAACGTTTGAAAGCAACGAAATCGGACGAGTATCGACTACGTCAGTACTACCCGACTTCTTGGGTATTGCGAATATTTGTGCACATTTCCATTGCTGGGGGAAGTAGCAAACAAACAGACCATGGTTAGTAGGTGCGTCAGAGGGATTTGAAACAGAGAACCGAGTCAAGCACAATTGCTCACTGCCCTTGTCGAAATTCGTTGTGGTGCGGCTCACTAAAGAAGTAACGGAAGAGTCCTCACTTGCTTTCTCTCCTTGAAAAACTTTCGCAAAATGTTTTGCAATAGAGCTAGTGATTGCTTTGTCAGCAATGAGCATGAATCCATCATAAGTGAAGACCCCGGGCATTCTTTTTCTGCCCGTTATCCTATTGATGTGAGGTAACATATAGGGGCCTGGTTTGATACTTTCTAGGGCCTGCTCAAACCGCTCGTTAGCAAAAGCCATGGTTCTCCTCACGATCATTTGGTTTAAAGACTAAATTAATAGGTGAATACGTTCATACTCCCAGTTGACCATATTTAAATTGCGGTGGTAGATTCTTGCGAGTAGTTTTCTAAGCCCACTACGTCTACGATGAAGCTCCAAGATACCTTCTGGTAAATCTCGATAAAAGTAGTTCGTCGATGATTTCTAAATAGAGGACTTTGAGATGACCGTATCCAGGGTTGAATTTATACAAGCAACACCCTCATCGATTTCAGGAATAGAAAGATTTCTCGATCTATTGATCATAATCCCCTTCAATTTTTCGTCAAGGTCAGCACTTACTGCTGCCCAATCGATTCGTTTGTATGGAATGAAAAGTTGAGGATCTGCAACCTCAAGTTTCGCACCCTTTTTCACTCTTAATGTCAGCTCAACCAAAAGGCGGTCAAACTCGGCCTCAAGAACTCCACACGCGAAATTCATCCAACTGTGGGAGAGACTTACCAGATTGGCAGACACAATGAAGACTCTTTCGGGGTGATCCGTATAAGACCCATATTTGATCGAGCCCAGTCAGAGATAGCTGTTTCATAGCCATTAGATTTGATATTTCTCCACGAGGGATGCTTTGCATTAAAATCCCCTCCCATGGCATAGAAATTGAATTTTTTGCACAGAATAAGCACTGTTTCCAAGTCAGCAATGAGTTCCCGCACCGAGTATCTATGTCGATTATAGATCCCTATGAATGCAGAGGTGAACCCTCCAAGCATGGAGCTCATTATTTCTGCTTCTATACATTTCAGACTTGGACGGCAGTGCCTTTGGACTTTCAGGTGATCTTTTTGAGCCATAGCAACTCCAAGACTTCCCTCTGGATCATCACGCCTGATGATCTTGTTTTTCCCCAGATACACTCTGTGTCTTTCTTTGAGTCTTTTTTCCGATATGAACAAGAAGTTTGGTCTATGGGCGTTCAAGTAATCTTGAACGGAATTTCTTTTATAACGTGTAGCTAGTGAAGATAACATATGTGATAGCCCGGACAGACTATAAGCCTATTCAGCTATGATGCGTGCTGGTTTAAAATCAGAACGTATCGCAGCTGGGTGGACGGGCACCCGGACAAAGCGTGATAATGATCAATTCACCTTGTGGAGTGCCGCAATACATTCGATCATGACAATGAGGTACTCTTACTATCTCTTAGCGAAGGCTCGAAAGAGGCTGTAGTGCTACGGGAAAAAAGTGAACTTTTGTTGAGGATGGGGAGTTTAATGGAATTCGCAGGGTGCCCCTTAACATTGCGGTTAACGCAGGAGATCTCGTCTTTTTTCTCGTTCTCCGAGATTGCACATTCCATGGACTTATGTTACTTGTCGCGTTTTGCGCATCTAACTTCGAGTCCACAGTGAGAAGCAACGTGGCCAAATCTTTGGCAGTTGAAGCACTGGGAAGTGTAATTTTTTTGCCGACGCTCCCATTGTATCTTATGGTACAATAGGAACTTTATGTACATTGCCTTCTTCACTTCAAAGTCCGGTTTGAAGTGGACTAAGAAGGATAAAAGCGTAATTTTTTCTCGCCTACATGTTACAGTGGAGAACATTTTTGCTGATAGGATATCTTCTCCGAGATGTTATTTCAGCCCAGCAATGACATCATTCTCGTCATATGAGCTGTGCAGGCCTTTCAGAAGGAGAATCAATTTTCTCTCTCCTCGAAGGGTGTGGGTGTAGCAAGCCACCTTCACACACTACAGAAAATGAAAAAGGCTGGTGAGATCCACACCCATTTTAGAGTGGAGCAAAGTTCGTGAGGAGATGTTCACCGTCATATTGACTCTGGCTCTTTTTCAGAGTTTCGTGCGCATTCCCTTTTGACGCTATCCCTGAAAGTCTTCAGGTCAAGCCTATAGCATACTACGGGAGGCACTGTAATGGATCATGCGACGCCGCTGGTGACCACTACTAACATACTTTGCTGCTAGGTGGCTTGTCATTTCACGTTGGTTGCGACCAGCGCACATCCCACGTCAATTTCGTCGTGAGATGTCAACAGAATTTGACAGCCACATGGGAGTGAAGTGTGGAGGTAGTGGCCGCCACCCATGAGGAAGTCCCGGAGTGTGCCGACATTTCGGTCAAATTCAACTCAACCAAATGATGGTGAGTATTCGCAACTCGAATGAGTATACCGGCGTCAAACACTATAATACACTTCCCATTTATTTTCCCGAACCCAGTGTACAACTTAAAGGTGATTGAGAATATTCGTGGGCAGGCTAATCCAGACAGAACACCGAGCACCGCTTCTAATACGGTATATGCAGCCAAAGCGGTGGCAACAAGCATCTGTACCGGGGATTTCGAGGATTTCAAGCGCGAAAGGAATGCACAAAGGAAAGGAATCGAGAAGGCGAAAGTGTTGCTGCCAAAAGGCTTTTCCAAATAAATAGAAGCATACGGTCAAGGTCAGGACAATATCGACCTAGACGAATGGGACTCGGATTCAGATATTGAAATTTTGGATCATCTTTCATTGTCAGTACGATCGTTGGATTGTTAAAATTATAAATATTAAAAGTCCAAGTACAAAGGATACCTCAAAAGATTTTACGGAACCAATTGATAAAGTTCGAGACGATTCAATAAATGATTTGATGGCAACAATAGCGAAAGTAGATTCCAACGGATTACAAGTTCTTCCGGAAGGTAGGAATAAGACGACATCGCCACAAGTCCATAGTTCAGCAGATACTGCGAATGTTGCTGAAGAGAAAGCTGACCAGAAAGACGATCCAAATGAAGATTGGCGGGCAGTTTGTTTGGATGGTGGTGAATTGATGTGTTGCGATAAATATCCAAAAGTATTTCACCAAAATTGTCACATACCAGCTATAAGTTCCTTACCAGATGAAAGTGAAACGTGGCAAGGTTTGTTATGTGTTAATTTAGCGGAACTGGCAAGTTCAGCTGAATGTGAAAGAAATAATGCAGGAGAACTTGGCACAAATGAATTAAAGATTATACAGAGGATACGTTTAGAATTATATTGGCAATACGAACAAAGTTTACCATTTAGAGAGCCAGAACCTGCAACACACACTGCATATTATGAAATAATTTGTCACCCTATGTCGCTAGATGTTATCCGAACTCGTTTGGATCCATTAAGTCCGAATCACTACAAAGACATTGCCACATTTGTAGCTGACGTTCGATTGTTGTCCAAAACTGTATACTTATACTATCTGGAAGATTCCAAAACATATGCGCATGCCCGTTATCTAGAACAATTTTTCGAAGAGCAACTGGCTAAATGGCTTCCTAAATATGCTCTCGTAAATAAATGTGAAACGAATGCAGATGAATGTCCTGTGAAAAAAAATGCGCAAAAATTCAGAATGAATGCCCTTAGAAAAAGAACAATTTCAACTGTCGGATAAGAAAAATAAAAAAAAAAAACAAAATAAAGGAGATCATATTTGCTTACAGGAATAGTTTAAGCATCGTAAGTTTAGGCGTGTATTTACGCTTTCGCCTGTTGATGTCGCACATCGACACATTTAAACTTTTACTACAAGCAAAATATTAATTTATTGTTTAAACATAACTATACATAAAATAAGAAACCATTTTTATTTACTCGAAAGAAAGCATGTAGTTTTTCCAAATATGAAATGTTCATTATAAATTTCACCGGTTAGTTCGTAATCATACGAATAAAGGTATACCGATTTCATTTGAAACATTAGATTATAGAGGTTAATTAATTTTATATGACAGAATGCTATCTAGATAATCAAAAAACGACAGAAAATCGTACTTTCGTTGATTTTAGGCATAACTATAAATTAAAGACATTAAAATGTAGAACATTTACTTCCAATTCATACGAGAAATGACATTTATCAGAAACACTTTTTGTGTTTGAATTCTCCTTATTTTGGTTGCTTTTAAACGAAACTCATGTAGACTAGCATACGATTTTATTAATTTGTTTTTATAGTTGATGTAGATGAGTGCTAAAAAAAATGCAATTTAATACAAACTGATTATCAAACTGTAGAAAAAAAGAGATACTATCACTTTTAATAGAATACCTTAGTTAGAAATTTATATCGTATCGAAGGAATCGTTAGTTAGAATGTAGAGAAATTAGAGACTTGTTTAGCGTTAGTTATGCGTTACAAACACACACGACAAAATCAGTCAATGAAAGAAGCAAACCAATATTTAATTTGCATTAGTAGATAATTGAAATTAATATTCGTAATAGGGAAATTAATTTTTTTTAAACAAATATATAACAACATGAATTGCTAAATAACAACACGACTTTCTTTTCCAGTGGTTCTTCCTTTCAGCGGGAAATCTAGTGCACGGTAGGCATGCCGTCGCGAGGGTAGGGGTTGAGAAAATCCACTGAGGTCGGTTTCGCGTCGTGCGCGGTACACTGTACCTTTGTTGTTTTGCCTTTTTAGGGTTTTGTACTAAAATACAAAACCCTATTGCAATCACGACCTGTGTCCGTCTGTCCGTCCGTCCGTCCGTCTGTATGTCACAGCACTTTTTCTCCAAAACTATAGAGGCTACAGCCATGAAACTTTGTGAAAGGTCAGAAGTGGTGACCTCTTGAAAGTTCAAGGGTGAAAAAAATTTTCAAAGGGGTTTAAGGGGGGTCTCCCCATATAGGGAGTTGACCCCATAAAAAAAAATTTCACCATTGGTAGTCGAGTAGGGTGTCATTGGAAAGGCCTTAATGGAATCTTTTCAAAACAGGTCTTAAAATTGCCTCATGAGTACCGAAGGGGGCAGGGGAAGGGGAAATGTATGAACTTTTCGCGTACCCCCCCCTCGCGATTGGACACCTTCCATCCGAAAAATCTGAAAAAAATCATGAATGTAGGCCTTTATGAGTACAACAACAACAAATACATGAGAAGTCGAAATTCACTCAACTTTGTTAGTAATAGTATGATTTATCGATTTTATGTTTTCTTGAATAAAATCTAAATGGTACCCTTAAATTCAATAAAGTTTAGCAAACAGATGACTATTTATAAGATTGATCTTTTCTGAAAGTTTCATAAAGATCGAATAGTATTTACCGAAGTTATAGCGATTTGAATTTTCCTGTATTACTATGGAACAATTTGCCCTGTATTACTATGGAAACATATGGCTATGGAGCCATATGCGCTTTTTACCGACTTAGACACTACAGCTTTGCTAGAATTTGCATGAAAATTTCAGGAATGATAGATATCATGAGGATGACTACAAACAATTGAAACAAGTCGAAGAGGCAGGAGAGAGCTCCTAGCAAAAGGGCTTTGTAGCCATTCTAGGATTCGAAAAAATATGCCATGAATCGATGCTTACACTACAGAGGAGTGGCCCCTGAAAAAATTTTCATGAAAGCTAGCCGCTATGAGTATCAAATGAAAGTTCTTTATGAGAGCTTTTCAAAACAGTTCTTAATCTGACAGTATTTGCTTCAGTGGGTGCACAGAGGGGGGGGGGGGGGGGGGAAATACATGAAAAATGTGTTTTCTCTCTGTGATCTAAAAAAATCTGAAAAAATTATCAAGCGAGATATTTATGGGTATAACTTTAACAAATACCTCAGAATTAAAAATTCTTTCAACTTAGTTGATAATAGTATGATCCTCGAACATGACGTGTTTCTTAATTTTATTCGTTGCTGGTTACGGCATTTTGTAAGTTGAGTACAAAACCCTTCTGACATGAGCATAGGTCTGTCTACCCAACTTGTTATTAGAGTAGCTTTCGTCGGGTTGAGTAAACGTAGTATATTTTTCGGTACCGCGTCGGAAATTTGGGAACGCAAAGTAAAGATTAGATCTGGTTATAGGAAGAAATACGGAGTAACGTAAAGTAGATTTCCTCTCCGTATGGTTTTGTTTTGTGACGCGTTTGAAAACGGCCATGTATTGGTGGCTGAAGATTGTAGATGAGCGTAATCTATTCGGAGACTCGCGACCAAAATCCTCTCCAATCTAGCTGGCCGACAAGCAGCCACCGCGTGAATGGATTACGTTGCACGGATTGGTTGACCGGTGGGTACCATCCGTTGGCACTACTCAGACTTAACGTCTAGAACCGATGAGAGGTCGGTTCCTCGTTCGCACGTAGACTTAAAATCATTACAGCACCCTCTCCTTTTTGGTTGCTGCCACGCTTGGCTGCTGAGGCTTCGATTTCCCTTTATTTCCCTCTAGGCCCGGCCTTCCACCCGGCTTGGGTATGGTCCCCAAGAAACTAGCGGAGGCTATTTTTGTCACCTTTTAGAGTGGGGGAAAATCCCTCTCGCTCACTTCAAGGGTCTTTGTTACCTTCGATGTGGGTTCCTGCGTGGGAGAACCCATCGGCCTCTGTCTGG
Organism: Odontomyia ornata; assembly: GCA_963969285.1. Classification (NCBI taxonomy): domain Eukaryota; kingdom Metazoa; phylum Arthropoda; class Insecta; order Diptera; family Stratiomyidae; genus Odontomyia; species Odontomyia ornata. The sequence continues at coordinate 402,128,369 of OZ017739.1, read as the reverse complement.
CTTCTGGTTTTACAATAGCCTCGAACTCGTCACTACTCTCCGTGGAACTTCCACCCTTATCCATTTCCATGTCACTGAGGACCTCCGGTACTTGTAGTTGCATCTTGCAACTAACAAGGAAGTGGAGGATGAACTCCTACTTTTTGTCGCCCCCGATTTTCTTGCAGAAACGCTGCAAGTTTTTCTCGCCTTCCATGTGAAGCTAGATTTAGCGGCGGAGAGCTACCCATATCCATTACTTTCCCCCATACCCACAGATTCCAAGACAGAACTAGGAATACTGTCGCGGAAAAATAAAAGAAAGTAGAAACTGAGACCCTTATTATATAGTAATTGAAAGACTAAAAAGAAAAATGATTATATTATGAAGAAAAGCAGTACACTTAAAAGCTTCCAAGTTCAACTCCTTTTCTTTTTCTCCACTCCACTTGGGCTCGCACTACGCGCCTTGTCCAGGTGCTTTAACTCCTTTCCACAAATTCCAAACAAATTTTCCCTCCAAACACACATACAAACTTTTCCTCCGAAATTCCGCAACTCCTGAAATTTGCACTCTCCTCTAAATTTTAGCATTCATACAAATCTTCCGAAAACCTCTGGAAAACTCTTGCTGCTCGACCGACAAACTCTTGTTGCTCGATACTCGATCCGTGCTACCTTGACGACTACTCGACTCAAACTCTATCATTGACCTTTCCCTCCAAAAACCTCCGATGAAAAACCTCCAAAGGGCTCTATCTCCATTGCTGCTTGATCCATGCTGCCTCGACGACTGCTCGACTCAAACTGTATATCACAAACAGAAAATTTACCCATCCTAAATATTGAGACCTTTCCCTAATTCTTAACACAAACAAGCATCACGAAATGTAGGAATAATGAGCTGGAACTCAAAAACTGAGTAACGAAAAACACAAAAACAGGACATAAACCCGAATAATTTAGACGTTTATTTTTGGTAACGTGTTGCTAGAAACATTTTCCTGCTAGTGGTATGTTCTAGCACACGATTTACAACAGCAATCATTGTAAAACAAGTTGGGTAGACAGACCTATGCTCACGTCAGAAGGGTTTTGTACTCAACTTACAAAATGCCGTAACCAGCAACGAATAAAATCAAGAAACACGTCATGCTCGAGGATCATACTATTATTAACTAAGTTGAAAGAATTTTGACTTCTGAGGTATTTGTTAAAGTTATACCCATAAATATCTCGCTAGATAATTTTTCAGATTTTTTTAGATCACGCGTGTCCATTCGCGAGGGAGAAAATACATTTTTCATGTATTTTTTTTTGAGGGGTCAACTTTCTATATTGGGAGACCCCCCTTAAACCCCTTTGAAAATTTTTTTCACCCTTGAACTTTCAAGAAATCACCACTTCTGACCTTTCCACAAAGTTTCGGAGAAAAAGTGCTGTGACATACAGACGGACGGACGGACGGACGGACAGACGGACACAGGTCGTGATTGCAATAGGGTTTTGTATTTTAGTACAAAACCCTTAAAAGCTTTGTTGCAGGAATCGAATAAAATAAACCCAAAAATGAAAACAAAACTGGTTGAATCAATTCTAGATAGAACCAAAGCCGTGCTGATCCAAAAAAGTGACCACACTAAATAAAGGGTTTTCCAACAAGAGCTGTTATTTTGAATAGCCCGCTATTTCGGTAGATGTCCCTTTTGAAGCTGTCATTTTTAGGGTTTTGTAAAATAGTTTTACAAAACCCTTCTAAAATCGCGTCCTGTCTGTCCGTCTGTCCGTCTGTCTGTCCGTCCGTCCGTCCGTCCGTGTGTCACAGCAGTTTTTCTCGGAAACTACTGAAGCTAGAAGCATCAAATTTTGTATATAGGTGTAAAGTGGTGATCTCTTCAAAGTCCAACTACTAAAAAATTTTATAAGGTATTTAAGGGGGGTCTCCCCATGTAGGGGAGTGACCCCCCGAAAAAAAAATTTCATTGAAGGTAGCCGATATGGGTATCAAATGAAAGGTCTTGATGAGAACTTTCCAAAACAGGTCTTAGTTTGGCAAAGTTTGCTTCGCGGGGCGCACAGGGAGGGGAAATACACGAAAAATTTGTGTCCCCCCCCCTCGCGATTGGACACCTGTGATCCGAAAAATCTGAAAAAAATCACGAATGTAGGCCTTGGTGAGTACAACAACAACAAATACGTGAGAAGTCGCAATTCGCTCAACTTTGTTAGTAATAGTATGATTTATCGGTTTTATGTTTTCTTGAATAAAATCTTGACGGTACCCTTAAATTCAATGAAATTCAGTACACAGATGTCTATTTATAAGATTGATCAAATCTGCAAGTTTCATAAAGATTGAATCATATTTAGCGAAGTTATAGCGGTTTGAATTTTCCTGTGTTACTATGGAACTATGCGCTGCATGTATTACTATGGCAACATATGGCTATGGAACAACATGCGCTTTTTACCGACTCAGACACTACAGTTTTGCTAGGATTTGCATGAAAATTTCAGGAATGATAGGTGTCATGAATAACTTTGAGAATCAGTTCAGCTAGTGGTATCAGTAATCGTAAAACAAAATAGTGGCTGTTTTAAATGCGAAGATTGAATAACTTTGAGTTATTTTTTCCCAACTTCAACGTTTAAGGCGCATGCTTTGAACACTTGATTCAATTTAATGAATGACTGAAGCTGAGTACCTACAATTAATACTCATAAGTGAAACAAGTCAAGGAGGCGGGAGGGAGCTTCTAACAAAAGGGCTTTGTAACAACTCTAGGATTCGAAAAAATTGGCTATTAATCGATGATAACAGTACAGGAGAGTGACCCCTGAAAAAAAAATTCATCAAACGTAGCCGATATGAGTATGAAATGATAGCTTTCATGGGAGCTTTTCAAAACAGTTCTTAAACTGTCAGTTTTTGCTTCAGTGGGGGCACAGGGGGGAAATACATGAAAAATGTGTTTCCTCCGTCGCGAATGGACATCTGAAATAATTATCAAGGGAGATATTTATGAGTAGAACAATAACAAAAACCTCAGAAGTCGAAATTTTTCAACTTTGTTAATAATAGTATGGTCTTCGAATTTCATAGTTTCTCCAATAAAATCGTCATTGATATGCTTCTTGACTTTATACAATCTGGTGACTGCATTTAGAAAATTGAATACAAAACCCTTCTGACATGAGCGTAGGTCTGTTTACCCAACTTGTTATTACCTATTGCGGAGAGCATCATATATATATATATATATATATATATATATATATATATATATATATATATATATATATATATATATATATATACATATATATATATATATATATATATATATATATATATATATATATATATATATATATATATATATATATATATATATATATATATATATATATATATATATATATATATATATATATATATATAAATATATATATATATATATATATATATATATATGTATATATATATAAATATATATATATATATATATATATATATATATATATAGATATACGAGTATATATATATATATATATATATACTCGTATATGGGATATAACGAAAGTTTTGACCACGCTAGAGGTTGCAATTTTGCTCCGATTTTCACCAAATTTTCAGGAAAGGTGTATTGAGTTTATATTTCGGTTAAGCTCGTGAACCAACTATATCGGCTGGGCATAAACAAAATGGCGGCCATTTTAGACGAAAAATCGTGATTTTTGTTCTGACCAAAGTATAGCTCCAATTTGGATGAAATTTGGTACAAAGGTTCACTGATATATGTGATGAATCTCACAATAAAAAATCCAAAGTCGGTATGGCAGAAACAAAACGGCGGCCGCTCAAAGGTCGGAAAACTTGCAAAATTTTGTTGTTGTAATAGTGGTCAAAGCTTTCAACAGATTTTCATGAAATTCGGCATTTAGATAGAATTTATGAGTATCTAAAGTATTACGTAAAAAATTTGGAGGTCAGGTCACAAAAAACAAAATGGCGGCCAGTTGAAACTCAAAACTTCAAAGGCTTCTAAAAGTCGCAATTTTAATCTGATGTATATGAAGCTTGGTTTGAAGACAGGCATTACTTAGGACTAAAATTTTTAATATTTTGGTGATCATGCATGGGCAAATTTCAAAATGGCGGCGGTTTAAATATGCTTTTTTTCAGGTTTCTGTGGCCCTCTAGCGGTCACTTGAGATTATGGATCTCTGTACTATGTTCTTGTATTATGCAGAAAATCATTAAAATTGAATGAAAAATAAAAGAGTCGAAAATTCAAAACCCAATATTTTTAAGCTGCCATTTTCACTAAATATTGAATTATTTTGCCCTGTCTAGAGTGAAACTCCGATTTGAACGAGATTTGGCACATTGATTGAAAAGGTCCTAGCCCACAAAGATTTAAAATGGTCCAAAATCAAATGCATGCATTCAAAATGGCGGCCTCCAAAGGTCAGGAACAAGCGCAATTCCCTATTTTAGTAGCAACTGAAATAATGAATTTTTCATGGAAACGTTCTAAATGACTTATCTTGAACGTATTTATAAATCAGAATATTTTTAAATATTGTAAAATACTTTTAACAATACCCTACAAAATTATAAAATCGCGACTTGTCTGTCTGTCCGTCTGTTTGTTCGTGCGTCACAAGTTTTCTCGCAAACCACATGAGCTAGAATTAGGAAGTTTTCTACGAAGGTCAAAAGTGGTGCCTCTTGAAATTTGCAGTGTAAGAACAAATTTTAAAGTGTTTAAGGGGGTCTCCCCATACAGGGGGGTGACATACACATTTTTTTTATTTCTGTAGCCCTCTAGCAGCCAAGTTTCTCAACAGATTCCGATAAAACTTGAAATTATAAGTTATTAAGGCAAGTTAATTTAATTTAATTATGCAAATCGGATGACAAATAAAAAATTCGAAAATTTACAGCTTAATAATTTTAGCAGTCGTTTTCAACAAAAATTCAAAATAAGGGCCGCTGATGGTTCAGAAAAGAATCGAAAATGTATATATTAATGGCAATTCAAGTGCTGATTAAACTTTTATGGAAATCTTTTGAAATTAATTATTTGAGCTATTTAAGCCAAAAAGTTATCACCTTTGTTTGATATCCACTGTCAAATGTATAAACAGCAAATGTGAGAAGGGCGTAACGAGTATAAATATGTTTATAACAATTCATTACACACCGATTTTCAATATGTGATCCATACGTGTGCAACTCAATTTAATTAGCAAAATATTTGCGCCTCTATGAAGAGTCTCCAAATACGAACGGCGGGAGATCCTTTCTGTTAATAAATACCCATGTAGTGCTACGAAAATTGCAATAAGAAGTTCAGTAGTAGATAAGCCAATTTATTTTTCGAAACCTTACGCTACATACGAGAAATTTACCTTTCCGGTTGGTGCTGCCAACGGGGATTTTTAACATTTGCCAAGCCAAAACTACGCCATTGATAAAAATGGAACAATACACGCTTCAACAATGCAATGAAATTATTAAAATTCACTATAAAAATGGTGAAAATTTGGCAGAGATGGTTCGTAAGACTCGAACACAGAAATTGGTGGAAAAATTCGAGCTGTTGGGACAGCTCAGTGATGTTAAGAATAAAACTCGTGCACGTCACTAAAGAACAGCCGAAAATATTGCTGCTGTAGCCGAAAGTGTTGAAGAAAACTCAGGTTTGTCCATTCCTCGACGTTCTTTGGAACTAGGCATTCCAAAAACGTCATTACACCGTATTTTGCATAAAGATTTGGGTCTTAAGGCTTATAACGTTCAGTTAACACAAGAACTCAAGCTGGTCGATCATCAACAACGTCGTGTCTTTGCTTATTGTGTCCTTGAGCTGCATGAAAATGATCCGGAATTCCATCGAAAAATCATCTTGAGTGATAAGGCCCATCTCCACCTCGGTGGCTTTGTCAACAAGCAAAATTGTCACATCTGAGGCTCGGAAAACCCAAGAATTATTGTTGAAAAGCCTCTCTATCCTCAACGTGTGACTGTTTTGTGCGGTTTATGGTCCGGCGGAGTCATTGGACCTTGCTTTTTCGAAAATGAGGCTGGAGCAACAGTTACGATGACTAAATTGCACAATCGAGAGATGATTGATGATTTTTTATAGCCGGAATTGTATGGTTTTGATCTGGACAGCGTTTACTTTCAACAAGACGGCGCTACGTGCCACACAAGCAACGAACCCATTGATCTTTTACGGGAAAAGTTTCCGGAGCGTGTTATTTCTCGAAGAGGTGATCACAATTGGCCACCGAGATTTTGTGATTTAACACCTTGCGTCTTCTTCCTTTGGGACCACGTGAAAGAGAAGGTCTACGCCAACAGACCATCGTTGATTCAAGACCTCAAATATGGAATTCATGAGGCTATCGAGGACATAAGGCAGCCACTTTGCGATTTGGTTAGAGTAAATTTCATGAAAAGGATTTGGTACTTTAAGTATGGTCGTGGTGGTCATTTGCCTGATGTTATTTTTCACTATTAATGGCATCCCTTCTTCTTTATAATAAAATAAACATCCGATCATTTATATTAAAAAATGGAATTTTTTTAATATCAAAATAACACTTCTTCTTGGTTTTGCACTGGAAAACTTTCTAATGGATAACTTTAAGGAAAATTAATACTGCATCAAATAAAATGTGATATAACATTTAGTCTTCAATTTTGCTTTTGTCATTTAGTTTCTTAAGAATCAGTTTTTGAAAGAAATGAATTTATTGATTTGATGGAATAAGCTTTATTTAATTAATTTAAGTTGAAAATTCTTCAATGTCTTTTTCTGTGTTGAAGTTATAGTGCCTTATGGGTTGAAAAATTTAATGCATCAAATAAGCTATGAGCCATTGTATTTCAAATTTTACATGACTTCAATTTGTCAGTGTAAGCGCACCGAACATGAGATACGTCACGATACATGAGATACACCATGATACTGTCAGTGTAAGCGCACCGAACATGAGATACACCACGATACTGTCATTCGACATGAGTCAGTTGAGGTCCGCCATCCGCCATGAATTGATTGTCGAAAAATTGTTTAATTAATATTTTCGTTCTTTTTGTTATTATTCACATCCATTATTTCTCCCCACTGAATCATCCTTGACAGTTCAGAAGTGGGAACAAGTCCATGCTTGTTCAACGCCTCGCCGAATTGGGTGATAAAAGTGCGACAGGGATGGATAGTGATCTCTTGCCGAGAGTCCGTAAACTCGAAGAAACAGTCTGTCCGCTGCAAAATTTAAGTGTTGGTGGGCCACAAAGCGTTTCAACGGCAGTAACATAAACAGTTTCACGACGCGTGGACGAAAACGTTCATAAGTGGAAGTGTAAACACGAACGCACACACACAACCGTATGTACCACCGCAGTTGCCGTCGTCGACCAATATGACTCAACCACTCGCATACACTATGCTTACGCATGTATGTATATGAACCGATGATGAGTAATGTTTCGTTTGCTTCACATCACCAGCCACGCATGCAGGTCACAAATGCTTCCGCTCCGACGGGTCCGCATCTCGCTCAATCGCCAACAGGCATGTACTCGTATGTATATCAACCGACGAGTGAGATCGGGTCTGTGAATGTTCGCGACATTGCCGATGTGTTGCCGGAGTTTCACCCGTTTGCCGCCGATTCTTTAACGTCCGAACAGTTTGTGTATCGTGTCACACAACTAAAGAATGCCTACCGATGGAGTGACCGTCTTGTGCTGCTTTCAATGTTTTCGAAGTTGAAGGGTGCTGCTAAAACATGGATCGACATGTCGCCAGTTTTTAATTCTTGGACAGAGTTTGTCGGGAAATTTCTTATAGCTTTTCCGTGTCTCATGAACATAGCCGATATTCATCTCCGTATGGCTGAAACGAAACGCAATTTTACCGAATCGATGGAGGAATATTATTATCGAGTTCTAGCGTTAGGCCGGAAAGGTGGATTGCCTGACACAGCAATCATAAAATACGTGATAAATGGTTGCAACGATATCGATTTCGGGAAAATATCATCGGCACAACAATTTGATTTGTGCCACAAATTATTATCAGCAATTCGACGCTATACCGACACTTGCCGTTCAAAAAAATCTTTCCAACCGAAACCCCGATCATACGACATGCGTCCGCCGAGTCCTACGAGTAAGCCTGAAACACCGTCATTACCGAGAAAACCGAAAGAACCCGTCTGCTATAATTGTTTCAAGCCCGGACATATCTCCGTCCGTTGTCCACAACCGCAACGCCGTGCAAGATGCGCAACATGCAATCGTACCACTCATCAAACCACCAATCACCCGCATATGAGATCTGCGCCGGATAGCGCGAAAACGTACGAAATCCAGACGAATGAAAATGGAAAGGAAATCATCAAAGTGGTGTCAAAACGAGGTCGTGAGATTCGAGCATTCGTGGATCCGGGGAGCAATGGAACGTTGATGAGAGCGTCGTTGGCGAGCACTATAGGTAATATCGTTTCTTGCAATGTTGTTCTGTGCGGATTTGCGGGTGGTAAATACGAATGTACGAGCAAAGTAATCGTCTCAATGCACATTGATCACAAGACGTACGACGTAGATGTGTTAGTTGTCGAGGATGATTGTATCGAATACGAAATGCTATTAGGTACGTGCTATGTAGAGACGGACAATCGCTGGTAATTTGAGGGAAAGAATGCTGATTGGAAAATGACGAGGCATTAAAATTGGGAACATCCTTTAAAGCCAAGGAACAAAACCAAGTACAAACGTTGTTGTCTGAGTTCCAAACACTTTTTGCAACAAATTTACACGAATTGGGAAAATGTTCGGCTGCAAAGATGGCAATATCGTTCAACACACGCGAACCGGTTACATAACGACCATATCGACTCCCATATGCAAAACGACAAGCCGTCGAAAACATCATAGACGAACTACTCGCCGCCGATATTATACGTCCATCGGAATCCGCATATGCTTCGCCTATCGTTCTCATAGAGAAGAAAAACGGCGAAAAGCGTTTATGCGTGGACTATCGCCAATTAAATGGAAAAACGATTAAGCAACCTTTCCCTAAGCCGAATATCGAGGATCAGTTTGCTAAATTAGCAGGCAACGAATATTACACCACGCTTGATCTAAGGATGGGCTACCATCAAATCGAAGTGGACGAAACGTCGAAACCGTACACTGCTTTCGTTACTCATAATGGACATTATGAGTACAATCGCATGCCTTTTGGTCTAGTGAACGTGCCGGGAGTTTTTCAAAGCTTCATAAACAAGATCATTTCAAAAATGGGGCCTGGAGAAGCAATTGCGTATTTGGACTGGAGAGACTGGTCTATCGTCGCTCTGAAAATTTTTAGAATTTTTAAAATCTTACGGATTAACAATGAGACTTGATAAGTGCAGTTTTCTTACCGACGAAATCGAGTACTTGGGACATATTGTCAATGGTGAAGGCATAAAAACGGGAGAACAAAAGGTTAGCGCGATAAAGAACTTTGAAGCGCCGAGGAATGTAACCGAAGTGAGACAATTTCTCGGACTCACAGGATTTTTCCGAAAATTCGTACCCAATTATTCGCTGATTTTGAAACTGATCACTTAACTGCTGAAAAAATACATGGAGGGATCGAAACAGTTTCTATGGGGAAGTGACCAATCCGAATCGTTCTAGAAACTCAAGGAGATTCTATGCAACGAACCAGTGTTGGCGCTGTTCGATATCAACGCACGACACGAAATACACACTGACGCCAGTACAGTCGGCCTTGCTGGTGTATTACTGCAGTCGATGGATGGAAAGAATTGGAAACCCATCTTTTAATATAGCCGCCATTGTTCCGAAGCCGTCATCACAGCTACGAGCTTGAGGTGCTCGCTGTGGTCGAGAGTCTAGAAAGATTTCGTGTTTATGTTCTAGGCAGACCCATTCGTGTAGTTACCGATTGTTCAGCGATAACGCATATGAAGACGAAAACCGAAATGATCCCTCGTATTGCCAGGTGGATGTTACGATTGACTGAATACGATGCTGAGCTTGTGCACCTACCCAGACGACGACTTGCACATGTCGATACACTCAGCCGAGCTCCCGAGCTGCCGCTCGAAGATCCTGAAGTTGCAGGACTCGTCATGGCTATAACAAGTGGATCAGACGATTGGATTTATACTATGCAGTTGAAAGACGATCAACTCCGGCACATAGTGAACGTTATTCAAAATAAAATAAAAGATGAACGTGTTAAACAAATCAAAAGTGAATATGAACTAAAAGATTTCCGTTTGTATCGAAAGGTTAACGAGCAGCTAAAATTAGTGATACCAAAATCCGTCAGACTACGCGTAGTGCAAAATTTTCACGATAATTACGGACATTTCGGGGTTGAAAAGACAATGGGGCGCATCCAACAAAATTATTGGTTTCCTAAAATGCGTAAAGTGGTAAAAGACTATATAGACTCGTGTGTTAATTGCTGCTACAATAAATCGCGTTCAGGAAAGCCTGAAGGACGTTTATATACGGAATCGATGTTACCGATACCATTCCGTCAATTGCATATCGACCACCTTGGACCGTTCAAACGTAGCAAAAGGGGCAATATGTATATGAGTTTTAAGTTTTGTCTTTATAATTACTCAATGCTTTATCACGAAACTAATGTACTCATATTTCCAGTTTCAAGTTTTTTACCTTCACAAATTAGTATTTACCAAGCAAACTTCAAAAGTAATTTTTTTGCGGTGTGAACAGAAATTTTCCATAGCCACACCAATGAAAGTCAAAGAATGGAACAATTTTCGGTTTAAATGCGTAACCCAGGTGATTTCCAAGGCCCATTAAATTTTACCTCTCTTTTAATATCTCTGGAAAATATTCTTCTGATTTTATTATATCCAGCCGAACATTTAATGCTTTCCTCATGAAAAAAGAAATTCATGTTGGACACAACAGCAAATTAGATTCAAGTCCCAGCTGAATAGATTTTAAACGTCTCAGGATTTTATTAAGGCTCCCGCAAAGCACATCTTTGTGAAAATAACGTCTCATAAATTCAAAAAAGCTGTTTTCTAGTTTTTGTAAAGCTTTCTTAATAAATTAATTTCTGTTCTTATTTTATAAATTCCATAAAAAAATCATGTTCTCTCTAAATTTTTTTTTTTAAATCTGAAAAAAGTAAGAATGGTCACCTTAAAATTACATTTTGGGATACTGTAAGAAGAAAACGATATGTCCATTGGATACAGTGCATTTGCGCCAGCTAACAATGTCGACGACGTGCGAAAGCTTTCATTTTACCCTCACCTCAAGGGAAAATCTCATTTCGTACAGAATATGAATTTATGAAGTGCTCACATTTAAACATTTGTCCAACAAAGCGTACGAACACAACAACCAGCAAAATGGTTCAAATCAAACTTTATCACTTGTCCCCGGAGTCCTGTAACAATCCGAAGAAAAAATTGCCAGGCTGTGTGTAGGAATATTTGTTCCTTACGCATCCCAAGCAAATAACGCCCGAACGACTAATTTAACTTTGAAGGCTTCAAGGTAGCACTCAAGATAAGTGGGTGGCTCATTGGGAACAAATCACCCCTGCGAACGACTAGAAACAGAAGAAAAAAATTCATTAGCACTCATTCCACCCTGGTCCAGGATTCGTTTCGTTGGCGGAAATTATTCGACTATTGCCATTGCTAACGGAAGTTTGGTGGCTACAAGTTAGGGTAATATCAGACTGAAATTTAATATGGAAGTCTGAAGGGAATATGGGAAAAGTTCAACTAAATACTGTAATCGAAACTAAAGTCGGGAATATAATAGGCACAATACAGTGAGCTTGGTAAAAGAGTGTCTAGTCAAAGGGTATGTTTGTGAACATTATGTGTAGAAATTGCTGTGTCTGAACACAAAAACCGATTGAGTATTTATATTGTTACAATTTCAAAGGATATTTTTCTGTTATCTGTTGAGTTTCAAGAATCCAGTCGTATCATTTAAAGTAAGAGTAAATTAATGTGTTCATGCGTAGGAACCAATTATTGGGTCAAATCTGGATTGAGTTTTAAAACGTGGCCGTAACAATTACAGAATTTGCAAGATCCTGAGATCTCATTATTCTTAATAATCCTCCGGCGTTTCTTTTTTGTGCACACAGACGCATTCCGATCCTTTGAATCAAAAATTTGCTGTTTTGTGTTATCCTTTTTTTTACGTTTTTGTACCAAAATACAAAACGCTATTGTAATTATGACCTGTTTCGTCTGTCATTCTGTAAACAACAGCAATTTTTCTCCGAAATTACAGAAGCTACAGCCATGAAACTTCAGAAGTGGTGTCTTCTTGAACAGAAAATTTTTTCAGAGTGTTTGAAGGGGGGCCTCTCCATATAGGAAGGTTACCCTGCAAAAAAATTTTTTTGCCCACATACAGACACCAGTGACCATAAACAACGGCTGATAGACTTCGGCAGCAGTAGAGGCTTCACAATAAGCTCAACACGCTTTCCAGATAGAGACATCCATAAGAGAACGTGGGCATTTCCAGATGGTCACACATTCAACCAGATCGACTATGTTCTCATACAAAAAGGAGTCACCAGCAGCATTCTCGACACGCGCTCATTCCGTGGCGTTGTCTGTGATCCGGACCACTAGCTTATAGGGGTCAAGTTCCGATGCCGTATCTCCAAGAGCTGTAAACAACGAGCATCAGTTACTTCAAGTACTAGACACACAAGCTAGCTCAGTGATGTCCACGTACATGTCAGCGCTTGAAAATTGCATCAACATATCCCCACAGGCGCGAGAAAGTAATGATGACATTGAAACCATGTGGAAGACAGTAAGAGAGCCGGCAATAGAAGCAGCTGAGAAGGCCTTAGGACACCAGGCAAAGAAAAGTGGGAGCAACTGGTACAGCGAAGAATACAAGAAAGTGATTAAAAAAGAAACCAGGCATATAAGGAATACATCCAGTGACCAACTTGTGCCAAAGAAGAACAATATAAAAGCCTTTGACATCAAGCTGAAAAAATGCGCCGAAGGAATAAACGACTGACAATCGATACCAAGATTCAACAGGTAAATAAAAACATGAGCCTACATGAAGTCAGATCGACGTTTGCCTCTATTTAAAAACTAAGAGATGGCTTCCATAAATTAATCTTTGCAAAAGTGTGCAAGGAATAATCATAGGCAACTCAGTCGATATTAAAAACAGATGGCTGCAATTTTTCCAGAAACTTTTAATAGCATGCTCAACGACGACTGAATTTGTGAATCCAGAAGCAAGGCAAGAGGTCCCAGTCTAGCCACCTACCAGAGGTGGAGTACAGCCAGCAGCACGGGAACTCAGAAAAAAAAGACTAGTGGTATAGAAAGAATACCTGCAAATCTGCCCCACAGCGAAGGGTCCCCATCTTCTGCATCGGCTAATATGAAGAATATGGTCAGCGGAGCAGTTCCAGAGGACTGGTCGAAAGATATAGTATTTGTATGTCTTGCACACAAAAAGGGGACAAGTCGAGTTGTGAAAATAATAGAGGCATTGCTCTGCTGCGCACAATTTACAAACAGCTTACCAAAATCAAAGAGGGAAAATTAAAATTGTACTATTAAAAGTATTATAGGAGAGTACCAGGGAGGCTTTCGAAGTAGATGCTCTACTATCGACTAAATATTCTCAGTAAAGCAGGTACTCAAAAAGTGCTGGGAATATAACATCAATGCGAACCAACTCTTTGTAGACTTCAAGCGAGCGTTCGGCAGTGTTGACAGAAATGCACTGTACAAAATAATGCTCGACTTTGGTGCCCCAATAAAACTTGTCCGCATGGTCAAGGTGACGATGCTAAGCACAGTGTGCCAGATCAAGGTAAATAGTGAACTAATGGGCAGCTTTGTAACGGGATCAGGCTTCGAAATAGAGGAGGAACTTGCCCCAATGCTCTTGAATATTGCACTGGAACACGTCATCAGGAAGACATCAGCTGAACCTTCGAGTACACCAATGTTCAAGCCTACACAATTGGTAGCATATATTGATGACGTCAATATTATGGCACGTTCAACTGTGGATGCCAAAAGAGCATTTTTTGAGTCTAGGATCTGAAGCAAACTAAACTGGCCGATGAGCTCATGAAACTGAAATTAAATTCATGACTCAAACGAGGAAGAAAATTCCAGATAAAGCTATGTAAATTGCAAAGGGCGGGCCATGTAGAAATAATGCAAGAAAACCGACTACCCAAAAGAACATTGATAGGCAAAACATACGGTAGACGACCAGTGGGAAGGCTGACAGCAGATACTTGTTGGGAGTAAACAACTGGCGGACAAGGTCTTGGAACCGTAATGTTTGAAGGAAACTCATCCTGGAAGCCAAAGCCAGGTTCGGGCTGCTACGCCATAGATGATGATGATGTGGCCTAATGTTTGGATCCATTCTGACATCGTTTACGGTGAGACAAGAAGATTTAGGAGTTAACGTATTCAGCCAGAATGTTAAGACTTGCTGCTGTTCCTCTTATCCCCTGCCACTTGCAGAGGACTTTGTCTATTGGTTCTCAATTTAGCCACCACTTAAGAGTACACGAGGGTTGGCTTTTTATGGAAGCCCCATGTTAGCTGAAAAATTCTTTTGAGCAGGAGGTTGCCATATTTCGGCTACCTTTAAAAATGTCTTCTTGGTTTCGTCCTTGATTTTCAAAGGTAGCCGGGGGATGCCAATCTCTAGTTCAAAAGAATTTTTCAGCTAACATGAGGCTTCCATAAAAAGCCAACGTTCGTGTCCTCTTTAGAGGTGGCTAAATTGAGAACCAATAGACAAAGCCCTCTGCAAGTGGCAGGGGATAAGAGTAACAGCAGCAAGTCTTAACATTATTAAGATTGCAACAATGGCGGACCCAGTTGACCATATACTACCGAGACAGCCCCTGACGAGTATAGCATGTGTTTGGCTGGACAAAACCAAGGAGACATTTTGTAAAGGCAGCCAAAAGATGGCAACCTCCTGTCTTAAGCCAGGTTGGACTATTCCGCCATTGAGTTACGTCCAACAGACCCTTTGAGAAGGCATGTCGAGATGCAAGATCGACTGGATTATCTTTAATTGCAACGTGGTGTCATTATTGTGAACTACTCGTTCGTTGAATCTTTCAATTTTTAGTTCAATCTAGCATGATGGAAGAATTTGTCCAATAGAACTTCGAAACATTCTTCCAATTATGTACTTCAAACAGTACATCCATCAAACCTAGTAGGTAGGTAGCTCGGCCCCACACATATCTAGACGGGTTATAGAGCGTACTTTCACGGGCGCCACTTTTGCCTTTGATGTAACTAGGTTAATACTGAAAGTACTTGGAGATTTTACCTTGATATAGATGAAGGTGGCACAGGCCATAGAAGAGGCATCACAAAATCCATGCAATCCAATCTGATCTTGATTGGAGCAGCAAGGCCATCGTGGAATTTTGAATTTATTCCAAGTTGGTAGTTGCTTATGAACAGCAAGCCAGTCCCCTACATCCTCTTCTCGTAAAGTATCGTCCCAGTCGCACTTCATTAGCCATGGTTTTCATACAGTGATTTTTTTAATGACTTTTTACGGCTGTATCCATCCTAGTGTATTAAATAGCTTAAATACTTCGGACAGAATGCTTCGTTTTGTAAATTCCTTGGGATGGTTTCGTAATTGGGAAAGAAAATTAGTCTCCTCCAGGATGCCATTACAGTCCCAATGTTTTAACTGCTCCTTTAAGGTAGATATCAAAATGCATTTGTATTTCTCTGTTCTCTGGCGGAATGTGTTTGAGCAGATCAGGATGGTTGGATGTCCATTTTCATAAATGAAATCCTTCACTTTGCCTGACATGCCACAAATCGTCTTGCATGTTAACTAGTGTATGCAGCTTTTCTGCGCCTGTTAACACATGATCAACATAAAAATCTCTGAGTATCTTGCCAGCTCATCCGTTGCCAATTATTGAAGTGTCCTGATGGCTGAAAACAGTGCACTCGATGTTCCATATATGATGGTTCTTAGATGATAATGTCAGATAGGTTTCTTGGAGTTGAATTACCTGCGTAACAGTTGGCAATCCACATTCTCTTCATTGATCCTGATTTGGCGGTACATTTCCTCAATGTTCGTCACTATCATGTACCGATGCTGCCTCCAACGCATAAGCGCATGTAGTATGTGTAAAGCATTTCCACCCTTTACATTTTGAGATATGTTGAAAACAATTCAAAACTTGGTGGCTGAACAGCTGTTTTTCATGACTGCATGGTGTAGCAAATAATAACTTGGCTCCGTATTAATATTTGTTGAAGGTACTAACTGTATGTGACCAAGTCTGAGGTATTTCTCCATAAACTCTTTGTATTGAGCGTATAAGTCAGGATTTCAGATGACTGCCTGTTCCAGTCTACAAAACTGTATCTGAGCAATCTTAGTGTTTTCACAGGACAGCAGTTTTTCCCTGGCTTTAAATGGAAGCCTTACTATATATTGGCCAGAATCCGTGCACTGGTAATGCTCGTTGCAATGTTTTTTCGCTAGTATTCAGTCAGCAGTCAAGAATTTTTCGTCTGTAATATCCTTATCGTCTAACTTTCATTGACGGGTATACTCGTTGGCCAGAGGCGATACCCTTAAAAAACATGTACACTGAAACAATAGCTGCAGATTTGTACAACAATTATATAGTCGATTTAGGACCCCAAAGATCATTTCAATAGACCAAGGCACCCAATTCGAGTCATCACTTTTTCGAGCATTGTTAAATTTAATCGGTGCCAAATGGATTCGCACAACACCCTACCATCCAGCGTTCGAATGCATGATTGAAAGTTACCATCGCTCGCTCAAAACGTTGCTTATCAGCCACCTTTGCACCATGGACAGATCTTCTTCCAACTGTATTGTTGGGGTTGCGCAATGCTGTCAAACTTGACGTTGGCGTTTCTTCACTCTATGGTATGACTATTCACATTCCTGGTAAATTCTATTCAAGCAAAGAAAATCAAGTAAACCCAGCGACATTTGTGGAGAAGTTACGAGATCACATGCAAAACATTCGACCATGACCCGCAGCACATCACAACAAAAACAAATTTTTTCATCACGACCTACAAACTTGCTTCCACGTTTTCCTCAGGACAGATGCTGTCCAAAAGCCATTGGGACCACCTTACATGGGACCCCACGAAGTTGTAAACAGAATATTTAATTACAAGCATACGATAAAAATAGAAGGTTAGCCTGTAAACATCTCAACAGAAAGACTCAAGCCTGTATATTTGGCCCAAACATAGGATATCAGCGATACATCGTGTTTCTTACAGACAACACAAACTGTGGAACACCCAACAAAACTTGCTCACGAGCTATCAACGTCAGTGGCAAATAGAATCAATAGCAGGAGCTCACGATCAACCAAGATTAAACTTGAACATTCCTTTTCGAACGTATATCAGCAGTCTATGAATTCAAAGAATGAAAACAACTGCCAGCCAGCACGCCGCCCGAACATTCGCATTCAAGCGAAACCAAAAAACACATGCAAATAATGTCAGTGAACCTGAAATGAACAAAAACAATGTGCAGTTACATTCATCAGTCACAGAAAACAAAGACACCGAACAAGATCGATTGGAGGTTCCTTGAGTTTGGAACTATCCAATCAAAACATACAGCTGACAAAAAGAATAATAACAACGCAACCAGTGCGGATGATGAACTTTGTGACAGACAGGGACTACTACATTTGCACTCGCAACCTATTCGTTATTATTTCGGCAACAATGTGACTAAAGGGGGAGTATTTTGGATACTGCATGTTCACCAACAGTTCTGTTGCAACAGAGTGAGTTTATAGCGTCTACATACCCATCATTAGTGGCGCATCAATCAATGAGAAGCCTTTTAAATTGACAGGCAAACGGAGTAGTAGTAACAAAAACGATCAATTGTTATACTCAATGGTGAAATAAGTTGAAGATTATATATAAGTTAGTTCAGCAAAAAAGACAAAAAATATTCAAAAACTATAGACTCCTTTCGATTAGAATGCCACTGCAACCGAGCAGTTGGGGTGAAAATGAACACCATTTTCGCCACTGAGTGGCACTGACATCGTCTAGAGGAAATCTCACAACCCACATTTGGCAACAAGCGAACTGCTCTATCTCTCTCTTTTTGGTCGCAACTCGAACAATTGCAGGTTATAGTTTCATTGTTGAACTTTATAGTATATTTAATTTCGCAATATGTTATCACATTGAATAAGCTTTAACATTGCGTTGTGTCCGTCTTGGTCCACGGGATATACAGACGACCAAAACTAGTGACTCTTTCATCGACGTGAGCCCCGGATAGGTGAGCTCCTAAACACAACCTGAATCGTTGCGTGTTTTACGAAGACACTATCATACAAAATTTGGCATAAACGTGAAACAGTGCTCAGAGCCTTGCTCGTTCTAAGCAAATCATAATCAGGAAACTGAAACAGTTGACTTCCATTACCGGAGTGGGAGACAACATAGACACAATTCCGGAATTTCGACTACACGTAGTCGACTAACAGTCTAACATAAACTTCCTAATCGACTCCAGATCGTCGGTCTTGATTCTTTTTGAGCGCTTCAACCTCCATAAATGCCAATAACACCAGATTTACCACGTATGGTAAATGGCCGCGGAAGATCCACTTGTGTTTCAAGCAAAAAGCGTGGAATTTCAGTGTAGTGAATGTCTCTACACCAATTATCATGGCTGACTTCTTAACGCATTACGGACTTCTGATCGATTTAAAAACAGAAGGCTCTTAGACACCAATTCCATCTGCTCCAGCCCGGGAAAAATTGTTCTGGTTGATGTTTTCAGATTATCCACGCTAGACGCAACGGAACCTGCCACCAACGTTACAAAAATGGGCAGTAAGGCAACTGCTGTAGCTTCTACGGCAACCGGCACGCGCATTATGACACTTCCACAATCCCAACGGCAAACATCACCAATACAACAGGAACTGTTGCACCTGCAACGGCAACCACCAATCGTACAACCACAACTACCATTGAGCCTAAGATTCATGACATGTTCTCAACGGCAACAACAATACCCGCATCAGCGCCTGCGTTGCCAGCCAAACATGGAGCAGCACCAGCTTGCCTGGTGGCACATTTCATCGGCTTTTCAACGGCCTCGCCATCTGAAAGCAGCACGAGCAGAATTTGACCGGATGCTTAAAATGAGTATCTGCCGTGCATCGTGTAGTCCTTGGGCCAGTCCTATCCATATGGTTGCTAAAAAATGTTGTGGTGATTATCGCAAACTTAAGGCTCAGACTGTACATTACATACATCAACGACGTGACAGACCGGCTTCACGGTAAAACTATATTTTCGAAGCTGGACCTGGAACGGGCTTACCATCAGATCCCCATAGAAGAATCCGACATACAAAAGACAGGCATTATAATACGATTCGTGCTTTTTGAATATGTGATCATGCCTTTTGGTCTAAGAAATGCCACACAGACCTTCCAACGGCACATGGATGACATCCTCTACGGACTGAAATTCGTCTTCTGCTATATAAACGATATCATTATCATGCCAAACAATGCTGATCAACATCGAGAACACGTCAGCTTTGCCAGTTAACGACTTCAGCAATATAGTCCGCACATTGACTGTGATAAATGTGCATTTGATCAAACGGAGATAGAGTATTTGAGCTACACAATCAACAGGAACAGTTCACAACCAACACAAGAGCGAATTACTGCGCTGCTTAACTTCAAGCAACCTAGGATCATCGTTGAACTGCGTCAATTTTTTGGGACCAGAAACTTCTACAGACCTTCTCTTAAACACTCAGCCCATCATCAGACATCTTTGAACGATTTCTTAAACAACAGCAAGAAAAACGACAACAGCAAAGTTCCTTGGACATCACACATGGAATCAGATTTCCAAATGTGCAAACGAGAACTCGCAACTGCAGCCTTACTTGCCCACCCGGATTACAGGGTATGGTTTCAACTTGTAATCACAAATTACTAGCTATTGACGCCATCACAAAGTTTTTAGGCATATTCTAGAGGTTCTGCATTTTATTATCAAAACCACCCATTCGCTCAAAGTCTTGATAAAGTCAATCCGAGACAATCGAGACAGTTATACTTCATCTCTAAATTTACGACGGAGATAGCCCACATCTCCGGCACGGAGAATCTGGTAGCCGTCGCCTTCTCCAGAATTAGTATTATCAACACGCTGTTAACCCTAGAGCCAACTTAACAAGCCAAGCCTCAACAAGAAGACGACGAGCTTCGTGTGCTCCTGGATAACAGAAACAACACTGACTACAACTACAAAAGCTGTCAATCGGCACTGCAACAGTTTACTGCAATAATACAACGGAACGTTAGGTCACCAGAACATCTTTGAACGATTTCTTAAACAACAGCAAGAAAAACGACAACAGCAAAGTTCCTTGGACATCACACATGGAATCAGATTTCCAAATGTGCAAACGAGAACTCGCAACTGCAGCCTTACTTGCCCACCCGGATTACAGGGTATGGTTTCAACTTGTAATCACAAATTACTAGCTATTGACGCCATCACAAAGTTTTTAGGCATATTCTAGAGGTTCTGCATTTTATTATCAAAACCACCCATTCGCTCAAAGTCTTGATAAAGTCAATCCGAGACAATCGAGACAGTTATACTTCATCTCTAAATTTACGACGGAGATAGCCCACATCTCCGGCACGGAGAATCTGGTAGCCGTCGCCTTCTCCAGAATTAGTATTATCAACACGCTGTTAACCCTAGAGCCAACTTAACAAGCCAAGCCTCAACAAGAAGACGACGAGCTTCGTGTGCTCCTGGATAACAGAAACAACACTGACTACAACTACAAAAGCTGTCAATCGGCAGTGCAACAGTTTACTGCAATAATACAACGGAACGTTAGGTCACCAGAACTTCGTCAACATGCCTTTGTTTCAGTACACGGACTCGCTCACCCAAACGGCAAGGCCACTCTTCACCAGCTGCACCAAAAACACGTATGGCTCAGCATTCGGAAGGACACAATACGAGGAACCCTGTTAATGATCAAAAATTCAACGATACAAGAGGAACCAGCCCATCTCAGTAAATGTACCGAACGAAAGAGTATCGATATTGTCATACCCTGGTAGACAAATTTTTACGGTCGCGAAAAGCAATCCCAATGCGAGACATGAATTTGGACACTGTCGCCGACGCTTTTTACAACACCTAGGTTGCACGTTTTGAAACTCCTAAAACGTTAACAACCGGCCAAGGCGCACAATTCGAGAGCGCAATTTTTCGAACTCTTACCAATATGACTGGAACGAAATGAATTCGAACAACACCCTATCATCCTGCGTCCAATAGTGGTATTGAGCGATGAAACCGTACCTTCAAATCAGCTCTTATGTGCAGTCAACCAACATCCTGGATTGAATTACTCTCAATTGTTCTACTGGGATTGCAAACATCACTCAAGGAGGACTTAAGAGCCTCACCCACCGAACTACTTTACAGCAAATAGCTAGGTGTTCCTGGCGAATTTTGTGCAAACGAGGACATGCAAGCCGATCCCACCTATTTTGTCAAGAAATTTCATGAGCACATGTGACTCTTCCGACCAAGACCAACAGCTCACCACGTCAAGAGAAACCTTTTTCAATACAAGGATCTCCGCACCTGCACTCATGTTTTCATGCGATTTAATGCAGTCAGACAGCCCTTGGAACCACTCTTTGCAGGACCGCACAAGATGCCCAAACAAATCAAATATCGCGTCTTCATTATCAAGGTCAAAGGACAAGATGCAACCGTCTCAACTGAGTGGCTCAAACCAGCGTATACTGCAAACGTTGACAGCGAGCAACATCATGACATTCCTTCACAACTTACTGTTGGACGTCAAAGTCAATATCTACTTGACGTCAATTCTAGAAAGGGGGTTCTGTGGCGTTTATGAATACTATTTTCACCACTGAGTGGCACTGACATCGTCTCGAGGAAACCTAACAATCCATATCTGGCAACCATTCATCTGGTTATGAGCGAACTGACTATCAGCTGCTCTTTCTCCCTCTCTCTCTCTTTGGTCGCGACTCGAACAAGAATTAATAAGTTTAAGTATCTTTGTTGAACCTTAAAGTTTATTTAATTTCGCAATAAATAGTTTTGTTATCACACTAAGTGAGCCTTAACATTGCATTGTGTTTGCCTTAGTCCACGGGATATGCAGGTGGCCACACGGTATGTGGGGTTTAGCGAAATGCGAAGTGCATTCCCCATACAAGAAGGAAAGAACAAGTTAAAAAATAAACAATAACTTTATTAGCAAACGAAAATATGAACTGAAATTAGCATGTCAAAAGTTACACGGTTACGCGTTTTCACTTCATGGAGCTTAAAATCCAAGTGATGGTTTGATTCACAGGAGTTGTGAAATTCCTTTTATCCACTAACGATTGAAGTCACTATATCTGACCAACAGATGCGCTGCGATCGCTCGAGTGCCGCCACAATATTCTCTCTCAAGTAATTCAGCTAACTTGATTTTCGGCAGTCAGACGAAGACTGTTTAGGAGTTTGCTTAGTTGCGAATCTAATATTTTTAATCCGTGAATATGTTCGAATTGGCTCGGGGGTATTTACAATTGATGTTTTTGCTGGTATGGATGGTGCTAACTCCTCGTTTTCGGGAATAATTGCATGTCTTTCAACATATGCCAGCTTAATGCTTTCGGTGGAAATTGCTTCCAACTTCCCCCTTGATGCAAAAACCCCGATTTGACAGTCTTTCTCCTACTTTAAAAGGGACATTGTATGCATAGAATTTTAGTCGAATCAACTTGAACAAAAACGTGGCTAAAAGTTTCCAGATCCTTGAAGGCAAAAGCTTTTGGTTGGCTTTGATGAATTGTAGGAGTCGGCTTGATTTCTTTCATTAAAAGTTTGAATTTCCTCGCGAATATTGTCGGATCCATTTGAGGGTCATTAAGATAGTCGCAAAAAAATGTCACCAGGAATTTGCAATGTTGTCGCATAAACAAGTTCGGCAGCTGTTGCATCAATATCGGGTTTGAAACTGGTCCTCAATCCTGAAAAGGTGAATGGAAGAACATAAACCCATTCTCTATTCTGATGACACATGATGCATGCTTTTAAAGACCGATGCCATTGTACAATTAATCCATCGGATGCTTGATGATATGCTGCTGTCCTTTTCCTGGTGCAGCCAATCAATTTAGTAAATGAATCGAAAAGTTGTGATTCCAGTTGAGAACCTCGGTCTGTTGTTACCGTGTCTGGTGCTCCAAATTTCGAAATCAATTGCTGTAAGAATGCAGTTCTAATTATATCAACACTCAATTCAATGATCGGTATTGCCTCGGGCCAACGCGTAAACCGATCAATCATTGTAAGGCAATACTTAAAGCCTTTTGATGGCGGTATCATGGTTATGTCCAAATGTACGTATCGGAATCAGTTCAAAGGAATTGGAATCGACTCAGGAACATTTTTGACGTGGCGCTCAGCTTTACTTCTTTGACACTCTAGATAATTTTTTGCCTACATTTGAATTTTCTTATTCATCCTAGGCCACACGTATTTTTTACTGATTATCCGTTTTGTCGCTCTTTCACTGGAATGTGACATCAGGTGGAATAATTCATAAATTTTCCTGCGCATCATTTTTGGAATGATGATACGAGTAGCACCTGCAGATACGTCACAGTAGACAGGCGATACATAGTTTCCAATCCACACGAAGGGTAAGTCGCAATGATGAAGATGATGGCTCCTTTAAAATATGCTGCAGTTCTTCATCAGTAGCTTGCTGATCTGTGTGTTCCTGCGAATCGATTGTTGATGACATAGTTATTTCTTTGACACGCAATAGAGTATCGGCCACTATGTTATTTTTGCCCTTAATATACAACAATTTTGTTGTATATTGTCCTATGAGATATGATTGTCGCAGTTGATGAGGTGAAGCTTTGTCGGATTTTTGTAGACATGCATACGTAAGCGGCTTATGATCTGCGAAAATTTTTAAGTTACGGCCTTCCAAGAAATGACGAAAAAATTTAACTGCTTGATACACCGGAAGATGTTCGCGGTCGTATGCGCTATATCACTTTTACGTTCGATCCATATTACGTGAAAACACACCTTAGCATTAATTTTCCGTTGACTTCCAGCTCCAAAACTGCTCCAATAGCCACGTCTGAGGCATCGCAATAAAGAACGTTTCCGTTAGGATGTGCACGTAAAACTGCATTTGCCACCAGTTCTTTGGATTTTTCAAATGCTTTTTTCTCTTCTGGGGTCCATTGCACTGGTCATTTGTCACGCTTGCGCACTCCTTTCACGAGGTCAAGGAGTGGTGCTTGCACATGGGCCACATGCGGGAAACAGCTTCAGTAGAAGTTGATTGTGCCAATATAGCGACATAGGTCTTCGACAGTTTTTGGTTTTTCAAGTTTAGTTAGAGCTTCAATTCTGTCCTGTGGAGGTCAAATGCCTTGTGCATTGACATTGAATCCCAAATATTGAAGCTCTTGCTGTCCGAAAACGTATTTTGCCACATTGATCTTTAAACCATATTTTTGTAGACGTTTAAAAACGGCTTTTAAATGATTGCGATGTTGCTGAAAATCTTTGGAGGCGATAAGAATGTCGTCAAAAATCCAATTCACGAAGAATAGTATCCATTAAACGTTGAAACGTTTGCGCCACATTACAGAGGCCGAAAGTTGTCACTTTGAATTCAAACAACCCAAACAAGGTGATGACGGCTGTTTTTTCACGTTCCTCGGGGGCAATGGGGGTTTGATGGTAGGCCTGTTGAGATCCAGCGATGAAAACATTGTACAGCCAGCTAACTGGGTCGTGAAATCGCTCAAATGGGGAATAGGGTATCGTTCAGAGAACTATTCAGACAACGATAATCCCCGCAAGGCGACAATTTACCTGTTTTCTTCCGGACAAGATGCAAGGGCGAGGCCCATTCACTGTCAAATGATTGGCAGATGTTCTTTTCCGACATAAAATCAAACTCCTTTCTTGCAGCTTTACGCTTAACCCCAGCTAGCCTTCGAACACGTTCTGCGACTGGTGCACCTTGTGTTATAATGTGGTGCTGGATTGAATGCGGCACAGTTTTTCGCACATTAATCCGTGTTATTTGGTGATACTCTGCCAAAGGTTGATTATATTCATCTGTTATGTCATACGTACGGAGTGCTGGCACTTTTTTTGACGCTACTGATGCAAAATCCTTCGATTTGTATTTTTATCAACTAGATTTCTAGCTTTTAAGTCGATTGCCAGGGTATGATGATGCAAAAAATCAGCCCCTAGGATTGCCTGTGTGACGTCAGCTACTATAAAAGCCCAGGTAAATTTGCGCCTAAGTCCTAATTCCACTGCCACGGCTTTCGATCCATATGTTTTTATAACTGAGTCGTTTGCAGTGTAGAGTTTCAAATCGGTGGAATGTTGCTTGTTACACGAAGATCCGGGTATGGCTGCTCGCTCACCAAACCTGGAGTGGTAAAAACACATACCATTTTTCTCGAAATTTTTGTTTCGCGAAGATGATCTAAATTTTGATCTTGACTGTGAACGTCCACACCGTAGATGCTGAGTTTCGCAAGACAGCCTTCCGATTTCCCTTTGTTTTTCATTCGATGCCATTGTTGATGTAGCCGATGGACACGAAATTTCTATTATTTTAGCGGTCTGTGCCGCTAATTTGGCAATTTCCGTTACCTTGCTGCCCACTAGGATCCCACGAATGTACTTCGGCATTTGCTCAAGGAACATTCTCCATAAAACCGCGTCATTGAATTGGCTACCGGCTAAACTTCGTAGTTTTTGTAAGAAAACAGACGGTTTTTCTTCTCCAATGTCAACATCACGCAACACGCGAAGCAATTCTACTTCTCTTGATTCCGCAAAAGATTCTTAAATTCTCTTTTTGATCGCGTCATATTTTCCATGCTCGGGCGGATCAATAGCGATATCCGAAACTGTTTGCAGAGCCGAAGCGTCCAAGTCCACTATGACATATCGAAATTTAGTTTCCGCCAACACCACATGGGAATTTCAAACGCCATTTCCACTTGAACGAACTGCAAACCCGGATTGTCTTTAATAAATGGCAGGATTGTGACATTGTTCATGGAATGCATGTGGATCTCAGATCGCGTGAGGTTTTTTCCTGTCTGTTTTGGTGTGTCAGGAGGCGTAGACATTATTAAAGTTTAAATAGTTTTTGTGGACATTTTCAAAATGGCGTCACTATTTGTATTTGGCGTCACTATGCACTTCCTAGCGTTACAATAACTTATATTATCTTTTCCATTTTCACGCGTTCAGAGTCACCACTGTGGGGCTTAGCTAAATCCGAAGCGCATTCCCCATGAAAGAAGGAAAGAATAAGTCAAAAATAAAAAGTGACTTAATTTGTTTTTTGTGGTAAGGAGGCGTATGCCATTTATGCACAGAGTGTGGGACTCCCATGCACGACTGCACTACTCACTAAACACCTCCCTTGTCAACCTGAGAACCCAGCCTGGAACCGTTTGACACATTACTTCGGGCCAGGTCTCGTTTTATTACGCCGTGAGGGGCCTTCAAGCTGAGGGATTCCTTTCCCAGGAGGAAGGGTGAGGGGAAGAGGAAGTGCCAGACAAGTGATCCCCCAGCTCCAACGCCCCCTGCTGCTGTGAGTCCCTTTTAGCTTTTAGGACTGCCCGAGCATAATGTGCCACCTGGTTCTATATGTCAACTGATTCGAGCATCACCGCGGCTATATTATCCGAGTTGAGGTCTCCTGTATCCCTGTAGAGGTTCTCTCACAGCCCGGCCCATTCTTTACACGCGAAAAATGTGTGGCAGGCATTATCCTCTTCTCCTGGGCAAAACCGACAATCGGTGGACCGTGACTTACCAATCTCGTGCAGGTAAGACTGAAAACACCCATGCCCGCTCAAAAGCTGGGTCAGGTAGAAGTCAGTCTCACCATGCCTTCAATTTAGCCACGGTCTCACATCCGAGATGAGGCACGCAGTCCACCTTCCCTTCTGCTGCCACTCGTTGAGTGAGCGCTGTCTCTCCTCGCGGACAACCGTCTCCCTTGCATCCTCGTTTCGGCGCAGGTTAACAGCGCGGCGCTCTCTAGCAAGGAGGGCGACAGGTATCACGCCTGCAATCACTCTCACCGCCGAGTCGGAGACTGTTGGATACGAAGATGCAATTCTCAGTGCTCCTCTTCTCTGTACCTGTGCCAAACGCTTTTGGTGTACCTCCTTGCTGAGAGCGTCGCCCCATACTTCTGCTCCGTACAGTAGCACTGACCCTACAGCACTCATCAAGAGGCGTCTTCTTGATGGGTGGGGTCCCCCATCGTTGACCATAAGTCGACTCAGGGCCAATACTCCTGCAGCAGCCTTCTCTGCCATCACCTTGATTTCCTCAGAGAAACTCATCTTCTAGTCGATCAGTAGCCCCAGGTACTTCACCGATGGCTTCGATTCGTATGTCTTCAATACTGATCATCCTTACTCTAGGGATTCTCTTTTTTTTTTGTGAAGATGACCACTTCGGTTTTTTCCAGTGCTACACTGAACCCGCGAGCAGTCATCCAGTCCCTCACTCGCGGCATGAGTATACCTAGCCTAAGTTGCGGTTGGTAAACGCGTCTAGTGACCAGAGCCGCAACATCATCCGCATAGCCGACCAAGTGCGGCTCATATGGCGTGTCAAGTGTCAGTAGCCCGTCGTAAGACACGTTCCACAGGTCCAGACCAAGGATAGATCCCTGGGAAACACCCGATGTAATTTCCATCCTTCGTTGGCCCTATGTTGTGTCGTACAGCAGGCTTTGGTCCGTTATGTAGCCCCTCAAAAACAGCATTAGATATTCTGGAACTTGAAAAGGGTTTTCCAGAGTATCCAGAATATCCACCCATCTAGCGGATTTGAAGGCGTTCCTGACGTCGAGTGTCACCAACAGGATGACCCGTCGCTCGGTGTGACTATATGCCTCTGCTTTTCAGACCGCACTCACCCCCTCTGCAATCGCATCAATTGTAGAGCTTCCTGCTCTAAAGCTGTACTGCCGAGGAGATAAGTCCCCAGCAGCACGAACCGCGTCAGTGAGTCTTCCCTTGCCGAGCTCCTCTAGCACTTTCCCTGCCCAGTTCAGCATGTATAACACGCACCTCAGCTGGAACACCATCTGGACCTAAAGCCTTCCTCGCTTTCAATGAGAGGACTGCCTCTTCCAGTTCCGGTTGTGTGAAGAGTGGACACTCAACCACTGTTGCAGAATAGACTGCGGCAACACGGACGTGGGAATATCGTCAAAAATCGGGGAAGCGGGGAAGAGTGCCCGCACTTTCTCGTCCATCTTTTCCACATCATGTATACAAGGTTTCTGTAGGGCACCAAGCTTCCGCCTAACTAGCTTGTAGCGAAGGCCCCACGGTTCCTTGTTCACATTGTTCACTAGATCTTGCCAGCAGCGAGCCTTGTTATTGTTGATCAATTTGCGAAGGCATTTCCTGGCCGACTCATATGCTGCTGCGCGGTTGCTTGCCTCGTCTCGACTCCGTGCCCGTTGAGCATCACGCCGAAGCTTGTGACACTCCCTTCGCTTTTCAGCGATTTCAGTTGGCCACCAGTACACTGGGGGCTTGCCATGTCGGGGTTTTCGACGGGGCATAGAAGCGCAGCAAGCAGTCGTAATGATGCTCATACTCGAGTTCACCACGTCTTGAGCTGCCAGTTTTTTCGTCCCCTCCGAAGCTCCCTGCAGCGATAAATCTGCTGCGAGAACCTCGACAAACCTCTTGAAGTCTAGTCTCCCGATGTTCCATCCAATTGTAGAAAGCCGAGAGCATGAACGTCGGGAGTCAACATCGCTTATCTCAAGCAGAATGCACTGACGATCACTGGCTAAATAGTCCTCTAATATTCTATAGTTGTATATCCTCCGTACTAAGGACTCCGAGGCGAATGTTACGTCCAGTATGGTTCCTTCACAGCCAATACGGCGGAAAGTCGGCATATTGCCGGTGTTTAGTACAACGAGTGCCGTCCTGGCCGCCATTTCTAGGACTCGTTTTCCCCGCGGATCTGTTTGAGGCATGCCCCATTCGATTGCATTCGCGTTGAAGTCTCCCCCAACGAGCATGTTCCCGTCAGCGTTCAGAACAGCGCCTTCCAAAGCCTGAAGCTTGGCTTGGAAAGATGATATCGATTCGTTCGGCGTAAGGTACACTAAAGAAGGTGTTCCCTGAGCGCCGAACCCACACAAAACCATCCCCACGTCCACAGCTCTCCGCCTGGAAATCGCTATTTTGAATCCAGATGGCTTAAGTACCAGTCTCATCAGGATGCCATGATACTGAACTTTTATCATGATGTTGCTCACTCAGTAGCAAGAAATCGGCTTCCATGTCCCTCGCGAACATTCACGCAGGTTTTGGGCGGTTGAACTGCGGTGTAGGTTTAGCTGCAGGAAATGGGTCATCAAAGTTTTAATCTTGCCTTGGGTCGGGCTTCCTGGAAAACCCAGCATTTTCCTGATCCCAAGACGTGTCCAAAATCAGGTCTTGGGTTAGCATCCTTGCAGAGAATACAGTGTGCCTCCTTCGTACACTCTTTTCTTTTATGTCTCATTTCACCGCATTTGTAACATAAAGAACTCCTATCGGGTCTTTTGCTCACTTGTGCGGTGTGACCATAGCCAAGACATTTGAAACATTGAAGAGGCGTTGCTCTTCGCCATATCCTATAGACAACTCACGTTATTCGTACTTTGCTTTTATTCAGAAATTGTTTGGCGTCCTTTTCGATCTAGACAATTATGGCCATCCGCTGTTCCCTATGGTTTTCTGGTGTTAGCTTCGCCTTGATTTCGCTCACGCTAAGAAACTCCCTTTTGATGGCCTCTTCCACCTCAGCCAGGCCCGTGATGCAGTCAATATATCTTATTTCGATTGTTGCCATCGGTTCGAGCGAGGATATAGCTGCACTTTTGCCGAGGGCTTTCTTTTTTGCGTCGCAGAATGCTTCCCTATTTTCTATGCTCGAAATTCGACCAGTATGTGGCCCGGCCGCGCTGGTCGTACTGCTTTAATAGCAGTGTTAGAGTCTTTGAGCCTTAAGATCCCGCTGATGTCCCGCAGACCCGCCGTGTAGGATCGACCATCTTGGAATTTTACGAGCAGTGCCTGCTGCCGGGGTCTTTGTCGGGGCTTCTTTTTCTCCTGTTTTGCATCAGGTCCTTTTTCTTGTTGAGCGTCCGTGCGAACTTTAATTTCTGGCACTTGAAGGAGTTTCTTTGCGGCTTTCTTCGCTCCCTTTGTAAGCACTGTCTGGAACCCATGATCTGGCACTCCACGCCCATCAAATGCCTTTTTCTTCCTTCTTTTACCCCGATCTCCTTCGATTAGGCTATACGCCATTCTTTTATTGATTTTTACTGGTGGAGCTACCTACATGTGGCCTTTAGATTTCACCCTCCGCGCTTCTTTAGCCTTCTGCTCATCTTCGGCTTTTAATTAGCTCCTCGGATAGTGCCCTATATGGTCTAGGAGCTCCTCTAGTTCAAGGAGCCTAATCTTCACTGCTTTGCTGATTTTTGGGGAGTCGCAGGCAGATTGTATTCTTTTCAGAACATCTCCCGCTTTTCGGAATAGCCTTTCTTCTTCGTGTCGCTGGGTGGCAATTTTACTTTGGGACCATCCTTGGAAGAGGTTATCGCTTTCCGTTTCCGAATACAGTACTTCCGTTATATTTTTGGCGTTGGCGATGCAATCACACAACGTCGTTTTATTTGTCTGGTCACTCGTTCCTTTTCCTACCGTAATCTCCTCGTTGGCTTCTGGGTGATTCTTTATTGTGTCGGGATTTATGACCCTTGCATCGGTCGCTTCAGTAACGATCGCAGCGGTGACCATCAAATTCTCGATGTTCTTTATATTTTCTTCCACCACTCGAACACCTGAAGCGTCCTGCAGAGTTTCCCACTTTTCCTTAATAGGACGCTCTGGCGTTCGCATAATTTTTTTGCTGCACCTGAGTGCCGCAGGAATCTCAGTCTGGACCAGACTGCCTTCTAATCTCCGTTTTTCGTCCATCGTCACTGTCATTGTATTTTTAGTCGTTTTTGTCATCGTTAGTAACGCTCTCGATGTACTGTTAACGTCATAGCGGCAACCGCTGGTTGCGTCGTTGTTATTATTTTTTATTTCTTTTTTGGGTTTTTTTTATCTCTTTCATATGTTTTTGGTTGCTCCAGTTTTATTGGGTGCCCCCTCGGAGCCGCTGTCTTCGTTCGTTTGTGTAGTCACCTTTTTGATCCCATGGGTATCATTGCAGAGCAGGGAGGCCATGCGAGGGTTGGCACAAGCCCTTATGGGGACAAGTGGTCAGAGGTGGACCAGCACTAATTGGGAGTCCGTCTCAACCGAACCTACACCACCAACCCAATGGTGCGAACTTCGAACGTACTCCGAGGCCTGCCAAGGTTTTGCCAGGATAGAGACAGTATGATAGTTAAATTGGAGCCATTCACGTAAGAATGTCACCTCGGCGCTATTGTGCAGAGCAACTAGGTCCAAACCATCATATCCGCTAGCCCAAAGCATTAATTCCAGTTCGTTGTCCAAAGCGTAGTCCAGATCCAATCAGGGTCGTTATCTGTCATCCCAGAAGGGAACATCACGGCGCCCCCCAAATCCTCGGGTTCGTGGAGGCGGCGCTCCCCAAAGAATGCTAGCCTCCAAGAGTGCTCCTGTCGACCGGCATTCCCCAGCGGGAATTGCCTCGGGTACGTGGGGGCGGAGCCCCCCAAAGAATGCTAAGCTCCAAGAGTATTCCTGTCGACCAGCATTCCCGCTGCGAATAACTTTTTTAGCAAATAAAAATATGAACTGAAATTAACATGTCGAAAGTTACATGATTATGCGTTTTAACTTCATGGAGGTTAAAATTCAAGTGATCGGTTGATAGACAGGGGTTGTGAGATTCATTTTATCCACTAAACGATTGAAGTCGCTACATCTCACCAACATATGCGCTGCGATCGATCGAGTGTCGCCACAGGTATTTTCTGATGCTGCCATCTTGTGATATAGAGCTCTCGAATGGAATAGATGCATCTAAGATTATAATTGTGGTCACTATATCACCTGATTAAGACATGGCATTTCGTTTAATGTTTCGTCTCTAACATAACAAAACATACTATGATTCAGGATTTTGAGAAAGTTAAAGAGTTGACGTTTGTAGTCGTGGCTGATGAAGTCGAAGGTCTAGATTCGAAGAGTGTCAAAGGTCGAGAATTGTTCACACAAGAAGTCGAATGCGGGTTTCTGAATGACGAAGTAGCTGGTGATTGTTGACTAACATTTTCATGATTGACAGAATCAGGTTTGTGAAGAAGCATATGATGCGTCCTTTTACATTTGAAACGTCTTGATATGCTGAGACATGCTCCTACTAAATGTCCTTTGCCCAAACAATTCAGGCACAAACCGTTCCTTTTAATAATTCCAAATCTCGTTATATGATCTGCGCCTAGAAAATCCGAACAGTGCCTCAGATGGTGAGTTCCTTTGCACATACTGCAGGAAAGCTGTTTGTTCTGTATGACGTTCACATGTTGAATCGATCTCGGATTCCTAGCTCTTTCCACCCCAGCAGCTTCTAGAGCTCTAAACAGACACTGTAAAAATTCCTTTAAGGCTTGAAATGATGTCACTTTACTCGTGCCTGACTGCTGTTGTTCCCAGGTTTGCCTCGTTTCTGTTGGAACCCGTTGTGTGGCTATGTGTACCAGCATTGCATCCCAAGTTTTTTCTATTTTTAAGTTTTCAATGGCTTTTACGCAGTCCACCGTTCTATCTAATAATGTCCTAATTGCTGACGCGGATTCGTTAGCGCTGTTGAGTGAAAGTAATTTCTTAAATTGAGAACCTAACAAGACATGTTTGTCATCATAACGTTCTACCAATAAATTCCAAGCGGCTTCATAATTGGAATCAGTGATCGAATAATATCGTAACAATTGTTCCGCATCACCCACCAAACTCCCCTTTAAGTAGTGCAACTTCTCTACTCGAGACAAATGAGATTTTGTATGAATAAGTGACACATACAAATCCTTAAAAGCGGTCCATTTGCTGTATGTCCCATTGAATTTTGGAAGGTTTATTCGTGGCAATCGTACATCTCCCTCCTCAGTATGTCGGGAGGAAGGATTTGAAAAATTTTTTTCTACTATTTGTGCCTTCAACTCATTCTGGAGATCCGCTAATTCGATCTCAAAGTTCAAATCTAACTCTTCAAACAGCGAATGAGTATTTTTCATAAAATATTCATACCCTAACTCCTCTTCCCCTTTCACTAAGCCGAGTATCACTTGATGCCTTGCCATAAAATCTTGGCGGATTTCTCGCACCCGTTGTAGCAATTTGGTGACATATGCCGAAGTTTTCCGTACTTTCGAATCTTTACGGAAATTCGAATACATGCGGTTAAGTTGTTCATTCAACAACCGCTTTTGTACCGCTAATGCTTCCATTATATGTATCGTATGTCAGATCACGGTACGTTATTATTAATAGATTACACAACAGATATACGACAAAAGTCTTTAATGTTTCAAATATTGCCGTATATGAGTATAAATTGCGATATATGAATATAAATTGCGGTCCCTCTGTATAATTCTCATGTTGAAGGACCTATTACAATTACATATTATGTTTGCTATTACATTTCTATTGGTGCAACCCATTAAACGAGAATTGTCAGATTGACAATAATAATAAACAAGTATGACGGTTCTTGTCATAAGTAAGTGTAATCATTCAAACCCCCCGACATGCTGCATCGCTCCCATCAGATAAGTACAAATATACATTTCCATTAGCAATTTGATTCTTTGTGTTTCCTTTTGCAGGTCTTGCAGCGTACAGCCGGCGGAAACAATCAATTGTTATCACATTCGTTTTCAACGAACGATGCTTCACTTGGTGAATACAAGTATACAATGAATGTTGGTCAGCATTTAATCAAGATTCAGGAGATTCAGGAAAGGAAATCCACCGTACGACATGCAACACCTATAAAATTCAATGCATGTAAACATTTGAAAGTACCGATTTTCCGTCACTAGATAATCACAATCGCTATACGAAAATCTGGTGCTCTGTACACTTAAGTATAAAATATACTTCTCCCCCCCGGTATAACCGAAAACGTTACTATTATTAATTCCTTTAACTTCACTCTGCAGAAACGTGAATCGGAAACATATGCCGTTCGTATCATTATATCTGAACCACTTGCTATAAAGATTTATCGATTCGAATAGGAAATCACCGGCAGTCAATGCGCTTCGTTTCCACCTACCAATTTACGTTTAACCGAGAAAATTACATTCCCTTCAGAAATACTATTCAATTTATCAAATTCAGTAAAATGACAGCTTAGCAACAATACTAGTTTAAATTTGAAATAACGACAAGTCTGACGAAATCCTTCGCTGAAACTTGGATGCTTGTACGTATTTGGAGAAGTTCACCCTTTCGTTTTGTCGCCGCAAGCAAAAGCAGTTCACACACTATCATCCCTCATATGTCTACGAGCGAGCATAAACGATTGCAAGGATTGAATTTTCCACAACGCCTTCTTTGCCGGCTTCATTCATTCATATTGGTATGTCTCGTGTGAATTTTCCTAAGCCGCAAGGATCTTCGTGTCTGTCAAGCGGAGATTTTCTTCTGAAATAGCTTTAGTAGCAAAATCACTTGGGATCTATGAGTATACACGCGTGCATACATTCGTAAACGTCTCAATGTTGGGAGGTATTCGCACAAGCACAAAATATAAATATGCACATAATAACATACATTTGGACGCCTCTAAACACCCTCAGCTACATATGCGCCGGGGGAGGGTCGCATGTTGATATGGCAGGAAAAATTACGACCTTATTTGGTGTCCTATTGAAAATGTTTTCACTTTTTGCAACCGTTCACGAACATCATTAGAATTTATTGTCGACGGCGGATGAGGCGGATATACGCGTTTCTGCGCCCACATATGAACATATATGCAAACGGTTGTGTGGGGGCATAAGTCACATCGTTTTCCGCGTTTAGGGATTTTCGCACATTATTCGGTGATATGATGATCTCGCAAAATTGACTTAAATCTTTTACAATTTTTTTTTTTGCAAATAATTTTTATGAGATATTTCCTTCCCGACCAACGCGTCAATCTCGCGATTATTAAATAGGCTTGATTTTATTACGCGTGGCATTATCTGATTTTATAGGATTATCTTCAAGAATGATTTATCACGTTTGCAGCTTTTGGAGCTCGTCATATCCAAATTTCAGCTATAAAGTTTATTGAGGGCAGTCAAATAATATGTCCTGTAAAATTGTAATTATTTTTAAGGGTAGTTTCATTTTGTATTCAACTTTGTGTGTTAATTCTATTTGCCTCCATAAGGAGCGTAGAAATGATATCTGTTGTTATTTACATGTTCTATTGTTTTCCCGTGGCCACTGCTTTTGTTCCTGATAGCTTCCCGGTTTGAAATGGATCCCTGTCGTCTAAGATTTCCTGCACTAATTAGATTAGCACTTTTCCGCACTAGCATTAGACGGGATTGAATGTCTTCACCCCTTTCAGAACGGCAACAATATCTCACTCAGCTCCAGCTAAGTGTGACTGCATGCTACTTCTTCCAGGTTTCACCATCAGCTTAAGCGACAATGGACGGCAGAAATAAGTGAACGATGAACCCTTTTGACTGGAAACATTGCCATTTGCAGCGACAAATTTAAAGCGAACTCTTGAACTTTAAGAAACAGAACCCTATGCACTGAATTTCGCTGGCAATGTCAACTCACTTGCATAGACTTATGTTCGTGATTCGCTGGTGGAGTATAGGGTTCAGTGTAGGAGCATTCAAACAGATTTATGGGAGCTCTATTTGTTTGTTGAACCTTTTCCAAATGGGGTGGGTTTGTAGTCACTAGGGGTTATTATTATTGGATTGCAAATACAAATATAGCAAGTATTTGGCGACGGAAGCCTTGTAGGAGAGGGTCTTATTGAATTTGCACTGAAGTGGAAAATAAGTTGTCATTAGAAACTCATTCGATCTTTTGCATGAAACTCAAAGAGATAACAGAACCCATTCGCATGTTCAAAACCATTTAAACCAAATACGTCCTTAATTAAAGTTAATGCAATCAATTATTTTGGCAACGAAATTTAGTTTTTCAGATTTTTTAAAAATACCATTTTTAATCGAAATCCATATCAGCAGGTAGACGACGTGATTGTTTCATTGAGTTTTCCCTGCAATAATGATGTTTGAAATAAAAAGAAAGCACTTTTGTGATGAACACACCAGTCTTTTATTTAATTCACTGATACAACGTGTTGATTTTTAGAAGAGTAGAACGGAAGTGATCCAAAGAAAAACTTATACCAACATAGCCATTTGAACAACATATAATATGTTACCCCCCGCGTGGGAGTTCCTTCGGCTAAGGATCTCGGACCCGGCTTGCCGTCGAAGACGGTCGTAGGTGGCACCACTCGCTTATCCCCTGGTCCTAAAAAGCCGCCAAGCGAGAACGCGGCCGCCGAACACCCCTCACACAACTCGGACTAACACTCTTTAAGCTCTTCCCTAACAGGGGAAGATTAGAATCAGCGGGTGACCAGTTGCACACTTGCCGGACTCAGATTTCCCGGCGTAACTCACACCGAGCAAAAAAAACTAAATAAGAAACACTTTCGCTACAGAAATTCCTGAATAAACCGCAAGGTAATTTACCTTCGAACACTCCCGAGCCAGGTGTACAATTAACATGCGCGGCAAACTTACTCTTCCTTCAACAAGCACACAAAAACTTCCACTATTTCACTATATACTGTTACATGTACAAATAATTACATGTACAAATAATTCTGCGAGCTGCTGTCGCAATTGTTTTCATAATCATTAAGAATGTCAACAAATGAATTTACTCGAACCCACGAGAACCCAACAAGCATGATCAACATCTGCAAGTGACGTCACTCCATTCATTAATTTGCTCGAATCTACCAGGTACCTCTCGGTAGAACATTCGCCAATGTACGAGAAATGGGTGAATTGGTAGAGACCCTATATAAAGGCGAGCTGAATGAATAGGGGGATCATTCATTACAACCGCGATAGAAAACTGCGATATAGTGGAACGCGAAGTAAAGACGATTGATTGTTTGAGTGCGAAGTGATTTTAAGTGGACAGTTGAATGACAAATTTATAGACAGTGAAAATTAAAATTGTGAAATACTAAAATAAGTAATTGTGCATTTTTGTGATTAATTGAATAAACTCTTTTACGTTAATTTAAAAGACATTGCGTTTTCACTTCCCCGGAACATTAAAACTATTGGCCGCGAACCGAAAACACGCGACAACGGTGTCAGAAGTGGGATAGAAAAATTTTGGAAGTGAAAACGTTTAAACAACTTTAAAGTGCACAATTGTGAAAGTTAACGTGGAAAAATGCTAGGAAATTTAAATCTAAAAATTAATCAATTGAGCATATCGGAGCTCAAAGAGGAGTTGGAACAACGAAATCTGGCTACACAAGGTACAAAGGCCATACTGATTACACGCTTGTGTGATGCGATCGAGTCGGAAGGCGTGAATCTGGATTCGGGTGAGCTCTCAGCTGCAGAAAGAGGTGCAGAAGGTGGTGAAGCCGAAACACCAAAACCAAAGGAACCAGAAAATGCGCTGATGCAAATGTTGATGCTGATGCAGCAAGAGCAGCGACAACAGTCATCCAATTTAACTGCGAAGCTAAATGAACGATCAGAGCAGCTAAATGAACAATCATCGAAGCTAGATCAACAAGCATTCGAAATCAAGGCAGACATCACACAGAAGCTGGAAAAACAGTCAACCGAAATAAAAGCGGAGCTCAGTAGTCTCAACAACCAAATTAAATGCGTCGAGGAGAAGGTATACCAGGTCGAGGAGAGAATCAACCTTGAGATCAGCCAGGTCAACCATGAGATGGAAAAAGTGAAAAAGGACTTGGAAGCAGCGAAGGCAGTAGTAACCGCCTCACCAGCCCCAATTACAACCGCAGCGCAAAGCTCATCTAGAAATGTGCAAGCACCAATATTCGATGGGCAAACGGTCTGAACTATTTGCAAAATCCAGTTTGAAGCAGCCGCTAGGATAAATCACTGGAATGAGCAGGAACGAGCAACTGCGTTAATGCTTGCTCTCAGAGGCCCAGCTGCCGAGCTTTTGCAGACTATCCCCGTTGAGCTGCATTCAAACCCGGCTGCTATAATGAATGCGCTGAACATGCGTTATGGAGACGATCATCTGAAGTAGATTTACCGGGCACAGCTACGACATCGGATGCAGAAGTCTGGCGAAACCTTGCAGCACTTTTGGCTTACCCAGCGTATGACCCAGAACATCGAGATGACGTAGCAGCGGAAGCATTCATCAGCGCCTTAAAGGACAAGGAATTGCAACAAGCCGTGCGGTTAGCTCAAAAGCAAACAGTCAAGGATGCATTGGCTTATAGTTTAAATTTTGAGGCAGCCAAAAATGTGACCCGTACCACTGCCCGGGTTCGCGAGGTACTGGCAGATAATTGCAGGTGTGAGCGCGCGGGGATTGAGCGAGAGCTGCAGGTGAATGGTGCGACTAGATGCTGGGATTGCGGGGAAAAAGGGCACCTGCAAAGAGACTGCAAGAAGGGAAGAAGACCGAGCTATTGTCCAGGGTGGTGGAGATCCAGACCGTGTCAGCAGCTTAGAATGGAGGCCCATCAAACTGCAAGGGCCAACTTCGTGGGGCGAACGTTGGCTAGGAGTATCGACATCCCCAGCACCGTGCCAAGGCAACATCGTGGAGAAGCAGACAGATGCCTTCCTGGTCAAGTTGATGAAGAACATTGCACCCTAACAAACGACACTAGTGCAACCCGATCGACGATCCGACCAGACCTAGCGAGGCCCCAACTGCTTCACAAGGGCAGAGTTCATGGAATTGCTGACGACCTATCTCGTCATCCATGTCCGGCTAACTGCAAACATTGCCAACGGATTGAGGAAAAGGAGCCGCCCGTTGATCTGCGAGTGATAACGGCTGAATTCGATGAAGGTTGGTCATCGGAGGAGATTCAAAATGCCCAGTTAGCCGATGAAGATATCGGACCATTGCTCGTATGGAAGGAGACAACTGGGCGACCGGAGTGGAAAGACGTTTCAATGCATGGCGCAACCCTGAAAAGCTATTGGGCACAATGGAACTCCCTTCAGGTGGAGGGTGGCGTACTCAAGCGGAAATGGGAAACGGCGGATGGTAGCTCCTATACTATGCAAACTATACTTCCTAAAAGCCCAATCCACGATTTGGTTAAGGAAATGCATGAAGGATCCTCGGGAGGCCACCTTGGTGTTAACAAGACCTTAGCGAAATTGCGGGAACAGTTCTACTGGCTCCACGCTCGAGAAGACGTAGAGGACTGGTGTCGCAGATGCACAATTTGCGCTTCCGTTAAAGGTCCAAAGCGACGAATGAGAGGACAAATGCAAACCTATAACGTAGGCGTTCCATTCGAAAGGATTGTTGTTGACATCGCAGGACCCTTTCCTGAATCCGATTGGGGAAATCGATACACGCTGGTTGTAGCCGACTATTTCAGCAAGTGGCCCGAGGTCTACCCCATTCCCAACCAGGAAGCAACTACCGTAGCTGAACAGCTATTGTTAAATTGGGTCAGTAGGTACGGCGTACCTTGCGAATTACATTCAGATCAAGGCCGAAACTTTGAGTCACTAGTTTTTGGCGAAATGTGTGAACTACTGGGAATACGGAAAACGAGGACAAAACCGCTGCATCCCCAATCCGATGGAATAGTCGAACGGTTCAACGGCACGCTCAATAAACATCTGGCCAAGATGGTTGACGAGAACCAAAGGGACTGAGACCGACATATCCCACTATTTTTGATGGCGTACAGAGCTGCCGAACATGCATCGACGGGCCAAGCCCCAGCCAAAGTCATTTTTGGAAAGACTATTCGTTTGCCAGCCGATATAAAGTTCGGAACACCCCCTGAGAAACCCCGAACGGTCTCGGAGTACGCAAGTGATCTAAGACAACGGTTGAACCAGATACATCGGACAGTGCGAAAACACCTCGAATCGGCTACTGACCGCATGAAGACCAGGTATGATCTAAAGGCTAATTCTACTGGCTTCCAGCAAGATGACTTGGTGTGGCTTTATAACCCGCAACGGCGAAAGGGTAGGTCTCCAAAGTTGCAACATATTTGGGAGGGACCATACCGAGTTACAAAGCGAATCAACGACGTCGTATACTGGATACAGGAACATCGTAAGCCGAGAGCTAAAATGAAAATCGTGCATCTGGACCGTCTTGCCCCATATTACTCCCAGGGAGAATTGACTACAAATAGCGACACATCTTTTCGGGGCGAAAAGAACTGAGGTGGGGGCAGTGTTACGTGTACAAATAATTACATGTACAAATAATTCTGCGAGCTGCTGTCGCAATTGTTTTCATAATCATTAAGAACGTCAACAAATGAATTTACTCGAACCCACGAGAACCCAACAAGCATGATCAACATCTGCAAATGACGCCACTCCATTCATTAATTTGCTCGAATCTACCAGGTACCTCTCGGTAGAACATTCGCCAATGTACGAGAAATGGGTGAATAGGTAGAGACCCTATATAAAGGCGAGCTGAATGAAAAGGGGGATCATTCATTACAACCGCGATAGAAAAAACTGCGATATAGTGGAACGCGAAGTAAAGACGATTGATTGTTTGAGTGCGAAGTGATTTTAAGTGGACAGTTGAATGACAAATTTATAGACTTAGTGAAAATTAAAATTGTGAAATACTAAAATAAGTAATTGTGCATTTTTGTGATTAATTGAATAAACTCTTTTAAGTTAATTTAAAAGACATTGCGTTTTCACTTCCCCGGAACATTAAAATTATTGGCCGCGAACCGAAAACACGTGACAATACTATATATTTAATTGCGAAATGCAAATGAAGATCCAAAAATATTCCACTATTCCACTAACTACTATGTATTTAATTGCGAAATGCAAATAAAATTCCATAAATATAATGCATTAAATGTTCAAATTTCACTTACTCTACCTAAACGGGTGCCCCCCGAAGTACTCTGCGTTGCAATTTTCTGCCAGCACGCTTATTATTGCCTGATGTTGCCAATCTCCCTTAGTTAGATCGCTGTTAAAAAATTTTCTCCGCTGTTGAAATTTTCCTCTGTCGCAATTCCTTTGCTCGATTGATTTTTTTCCAAGTTTCAGAGCGCTATCCTCGCTTAGTCCTCGTTTTCGTCTCGAACTCGCCAGAAAAGAGAAAGAGCGGTTCTTCTGTATTGGATTTTTCATCGGCTCGGTTTCAAGCGGCGAGCCGTTAACTTTTTCCCTGGGCGATTCGATGTTCAATTCAGATCCACCAACTGGGGTGCATCGGGCAATTGAAATCTAAATTTCTCTTTTTAGTTAACTTGTCCATCAGGTGTAGAATGTCAAAGTGACTGACACTCTGTCAGTTTCGTGTTTGGTTAAATCGTGCCAAATGTTTGAATTTGGAAAAAAACATTAAAAATCGTGGTCGCATCTTTTTCCCTATGTGTTTAAATTCGTCGATGATGTGGCGTTGAAGCCATAACGCGGTAGTGTAAGAATGAATGTCGTGCCGCGGTAACGTAGAGTAGAATGCCATAACGATTGGAGGTCTCTGGCGGTTGTACTTTCGGTAGGTATAAAAGACTCTTAGATGTTACTCGTTTGTATAAACGTTCTTTTCCTGTTTTTTAGGCTTGTCCGGAAAGTGTACCAGCAAACCAATTAAACCCTAAAGTTGGGAAACAAAGAGTGATTGAGTTTCTTCAACTCCTTGTGACAGCCGAAATGGAGTGGTATTTGGCGTTTGATTCCGTGGCTCTCCAACGTTCGTATCATCTCTTCATTACGGTAAGTATTCCCAAACATTGATTACGATTTTCGCGAAAATTTTCATTAGTATGCAAATTTATAACTTTCGCTCTAAGTTGTAATTCACGGACATTACAAGTGCGTACGATCGCACAATGGTTGTAAAATCACAAGTTTGCTGCGTTGGAAATCCAGAAACCGCTGTTCACATACATAATAACTTACGTACGAAATTTGGAACGAAAAATTGCTATTTCTCCAAGAAGTGCATTTACGGGTCTAACATTAAAAGTTGGAGATTTTGTTCTGATATCGTGCGCAGGGTCAGTAGATTCAGGTTCAGTAGAAAGTTGCGAGATCGCCAGCATCAAGAACTTGTATGAAGTGAAAAATGGTTTTGAAAGCGATGACGATCCACATCAGGCAATTGTCCAGTGGTATTCAAGACCGTTCAAAATCCCACATCGGCTTTTTGATGACGACACAGTATGTATTGACTTCAATGGGGAGCTGATAGAAGATCATCGTGCATTTGATCCTGTAGTTTGTTGTGGTCCAATTGACTCAGCCCAATTTCTGATGCCTCGTAAAAAGAGTTCATTGCATACTTTCGTTTGTCGCTATAAAATTGTAAAGGTAGTATGCCATTCTTGTCCTATCGCTCAGCGATTGATTCGTTCCTTGGTATTGTTTGCGATCAGTTGTGCGTGACGGTAACCGGATTTTCTTTTCTTTTGTTTTTGCCTATTTTTAATTTACATTTTTATTTTTAATCTTTCAACATTTCGTTTTTGCCTATTTTTACTTTACATTTTCATTTTAATCTTTTAACAGTTCGTTTTTTTGCCTACATATTTCTTTTACTTTACATTTATATTCTAATCTTTTAATATTTTTATTCT
This sequence comes from Odontomyia ornata, assembly GCA_963969285.1. Lineage (NCBI taxonomy): Eukaryota > Metazoa > Arthropoda > Insecta > Diptera > Stratiomyidae > Odontomyia > Odontomyia ornata. The sequence goes on along the minus strand of OZ017739.1, from coordinate 402,085,301 downwards.
TTTATTTTATTATTTCGTTTTTCCCTATTTTTACGTTACATTTTTACTTTAATCTTTTCACATTTCGTTGTTTTGCCTACTTTCTTTTTACTTTACATTTTTATTTTAATTTTTTGACATTTTTATTTTATTATTTTAACATTTCTTTTTTTAATATTAACCTTGGCTCGGGTGGTATTTCAACAACCGCTGAGAAAAGAAAAAAAAACAACAAGGTGCAAATCGTTCCCGTGACAAATATTTGTATTGTTGCCAACTTAAACATTTTCAAATAAACATTGCCATATTAATAACACCCCTTCTCAATGTTTATGCATTTTAAACAAATTAATCTAAATTAACATCAACATATGACTGAAAGCATTATTAATTCTCTACTTTCTTTCTATTTGACATTGCATTTTGTCTCCTTACTTAATGACATTGTTAGCATGTCAGCCAATTGTTCGCATGTATTTATGTACTGAATATTAATTCTATTATTTTTGATTAAATCTTTAATGAAGTGGTATCTAACGTCAACATGTTTAAGACGTTTGACTGAGTCTGTACTTGCATTCAAAATAGCTGACTGATTGTCACAATACAACTTAACTGGGCTATCATTTTGAACATCCAAATCATGTAATAAATTAACAAGCCAGCACGCTTCTCTTGCTGCCATACTCATAGAAACATATTCAGTTTCAGTAGAAGACAAGCTTACAGAAGATTGCTTCTTTGAACACCACATAACAAAAAATTTGCAAAAGTGAACAATTAGCCAGATGTGGACTTTCTGTACCTCTGATCACCTTCCCAATCGGCATTACATTAGCCTTGCAATACACTATCATTACACTTGTAAACTATTTTATAATCTAAAGTATGCTTCATGTAGCGCAATATTCTGTTAAGTGTACTAAGTAATGTACTATTGGCACATTTCTCCCCGCAGGGGGATTGCCGGTCGACAAGAGCACTCTTGGAGGCTAGCATTCTTTGGGGAGTTCCGCCCCCACGGACCCGAGGTTATGGGGGGCGCCGTGAGGCTCCCTCCTGGGATGACAGGTAACGCCTATGATGGGATCTGGACTACGCTTTGGACAACGAACTGGAATTGACACTTTGGGCTGGCGGATGTGAAGGTTTGGACCTAGTTGCTTTGCACAGTAGCGCCGAGGTGAAACTCGTGTGTGAACGGCTCCAATTCAACTATCATACCGTCTCCGTCCCGGTAAAACCTTGGCAGGCCTCGGAGTACGTTCGAAGTTCGCACCATTGGGTTGGTGGTGTAGGTTCGGTTGAGATGGACTCCCAATCAGCGCTGGTCTGGCTGTGAGCACTTGTCCTCATAAGGGCTTGTGCCAACCCTCGCATGGCCTCCCTGCTCTACAAGGATAACCATGGTTCCAAAAAGGCGACTACAGACACGAACGGAGATAGTGGCTCCGAGGGGGACCCAATAAAACTGGAGCAAACAAAATCAAAAGATCAAAAACATCCAAAAAATGAAACCAAAAATAATAACGACGACGCAACCAGCGGTTGCAGCCACGATGTCAACAGTACATCGAGAGCTGTACTAACCACGAAAAAAACGAAGACTAACACGACGACAGTGACGGTAGACGAAAAACGGAGAACAGCAGACAGTCTAGTTCAGACTGAGATTCCTGCGGCGTTTGTGCGCAGCAAAAAAATAATGCGAACGCCCGAGCGTCCTCTTAAGGAGAAGCGGGAAACTCTGCAGGATGCTTCAGGTGTTCGAGCAGTGGAAGATAACATAAAGAGCACCGAAGTTCGATTGTCGCCGCTGCGACCGTTACTGAAGCGACCGATGCAAGGGTCACAAATCCCGACATTGCAACGAAAAATCCAGAAGCAAACGAGGAGATTACGGCACTAAAAGCAAAGAGTGACCAGACACCGCGTGATTGTACCGCCAACGTTGAAAATGTGGCGGAAGTACTGCACTCGGAAACGGAAAGCGGTAACCTCTCCCAAGGATGGTTTCAATGTACGATTGCGGCCCAGCGATATGAAGAAGAGAAGCTACTCCGAAAAGCGGGAGATGTTCTGAAAAGAATACAAGCTGCATGCGCCTCCCCAAAAATCAGCAAAGGCAGGGCTCCTTGAACTAGAGGAGCTCCTAGATCGCATAGGGCACTATCGGAGGAGCTGGTTAAGGGCCGAAGATGAACAGAAGGCTAAAGAGGCGCTGGGGCAAAATCTAAAGGTGACACGCAGATAGCTCCATCATTAAAAGTCAATAAAAGAATGGCGTCTGGCCCAATCGAAGGAGATCGGGATAAAAGAAGGAAAGAAGAAGCACTTGATGGGCGTGAAGTACGAGATCAGGGGTTGCAGACAGTGCTTACAAAAGGAGCGAAGAAAGCTGCAAAGAAACTCCTTCAAAAAAAGCCAGAAAGTAAAGTTCGTACAGATGCCCAATTACAAAAAGGACTCGATGTAAAACAGAAGAGGCAGAAGCCCCGACGAAGACCTCGGCAGCAGGCACTGCTTGTAAAGCCCCAAGATGGCCGATCCTACGCGGAGGTACTGCGGGACATCAGGGGAAACGTAAGGCCCGAAGACACCAAAACTACCATTACAGTAGTACGACAACGCGGTCGGGCCACATACTGGTCGAATTCGGAGCAGAGGCCTTCAATAAAGAAGCATTCTGTGACGCAGTACAGAAAGTCCTCGGCAAAAGCGCAACTATAGCCCCACTCGAGCCGATGACAACGATCGAAATTCGGGACATTGACTGCGTGACAGATCTGGCCGAGGTAGAAGAGGCCATCAAAAAGGAGTTCCCTAGCTTGGGAAGGATCAAAGCGAGACTGACACCAGAAAACAACAGGGCACAACGCATGGCCATAGTTGACTTGACCGAAAAGGATGCTGAACAATTACTGAACAAGGGCAAAGTACGAATAGGGTGGGTTGTCTGTAGGATACAGCGAAGAGCAACGCCTCTTCAATGCTTCAAACGCCTTGGTTATGGTCAAACCACACAAGTATGCAAAGGACCCGATAGGAGTGTCCTATGTTACAAATGCGGTGGAATGGGACATAAAAGAAAAGAGTGTACGAAGGAGGCAAACTGTATTCTTTGCAAGGATGCTGATCCAAAACCTGATTTTGGACACGCCTTGGGATCAGGAAAATGCCGGGTGTTCCAGGAAGCCCTAGGCAAGGCAAAACAGAACCTCGATGACCCGCATCCTGCAGCTAAACCTACACCGCAGTTCAACCACCCAAAATCTGCTTAGCGGATTTGCGAGGGACATGAAAGCCGACTTCTTGCTGCTGAGTGAGCAACACCATAATAAAAGTCCTGCATTATGGTATTCTGATGAAACTGGTGCTGCCGCCATCTGGGTTCGGAACAGTGACTTTCAAGTGGAGGGTTGTGGACGGGGGGATGGTTTTGTGTGGCCTCGGTGCTCAGGGACCACCTTCTTTAGTGTGCACCTAACGCCTAACGAATCGATATCATCTTTTCAAAGCCAAGCTTAGTGCTTTGGAGGGCACTGTCTCGAACGCAGAGGGCAAAGTGCTCATTAGGGGCGACTTCAACGCTAAAATAATCAAATGGGGCATGCCTCAGATGGATCTGCGGGGAAAACGAGTCCTGGAAATGGTGGCCAGGACGGCACTCGTTGTACTAAACTCCGGAAATACGCCGACTTTCCACCCCATTGGCTGTGAGGGACCACACTGGACGTGACATTCGGCTCGGAGTCCTTAGTACGGAGGATACACAACTTAAAAGTATTAGAGGACTACTAAGCCAGAGATCATCAGTGCATTCTGCTTGAGATAAGTGATGCTGTCTCCCGACATCCGTACTCTCGGGCTTCTACAACTGGGAGGAACATCGGAAGGATGGACGTCGGGAGGTTTGTCGAGGTGCTCACAGCAGGTGAGCCGCTGCAGGGAGCTCCGGAGGGGACGGAAGAATGGGCAGCTCAAGACGTGGTGAACTCTACTATGAGCATCATTACGACTGCTTGCTGCGCTTCTATGCCCCGTCGAAGACCCCAGCACGGCAAGCCCCCAGTGTACTAGCGGTTAACTGAAATTGCTGAAAAGCGAAGGGAGTGTCACAAGCTTCGACGTGAGGCTCAACGGGTGCGGAAGGGTGACGAGGCATGCAAGTGGGTGGCAGCATATAAGTCGGCCAGAAAATGCCTTCACAAGCTGATCAACAGTAGCAAGGCTCGCTGCTGGCCAGACCTAGTGGACAATGTGAACAAGGATCCGTGGGGCCTTGGCTACAAGCTGGTCATGCGGCAGCTTGGTGCCCTGGGGAAGCCTTGTATACATGACGCGGAAAAGATGGACGCGATAGTGCGGGGACTCTTCCCCGCCCATCCCGTCCGTGTTGACGCTGTCCATGGTGAAACAGCAGTCGAGTGCCCACTCTTCACACAGCTGGAGCTGGAGGAGGCAGTTCTCTCATTGAAAACGAGGAAGGCTCCAGGTCCAGATGGTGTTCTAGCTGAGGTGTTGCGGCTCGTCTATCACCATTGTCCTGACTTGCTGCTCAGCACATTCAACGCTTGCCTACGGGACGGGGTTTTCCCGGTACGATGGAAGATGGCGAGGCTCGTGCTGATCATCAAGGGGAAGGGAAATCCCGGATCGCCGTCTGCATACCGCCCGTTATGCATGCTAGACACGGCTGGGAAAGTGCTAGAGAAACTCATCAAGGGAAGACTCACTGACGCGATTCATGCTTCGGGGGACCTATCTCCTCGGTAGTACGGCGTTAGAGCAGGACGTTCTACCATTGATGCGATTGCAGAGGTGGTGAGCGCGGTCCAAAGAGCAGAGGCATATAGCCGCACCAAGCGACGGATCGTCCTGTTGGTGACACTCGACGTCAGGAATGCCTTCAACTCCGCTAGATGGGTGGATATTCTGGACACGCTGGAAAACTCTTTTCAAGTTCCAGAATATCTAATGTGGCTTTTGAGGGACTTTCTAAAGGACCGGAGCCTGCTCTACGACACGACACAGGGCCAGCGAAGGATGAAAATTACATCGGGTGTTGCCCAGGGATCTATCCTTGGTCCGGACCTGTGGAATGTGTCTTACGACGGGCTACTGAGACTGGAGATGCCAGATGAGTCGCGCTTGGTCAGCTATGCGGATGATGTTGCGGCTCTGGTCGCTGGACGCACTATTGAACAAGCGCAACTTAGGCTAGGTATGCTAATGTGCCGAGTGAGGGACTGGATGACTGCTAGCAGTCTTAGTGTAGCACTGGAGAAAACCGAAGTGGTCATCTTGACAAAAAAGAGAATTGCAAGAGTAAGAATGATCAGTATTGGCGACTTACGAATCGAATCGAAGTCAGCGGTGAAGTACCTGGGGCTACTGATCGACTCAAAGATGAGTTTCTCTGAGCAAATCAGGACAACGGCTGAGAAGGTTTCTTCGGGAACATCGGTTCTGAGTCGAATTATGGCCAACGTAGGGGGACCACGCCCATCAAGAAGACACCTCTGGATGAGTGCTGTAGGGTCAGTGCTACTGTATGGAGCAGAGGCATGGGGCAACGCTCTCAGCAAGGAGGTACACCGAAAACGTTGGCACAGGTACAGAGAAGAGGAGCACTGAGAATTGCATCTTCGTATCCAACAGTCTCTGACTCGGTGGTGAGAGTGATTGCAGGCGTGATACCTGTCACCCTCCTTGCTAGAGAGCGCTGCGCTATTTACCTGCGCCGCGCTATTCACCTCTGCCGAAAGGAGGACGTGAGGGAGATGGTTATCCGCGAGGAGAGACAGCGCTCGCTCAACGATTGGCAGCAGTCTTGGGTCGATTGCACGAAGGAAAAGTGGATGCGCGCCTCATCCCGGATTTGAGACCGTGGCTAAATTGAAGGCATGGTGAGACTGACTTCTATCTGCCCCAGCTTTTGAGCGGGCTTGGGTGTTTTCAGTTTTAACTGCATAAGATCGATAAGTCCCCCGATTGTCAGTTTTGCCCAGAAGAGGAGGGCAATGCCTGTCACACATTTTTTGCGTGTACAAAATGGGTCACGCTGCGAAAGGAACTCTACAGGGACACGGGAGAGCTCACCCCGGATAATATAGTTGCGGTGATGCTCGAATCGGTTGACAAATGGAACCAGGTGGCACATTATGCGCGGGCAAAGAGACTCACAGCAGCTGGTGCTGGGGGATCACTCTTCTGGCATTTCCTCTTCCCTTCTCCCCTCCCGCTAGGAAAAGGACTCCCCAGCTTGAAGGCGCCCCACGGCGTAACAAAACGAGACTTGGCCCAAAGTACTGTATCAACCGGTTCCAGGCTGGGTTCTCAGGTTGACAAGGGAGGTGTTTAGTGGGTAGTCCAGTTGCGCATGGGAGCCCCACACTCTGTGCATAAATAGCATTCACCTCCCGACCACAAGGAAAAAAATCCGAGGGATCCTCAAGCGGAGGGAAAAAACCTAGGTATGAAATTTCATTTGTTACTGTAGGATTGCAGATTTATTATTTTAAGTTTTGCTTGTGCCACCTTACTAAGATCATACGATATCCATGAAAAATTAAGCTGGAACAAACTCATCGTATGACTTGGAATGAAATTGTGGTACAGGGAAAGCTCCTTAATGGCCACTATTGGACGGCGTCAAAATTACTAAAAGTAAAGTCAAAAACGTTGGTATCTATTCCAATCAATTTTTTTCTTATATAACATTCTATTTTGTCACGTTTTGAAAAAAAACCCTCAACTTGTGCCTCAAAGTCACCCGAGTTTACGGCAGGATTTTTGAAATGTTACACTACAACCTTACATTCATACGTTTTGAACTGCTTATCATCGGAGTCCTATTAAGTATATCACAGACTAAAATATACGTTCCCTGAACCTTCCGAAGTTTAGCATACAAGTCAGCAAAATTTATATCATTCAGCTTTATAAAGAACTGACTCTAAACACTTTCACGCAACAATCCCGATTTCTTCATACTGAACCCTTTTTGAAAAATGGGTCTTTCAGTCATTCTTCCATGTAAAAGTACGGAAAAAGGTATCCTACTGAAATTACAAAAGAAAAAATCACTATAAAAGAATTATGGCTAATGTTATAACTTGCAATTTCATTAAAATGTCATGTTAAATTTTTTAATTAAACAAACTTTTCGCAAAGATTAAAGACCAGATACCTAAATGCTCTTTTTTTCACTCTCACCAACTTTCTCAGCGAAAGGCAAAAGTTATTCAAGGCCTTACTTTATCTGCTATCCTTCCAGCCTTTATACTTTCCAGGATAATTTATAGCTAGTCCTTCAGAATTACAGGAAAAAAAGGATTTAACATTTGGTTGTCTGTTTGAAAGCATTTTAGGTAGCGCATACTCTCGACACGCGAACCATTTCACGTTATCATACAAATGCAATAAAATATATAAAACGGAGGGTTTCAAAAGGTAGCTCAATTATGTTAATTATGTCACCGATAAATCGACTTTTTGGCAGTTCGCCAGGTAATGATTGCGAGTGGTAGCACTAGAGCTTGAAGACTGATGGAAGGGAGCTCTTATCATGGCTTGGCGTACAGGCCATCGAGTAATTACCGAAATGAATTATTAAGAGACACTTCATAATGGTAAACCTTATTCGCGATTAGTCAAGTCCCTTTTCTTGTTTTGCGTTTATGGTTTGCCGTTGAGTCCTGGATCTACTCTTGTAGATGCAAACGAGATTGCTTGTAATGTGTGTACTTATGGCACGCATTCACGTGAGTGCGTATCGCCTGTACATAATCTAAACAGATAAACAGTAATGTCCTGCGTGCACACATTGGTGAGTTCTCATACATATGAAAGTAAACTACTAGTAAGGAAGCATACATGCATCCTTGGTTAAATTATACCAATTAAAGTTATTTTGAGGGTTAATTTCTGACTTTTTTGGAGTAAAGTCTCAAATTAAGGATTGTATCTTGCTTTGTATCATTTACATCTTTAATTATAAAGATTCGTTAAAATGATAGTTATGGTAATATTTTATTTTTTACTAGTGCAAAGTCATCATTGGAATTGCTTGTGATCTATTTTAGCGAATGGAAAGCAATTATACTCTTAAATGCGCGGATGGTTGGGATTTATTTCAGCCTACTCATGACCATGAATTACATTTCATCACCAAGTTCCGTATAGATGCCTGGGCGACATCATCCAACAATGTCGGTTGGATGAATTTCACACCCATAGTGATAAAATTGCCTCAGGGTTTTAATTTTTATATGATAATAAAAAATGTGCTGTAACGATAAAATATTGTCGGCGAAAAAACTTCGTATGGCTGAATATGAAACGATAAAGATACAGGGCTGGAATGTTGTTAGCATTTTCAAATTAATTATTTTATGCCTAGTAGTCCCGACAAGATGGTGTAACTGCAATCGAAAATTCAAGAATATTCCAAATTAAGACCTTAAATACACTCGGTAAGATGATGCATCTCTATCTTATCCACCACCAAGTATCGATGCATCCGCATAACCTGAAGCAATTCCCCCTGACCAATCTCACCATCCACCAGTCGCGGGTCAGCGCATAATCAATGACCAGCGACATGATTGCAGTCCCGATAATATTCAGGCTCATTAAAGTAATGACTTATTTTACGGCTCTTTCAGTTGTTGCTGGACACCATAACGTCCGATTTGGTGACATGCTGAATATGGCGAAGGCGGTGTCCAGAACTCATTAGCGTCGCGCTTTAAAGTTTGGTTGGCCTATGGCTAGTCTGGTCTGTAATCGCACCAGATAGCTGCTGATGTTATTAGTGCTTATTGTAGGCTTTCAACATTTTTACTGCTGCAATTTATGACTGAATTTAATGCGGAGGACATTATTGAGATTCGGAAAATAATGATTTACAACCCTAAAAAGCATATCGATGATAATGCAATGTATAATTTTCGAAGATAAAATGAGCCATTGTGTAGTTTGTATGATGGTTGCCGAAATTTTATCATATATGATGTGATGGCTATAAAAGAGACAAAGTATCAATCTTAAGAATCACTATGTTGCACTCCCTTATGATGGTATCGAGTTTACCACTTTTCTTGCGAAAGCCTTTTCATTACTCTGAAATAATAATGAAAATCACTTTCGGTCCCACAAGTAGGAAGATGCAAATTCATCGTATGGACCCTTCATCTCAATAAGCAAACAATAGTTCGATTGATTTAAAGATTAAAAACCAAACACTGATTTGCAAAAATTTTCTGTCCATATGCTGGACCGAGTTATTTGCATATAATCGAGGTGTGGGACTCCCATGCTCGCAAGAGGGCGACTGGACTACCCATTAAACACCTCCTCGGTCAACCTGAGAGCCTAGCCTGGAACCGTTTGACACATTACTTCGGGCCAGGTCTCGTTTGCGTTAGAGCTAGGGTATCCCTCTTCTAGCGGGAGGGAAGAGGGAGTTGCAGACAAGCGATCCCGCCGCCCCAACGCCCCCGGCTGCAGTGAGTCCCTTTTATTTTTTAGGGCTGCCGAATAAAATATGCCACCTGGTTCCACTTGCTGACCGATTCGAGCATCACCGCGACTTTATTATCCAGGGTTAGCTCTCTCGTCTTCCTGTAGGGGTGCCTTCGCAGCCTGATCCATTTTTTGCACGCAAAATATGTGTGGCAGGCATTGTTTTCCTCCCCTGGGCAAAACCGACGATCGGGGGACCGTGACTTACCAATCTTGTGCAGGTAAGATTCAAAACAACCATATCCGCTCAAAAGCTGCATCAGATAGAAGTCAGTCTCACCATGCCTTCGGTTTAGCCAAGATATCACATCCAAGATGAGGGGCGTACTCCACTTTCCCTTCGTGCAATTCACCCAAGACTGCTGCCAATCGTTGAGTGAGCGCTGTCTCTCGTTACGGACAACCATCTCTCTCGCATCCTCGTTTCGGCTTGAGTTTCCTATTTATGCTAAAGTATGATGTGATTCCATCATATCACTTGAACATAAATTTGAAACGTTCATATTTTTCATCCAAAGGAAAAGCTCATGCAAATTATGTTTGTATGAGTTTTTCATTTAAATCATCTACAATAGACCTTTATCTGAATGAGGGAGTGCGAGGGGGCACTGCTTCCACCTGGATGCTCTTATTTGGGGGTCGTAAGTAGTGAAGACGAGATCCTCTTAATTATCGCACGCATTAACCAGGCTCAGTTTATTGTTTTGCTTTGGCAATCTATCCCTTCAGTAGGTTTCCTAGACACCGTCGGACCGAGTCATCCGACCGTTTAATTCATGAATGTGAAATGTTATTGTACTGGGCCCTTGTGCTAGGGAAAAGAACCCGCCCCACGACGCCGCAACGCTAGCCCGTCAGTGCATTCACGCGTCCTCAGAAAAGGCCAACTCTGGCGAGCCCCAACACTTTCACTCGCCGAGGCAGCAGACCATCGTTGCAGTCCTTTACGGGCATAAATATTCCTTCAATTTACTGCAGGTACTCTTATTATCTATATACGAAGGCCAAAAAGGGTTCGTAATACTGAAAAATAATAAAATCAAATAAATGTGGCAAAAATTAACCATTATAATTAATTTGCAATCGATATAAATATTTCTTAGTATTGAATAGAAGAACTGATTCCCTAGAATGTACACTCTATACTTTCTGATAGAGTATTGATCAATTTGTATCGAGCCTAACAAATACTGTCACCCCTAACCACTGGGGTGCTTCGGCAACGGGGCGCTGTGGTCCCAACTTTGCTCGCCACAGACTGGCATTGGAGCCAACTCATTGTTTTGGCCTAGGTCCCACACTTGACCGCCCAGCGAGTAAGGCAGTTTGCTGAAGGTCGCTCCACAAACATACCTCCCACTAAGAAAACGCACAAAACAATACTACTCGGGGTGAACCCTATCTCCTCCAACGAACGCTTGAAGAATCAACCATACTAACGTACACCCGCACGTGATATTTCCCCGAGCCAACCCGTTACATTTCCTGGAAAAAAACAAATTCTGTATTTTTGAATTGAATTTACTAAAAAAATAATACAACTTTCCTTGATATGAAAGGGATTTAATTGAAACTTGTGGAAATCGTAGACAAGCAAATTTTTCACACAATTTATGAAATAAAGTTTATCAACAAAAAAACAAATCTTATAAATTTTTTCGACTAACCTCTGTCACCTAATGTAGCTAATAAGGAGGTCTCCTAGTGAAACTCCCATCGTCAACGGCACGGCGAAAAAGATCCTGCGTGGACTCCACGTACTCCTCTCGGGTCGCACGCATGCAATGGCCAATTGATGGTAGTTACCCTTCTCCTGGTGGTGATTTACGTCGACAACAATTTCCTTTGTTCTGTTTTTTTCTTTCCTTTTTTTTCTATTTCTCTTGGAACTCCGGACCCCTTAATTATCAAACACCTTTTTTTCCTTCACAGCTACACGTTCGAATCGCCAAAGAGGGCTTTTCTTTGTCCCTCACCCTTTCAATAACTCGTTCCCAACGGAGCACCAGTAATTCCGGAGTGAACTTTATAGTTCTCCTTTTTTTGCAAAAATTGTAACCTGGTTCGTGCTATCGGGCAATTCCATCGCGATTTTCACCACACTTCAACTGGTGTTCCCGAAATTCGGAGTCGATATTTTTTTTGGAATTGTCACTGTGACGGACACTTGACGTGTTACAAGTATAGTCGTAATGTTATTTGTTTATGTTTGCTAAAATTTGAGTGCTGGTGGTTACCAGGAGTGTAAGTGGCTGAACTTCGTTAAGGATTATCAGATAAGTAGTGCTTTTATGTTTTATCCCTTGGACAAGACACTTTTTGTGCCTTTTTTTCGTCTTTTCTAGGTATCCAGTCACTGTTGGAGGCAAGAATTGCTATCGGCTTCCTATTCTCGGCCATAAGGAGTTGTCGAAGGACACACGATGTGGCGCACAACTTGGAGTAAGTTGAAACAAGTGGTTGCAATGCAATTGCTATTTCCGTTGATTCTTTAGATCAATGTTTTTCAATCTGTGGGTCGCGACCCCTAGGGGGGTCGCAAATCCTTGCTTAGGGGGTCGTGACGCCTTATTCGGGTGATCGACGGCAAAAGAGAAATGACAAGGTTCTACACTACAATTAAAATACAATATCAGTGAGAAGGATGTGCTTGTTTATTTTTCAAAAAAATCTCAAAGTGTGGTGCCATTTTAGAAACGTTTATGATTAAATCATTTTCTAGTAGTAGTCTGTTTCTCTTTTTAGTTTTAATGTCCAACATTGAGGAGAATGCTAATTCGCACAAGTATGAGGTGGCAAATGGCACTAATGATTTTAGAGCTTCCCTTGCCAGCTCTGGATATTCTTGTTTTCTTTTCATCCAAAACACGTCAATACTTTGCGAATGATATTCCATTTTCAGCACGCCGTCAGAAGCTAAATCTACAAGTTTTTCCTTCAGATTTATAGCGAGATCTGCCAATTTTATTGACTTATCGAAGAAAGGGACCAATATCCACGTACGCCCATTGTCAGCTTCAGAGTGCAAGTCTGGAAAGTATGTTGATCATTTCTCTTGCAAATTATGTAAGCTCTGTATCATAGAAGGAATGTGAGCTTTTACTACAAGTGATTGGGTTGTTGCATTATCATCAAAAGTCTTCTGAACCCACGGAAAAGACTCAAATATATTGTTTTGCAGAGAAGATGACCACATACGAAGTTTTACATGAAATGCTTTCACTTTATCTTTACCTGTTAAGATATTTTCTTCTCTCCGTTGGCTTTTGTTTAAGTTGTTAAGATGGCTAAAAAGATCTGCCAGAAATGCTAACTTCAAGTGCCAAACAGGGTCAGATAAATGATTAGCATATTCAGATTTAGAATCTTGTAAGAACATTAACAGTTCAGCTTTTAGTTCTAGAACTCTTGTCAATACCTTTCCTTTGGAAAGCCACCTGACCTCTGTGTGATAAAGGAGATTGTGATGAAGCGAACCCATGTCTTCACAAATAATTCTGAACAGCCGGGTTTGTAAGGCTTTACCTTTGATAGAATTCACAATTTTTATTACCTCCGTAAGCACGTCATTTAAATCAGACGGTACAACTTTAGCTGCTAGAGCTTGACGATGAAGAAAACAATCTGTCCATGATGCGTTTGGCATTATTGATTTTAATCTCGCAATGAGTCCGCTTGTTTTACCAGTCATGGCTTTCGCCTCATTGCTGCAAATAGCGATACATTTTTTCCAATCAATGTCGTAGTTACAAGTACTTTCTAAAAACATATCGTACAAACACTGGCCAGAAGTATGTGCAGGAAGTGCTTTGCAAAACAATATTTCTTCTGTGATTTTGTCACCTGCTTCAAAGCGCACAAATACTACAAACTGAGCACAATCGGATACATCTGTAGATTTGTCGAACTGCAAAGCAAAATGTTGACTCTTCTTTAAATTTTCGATTATTCGATCTCGAATATCATTGGCCATATCGTTTATTCTGCGTGAAATAGTATTATCAGAAAGCGGTATGCTTTTAAACTTGTTTGCCTTCTACTTGCTGACCATGATTTCGACCATATTCAGAGCAGCTGGCAAAATAAGATTTTCTGCAATTGTGTGCGGTTTCTCTGCTTTAGCAACTCGATATGCGACTTTGTAGCTAGCTAATAATGCTAAGTCGTTTACGCTGGATACCTTAAACAAATAAAACAATATAATATGTAAAAAAAATACATGACTAACAAATAAAAAGCGCACAAGCCTTGCACACTAACATTGAATTGCAATTAATTTCAGCAGTATGGAAACACTAAAAAAATAAAGATATTGGGAAAATGGGGTATTCCTCGAAGCGCATCCATTTTGAGACGCAACCAAACTATTCTTTTTAGTTGTTTAAATAAATAAATAATACATTTAATTAAATTCATAACCCCTTTTTGGGCTTTACTGCAGCCGGGTAAAAAAATAATGAGAATTACTTGATATCAAGAGTTTCAATTAGTATCCATCTCTATTCAAAATTTAAACATAGATGCGCTTCGAGGAATAAAATTTTAAAATTTTTAATTGTTATCGTTTTTACAACTTTACTGTTTTGTACAAGACTAGGACAACACTATTTTATTACCTTGACCATAGTATTTTGCTGCTGACTTACAGCTTTCAATTTTCGTTCAAAGAATTCCAACGGCTTATCAGCTTCTTTTTGTTGCTTGGTCGTAAGATGCCGCAGAAGTTTTGACGTTTTCATACTCTCACGAGATAAAACATCGTCGCAAATTACACATTGAGGTTTATTATTTATGACTGTAAGCCCGTATTTTAAGTAATTCTCGTCATAATGTCTACTTGTTTCGGTTTTGATTCACCTCCACCACTAACATTTGTACCAGATGTTGAAGGCTACGAACTTTTGAGAAACTTATCCATTTTATAATAGGGCCAAGCAAGTGAAAAAACAAAACAATAACACGGTAATGTTTAACGTCCACACTCAACGCTGACCTGCCGCGAAGTGAGAAAGAGTTGAAACAAAATAACATTCTGTGCTAGTGTGCGGGTGGCGCGATACGTGCCTCTCGCTCGCGCTGGCGCAACGATGCGGTGTGGCAACGTCGCAAAATTTCGCCCACGTTCAAGTCAGATCCGCACTCAGCCTACCAAGTTTGCTCGTAGCTACTTACTTTCAAAGCTTTCGCGGCTCCCTTGCATACAAATGAATAATTAATAGATAGGTATCCTACTAATATTATTAAGCCGAAAGTTTGTGTACACGTATGCGTGTTTGTTACGTGAAAACCGCCAGACCGATTACCATGAAATTTGGTATGTAGATAGTTGAAGGCCTGGAATGACACGTAGGCTACTTTTTATTCCGATATTCCCGCGGGGTCAGGACTTACGCGGTTGAAACCGCGGAGCGCAGCTAGTCATATATAAATAAATAAATATTACACAACGCTCTACACAGCGCAATCTAGCCCCAAACTAAGCACTAGACTTATACTATGGGTACCAGACAACGGATATACTACATATCGACACCTGCAAGGAGTTATTCCTGGCAGGTGACGCAGGCAATTTTAAGTTCCAATCATATTCGAGCACGAATATGATTGGAACTTAAAATTGCCTAAGACTGAGTTACGATGTTATTCCTTGCAGGTGTCGATATTATACATTTTTTTTTGTAAATACATACATATGATACATAGAAAACACCCAGGCCAGACACAAATATTTATTTCTTAAGTATAAATACTTGCACTCGGCGGGAATCGAACACGCAGCTTTCTGCATCGCAGCCGGGCCTTCGCCCACTGCGCCACAGAGGCCATCATATATATGCATACATATAAATCACGCCTCTTTCCCGTAGGGGTAGACTACTTCTTTCCACTTGTAGATAGGTATCAAAATAGAGAAAATCGTAAACATACTCATTTAAATTAATAAAGTTTTGTCAGTATATGTCTTAAGGGGGTCGTGAGAATCTTTCATCCTGTAAAGGGGTCGTGTATACAAAAAGATTGAAATACACTGCTTTAGATGATAGTGCACCAAAATTCGGTCGGACGCAATATTTTCTAGGAGCAACCGTCTTGATTTGGTATAAAATTGTATGTTCTGTTGGATTTGAAAGTTTCACATGGGTTGTTACGGACTTTGTAAAAGGACTTTCTATTGCAGATTTTCATCTCGCAATGCACTTTCATCCATTCCTAGCTGCTTGACTTCTTCTATTGCACGATGGTAATCGTCGCTATCTTTGACAGGCTCATCATCACCACTACCAGTATTAATCAAATTGGTATTATCTTCTAACGACATTCCGGATATTTCAGCCATTGAAGTTTCGATTGGAGTTTCGAATATGCATTTGAGTTTTGAATCCATTAACTCTACTGGTTGGACTTCCCCCCCAATAACAACAAGACTTTGTACCAAAACTTTGTTTTGGGAATCATGTTCACCACCGGTTCTTCCATCACCAATACATTGGTTTGGTCCGCCTCCACCACTGCCGTGAAAGTTACGATTCATGTTGCCACCGGGATTATTAGGTTTATTTGCATGATCAAAGTGTTTTCCTGTTGCCTGAGTTACAAAACTTTTATATCCGTTTTATAAAAAGAAACAAAGGTTTTGATCTTTTAAAGTATTCATTCGAACACTTAGTGTTTCGAAACAAAAGATAATCACGGACTGAACCAATTTACGTTAAACAATGCAAATAATAATGTAATTCAAGTAATGCAAAAATGTTATTTTAAATAATGCTGATCAAACAGCATGTGCAAGAACAACGTGAGAAATAATTTAGATGATATGAAGAATTTAGAATATGATCTGTCTAGACAATTAGGTGTCAGGTAAGTCAGCGATGAATCTGAACTTTATACATAACTGTGTCAGGTAGTTCTATGGAATGTGATACATAACTCCTCCCCCCTTAGAAGGGCGATGGTTACAGGAACACCGGTGACGTGGCCATCGTAGGATCGCGTCTTGGATTCAGGATTAGTTTTATCTCCTTGCTTCGTAAGTATATGAAGATGATTGTTGCCAGGATGATGAGTGCGATGATAATTTGGAAGGTGTAGTTTTGTTTTGAGATCTCGAACAGGTTAATTTCGGTTGTATCAGGGAACTTGAAGTTGGTAAGTGTGTGAAGATCGATATTTGGGGGACCAGTCTCGTTTTTTCCAGGAGTGATCGGGAAGATGTTTATGGTGTCCCAAAACACGCTGTTGGTGCTGCTATACGTGATTCCGTTTAATTTGATGCTGCATCCTTCAAAGTGGATTAGTATACTTCCAGAGATTGATCTTCTTGTCAAATCACACGTCGTTTCTAGAGGCGTCTCGGGGATATTGGTGGCGAGGACATAGTTCGGCTCTGGTTGCGTGATATCTGGCATACTTGCATCAGGTTCGGATTGGCAGGATGCTGTTTTTCCATTCATGATATCAGTGATGCATCTAGAATTACTTGCCAATTTGTTAACAATATGGTTATGTTTGCAATAAAAGGTTCCCTCAATTTTAGGACACATTTCATCAAAGAATTGAACACTTTGGGGTTCCAGGACGATATAGGGTGTAGTTATAATCTTCGAGTGGTTTTGTAGAGGGAGTGGAACAATATGGAAGAAAGGAAGGGTTGTATTAGAAAAAGTGGGTATTTGGACATTGAATATAATATTGGTGTTATTATAGTATGCCTGAAGGTTTACAAGTTCGTAGATATGTTCGTCGGATCGGATGTTGACTGATTGATTTTGTAGGGTTTTTGAGATTTCTGTAAGTTCGATTTTGTTTAAAATTTGTTTCGAAATGATGTTAAGTCTGGCTAATATGATAGCTTCGGAAATGTCTGAAAGGTGATTATTTAGGAGGTCAATGTTATAATTAATTTGGTTCATGTATTGCATCTGCAACATGAAGTCGTGTTCTCTTCTGATTTCATTCCGTGATTGATTTAGGTATTTATTTATAGTTTCGGTTTGAATATTGATATGTTTGGTAATGTTATCGAATCTTTCCATCGTCAAGTAATTTAGCTTTGATTGACTAGTGATCTGAGATTTCATTAAGGATTGATTTGACATTAGCTTTTCGATGTTGTTATTAATTTCTACTGCGTCCTCTGCGTCCATGTTCCCAGTTATACCCTTGATTACGGAGCCAAGCCCGTTTATAAGTCCTCGTTTGGTTCTAAGTCTAGGTTTTAGTGTTTCAAGTTTGTGTGTGAGTTCTGTGATTTTAATTTTTGTAATAGCTAGAGTATCTGGAGTTGTCTGGCCTTGGTTGAATTTCGTTATAGAAGTCCTGATGTTGTCGATTGCTTTTTCGTAAGTCTCCAGTTGAACTACGTGGATTAAGTTGCTGTAGGAAATTATGTTTCTAGTCAGCCCCAGTCGGAGTGGTAGAAGTCCCTGGTTGTTGTTTAATACTTGTATCTCTATCTTTTGCCCTTTCGCCATCAGCATTACCCTGAAATTTACGTTTAGCTTTTATTTTGGATTTGTGTAACTTTTGGTTTTTTGTTGTTATTAATGTGACTTGTTTATTGGTTTTGATTTTGTGCTTACTGAACCTAGGTGTTATTTTGTTTCTTCTGCATTCTTTTCGAAACACTGTTTCATTTTCTTTCAGGCTGGATGCTTCTATTCGGTTTTTATTTAATTTTGCTAAATTTTTGTTAACAATTTCGTCAACTTGTCTTTTGATTTTTGGATAGATTTGGGATCGAAACTCGTTTAACTTTTTCAAATAATCGTGTTCATCATTGAATTTGACTTGTTTATCGAAGGTATGAGTTCTACCAGAGAAAACTTCATGAGGGGTTAGTTTGGTTGTCGAGTGTATAGCGTTATTGTAAGTTATGAGTGCTTCGTTTAGTATGTCATCATGGTCCGTGTCCAGTTTTTCCTTTTTTCGTTTTTCTAGGATTATTCTGTAAGTTTCTGTAAGGGTAGAGTGCCATCTTTCAATATAAGCGTTGCTGCTTGTTTGTTGGAAAGATGTTAAGTGGACTTTTATGTTGTATTGCCTACAGAAATCTTTGAATATTATTGATGTCATTTCTGTGCCCTGATCTGCTATTAATTTTTTGGGAATACCGTAAAGGCTTATGAAATGTCTTAATGATTTAACGATGTTTAGGCTATTTTTGGTTTCTAAGGTATAAGCGGCGGCAAATTTCGAGAAGCGATCTATAATTGTAAATATTGATTTGCCATTTATGGTGTAGATGTCTACGTATATATTGTCTAGAGGTTTTTGAGGGCTATCGGAGTTTTGGTATTTGATTTTCAATGGTTTCCTATCGTATTTCTGGATTTGGCATGTTTCACAGTTGTTAATGATTTTTGTTATTCTCTCTTTTAAGTGGGGGAAATAAAAGTCTCTTTTAAGGTGTTGGAAACTTTCATTGATGCCTCGATGGTTACTATTTTGGTGATATTCATTAATTAATTTGTCTTGCTCATCTTTTTCAGTTATGTCTGTGATCAGCTCCATGCATCGAATTAACTTGAAGGTGCGTGACTGAGAAAGGAATTTTGAATAGACGGATTGTATTACTTTAAAGATTTCGTCGGATGTATATATGGCGTTAAGTTTATTAGGTGGTAGGAATTTTTTGAATAGTTCTAGGACATTATTTTCGTCGAATGAGTGCATCTGAATGGCTCGTCTTTGTCTGTTTTTGAAAGGCATTGCTAGTGTCGTTTTGGGTGTTTTGTCGGTTTTTCTTAAAACAATTTGTAGGGTAAACTCATTCAAGGGACGTTCTGAGATCGGGATACCATCATCCAAGTTTTCGATTGCTGAGTGTATGGTGGAGCCATGTTCCGTTTGAAGGGAGATGTTATTTTCGTTGTCAAGTGTTTCATTGGCATTGGCTTCGATAGGTTTGAAAGGACTAGTTTCGTTTAACTTGATTCTGCTTAAGGCGTCAGCGTTGGAGTTTAGACTTCCTTTTTTGTATACAATCTCATAATCAAATTCCTCAAGCTTTAAACGCCATCTGATTAATTTTGAGTTGGGTTCTTTTAAGTTCATTAAATAAGTTAAGGGTTTATGATCCGTTATTATCTGAAATTTACGCCCAAATAAGTATGGCCGGAAATATTTGACAGCCCATAAGATCGCCAATAACTCCTTCTCGATCGTCGAGTAGTTGACCTCAGAGTCCGTTAGGGTTCTACTAGCGTAACAGATGGGTTTGTCGCTACCAATTGGTCCTTGGGATAAGATTGCGCCAATCGCATAATTGCTGGCGTCGGTGGTCAGAACAAAAGGTTTCCCGAAATCAGGATACTGTAAGATGGGGTCGTTTGTGAGGAGGTCCTTACACAAGTTGAACGCTGTAACATACTTCTCCGTAAGTTGGACGGTTCTGCCTTTCTTTAAACACTCGGTTAAGGGTTTAGTAAGTTTGGCAAAGTCCTTAATAAACTTACGGTAGTAACCGATCAAGCCCAAAAACATTTTGATCTCCTTTTGTGTTCTAGGGATCGGGAAGTTCTTTATTGCTTTAATTTTATCGGGATTGGGTTTTACTCCGTTTGGTGTGACGATGTGGCCTAGAAACGCTATTTCCTTATGAAGGAATTCTGATTTATTCAACTGTATTTTAAAATTTGCTTCACGAAGCTTGTTAAAGACCTTTCTCAAGTTTTCGCCATGTTCCTGGAGTGATGTTGAGAAGACAATTATATCATCAAGATAAACTAGGCAGATCTTTCCTTGAAGATCCTGTAGAACATTGTCCATGACTCTTTGGAATGTTGAGGGTGCATTCCTGAGTCCGAAAGGCATTCGTGCGTATTCATAGTGCCCGTTATCGACAGTGAAGGCTGTCTTTTTGATATCCTTGGGGTCCATCTCAATTTGGTGGAACCCGCTTGCGAGGTCCAATGTAGAAAAATAAAGACACTTTCCCAATTTGTCGAGGATATCAGTGATATTTCGAAGAGGGTAACGGTCAGTTATCGTCTTTTCGTTTAGTTTTCGGTAGTCGATAACTAACCTCCACTTTTGCTTGCCACTTGCATCCTTCTTTTTAGGAACTATCCAGACCGGTGAGCTCCATGGTGAGTAGCTCGGTTGAATAATTCCCTGGTCAAGCATATCGGAAATTTGCCTTTTCACTTCATCCCTATGAATATAGGGGTATCGGTACGATTTAGTGTATATGGGTGCATCGTCTGTTGTTTTGATGCAGTGTTTGATTTTGTTCGTGAAACTTAACTTTTGGCCCTCCCGAAAGAATATATCGTCATAATTTTGACATAATTTTGTAATCAGTTTTTTCTCCTCTTCGTTTAAGTGGGAAGTACGGATCAATTTAGTGATATCATCAGGTGAAGAGTTATCAGCATTGGTGATGGGATCGATATTAAAGTTGTTTATGTCTATAAAATTTGAAAGTTCCGAAACTTTGAGTGGTTGTTCCAGGAAAAGAAGTTTTTCATCGTTGGATGTGTTGTTGATAGCTATCAAGCTGTACCAGTCCTTGGCTTTATAAGTACCTTCCTCGATACGCAGGTTAGGTGCTACTTCGGTAGCCTTAATATATATCGCCATCGCGAACATCAACAGGGAGTTTAACTATAAATTTTGATAATGCTGGTACAATGAATTTCTGGGAGATTATATTGGGTTTAAATTCTAAGGGAATTGAGGCATTATTGACGGACAGTACTTTGCTTGCTAAGTCGACCTTCGCTCGTAGCTTGGATAAAATATCCAAACCCAGTAGCCCATCAAAGTATTGGTGGAATCTAAAGATTAAGAATTTCACCTCGCCTGGTTGCCTAAATTCAACGAAATTTGGAAGTGTCACTTGTTTGCTTAACACATGCTTATTCAATACGGTATTAATTATAACGGGTTTAGTATTTTCGATTTGGCTAGGGTGTACAAATTCAGGGTTGATGAATGAAGTCGAAGCACCTGTGTCGATTAGAAATTTCAAGTCGCGTCCAAATGGAGAAGATATTTTAATGTATGGTAAATTAGATCCGTGTGAATTTATGTCTATGTATCCTGTTGGTTGTGTGAGGCAGCTATAATAAAATTTTCGTCATCGATTTCACTAATATCAGGTTCGCAAGTCGTATTAGGTTGGTCTAGTCCTTGGACGTTTTGTTCGTAGTAGTCTGCACTATGTTGGGCAATGTCCGTTGCGTCAGGGTCTTCGTAGTAATAAAAATTGTCGAGTTCTTGTCTGTAAGTCTTATTCGGAGCGGGTTGAAAATATATGGTATTGTTTGTGCCTTTGGTAGTTGGTTCAATTTCGTTTATGTTATGAAGTTCTTTAGAAGTAAAACGGGGAGGTCCTGTTTGTCGAAAGAAATTATTATTAGAAAAATTTGGTTGTTGCGTCTGTCTGGCTTGGTTATTGCGTAAATGTGTATTGCCGGAGCTTGTATCCATTGGCTCAGGCCTAGGTAACGCCGGTCGATTGTATTGTAATCCAAATTGTTGGTTATTCAGGTAACTTGGGTAACTACTAAAATTATTATTTGAGAAATTTCTTTGAGGGAAGAAGTTTTGTCCTGATTGTTGAGGTCTAAACATTGGTTGGGTAGGCCGGGGATATGGTTGAGATGCACGAAACATTGGTTGGTTTGCGAAAAAAGAAGGTTGATTAGACTTAAACTGTGGTTGAGAATTACTGCCATTGAAAGGATATGTGGGTAGCTTTAAATTTTGGAGAATTGGAGCTTTAGACAAAGTATTTTGATTTGTTGGGAATTTTCTTTGTGAAGTCGAGTGATCGTGTTTTGCGTAGAATATATTTTGCTCCTGAATGCAATAAGAAAATGCTGTTGCAAGTGAGTCTGGCTTCATGGCTCTGATCGTTGCACCGAGAGGTTCGCGAAGTCCAGTCAAGAAGCTGTTCAAACACATTTCTGAAAATAATTCTCTTTTGGCCTTGATCACGTTTCCATCTGTTTCATGGATGAGAACGTGATTAATCATCGTAGAAAGGAGTTCTATTATTTCACTATAGAACTTTTCAACAGTTTTTTCACTTTGGCGTGTGTTATGCAGATCACGAATCAAAGAGGTTTCATTCCGTTTATCGCTGTAATGAAGCGTGAGGTTTTTCTTCATTTCCGCCCAATCCAAGGGTGTTCCGTACATGTTAAGGACCTCATTGGCGGCACCCTCAATTTTGTTGCGAATGGCTCGCAAGAGGATTTTGCCATAGGCAGGTGAAGTTGGAGATATAATCGTGAGAATTTCCTCGACATTGTCGATGAAATCTCGAAGCAGTCTAGGATTACCGTTGAATTTCGGTAGGTCCTTGACCGCATCAGGAACTCTTAAGGAGTTAAAAACATCCGCTATGGTCGCCATTGCCGGATCAATCGTTAAGTTTAGTGAATGGGCGGAACGTTCCGACAACTCGCTATTTTCGGGTAAATCAAGGTTCGCGTCAAACAAATTACCTAAATCAATTTCACTTTCACTATTTTGTTCAACAGATATATTTTCTAACGGCACTAATCTTAAAGTTCGTTATCGCGGATAGGGATTATTACGACTCCTCCTATTGAAAAATGGCATAAGGGGTGGCGATTTGAAAATATAATTAAACTATTCAATTTTCAAAGAAAATTCTGTAGTAGGACAAAGTGCAATTGGAATCAATTAGTTCGATTCACTTTGTAGTAGTTAGTTATAATTTTCTTTTGATTTGCACTACACTAAACCAACACTGGCACCATAACACTTTATAAAATGGAATTTATCAATATATAAAGGATTTATTGTTAAATATATAGGAATGAATGGAAAGTGTTCAATTGCTTGGACTTACGTGACTAAAATTAAAATCCAGTCCTTCATTTCGATGATCCTTCGAGACGATTATCCTTTGTAGTACTCGTGGCAGTTGTTCGATGTTCCTTCGAGGTTCACAGGTTCACAAGTTGCTGTTAATCACGGTTCGTTTTTCGCACTTTTCTTTTACTTCCCGCGTTTACTCGCGAGAAAATGTAAAAAAAATTTTTTTGCAAAAATTAAATCCGCACGACTGCGCCAGTTACAAAAATTTTATATCCGTTTTATAAAAAAACAAAGATTTTGATCTTTTAAAGTATTTATTCGAACACTTAGTTGTTTCCGAAACAAAAGATAATCACGGACTGAACCAATTTACGTTAAACAATGCAAATAATAATGTAATTCAAGTAATGCAAAAATGTTATTTTAAATAATGCTGATCAAACAGCATGTGCAAGAACAACGTGAGAAATAATTTAGATGATATGAAGAATTTAGAATATGATCTGTCTAGACAATTAGGTGTCAGGTAAGTCAGCGATGAATCTGAACTTTATACATAACTGTGTCAGGCAGTTCTATGGAATGTGATACATAACTCCTGCGATGAATTTCCTCATCTTGTCGGTTCCTACGATGATTTCTTCCTCGCGCATCCTTTTGACTCATTCTTTCCGTGGTGGAGCAACCGTGCACATACGGGAGTGGTATCGTGAACTTCGGCGAGCCTAACTAATCTAAGTTGAGCTCTATTAATCTGACTTGAGGAAATTAAAGTCTACTCTACTGCAGCCGTTAACATTAGAATTTATTCTTATTTCTAAACAAAATGAAAGGAATTATTCAATGAAACAAAGGCTCCTCTTTCTTCAACGAAAATCGATGTTTTGCAAATTTAGTTTTGCTTTGATTTTAAATATACGAGTATTTTAGCCCGTATTATGTAAATTAACAAATAAAAGGAAATTCATAAAGTGAAACGCGTTTATGTTAGGTTTGCCTGAAAGCTTTCTTACATGCATTTTAATGTTTTCTGATGTCTACAACCATAAGTTTACTCAGTACCTTCTTTGATCAATCGTGTGACCAAATCAATAATAGTCGCAAATTTATGAGAATCTAAAATTTAATTCAGGTAACTCATTGATCCATCTCAAAATCCTCCGCTAAGAAAGCATTGAGTATTATACTCGTATTACGGAAATCAACGTGCTAAATAATAATAACTTTAATCAAAACGTCTTGAACTGCTTAAACGTCCATTAAAATAAATAGAACAAAGGCATGCCAGAGTGAAATTACACAACAGTGTGCTCGTGTATCACGAATCTTCATTATCAGTCCTGAAAGTCATCAGGCATATCAAGTAGCCGCAGGATGCCAACCGACCTGAGAAAACAATTGCGGTGACAACAATGAAGCAAAGTCACTGCTACTCCAGACGTTGGTGAATTGTGGCTGCTGCATTTCCATCGGGTGATTTGCAGAATTTAAATGGCTTTCAGGTATGTGTCAAAGAACGATGTGAGGCTGCTGGCTTAATTTGCCAGCATTGCATTGCAATGCAACTCATTCAAAGGGTGGTCCTTGCACACTACGCAGCACATTACGAGCCCCAACACTTGAAAGTGCTTTGAGAAGGAGACGGCCAGGATGCTGCACTTAATGACGATGCTGATGATGATGATGACTACTGCAGAGTGATAAAGGCCACCGCAAACTATCCCAGGACAAGTTCTTTAATTTGTTGTTTTTCGTAATTCATTCGGGTAAATAGTTGCGGTCAGCGAACTCTCAACGCATTCTTCCCTACGCCAGAATGGTTAATTAATTTTTTATGTGTTGACGGTGTCGGACCTGAACTGGGCTTTGTACAATTAATCACAATTCATGATGTCTAATGGGTTTACGATACCAAACCGTTGGTGTCCATTGAGAGGTAGCCTTGAGACAATCCATTAAAGCTTCGGAAATGTGAACTGGAACAGCATGTGGCGAAATATGGGATCTTGTGAATATTGTTTTTATGATAAATCAATGAACAGAAGAATCAAGAAAGGTGGAAATATCAAGAAAAATAACATACATAAACTTTAATGCATATCACCCAACACAAGATGAACAAAAAATATTTATTGAACGAAATGATACTAATCCCTGGTCTTAATTATAAAGCAAAGTCGCAGAAGTCGTTAAATTATTGTGGCCTTTCAGTCACAAAAGCCACGGATACATTGGGGATAGCCGTAAAAACTGCGATAATCACACCTTGTTGATTGATTTACGACCATCAAACCCACAAACATGGTGGATTGGAGATTTGATGATCCACACACTTTTGCCCGTGCGGAGAGGATCTAGTTTGAAATGGAAGCAACGACAATTAAATCTGATCAATACTTACCTAGAATTATTGATCGATTCGTCGACAAGCTAAGGATAAATTTGTAATTGATGGGCGCTAGACTATCAGCCGCTCGTAATAGTGCGAAAATTATATATCTTTTGTGCAGTTTAGTGTCATAAATTGCTCGACTGTAGGATGAAACGATGGCTTGGAAGTATAAAATCAATTTAATTAACTACTATAGTTCTACATATTCTGGTTTCGCCTCTTATTGTTTCAGGGCATTCAGTGGGCGTAGAGTAGGCGAAATATCAATTATTTTTATTTGCATCGACTTTCAAAATTTCATCGTGTTGAACATCAAAATTGATAAAACATCAGAAATACACAATAGGCACAATTTTCCGTTTTTGCAGTCAATGTTTTTTGTACCATACATCCAAAAATATCATTCATTCTATTATTTATTGGCAAACATTTAAGATGATTGCATCCATATACATATCTGTTTAACTTTAAGTTAAACAGATCCATCCATATATCTGTTTAAATTTTTGTTTACATTAAATAAATCCCACATAAAAGATGCGTAGAAATTCGGAAATTATTTTAAACATGCTGCAGCTTCCACAGTTTTGCCGCCACGTTGCTACTGGCGCTGTCATCGTCTGGAAGACATATCTATAGTGTGTCGCTATTCGTTCTTCTCTCGACATATCAGTTGCAAAAGTTATCGTGCCTACGACTAATATGAAATTAGAATTCATTGTGTATATCGTGTTTATAGTAATTCTACGTCTAGCACTCGTTGCGTGTATACGTGTTTTTAATTCGTTCCTGTCAAGAATTTTCATAAATTAAAATAATTTTTAAAAAACGTCAATTAGAAAGTAATATTATAAAGAAATTTACTACATCGTCGAACTATTCGAAAAATTTATCGAGTATCTGGATTTTACCTGCGAGAAAGTTTCAAGAAAGAAGAAAAATTTTTCTTTCACCGGGGGGATGAAGGAGCCCGACGGCTTCCCACCGCTGGGGGCCACAGAGCCAGGCACTTCGAAAATTACAAATGTTAAAATAAACAAGCGGAAAAATGAACAAGACAATTGTGAGCATGGAAAGCGTATTACGCTTTCAAGCGAAGATTATGAAAAAGTAACCAGGGAGAATGCAAGGGTTACGAAATAAAATGACGAATTAAAACTCCGTATACAGAGTTTGGAAGATATGGTCCGGACGTTGTCAAACGGGAGCAAAGCAAAAGTGAAGCCACAGAATACGTCCGGCAAAGAAGAGCCGATATTAACTAAGAAGAAAGAAAAGCAGGAAGTAACAACAACAAGCAAGACCAACGAGAAAGCAGTACCAACACAGAAAACTCAAACATATAAAACGAAATCGCAAGATATGAGCAAGACAATCCATGATGCTGAAAATATCCTGAGCGCAGGAGGAGCGAACGACAGCGCCAATTGTTATGCAGTGCTGTATGCAATGAACGAAGAAATGGATATCGAGATGGAGAGCAACGATAACATAGGTAATATTGATAGTAGTAATAATTTCATTAAATATTTAAAATTAAAAAATGAGCAAAAGGAGAAGAAGCCAACCGGTGTGTCTGCTGGTTCTCCTAATAACATTAATAAGGTAAATGAAAAAGTTCCTCCAATAAACGTTTTTGAGCAGCGTGGAGGAGATATGGTTCGGTTATTGGCAGCCGAACATAAAATCGAAAACTTTGAAGTTAAGTGAGTGACCGCTGATAAGCTCTCGATCAAGACAAAGACACTGGCTGATTTCAAACTGGCGGAAGATGCTCTTAATAGTGTCCAAGCTCCCCAATTCACATATACGCCAAAGGCGGAACAAAATCAGGCTTGGACTGTGGGGGGAATACAGTTGCTCTCCTTGAAATGTTGCAGAAAGCAGCACCAGCTGTTAAGTTCATCTGTGTGAAAAATTTTGCTACAAGGAGATCAACTGTAGATGGTAAAATATTACCATATAAGCTAAACTTTTTAATTGGATCATTTCACCCTTTTCACATCAACTTAATGTAAATCTATACGACAAATTTGCTCTACATTTGAAGCTTATCTAACGTCGCGCGGATATCGATCACTCTTTCGGATGGCTCCGATAGCTTTTTAAATTACTTTTTATGGAATTGTTTGCAGCTACATATAAATGAGTTGCATATTTTGAATAATAATTTTTCTGAAAAATTATTAGAGAAGAAAAATGTTAGAAGAAGGTGGTTTCGACGTGTGCACTAATTCTGCTCAGGCCATCACTCTTAGATACACACCGGTGATGGCAACCACCATGCTCAGACGTGAGGGAGTTAATTTTAATTTTTTCTACTTATGCAAACTCAATATGTTTTTGTATCTGCAAGTTATATTCAAGGTAAATTTCTCTTGTAAGTACTTGTATAAGCTAAACTTTTTAATTGGATCATTTCACCCTTTTCACATCAACTTAATGTAAATCCATACGACAAATTTGCTCTACATTTGAAGCTTATCTAACGTCGCGCGGATATCGATGAGTTTGCATAAGTAGAAAAAATTAAAATTAACTCCCTCACCTCTGAGCATGGTGGTCACCATCACCGGTGTGTATCTAAGAGTGATGGCCTGAGGAGAATTAGTGCACACGTCGAAACCACCTTCTTCTAACATTTTTCTTCTCTAATAATTTTTCAGAAAAATTATTATTCAAAATATGAAACTCATTTATATGTAGCTGCAAATAATTCCATAAAAAGTAAAATATTACCATTTTATTTGATCCAAATTTCCAACGACAGCAGTCCGAGTGCCCTTCAACAGGTAAGGTACTTAAACTTTAGAGTTGTGAGGTGGGAACGCCTCGAAAAGACTGAGGTCAACCAGTGTTACAGGTGTTAAAGATTCGGTCATTCGGCTGCCAATTGTGCAATGCACGATCGCTGTGTTAAGTGCAATGATATCCACGCCCCCAGTGAATGCAAATTGGCTCAGATGGGGCCAAAAGAAAAATTGTATTGTGCTAATTGCGATATATTTGGTCATCCAGCATCATACCGAGGATGCCCTCGGTATCAAGATGCAAGAGCTAAATTTTCCGCAAAGCAAACCAAAGTAAATCACAATCTGTTACCTCCCAACTTCATAAAACCCGGGGTATCATTTGCACTTGCTGTCAGAAGACCAGCAGACAACAATATAAATAAAATAAATAATGTAAGTGGCAATAATGAGCTGCTTCTTAAAATCTACCAGCAACTTGAATCTCTTTCAGATAGAATTAATAAACAAGACTAAAAAATCAATTTCGTTTTTCAACGTTAAGGCCAACATGCTCCAAAATAGTTTGTCATCCAGTCGCATTCCCATGGATAGGATTCGTCTCATCTCGATCAACGTCAACTCCATTGTTACTATACATCGGCGTGATTATCTCCGTGAATTTATTGCCAGGCAAAAGCCTGACATCATGCTTCTCACCGAAACCCACCTCAGTTCATGGCACTCCATGACATTCAAGGATTTTGAATTCGTAAGAAACGATAGGGTAACAGGTGATGGGGGAGGTGGCACCGGGATATTGGTTCGAAGACCCTATTGTTTCCAAAATATTGAAAAAGTCGAATTCAAAAGCTTTGAATCTCTTGAAGTGTCCGTTATCAAAATTTCACTGCCAGGTGGGGATAACCTCTTCGTTATCTCTACCTATGCAACTGGTGGAACTGTTCTCAGGCTCAAGGAGGAACTCAATTCCCTGTTTGAAATACTCGAACTGAACAGGCTTCATAGTTATTATATTCTTGCTGATGACCTGAACGCCAAGCATACATCATGGCTGAAACCCACCAATAATCCAAGAGGTGTATTCCTGAAATCGTGGATAACAGAGAACCAGATTGAATACAGGTGCAATCTATATGGGTCGGAGTTCCCAACATACCCTAGGACAAATTCATATTTGGACCTCTGCATTGCTGACGCAAGACTCGAATTAAACTTTAATAGTCCTCAACGGAAACTGCAGGTGCTTCTTATGTTAGCGACCATAACGCAATCGTAATAGGAATCAATCATCAAAGGGATGATTTCTTCCTCATTCCAGTTCAACACAAAAATCATCGGTTGAACTTCAAAAAAACAGACTGGGGAAAGTTTCAAAAGAAGTTTAATCGAGAGTCCAAGAGGCAATGTCCCCCTTCTGATGGTGGCGACTCTTGCTCAATGGTTCCTCGTAACAGAAATCTAACTAACGATGAAATAAATCTCTATTTGTCGAAGTTAGAGAAGCTGACGTTGGAAACGATTGAGAAAGTTGTTCCCAAGATTAAACATCGAAACAATATGGAAGGAATTCAAACACCAACCATCGAAAGGTTGAACAGATTGGAAAGCCTTCTTCTCACACGCGTCAGCAATATTTATCGACGATTTTTGGACTACAACCATCCCTCGTTGGCTTTGTAGAAATTACATCTGAAGAATGTCCGGAACTTAATCCGGTCATACTTCAAGAGTGAGGTCAGCAATCAATGGGCGGAAATATTGGGGGGTATTAGCCCACAGGACCTAGATGGCGTGTTTGCATAAGTGAATCGCATATTCCGCAAGAAGTCTCGAGTGAAGGTATCGAATCTTGAAGTCACTAGTGATGAGATAAATCTTCTCGATAGGGCTGGTATCGAAATTTATAGTACGATTCCGGATAGAAATGGAAACTGGATTATTTGTGAAGGATTAGATAAACTTGCCCTGATTGGAACACATTTTGAATTGGTGCATCTACGAAACCACAGAGAGGGAATGAAACACTTTCAGAGGTCGTTGAAACAAAAGTTTCCGACTTCAAATCAAGCCTGAATGGCCAATCAATTCTTCATTTCAATGAAACATTAACATCTGACCTCATACTGAGCTTGAATCTTATTGATTATTTTGTCAGCTATGAAGACTTGTGTTTCATATTTCGCAAGATAAACAACAAGAAATCATGTGGTACTGATGGTATTCCAAATATAGTTCTCCGACATTTGCCAGAGGTTGCTATTAGGAATTATTGCATATTGTTCAACAACATGTTGAGCAATTCATATTTCCCGAATGAGTGGAAAAAGGCTTAGGTATTTCCGATCTTGAAGAAAGGAAACGAATCATCATGCCCGAAAAGCTATTGCCCAATCAGCTTGCTGCCTAACATCAGCAAGGTGTTTGAAGTGATACTCATTAAACGCCCACATTGAGGAAAATGAGTTGATGCCGAATTGTCAATTTGGTTTTCGTGCCAGGCATTCGACCACACATGCAATAACGAAAGTAACCTCAGACATCTGTTGGAAACTAAATGATAGACAATGTGTTGGAGCATGTCTCATTCATATGGAGAAAGCCTTCGATACGGTGTGGTTAGATGGATAAATTTTTAAACTCCTTCAGGACAAGTTCCCCAGACACCTTGCCGCCATGATGTGTAATATGTTATACGGGAAATCGTTTGTTGTTACTGATGGAAATCTGACAAAAATGCCCGACTTCGAGGTCTTGAATGGTCTTCAGCAGGGAACAGTTACTGCGCCTCTGCTCTTCTCAATCTTCATTCGCAAACTATTGAACGGCTTTGATTTTAACGTCTCGCCAACGCAATCATTGGTAGCGTTTGCTGATGATCTGATCATCTATACGGCAGACCGAAAAGCTACAATAGCTCAGAGAAATCTCCAAAAAATTTTCAATGATGTGCAGCTGTAAACTGACAATTGGCGAATGAAAATCAATGCGCAGAAGTGTGAAACAATCTTGTTTCGGACAAAGCTGCGGGGGTCAGTCAAGACCTGAAACGTATTTGGAAAGATTTCTACATCATGGCTGGCGAGGGTAGTTCAGAACGAGGTTCCACATAAATCCTGTGCTTTTTTGGGAAAATTACAGAATTTAAACATAGTTTAACTACTATTCTGTTTTAGGGTTTTGTAAAATAATTTTACAAAACCCTACTAGTTTTGCGACTAGTCTGTCCGTCTGTTCGTCCGTCCGTGTGTCACAGCAGTTTTTCTCGGAAACTACTTAAGCTAGATACATCAAATTTTGTGTGTAGGTGTAAAGTGGTGATCTCTTCAAAATTCACTTACAAAAAAAATTTTATAAGGTATTTAAGGGGGGTCTCCCTAAATAGGAGAGTGACCCCCCGAAAAAAAAAAATTCATTGAAGGTAGCCGATATGGATATCAAATGAAAGGTCTTGATGAGAACTTTTCAAAACAGGTCTTAGTTTGGCAAAATTTGCTTCGAGGGGCGTCCCCCCCCCTTCGCGGCTGGACACCTGTGATGCGAAAAATCTGAAAAAAATCAAGAATGTAGGCCTTCGTGAGTACAACAACAACAAATATGTTAGAAGTCGCAATTCACTCAACTTTGTTATTAATAGTATGATTTATCGATTTTATGTTTTCTTGAATAAAATCTTAACGGTACCCTTAAATTCCATGAAATTCAGTATGTGGATGTTTATTTATGAGATTGATTTATCCTGAAAGTTTCATAAAGATTGAATTATATTTAGCGAAGTTATAGCGGTTTGAATTACTGTGGAACAATATGCGCTGCATGTATTACTATGACAACATATAGCTATGGAACAACATGCGATTTTCACCGACTCAGACACTACAGTTTTGCTAGGATTTGCATGAAAATTTCAGAAATGATAGGTGTCATGAATATCTTTGAGAATCGGTTCAGCTAGTGGTATCAGTAATCGTGAAACAAAATAGTGGCTGTTTTAAATGCGAAGATTGAATAATTTTGAGTTATTTTTTTCCAACTTCAACGTTTAGGATGCATGCTTTGAACACTTGATTCAATTTAATGAAAGACTGAAGATGAGTACCTACAATTAATGCTCATAAGTGAAACAAGTCAAGGAGATGGGAGAGAGCTCCTAGCAAAAAGGTTTCGCAACCATTCTAGGATTCGAAAAAATTGGCCATTGATGATAACAGTACAGGAGAGTGGCCCCTGAAAAAAAAAATCATCAAACATAGCCGATATGAGTATGAAATGAAAGTTTTCATGGGAGCTTTTCAAAACAGTTGTTAAACTGTCAGTTTTTGCTTCAGTGGGGGCACAGGGGGGAAACACATGAAAAATGTGTTTCCTCTATCGCGGATGGACACCTGAAATAATTATCAAGGGGGATATTTATGAGTATAACAATACCAAAAACCTCAGAAGTCGAAATTCGTTCAAACACTTCGTGTTTCAAATTTTCTTCAATAAAATCGTCTTTGACATGTTCCTTGATTTGATTCAATCTGGTGACTGCATTTTGTAAATTGAATACAAAACCCTTCTGACATGAGCGTAGGTCTGTTTACCCAACTTGTTTTATTATTCTTTCAGTTATTATGCTCTTTTACTTTCACTTACCTTTACCTTATGCTCGTTTTTAATTATAAATTTTTCTAAGAACCAAACTCTCATTAGTTAAAACATTAATTTTAAGAAGCCTAGCCTAAAGTCATAATTAATTGTTCATTTTGACAAAATGGTTTTGTTTTTCAGTATCAACATGCACAGCCGAGCGGTCATTTTCGACAATGAAACGAGTAAAAAACTATTTGAGAAATCGAATGAACAATGACAGATTAACTGATCTAGCACTCTTGTCCGTTCACTACGGCAATATCAATGTTTCGCCAGAAGACGTGTTGGATATAATGGCGAATGTGCCGAGGAGGGCTGTTCTCTTGTAGTTTTTCGTGCCATAAAAACTATCTACATTTTACAAGTATCTATGGAACTAATTATAGTCTACAACTATTAATTATTAACTAATCATAGAACATGTAATTAATGATCTCATAATACGTTTTCTGTTCTAAGCAATTAAGCGATAATAAAATTGACATTTGTTGTAATTTTGTCTCTTGTTCACTTTTTTATCCCATGAAACTATTACATCCTTATAACCTTCCTGCCTATTTCAGCACCCCCCAAAATAAAATCCTAGCTACGCCCTTGGACACGACTATTGAACATTATGTTGTCAAGATGTTATTGGAGCATCAATCGCTTGAAATATTCTCCACACTCAAAAGCCTAACAGGAACTTGCGAAAAGTGCGGAAATCATCGCTCCAAAACTTGATCTAATATCATGTGCCGATGCCTTGACCTTGGTTCAACTTATGTGATGACTAAATGCAGTTCTCGTTTAGGATTCGATAGTAGAAACTATAATATACACAAAAAAAAACAATTTCAAACATAAAATATTTGAACAAATAATCGGATACAACTGCAGAGTATGTTAACAATTTGGGTAAATGCTATTTATAATTGTTTCGGAAGTCTAATTTCTTTTAAATTTTAATTTGGACTATTTTTGGAGGGGTAATCGCACCTTATTGTGGGAGCATATTCATATAATGTAAAAGGACATAGTATAATGTGAATCCTTTCATGGTCGAATACTTTTGACACATTTTTAAGATTGATTTTATATCGAAATTATTAGTTTAGCAACATGCTTTTTTTATGAGATATTTTTTTATGTAAGGAGGAAAGAAACGTATTATTGCATTCGCGAAATGTTCGCTTAAGATAGAAATGCGAAAATTTCATTTAAGTTTATTTTGTTGAAGTATATTCATTCGTTTGAAAGATGTTTATATTTGTTTACTTTATTTCCTTTTTGTAAGCTTAAAGTACTTGCTGAATTTTCGAGTATTGAAAAATGCGATTTAGTAAGAAAAACGTTTTTCTTATCGTTTACTATAGCGGTTACATTATATTTCAATTCATTTAATGTCAGCTCAGGTCGGGTCGAATTTCGAAAAATTGTATTTTTTTCTTTTTAATTCAATATTCGTTTCAATGATAGTAAATAAAAAAACAATGTTGCATTAAAAGTACAACTTCGGTCTTTTCATTTCTTCTCTTTTGACCGGGTATGGGATCCGGTACGGTGTCAGGTTCACACCTTCAAACATGAGCCAGCCGCCGGGTACATATTAACTTCTTTGTTTCAGGTGACGGCGCAGGTTGAGTGGCCCGAGCAAGGTGCTTCTTTATG
Organism: Odontomyia ornata; assembly: GCA_963969285.1. NCBI lineage: Eukaryota > Metazoa > Arthropoda > Insecta > Diptera > Stratiomyidae > Odontomyia > Odontomyia ornata. Next base: position 402,050,570 of record OZ017739.1, on the reverse strand, counting down.
ACATATGATTATGTAATCGAATTGCATAATTCTATGGCATTAATTGGTCACCGGGGTACTTCTCTTCTGATGGGAAGGCTCATGCAAGTTAAGTTGTATGAGTTTTCCACTCAGAAGAGGAATACCTGGCCACTGCAACAATTATAGATTTTAATCCGGTTGGGTGGGTGCGCGGGGGCTCCATTACCACCCGGTTGCCCCTCTCTCATTTGTGGGCCATGAGCCTCTCCGGGTAAGGACAAGGTCACTCTGCTTTCACTTCTTTTTACTTGTTTCTCTTGTTCCATGAACAAGTCAGTTGCCCCTGGTGCAGTTGCCTGCGATCCTTGCGACTTCAGTCTCCTTGCTTTTCTCGACCCCAGAAACTCGTGAATGCGAAATTCTTTGTAGTGGGTCCTTGTGCTGGGGGAATGAACCCGCCCCACGACACCGCAATGCTAGCCTGCCAGCGCATTCACGCGTCTCCAGACAAGGGCATTCTCGGCAGAGACTGACACCTTCTTCTGCCGTGGCAGCAGACCATCGCTGCAGTCCTTTACGGAATTTGAGCTTACTTAATCACTACACCACACCACCTTCCATCCTACCGTGAAAACCCCGTCCCGTAGGTATGCTTGAATGTGCTGTGGAACAAGTCAGAACAATGGTGATAGATAAGTTGTAACACCACAGCTGGAACACCATCTAGACCTGGATCCTACCTTGCTCTCAATGATAAGACTGCCTCTTTCAGTTCCGCCTGTGTGAAGAGTGGGTACTCGACTACTCTTTCAGCATGGGCAGCGTCAACATGGACCAGTTGGCGTCGAATAGTGCTCACACTATTTCGTTCATTTATACCGTTTCATGTTAGCCCAGTCATATTAGGTAAAAAAAAGGGGTCAACCTCGGAATGAAAGATAATAAGCTGCAAATTGGTATGAACCTTTGTTTTGTCATTCTAAATGTTGTCTCAAAAGTCACAATCGTTATCGTGTTCGCGTCTCAAGATATTCAAGGTCAAAGGTCACAAAAATCGGTTTTTCGCGAATATCTGGCTTCCTATCGGTTAAATGAGATTTGCATTTATTATAAAAGTTGTAGGCTATAAAATTCCCTACAACTTTTGTTTAATCTTTTTTTTCATACGACCAACCGTTTTGAAGGTAGAGCGCGAAGAGTGCACATCGTACAGTCATATACGGCCTAATGCAAGGTCAAGCGTGAGTTATGGTTATCAGTACGTTATAAAGTCAATTATTTACTTGGAAATTATAATTATTAAACAATGCCTATTATTTATGTACTAACTATTAATTATTTATATTTAATTAAAGTAAGTAACTTGATTATTTATATATAATTATTCATATTTAACTCATCATTGACACAGCTATTGCCTTATCAGAACATCAAAAGACTGCTGTCATCATAGGAGAAGATATCGATTTGCTCGTTATTTTAATTGGACGTACTCAGTCACATCATCAGGAAATTTTTTTGAAAAAATTTGGCAAAGGCAATGTCAAAACACAAATATATTCTACTAAAAGTTTTGACCAATATCCTCGTACTAAAAAGCACATTTTATTTTTACACGCATTCAGTGGCTGTGACACGACTTCTGCGCTATTTAAAAAAGGAAAAAAAACTGTTACTAGAGCATTGGAAAAAATTCCTGATTTAGATAAACTGGTGGAAGTATTTCAACAAGAAAACTGCCCAAAACAAACATTATTAGAAAATGGAGTGCGCATCTTGTTGGCATTATATAATGCTCCAAAATCTGAGGACAACATTGATCATTTCCGCTACACGCAATTCATCAAATTTACAAAACTAAATAAACCTGTACAACTGTCAACACTTCCACCAACAAGTGTAGCAGCTCATCAACACATAAAACGTGTCTACTACCAGATTCAAACGTGGTTAGGGAAGGACTTAGAACCTAAAGAATGGGGCTGGATGCTTGAAAATGAAATCCTGGAGCCCATACGAACGTTATTACCTCCAGCACCAGCCGAACTACTAAACGTAATATTTTGCAATTGCAAAAATGGTTGTGGTTCCCGCTGTGGATGCAGAAAATCAGGGCTACAATGTTCTTTAGCTTGCGGCCAGTGCAACGGACAAGCTTGCCTCAACGCTTCACTGTATCCAAGTAATCCCGATGAAGAAAATACATATGATCCCGATATTCTGGAAGGTTTGGAGATGAACATGACAGATAATGAGGATGATGACAATGAATCGAACATTTTTGAGCGACAAGAAGAAGAAGACGACGAACAAGAAGAAGATAATTAGCTTCCATTTCCAATTTCATTACAATTAAAATCAACAAAGATACTTTTGATATTTGAACTCACATTTTGATAAATGTATATTATGCCGTATTTAATAATAAATAAAAATATGTGTAAAATATATACTCTTACTATCATTTTAACTTAAAATAAAACTAAAATATATAATCCAGAATTAATAATATTTTATACTTAAATAGTTAAATATGAATAATTATAATCAAGTTACTTACTTTAATTAAATATAAATAATTAATAGTTAGTACATAAATAATAGGCATTGTTTAATAATTATAATTTCCAAGTAAATAATTGACTTTATAACGTACTGATAACCATAACTCACGCTTGACCTTGCATTAGGCCGTATATGACTGTACGATGTGCACTCTTCGCGCTCTACCTTCAAAACGGTTGGTCGTATGAAAAAAAAGATTAAACAAAAGTTGTAGGGAATTTTATAGCCTACAACTTTTATAATAAATGCAAATCTCATTTAACCGATAGGAAGCCAGATATTCGCGAAAAACCGATTTTTGTGACCTTTGACCTTGAATATCTTGAGACGCGAACACGATAACGATTGTGACTTTTGAGACAACATTTAGAATGGCAAAACAAAGGTTCGTACCAATTTGCAGCTTATTATCTTTCATTCCGAGGTGAAAGCCCTAATATGACTGGGCTATGTATGCAAGATGTCCGTAGGGCTCCAAGATTTCGCGTAAGGGGCTTGTAGCCAAGGCTCCACGGATTCTTGTTCATATTTTCGAGTAGGTCGTTTCAACAATGAGTATTGCTGTGCTTAATCAATTTGTGACGAAATTTCCCGAGCGACTTTCATGATGCTGCCCGGTTACGGTTGCGTACATGTTGAGCCTTGCGCGGAAGCTTGTGACACTCCCTTCACTGTTCAACAATTTCAGTCGACGACGCGTTAACTGGAGTATGCCATGCCGAGTATACTCATATGGGCCGTCTTTTATAGCTTGTGTAAATTTACGCAAGCAGATATAGGAGGTTTGTTGAATAGTTCATACAACTCATCGTTATAATTGCTAAGCATTCAAGTATTTTCTTGATCTTTCCGATGATGATTTATTGTTTGCCATGAGATTTATTGGAAAAATATTTGATTGATCTGTCATGAAAAATTATTTCATCTCTAGTTTCCTCATTCGTTTGGAGCCTTTTGTATAGATAACGATTTCATTTGTCCCTGAGAAAGAGTCTAAACTTGTGTCTTACTTTTATCCTAATAATGTAGCAGCAAGCAATTCTACTCATTTATCATACAACATACTCGTAATCAAAAGGAATTTCTGATATGTCAAACATTTTTTCATAATGAAAGTCAAAAAATACCTTCCTAAAATTCCACTGCCTTCATTCTCTTAAACTCTTTCCCACTCTTCATTTGGACAAATAAAAATAACTAACATTCTATGAAACCATCATGGAGTAGTGAGTATCTTAATTAAAAATCTCAAACGAGTATAAATTCATATGTACATAACGTACAAACCTGCAGATTGGTCCATCAGATGAAATCGCAGCAATTCTGAACTCAATAAAGGCAAAGGAATAAAAGACACAAAAAACGGAATTCACATGAAATGCTCCAAAAACCGATTCAATTAGACCTGAACATGCAGGAAATACAACCGACAACCGAGAGTCCTTTTATCCTTTCGTCAAATTAGAAATGACACAACCACCCACAATTCGGTTCCATGTCATGCACAAATTGCCGACATGATTATTTCACTTAATTACTTGGTCCATATGAGGTGGTCGATGACAAGCAGGACATACTGCCAGTGAGTGACCTTACCAGAACTTTATCATAATAGACGTGGAGGAAGGCGTGTGAAGAAGATGCTGAATATGATTCTGGTGAAAAATTAGGAGTGAAAGGCATCAACAGGTAAATGAGTTGTCTGGAACTCAGACGAGAGTAAGGATATGACAGAGAATTTTTAAAGAAATGGTGATAAGAGTCATTTTAAAGATGAAATAATGGAACTGTGATATTTGGGCTTGAATATTGATAATATTTGGAACAAAAGTTGAAAATATACTTTATTTTCACCATCAAAGTCAAAAGCGCTTTATTCAATACTAATCGTTATAAATTTTAAAAGAATATAAAGCAAAATTCAAACAATAACAATATAAAACTTAATGGCCCAAATGGCTCTCTAAATTTGTACGTTATCATTCACCACATTAAAAAAAAAAAACTATAGCAAATTCAAATCAATGGATTATTACATATTTTTACAATTCAATTGGAAAAAGGAGAAAAAACCAACCAACACTATTCTAAAATTATTTATAATCTTAACACAACAGTGAACTTTGAGCCTACACCTAATATGTTTTAACTTAATTCTAATAAATGCAATCAAAAACTTTATCTTATACTTAAAAAAATCTATAACAATGTTCCTAACCTAAGCGTTTTACCTTATTTCTAACATAATATAATAAACATAATATAAACCTAACCCATACCTAATTTTTAACAAAAATAAACAACAACACTAAATGTAGCAATAATGAGCTGAAACTCAAAAACTAAATAACGAAAAACACCAAAACTGAAAATAAACACGAATAATTTAGACATTGTCATTCAGCCACCAATACCTAGATTGCCCCGTCTCAACTCGATCAGCTTCAACGAATCTAGCAAATGAGTGTCTCCATTGGAATTGTTGGTCGCGTGAACTCAAATTCGGAGGATATTTTATCTTCTTATCGGTGGCCCGTCGATATATGTGATATATGACTGGGACGCCGTCAGAATCAAAAATATATCGATTCATGTCCAAATACACGAATGCTTCTGGAGGGATGAAGCCAGTAGCGAGGCAAGTCGCAATATACCCGTCTGTAGGGTGGAACGGCTGTGAGATCCAAGGGTTTTCACTCACAGTCACAGATCTTGCGATATGATTCCGAAGAAGCTTCAATATGAAGATATCGACTCTAGTCACTTCAGCAGTTTGATAAATTCTGCTATTCGGTGTTTAATGTTTCCAATCCGTCTCAGGCTTTCTGTACAAACCAGTACATGCACGAAGAAATTTCCTTTCGAAAACTCTTAATTTTTCCATAGTACTAGCACTCTGGTTGTACCAGATCTGACATCCATATGTCAAAACTGGTCCAACCAGGGTCTTGTAACAGATAACTTTGACCTTTTGATCAATGTATCTGGAATGAAAGAGTTTTCGAAGGGCCATGACTACTTTGAGTGCCTTACTGAGCATGATTTTCACATGTTCAGTATGGTACAGATACTGATCGAGATAAACACCGAGGTCTCGAACACAGGATTTATGTGGAACCCGTTCTAGACTACTCTCACCAGCCAATTAAGTTTCAGGTCCTGACTGACCCCCTGCAGTGTTGTCTGAAACAAGATTGTTTCACACTTCTGTGCATTGATTTTCATTCGCCAATTGTCAGTGTACAGCTGCACATCATTGAACATTTTCTGGAGATTGCTCTGAACTATTGTAGCTTTTCGGTCTGCCGTATAGATGATCTGATCATCAGCAAACGCTACCAATGATCGCGTTGGCGAGACATTAAAATCAAAGCCGTTTAATAGCTTGCGAATGAAGATTGAGAAGAGCAGAGGCGCAGTAACTGTTCCCTGCTGTAGACCATTCAAGACCTTGAACTCGCGCATTGTTGTCAGATTTCCATCAGTTACAACAAACGATTTCCCGTATAACATATTACACATCATGGCGACAAGGTGTCTGGGGAACTTGTCCTGAAAGAGTTTAAAAATTTATCCATCTAACCATACCGTATCGAAGGCTTTCTCCATATCAATGAGACATGCTCCAACACATTGTCTATCATTTAGTTTCCAACAGATGTCTGAGGTTATTTTCGTTATTGCATGTGTGGTCGAATGCCTGCCACGAAAACCAAATTGGCAATTCGGCATCAACTCATTTTCCTCAATGTGGGCGTTTAATGCTCTGTTGAGTATCACTTCAAACACCTTGCTGATGTTAGGCGGCAAGCTGATTGGGCGATAGCTTTTAGGGCATGAAGATTCTTTTCCTTTCTACAAGATCAGAAATACCTTAGCTTTTTTCCACTCATTTGGGAAATATGAATTGCTCAACATGTTGTTGAACAATATGCAATATTTCCTGATAGCAACCTCTGGCAAATGTCGGAGAACTATATTTGGAATACCATCAGTACCACATGATTTCTTGTTATTTATCCTGCGAAATATGAAACACAAGTCTTCATAGCTGACAAAATAATCAATACGATTCAAGCTCGGTATGAGGTCAGATGTTAATGTTTCATTGACATGAAGAATTGATTGGCCGTTCAGGCTTGATTTGAAGTCGGAAACTTTTGCTTCAACAACCTCTGAAAATATTTCGTTCCCTCTCTCAGGGTTTGGTAGATGAACCAATACAAAATGTGTTCCAATCAGGGCAAGTTTATCCAATCCTTCACAATTATCCTGTTTCCATTTCTATCCGGAGTCGTACTATCAATTTCGATACCAGCTCTATCGAGAAGATTTATCTCATCACTAGTGACTTCAAGATTCGATGCCTTCACTCGAGACCTCTTGTGGAATATGCTATTCACTTTCGCGAACACGCCATCTGGGTCCTGTGGGCTGATACCCCTCAATTTTTCCGCCCATTGATTGCTGACCTCACTCTTGAAGTATGACCGGATTAAGTTCCGGACATTCTTCAGATGTAATTTCAACAAAGACAACGAGGGATGGCTGTAGTCCAAAAATCGTTGATAAATATTGTTGACGCGTGTGAGAAGGAGGCTTTTCAATCTTTCCAAGCTTGTGATGGTTGGTGTTTCATATCCTTCCATATTGTTTTGATGTTTAATCTTGGGAACTTATTTTCACCATCATGAACATTTAAAAAACATAAAGTGAATATTAAAATAAATTACTATAAAACTTACTCGTGGCGAAGGCACTCTAAATTTATACATATCTATTCAAACATTTAAATTTTACATTACTGTTAATTTAAATTACATAAAATTGAATATTTTTAATAAAATTGCTGGTAAAAATCAGAAAAAATCAACCAAGACTGTATAATGAAGCTTACAATGATAAATGCTAAATGGTATGAGCAGATTCAAAATGGTCGTTCAAACGTGAGATAATTCCAAAGGTTTTCAATCGATGTTAATGGAACCTCATAATATGGCTGGCACCAAAAATATCTAGAGAATAAGTCGAGTAAACAGGAGAGTCCTCCTACTTGAGAGGCTCGGTAAGCATTCTAGAGCTCGTAATAGGTTTTTTGATGGCATGAATCGATGATTTGAATAATTCATCCAATATATGTTAGTACTTGTATGCAATGGGCTGGCCACATGAATCGTATGGATGAACAGCGGATACCCAAGAAGGTATTCGTTGGGAGAGCTGGAGGCCGGAGACCAGTGGCGAAACCGAGGAAAGGCTGGTCTGACCCGGTCAATGAAGACAGTTCATCGCTGCTCGGAGTTTAAAATTGGAGGACGCAGTCAATGGGCCGAGACAGTTGGAGGCGCTATTTGCAGGAAGCGAAGGCCCAAGAGGGGCTGCAGAGCTACGAAGAATAAGGAGATAGTACTTGTATAAGAAATCGTTCAAATTTATCCAAAAGATGCTGGCTTTCTTTCATAAGCACATAACAACCGCTATTTTCTTCTAGCTTAAATAGTAAACATAATAATATTAAATAATACAATAGTAATAAACATTTTTAAATTAGACACTATTCCTCATTTTAACTTATATGAACCTATCTCTGTGATTTTTTTTATATTTTTCCGCTCAAAGGTGTCCAATCGCGAGGGGGCAGGGTATACCAGTTTTTCATACATTTTGCCTCCCCTTGGACTAATTGCTTTACAAAATGAGTTTTTTATTAAAGATTCTTGAAGTTTTCATCAAGGCCTTTCATTTGATACCCCACTCGACCACATTTGATAAAAAAAAATTGTTAAGGGTCGCTTCAGCATAAAGGGAGACCTCCCTTAAAAATTTTTGAAATGCTGGGTAAGACCAATGTTTTCGAGAAACAATCATTTCTGACCTTCCCACAAAGTTTGAACGTTCCAGCTTCTGTAGTTTTGAGAAAATTTGCTGTGACGCACAGACCGATAGATAGCGAAACTAGTAGGTCGTTTAAAAATTTCTTCACAAAGTTCGATAAACCAAAAGACAGTTTCTTATGTAGGTTTAGGTTTCTTATGTAGGTAACAATTAAACCTATCATAATTTAAAAAAAAAATTTTCTGCCATTAAGTTCAAGAAAGTCATACTAACGAGAATTGATATCCCTTTATTCTGGGTCCTTTTAAAGCTCAAATGAATGCTATTGTCTCCCAGTTGCTAGGGATGTTCACGGGCATTCAAAATTCTTTTGACCTGACTTATGTTCCCTTTGGCTACCCACCAAACTTTTTTGGACTGAGATTTAACGAAGTTTTTGTCTTGGATTTATCGCTCATGTAGCCAACAAGTTCCACTTCTAAGCTAGATATCACCTGTAACCAGAGACAGTATAGTAGAAAACATAGCCGGTAAATCGTAAACCAGAGTAACATTGTCTTTTCGAATGATTTTTAGTATTTTTTTTTGTGTATTTTTTCATGTTTATTAGTAAAATTGTTTCTCATTGCGTTAACAGACGTCTAATGGAACGAAATTCTGGATTTTTGGCCATATAGGAGTAGTCTGGGAGTGGAATGGAAAATGCTACCCCCATCAAGATACTAGTTACAATCAGCCTTAAATAATATTTAAGACTAGCTAGCAGCTGTAACTGTAAAGCTGCAAACAAAATATTGTGCATAAATGCGCTAGAGTCCTACTTCCGGTTACAATTCTGGTTGGAAGCACCCTGCAACTCGAAATTCTCAGTTATAAATTCCTAGTCTATGTTATGTACAACCTTATCAATGAAAGATTAACTCAAAATTTTCATGTAACATATAACACATCGTTCAATAAGCCCCGAGACTAACAACAAAAACAACATTTTTATTTCAAAAATCATTTTTATTCATCTATATAATCTCCTTTTAGGGTGATACAATCTTTTAAATGCCTTTCCAACATTTCTATACCATGTTTATAGAGAATTTACCCTTTGCTTCAAAGTAAGCTTCAGTTCCGGTAATGACCTCCTCATTCTAGCCAATTTTTTTTCCCTTGAGCATTTTTTTGAGATCGGCAAAGAGCCAGTAGTCGCGGGGGGCTAAATCTGGCGAATACGGTGGGGAAGCAAATCAAAGCCCAATTCGTTCAATTTGGCCATTGTATTCAAGCAATTGTGGCACCCACTTGAAATAAACCTTTTTCATGCTCAATTTTTCATGAAGGATTGTAAATGCGCTTCCAGATGATATCTGTGTCATTTCTGCAATCTCACGGACCTTCACTTTGCGATTTTTCATTACAATGTTTAACACTTCACTCACATTTTCCTGTGTAACGGCTTCCAATGGCCTACCCGAACGTTCCGCACCGTTTGTGTCCGTACGACCACGTTTAAACTCACAAGGAGACGGCAAGGGTGTGGGGTCATCAAATCGAACGGAGGTTCCGCGTGTAGTTAGCACTCGGTGAGGGTATTCACATACTCAAACCCTAGAGCGCACTACTTAGCCATTGCAGAGAAAAAAACTCCTAAAGTTTGAAAGAAAATAATTTTTTTTTATTAAAATTTAATAAATCGTTATAAACCATTTATTTTGAACTTTTGTACGTAATTGAAACGCGAATTTAATAATTTTTTCACTTTTTAACGATTAGAACTTATGAAAGACGGAGGAATGTAAATAGAATAAATACAAAAGCCACAGTTCTTTTAAAATTTTCTTTTAAAAAAATATATTATTAAATACAATGAATATTTATGATAAAATGTTTATAGCACTAGCATTTTTTCAATCATTCATCTTTAGGAATACACAAACCTGGATGATATCTATCATAATAACAAGAAAAACAAAATTTTTGTTGACAACTTGCACAACAAATAAATGCAGCTTTTTTTACAGGAGCACAGTGTTTTTAGGATTTCTCCTGAAAAACAAACTTCATTTACGTTCATAAATATTTCTCGATGTTCAGATAATTTTGACGCATACCAGGCATATTTGATCATTTTTGAAAAAATTGGAGAAGAGAGCTGATGGTGAACAATTGATTGAATTTTAATACAATCTTCACGAGAGTTAATTTCTCGATTTTCTTCAATTAATTGCGAACAATTTTGTATTTTTTTAATTAAATTTTTGAATTCTCTGTAAAAGTAAACATTGCACGGTTGTATTAGTGGAGTACACTTTAGAGGTATTACTTTAACAGTACAAGTACACATTTTCTCATCATCTTGAAAAATTTCATCATACATTTCGAGTCTTGTTTGTCCTCCCCAAGAATCGATGAGAAGAAGAAATTTTTCTTTGCCCACGTAAGATTTTAAGCGTTTCGTGTGAAAAATATAATATAAGGACGTAGTGAGTTTTCCGGATTTTGAAGATGTGACGACAACATTTTTATATTTTTTCATGTACTCATCAACCCTGGGTCGAAATGTATCTGTTTGCTCTTGCAAACAAACAAATACTTGTGGCAGGACACGCCCCAACAAGAAAATGCTATATTGTGCAGTGTATGAATGTGTAACCTTGCTCATGTCCTTTCGTTGGACAAATACAGCCTTACTCCCCACTGTTGATAACGTTCTTTTAAATATACGAGTAGATTGATACTGGCATCCTAAAAAATAAAAAAAAAAAACATATATCAACGTTTTTTCAAATAAATCTTTTATAATCGTTTTTGTATATTTATAAATCATTACACATACCTGTTTGATCCGTATTTATTACAAAGTCAGCGTTGAAATTTTGTATCAAGCGTAAAGTTTGCGTACGAAAAGTTTCTGCTGAAGCTAACATATCTTCAATAGACAGGGTAACCTTCTTAGATATGTATTTGGTGATCTTACGCTGACGAATTCCATGTTTCTGTTTCAAATTTGTCAACCAACGCTCTGAGGCTTTGAAATCAAAATCTTTAAATTGTGCAGCAGCAGCTAATGCCCATTGTTATAAATGTCTGATTGTAACTTGTTGATAGTTTTGTCGAGCTTTAACAAAACGATCATAAGTCCATGAATCGATTATTGCATATTTATCAAAGATAGTTCCTCCTTTTTTTATATTCTCCTTCCATTTTGAAAGAAATTCTCTTTTTTTTAAACGACTGCATCCTTTTTTCTGTAGAGTTGCTAAACTCCATGAAGGGTGTGCTCAGCAATGTTCAAAACCTTTGTTTTGTAGTCCAATGAAATGTAGTCACTAGGTTTGCTTTTCTTAGACTCGAGCTCGTATTCTTCTGGTGATGAATTATCAAAAACCATATTAAAATTTACTTCTTCACATACTTCATTCGCATAAATTAATTCTTCATCGTGAATTAATTGGTTTTCATTCAAAATTTCTCACATCGTATCGTACAATATCTCGCCAATTGATATTGCATCTTCAGAAATTATAGGTAAAGACTCGGATGCAATTAAATTATTTTCATAAAGAAGACCTTCATAATACACTACAGCGTTTTTCAATAACAATTTCGACTTATCACTGCATAAAGATGATTCAGGAATTGTATCGTCACTTACAGAGGGGCCAGGAAGTTCTTTGCTTTTCGACATTTTGCCAAAAAAATCAACGTAGAATTACGTATCACACAAATAAGATAATACATCCGTTCTGAGCAAACTCCAAAAATAAACTAACGAACTGTACATTTAAAATGGAATAAGATGCAGCTGACAAAATCCAAGGTCACTGCAGGTATAGAAGGTCGAGAGACCCTTCTCTTATTGTTAATGTGGGAATCTTTTGTATAGGGGCGTAAATGAACAGTACAACGATCAGGTCAAACGAATGAACGTCGAAAGGAATGCTACGAATAAAAGAATTTGTAAATTTTGCATATTATTTTTGATATATTACATTTTACTGAATTCCAACTACATGCGAATTTTAAATTTCCAATTCGCGATTCAATAATGCGTAAAAGTTCAAAAGAAATTGATTATAACGATTTATTAAATTTTAATACAAAAAAAAATTTTTTTCTTTCAAATTTTAGGATTTTTTTTCTCGGCAATGGCTAAGTAGTGCGCTCTAGGGTTTGAGTATATGAATACACTCACCGAGTACTAAGTACACGCGGAACCTCCGTTCGATTTGAGGACCCCACACCCTTGCCGTCCAGCATACCAACGACAAATCGTTGGTTTCGATGGAGAGGAGCCCGGGTAATGTTTCTCAAGCCATTGCTTGGCTTCTACGGTGTTTTTACCCATTAAAAAACAATGTTTTATCAACACGCGAAACTCGCTTTTTTCCATTTTTCAAACAAATTACAAAGTGACTTTACTCAAATCTCGATAACTCTGCTGTCTGTGATCCGATCGACGTAAAATTTTTACACGTTTCATGTAAAGATTAGTACTCTATGGAAACGTGGCCAGCTTGGTACTACTAGCACCATCTCCGGGTTAGTCTCGGGACTTATTGAACGACGTGTTATAACCAGTGCAAAAGAATTCTAATCCACAACAACATGACCTCACAATCCCTTTCTGAAAATCATATTGCGTATCTAGAAAGCAGTTAAGGCGCCTGACTTTGAATGATCTTTATCATGATGGGACACGATAGCAAAATATATATACCTCAAATTTTAAACCAAATGAAAGTCTCTTTAGTGAATTTCCCAAAATCGACATTCCGTTTTTTCCATATTGGCACGAGAAGGGAGACCGCACGCTATCTCTATTGCAAACCACCAACAGGGATGTAACCCCAAATTTACATCTTTTTCAGAATATTGGGTCTGGAGTGCCATTTTTCGGCCAAAAACCGTAGCAAACAAGTTAAATTAAAAGGAAGTTAAATAAGAAGGAAGTTAAATTAGCAGGAAGAGATTGACTAGACAAATATTGATAACTTGCAACTGTTTCGAATTTGGAAAGAATGCATTGAGAATACAAAAGACGTTTGCATTTCATAAATTGTAATAACTGAGCAGTCGCTTAAGCAAACTGCTCGAAAATCATCATAATGCTGATCTAATTTTAATTGTAAATTTAATGAATTAATTATTTAAATCTACAATTAAAATTTGGACACAGCAACCCGTTTATAGCACAGCTTATCCACGAATTGCATTGCTACAATGCAATCTATAGCGGATGGATGAAGGACTCGTCAATTGCCGTTGCGACATGTCCCGTACGGTGGCTGTTTGCAACGAGCTCAGATGAATAAGAACTGGATGGGCTAAGCTCATATAAAATGCACGAGAAAGCATGCGACCGGTTTTCGCTCTCTTCCAAGCGATCTGTCTGTCATTTTCTCCCCGTCTGCCTCTAGCTGGTCACTTTCTTGTTCCAGAAGCTGACTCGATGTGATCTGTCTGTCAAGTTGACTGATGCAAATTGAACGCCAAATAGGCCAATTTGCAAGTTTCGTCGCGAATTTTATGCGATATTAAAACTGTGGAAAATGTTTGCGATCTAAATTCGTTCCAAGTGTTTAAAGATTCGATTGTGGTTTGTGATTCAAGTAACTTTAGCGTGTGACATTGTGAAATTACTTTATAATTTCAAAGTGAAATGTGTAGTGCCTTCGTGTAAAAATTACAGTCGAAAAGCATCTGTAGGGGTTTCCTTTTACAGATAAGTTAAGTACATGTTAATATTTGCATGTTTTCCTCATAATGGTGATCATTTTTCAAATAGAAAACAAATTTTTAGGATAGCATGAAAATTTGTTTTCATTGAGCAGTAGCCATGTTTGCTTGTGCAATTTGGCTCTCTCTAGGTTGTAAACAAGAACGTAGCAGTAGGAAAAGTAGTCCCAGGGGTTGTTGCGACCACATTGTATCGTAGCTGTCCAATCTAGTATTATTTAATTACTCAATGGCAACGAGTAAGCAGAACAGCTTGGGCGGATTGGGTAGCCTGTAAAGGATTATCATAGAGGGTACACGCGTGGCAACCGCAATCAATTAAAAGTAGAATTTGACCAGTCTTTGCTTAGGTATTTTAATCGTACTTCCCTAATGGAGGCACGTTGTAATCCAAATTTTAGCATCGATCAATAGAAATTATCGTGCGCGTCGTTTTCACCACCTGATCGACAGTTTTCCGGTAGCCTGTAAAGGATTGTGATAGAGGGTACACGCGTGGCAACCACAATCAATTAAAAGTAGAATTCGACCAGTCTTTGCTTAGGTATTTTAATCGTACTTCCCTAATGGAGGCACGTTCTAATCCAAATTTTAGCATCGATCAATAGAAATTATCGTGCGCGTTGTTTTCACCACCTGATCGACAGTTTTCCGGGAACTTTAACTCGGGATTCCGCCATCAAAGTGACCATTCTACTGCTAGGTTTACACCTGCGAGAAAAATCGCGACAATTATTGCGCAAATAGTGTCGTGTAGTGTAAACACAATGATGCAATTTTTCCGGAGAGTTAGCCGCAAGTTGTCCTGCGAGCTTTTGCGCGAGCTAGTGTCTCTGGTTGTTGCGACAGTTCGTATAACCTCCGTTTACACGTGAGAGAATTTAATGCAATGCCAACTTGCTTAAGTAGTCTCTTTCATGCCAATTTCAGTCGATTCTAACCATGCCGCCAAACAGACGCGTTTAAATTGCTAGTGCACTTGTGATAGTGGATTATTGGGTGCGAGCAAATGAAAGGAAAAAGCAGAAGAGACGAATATGGGTTCGAGATTGGATAGAAAGAAGGCGACATCTAGGAGCGTTCCATAATTTAATTAATGAACTAAGAATTGAAGACTCTCTACAGTTCAGGAATTTTATAAGGATGTCTGCTGGCGAATTGGAGGATTTGCTACACATCGTTGGACCTAAAATCCAGAAACAGGATACTGTATTGGGGGAATCTATACCAGTAAGTGAGCGGTTGATGGTAACTTTACGCTTTCTTGCCACTGGTAAGTTAACAAAAGTTTTTTAACCATTCAATTAGCCTAGATATAAATATTTAGGTGACTCGAATCATTCTCTGATGTATCTATTCAGAATACTAGCATGTACAATAAGTATATTCGTACCGGAAGTGTGTGCAGCGGTTTTTGACTCCCTCAACGAAACGTTAATGAAGGTAAGGTTAATACTTTTACGTGTGCAGAGTGCGTATTCACTGTAATATTCTCATGAACACGAAAATTCTAACTTCTTAATTTGTTCGTTCGTATAGAACTAATATTTGGCCAGAATATACATCACCTAGTTTTGTTTAAAATAGTAGCTTTTAAAATTAAGAATAAAATTTTCGACTTTCATATTTATCGTCCGATTTTTTTGAGCCGAGATTTTCACTCAATACACCTTTCCTGAAAATTTGGTGCGAATCGAAGCAAAATTGCGACCTCCACCATGTTCACAAATTTCAATATATCCCGGATATATATATATATATATATATATATATATATATATATATATATATATATATATATATATATATATATATATATAAAGTGATCTCCGCAATAGGTAAATTCCTCTCGAGGAATTTACCTAATTAAGAACAACATAGCAAGTTATATTAAAGTTTATTTATTGTTCCATGTTTAGGATTTAAAAATGAAAATACAAAATCCTAATAAAACCGGTACCTGTAAACTAGGCGTTTTCGTCATAACTACTCAGCTGCAACAAGGTCGGTTCACGTCTAGATTGTTCCAGTGGTAACATTTGTTGTTGCTGCTAAGTACTGCTTGCCGGTTTTCCTTGGTTCTGCAATGGAAAAGGGTAGGAATGATCGCTTGATCCGGGAGACGGAGAAGGCATTGTAGAGGGAACAGAAAAATTGACATCAATGGACTGATTGTATGGCGTGTGAACCAACCCCAATGCTTCACCTTCCCCAATGTTTATGATGGTTTCCATGACAACTTTTTTGAATATACGTTTGTTGGCAGGGTTTTTTATCTGTCTTAGCTCTGAGGCACAAAAAATCGCCAAATACCTGTTCCTCATCGTTGGTTTGATTCAGTTGACGTACTGCCTGCTGAACGTAGAGTGGTACATCTTGAGAGGGCTTGATCTTTTTTTCTTGACTGGAGGTGCTCGAATTTCAGCTTCTGCATCTCCTTGCAGTTCAGTCATGCATGTGTAAGACTGCTCAATATCTTCGTCTTCAGATTGTAACTCTCCAGCTGTTTCAAAGTTGCCATTCTTCGCTTTCATTGACTGAAATGGAAACCACTTTTAAGATATATGTAGTCCTCGCTATGAGTATGCACAAATGTTGATAGTAGTGGTGTGGTTATTTTGTATATGTATCTTTCCGTAATTATATTTTGAAATATCGTGTGTTATTTCATGTCTCATTGCAGATGCCGGGAACCAAAGATGAATGGAAAAATATTACTACAGGTTTTGATATTCAATGGAATTTTCCTAATTGCGTTGGTGCGCTCGACGGCAAACATATTGTAATGCAAGCACCTCCAAACAGTATAAGTTTGTACTTTAACTACAAGGGAATGCACAGCATTGTGTTGCTCGCATTGGTTGACAGTAACTACAAGTTTATCTACATTGATGTTGGATGTTGTGGAAGAATTTCTGATGGTGGGGTGTTTAACAACAGTTCCCTAAAAGAGAGCATCGTTAACGGGTCCATAGATCTAGCAGATTGTTCTCGATTAAGAGGAATACAGAAACAAATGCCATATGTGATAGTTGCTGATGATGCATTCGCATTAAACACCTATCTGATGAAACCTTATCCGTTTCGCAACCTACCTCTAAAGCAACGTGTGTTCAACTATCGGCTATCTCGATGCAGAAGAGTTGTTGAAAATGTGTTTGGGTTGGCTGCTAACAGATTTAGGGTTTTACGAAAGCCAATGTTATTGCATCCAGAAAGAGTTAAGGTTGTTGTTTTGGCAATCTGCATGCTGCATAATTATCTTATGCAAGGAAAAGATTCCAAAAAGAGGTATGCCCCTCAAGGAACATTTGATATGGAAGACGCTGAAACCGGTAACTTGATTGATGGATCCTGGCGTTCAGAAGAGGGTATGCCTGAAAACAACTTGCTCCCTCTACAAGCAACAAAAAGTAGAAACCACCAAAAGTTTGCAGAACAAGTTCGTATGGAGTTCACAGAATACTTTTCATCTTCTCAAGGAAAGGTCCACTGGCAGTATAAGCACATTTAGATGACGACACAAAATCATATGAGATACATTGTAGTGTTTTTTTTCATTTGCCAATTTATCATTTATCAATTAAACTTTCAAATTTAATTTTGTTTTATTTTAGTTTAGTATCCCATATGTATATATATGATTGATTTTATTACTTACCAAAGTACTAGATGTTGTGGGTGTCTTCACGTTGATAAATTTCATAGCAGCGAAGTAGGGCCAGTTTGAAACATAAACTTCATCCGTTGCCTGACCTGATGCTTTTTTTTTAATTTCTTCAGCTCCGAGTTGAATTGACTCCTTAAATTATGCACTTTTGTCTGTACTTCAGGTACATCGATTCTCAATTTTGTGCCTGAAGAAGGAGTTGAATCGACTCCTTAAATTATGCACTTTTCTCTGTACTTCAGGTGCATCGATTCTCAATTTTGTGCCAATATCACGTAGTGCTTGATATTTTTTAACTCTATTTCTATATTCTGCCAATTTTACGTTCCATAGTAATTCCTTTTCTTCATACAAAGAAATTAATTTTCTTGTCTCCAAATCAGTCCACTTCTTGCTGTCATTCGTTGTCGTTTCCAAAATGCAATTCGATAATTGCTCAGGAGTCAATTGCATACTCTGATCTTCAGCCATAGTAACACAATTAGAAATACGCGAGACTTAGCACAACCACTCACTAACCGTACTCGCGCAAAAATGTCGTGAAATATCTCCCAATGTTTGATCGGGCGACAGTGCAGGTGCGAGAAATGAATGGAGCGGAGCTTCATGTTTAGACCTGCAAGCTTGATTGTCGGACACTTTCGCGTTCTACTCGCGACACCGCTCGCGAGAGTAGTTGCAACACTGCTCGCGCATCTGTTTAGATGTGCAATTTTGACTGTCAGACAGAAAATTAGCGCAATTTCTCGCAGATATAAGCCTAGCATACGCGCTGGCAATTGTCCCTAAGTCTTGTCCAAATTTCTTGATCTGGTGGAAAAATTTCCCTTTACGTCTTCCTTGGAAGATGTTGTTGATGAATTCAATTTTACCGTGATGGTTCTTCCGTCGAGGTAGGAAGTGATTTATCTGTAAAGTTACCGTGTTTGCTGGAAAGGAGTGACATTTCCAATTCTACGTAGCCCCCAAATTTGCCAGGGGAAAAAGTTCGACACTAGTGGATAGGGTTGTAACGCTAGGGTTGTGCCTGATAATGGACAGTGGTGATGATTGTGCGTAACTAAATTGTGGCTTTTTCGTCTTGATCAACGAAGGAAAACGCTGAAATTCGACGTGGGTGACCGCAAACGGTGGAGCTAGAGATCTTTCGACCGGGCATCAACACTTCCGATTGGCAGAGTCAGTGAAGTGAAAACAGGAAAATTGAAGATTGCATTCAAATATTTATTTTGGGTGTACGAAGATAAATATTTCCTCGGGCTGTTCTTCGTTTTCAAGTCTGACGTTGAGTGTACATTGAATACGAGCCCAACAAATTTTCTATTGTATTTTCATTTGAGCCACCAACTTTGGCTGATCACGCATTGACGGAACTAACGAAATTTTCTACTGTGTTTTCATCTGAGCCACCAACTTTGGCTGATTACAATTCGACGGAACCAACAAAGGGCAAGAAGAACTGATGATACGGGCTAATTTAAAAAACGGCTTGACTTTGCTACATTGAACAATTTCTGACGACCAGGTGTGATTTTATTCATAAAACAGGGCACAGATGTTTCAAAAAAGTTTGATGACAGTCGCTGCGCATGTCAAAAAGAAAAACGATTGGATGAAATGATTGAAAAATCGGACAATCTCAACACAGATGATATTCAAAGTTTATAGTATCAAAGACTCAGAGCTTCTAGATGAAAAAATTTTTTTTAATTTTCAAAAGTCGGCAAATATTTCGCGCGCATTCAAGGACTAACATTTTGCCACTTGAGAGTGTGAAGGAAATAGGGGACTGTGGTAAGTTGAAATTGTAGCCCAATCATTGGGGATATAAGCATAATCCTTTAAACATAATTTTCATCCAATATTTAACTGTTCTTGGGATTCAAATTGAACCGGAACAAGTTTTTCGGAAAATGAAGCCCTATCGTCATCATCCCCTGCAAGTTAAGTGCTAAGTAATATAGTAATATCGCGAAGAAAATTAACAAAACAAAGTTAAAGAAAGTAAAAATTAACGAACTAAAGTATGAAACTAGAGTAACTATTAATGATGTAAGAAAAAATTATAACGCAAAATCAGAAAATTTTCAGGCCATACCTGCTCCTTCTACGAGCGCTCGTTGAGGAGGATGGGTAAGTACCCTTTTTTCTTTGAAAAAGTTTGAAATTGGGCCATTAAAAATGTATTTATATTTTCATTGTGAAATAGGTTTTCGTTGCTGTTACTTCTCATATTAAACTAAAATTTTCGTAGTGAGTTGCTCAAAAATAATTAACGTTTAATAATTTTATCAGAGTTCCTACATCATTTTCATTCTCATACATTTGATATTTAGTTTTGATCACAGTTTTTCATCGAGATATCCTACTTTTCATGTACTGTTTTATTCGTTTTTTTCGATTTAATAACTAGCTATAAAATGATATGAAATAGGTTATTTTCCATTTATTTTTGCTATCACCTGAATTAATTGTGAATAGATAATTGAATTATCAATTTTGGTCTTTTCATTTAGTTTTATCTTTTAATCTGACCGGGTATGGGGCCCGCCACGTTGGCTGGCCTCTCCACTATAATGAGCTAGCCATCGGGTGAGCTTACGTGGTAATGTGACCTTCCGCTTGGATATCCCATTTATGTTAAATTGTTCTGTGATTCCATCATATATGATTTTAACACAAATTTGAAACGTTTATATTTTCGATTTAAGGGAAAAATTCATGCGAATTACCTTTGCATGAGTTTTTCATTTAAATGGTAAATATACGGCCATGCCTACATTGAACCTTGATCTGGAGGGGGGGGGGGGGGGTGCGAGTGGGCATCGCTGCCACCTGGATGCCCCACTCTTATTTGGGGGCCCTAAGTAACGTCAGTAAAGGCCAACTCCTCCCAATTTCCGTCTGTTTACGCCAGGCTCAGTTAGCCATTTGCTTAAGCAATTTGAACCCTTAGTAGGTTACCTCGGCCTCGACTCCAGCTGATACGTATTTGTATCTTTTGAACTCGTGAATGTGAATTTTTTTTGTAGGGGGCCCTTGTGCTGGGGAAAAGAACCCACCTCATGACAGCTAGCTGGCTCCTACTAGCAAATTCACACGTCCTCAGACAAGGCCAATCTTGGCGAACACCACCATCCTCTCTCTTAATTTTGCTTTTCATTTTGCACCCTCTCTTCTCTGAAAACCTGAAAGTGTGAACTACAGGTTTTTTGCGTAGTCTTTTTCTTTTCAAAACTACTAAATTATTATTTCCAGGAGAAGGGGGACTCTTAAAGCTCGTTTCAGAGATAATAAGCAACCTTTGTGAAGTAGTTGCTTGAGAACATGCAACATACATAGCAGGTCTGGTACATTTGAAAAACAAATGGACAACTACTTTTTCCATTGCTGAACCCTGTCTTTTACGTATAGTTGTTGCATCTGCTGGAACTAAAAAAAAAACTGGGTGCGACGCACTTGCGAATTGGAAGGTTTCCATCTTTTGATTACAAATGAAACGTAGTCAATTGTGGTCCAATGATTTTCTGGTTTAGATAAAAAAAACACCCTTTAATTGAGCACTATTTGATCGTTTACTCCTTGCAACATTTGAATTGGAGACTAACAACCATAATTGGAGAAGTCTATGCTCTCCAGAATGCTTACTTCATCCAAAATCAATGGCTTTTAATCATTCACAAGCTGATATTCATTGTTAGTATACAGGGTCAGTATAATAAGTAACCGGACTGCGCCTGCCCCGCGCCGTTAAATCGTCTGCTAACCGGTATCTGGTGCTGTAGTGGTGGTGGAGGTCTAGATAAAGAGAACCGGCCTGCAACAGTTGCCTCCAAGCGCTTGGAGAGATAGCATCGAGTGAGAGCGGAGTGCGTGTTCAGTTACGTCGTCGGAGTGAAAATGGAGCGTACGATCGAGCAACCGAACCAGAGATTTTTAACCACGTTATTACAGGAGACGAGACGTGGGTTTTCGAATACGATCCTAAGGCGAAGCGGTAGAGTTCGGAATGACACACGCCAGCGTCAGCACGACCGAAAAAACGCGCATGAGCAAATCGAAGGTGAAGCCGATGCTCATTGCTTTCTTTGACGTGAAAGGCATTGTTCACAAAGAGTTTGTGCCACTCGGCCAAACTGTATACGGCCAGTACTACAGAGAGGATCTCCGTTGACTAATCACCCGGGTTCGCCGAGTCCGTCCGGAGATTGCCGATTCGTGGATCCTCCATCACGACAATGCTCCGTCGCACACCTGCCTGCTCGTCACCGAGCAGTTGGCCAAACAGTCGAGGGCACCGTTGCCACAGCCTCCTTACAGCCCGGATATGGCACCAGTGGACTTCTTTCTGTTCCCCAAGATCAAGAGACACCTTAAGGGGACGCGGTTCGGGACTCTGGAAAACGTTCAACGTGCTACGACGAGGGCTCTAGACAGCATCGAAGTTGCCGACTTCCAGGGAGCGTTCGGGGATTGGAAAATCCAGTATCAGCGTATTATTGACTCCAATTGTACATATTTCGCCAATAAAAAATTTCCTGAGATCAGTCTGGTTACTTATTATTCAGGCCCTGTATTGTATATAAAATGTGTCATTATGAGGTTTGGCTTTTAATCTCAAATAAAAGCCATAAAGCTGAATTCTATAGTAAACATTTTATTGTGAGCCAAAAAGACGATCTATAACATTTACCTTTTGAAGATTATCTTATTTGAATGTTCACTGTGACTACGTCGTGAACTGTCAATCCTGAGTGTCCAATTTCAGGTGACGTGTTCCAGCATAGCGGTATTGCGACACGAGTAATGTTAGCTTTCAAAGCATAGATTGAAGGTAGCTTATCCCTGAAGACTAGAGATTGTGTGATATCACACCTTTAGATTATTTTCGTTGGGGTTCCCTCGAGAAAGTTACCTAAAAGTCGAAAATTAAATACCTAATATTTTTAGCAACGTTTTCACCAAAAATTTAATACTTTGGCCCTGTCCAGAATGAAACTCTGATTTAAACGATATTTAGCACATCGACTGATGAGACCCAAAGATAAAGATATTTAAAAAAATCCAAAATCAAATGCATGCATTTAAAATAGCGGCTTTCAAACTTCAGAAAGCAGTTTCTCTCAAGACATTTACCTTGAAGAACCTATGAATAGGTAGTTGGAGTTGTGAACAGTCTGCAGTTACACTTGCCAGAAAAAGTATCCGTACATGCAAGATAACAAAGTTTTCATTGTATTAAAAAGATATGTCCAATTAATTTAAATTCATTCTTTTATAATATCATAAAATCTACACTTCTGCATGATTCCCAGTATGCTACATGATATTTACTATTTAAAAAGACTTGAAACTCAAACAAAATCAATTTATGGCACCAAAATAGACCAGAAAAAGTATCCGTACAGAACAAACCGGGGGATTCTCCATGTTATGCGATGACACATGCAGATGCATATTAATTTTTTTAAGGTCCGATAATAATTCTACTTTAAGTAGTGATACGTTCAAAAGAGAATGCAGTTTTTTTAAATTTTTTGTGCCATGGCGCCCAAAATTTGTGAAAGCAATGCTGAGGAGAGGAAAATTATGCTTAAACTTAAGTCTGAAGGGAAAACTTACCGCGAAATCGGTCAAATAGTAGGCAGGACACACTCCTCTGTCCAGTATGTGGGGAAAAAAATTAATACAACTGATTCGATTATGTCAAAGCCTCGTTGTGTTTTACCCTCCATACTGACTGAATGCGGAAAAAGAAACGTTTTGCAGGCAGTTAAAAAGAGTTCTCCAGCTTCCCAAAATTGTTGCAAATATAAAAGACTATTTGGGCAAAGTTCTCCACGAAGATACCATACGGAAAATACTAAAGAGACATGGATATCGCTCACGCATGGCACGTAAGAAGCCATACATTTTGGAAGTGAACAGGAAGGCACGTGTGGATTCCGCAAAAAATTATATAAACAAGCCACCAGAGTTTTGGAAACAGGTCTAACGAAAACAAATTTTGAATATTTGGCATTAAAGGAAGAAAGTTAGTGTGGCGTAAGAGCGTTACTACCCTCGAAAAAGAAAGTCTCGTACAAACTGTGAAACATGGTGGAGGTGGTGTGATGGTCTGGGGGTGTACGGCAGCTGAAGGAGTTGGTCAATTTATGTTTATACAATCATTTATGTTTATACAATCAACGGTTACCTTAATATTTTGAAGGTGAATTTGAAGCAAAGCGTTCAGCAGTTGAGGCTTTGTGACGATTTCTGGTTACAGCAAGAGAATGATCCCAAGCACACAGCACACAATGTGAAGTTTTGGTTGCTCTACAACACAAAACATCAACTGTGTACACTTCCTCAATCCACAGACCTTAATTCCATTGAGAATTTGTGATACTTGTTGGGGCGCAGGATCCGTCAGCACACCATATCCTCGAAGGAAATCCTGAAAAATGTCATCGTTAATGAATGTAGCAAAATGACTTGGCAGGACATAGCCAAATTGGTTCACTCCATGCCAAGTCAACTTAAGGAGGTCCTTAAAAGAAAAGGTCATCTCGACAAGCTGTTAAACCCTGATGTGTAATAAAATATTTGAATATTTCGAATTAATATTGTCATGTACGGATACTTTTTTTGGTTCGTTTAAGTGCGGCTTTTTGTTTTCATTTTGTAAATTCTAGTTTTTAAAGGATTCTGCAGGAATGATTTATCGAAAAGATAGTTTCATTAATGAGTAAATTTTGTTGCTTGAATATTTAATTGTAGCAGCCTTCTTTAGCAAGAATTTCCCAATATGTTGCTTTCTTTTGATGTTGTACGGATACTTTTTCTGGCAAGTGCAGGTGCTTCATGATTTTGCTAGGGTAGAGTCTGGAAGAAGTTGATGGTTTCAACCGGAAGTTTACTGATCAGGTGATGAATTGTATGAAAGGAAAACTCCTGGCTTCAGCCAAACTCGTCTTGAGAATTGGAGTAAGCTTTTGCGGGTAAGCGAGTGGTGTCCACGCCCATCGCCGTTGCAGCAACCAGTATCTAGGTCACCTGGCCGAAATCAGCCAGGAGGTTTGTCTTTAAGCCATTTATTTTATACAAGTAGCTTCGAGTGGTTTTTGAATTTTTTCATTGGTTACGAAGAGAAATTTTATTAGATTAAAGATTCAAACTTCTAAAAGGAGCAAACCATGTGTATTTGACAAGTTCATAGTTATCAGCAATATATATTTTGTGCATTCCCATATCACTGGATATTAAGCAACTCTGCACACATTTAGGGAAATGAAATGGTACTTCATTAACACTAATAAATTTATTCGCGAACAGAAACTACAATTTACATTTCAGAAGATATAAGTTAGGCTAGGATGGATGTAGAATGAAAGGTTCGTCTTGCTGCTCATGCAATAAGCTTCCATATGCTGCAACGCATGTATCGCAACTCTCTTTTCACTCGATGCTAGCCGTAAAGAATCCATGTTTCGCCATGGAACGAATGACCATCAAAAGGAAAACGCGTCTATGATACCTGAAACGACGTGTCCACACTCTCCATGTGCGCGTGTTTGCATCTCAACCATGGCACGCGAAAATCTTCCCTGGTACATACACATATTTATACTGACCAAACAACAAGCTATAATTTCACTGTCCAGGTTTTGTTCAAAGGTGCACAGACTAGAACAGTGTCCTGTACAAATCATATTATTATCAACAGGGTTGAGTGAACTTTGAACTTTAAGGCATTTGTTCCACTTGTACGCAGGTAAATCTACCTGCCTGATTTTTTTCCGAAGTTTTGACCATGTTTTTAATCATTGGTGTTTCGTCACGAGTGACGCCAATATGCCGTTTATTATCGCCCAATCAATCGTCTTTAAATTAATATGAAGGCCCAAATGTATTTCTTAATGTGTGAAAAGAAGTGCTAGATAAGTTCTTTTGATATTATCATGTCAATGTCCTAGCAAGAGTCATAAGAGCTCATATTAGTTGGCTCTAAGAATCCTAAAGAAGCATCAGGAGCTCAAAAGAAACTTATTGTACTCTCTACAAAGCGAAGGCATAAAATCTTAAAAAACATTGTACATTAGAATTATTTCCCGGAATATATAAATGCTACAAAATAAAGTCTGTGAAAATATCCCTAACAATTCTTCAAGAAAGGAAGCTGCAAAGCAAAAGGATACACACTCGACTTTCTATTTTTTCCTTATTGCATGCACTTTACATACGAGTATAAGGAAGTCGGAAAAGAGGAGCTTATCATGTTGGTCTCTTAGAGAACACAAACGTTAGTTTCCGAGCAAGAAGGAAGGATAAATGTAGGAACCAGCAGATACATGCTTGCTCCTTCTCCAATGACTGTAATTATCTTTTGGCTTGCAAATCTAAAGACAAGAAATTGTAGCGAGACGAAATCTTAATCAATTGAAACAAGTTAATTTCATATGATTGATGAGTCAATTGCAATATATCATCGGTTATCATTATTCGATCCTTAAGGAATACATTTTGGAAAACAAAAAGGCATCAATTCATATCTACATAGCAACCTGACAACTGCATAGTACTCGTATGAGAGTGTGAGCGTCCTAGGATCGAACCGGGTGCAAGCCCTCAAGTGTCGTTCTCGCTTCAAGCGTGGCAAGGGACGCATAAGTGATGCATTGAAAGCAAACATAAGTTGGACACTTGAACGTGACAAAGATGTCAAGCAATGAACGTGATGGGGCCTTTTTTCTCCATTCTTGCCTTTGTAGTCCTTAATAGGACATGGGATTTGTTATGATTTCCTTTTATATCTCCATCTACTAGCGTCGACGAGCGCCACCATCGAGCAGTCTGTACATGTCCATGCTTATGAAAGACGTCTTCGACGTCAACATGGAATACTCGACTTCTGCAGTACAAAACCTCAAGGGCTTATGCCATTCTTTCAAATATCCTTAACATCATCGTCTGTGTGTGTTTTCATGCTCTATCAAATGATCATTACTAATGGTGGAGGTTGCAATTTGCTGACATTATTGTTTTGCTTCTCATCCTTTCACATGATTTTTCCTAATAATTGCCCATACATGCAGACGTTTACGCACACGTCTAAGAGATGCTGCAGGATATATTTATTATAGAGTTAATTTTGAAAATAATTTTATAGAACTAGCTTATTGGCAATTAATTTTCATTCAAATTATGAGGATTTAAGCTTTAACTTTTGCGGAGCATTCAACAAAATAAGAGCTGGAACCTTTTAATTTGAGTGGACGCAGTATACTCCTACACTTATCTTAAGCGGTTTTTGTACTTATTCTAAGAAATAAAGACTCTTGTCTTAAGTCATTGCTCTTTGAAATTTATTGATTTGATGGAATAGTTTTATCATTCAATCTAAACTATTCATGTGTGTTAGAAAGGCCAAAAAAATGATTTAAGATGGAAAGAAACCGTGGGTATTATGTGCTTATGAACGAAACTTTGCATCTTTTGGATGAATTTGAACGATTTCTTAAGCAAGTATTTGGTCGATAACTCATATCATGTATTCATGTTATGAGAAAATTTTTTCGAACCCAGAATGGTTTCAAATACCCTACTGTTAGGAGCTCTCTCCTGCCTCCTCCACTTGTTTCACCTATGAGTTTTAATTGTAGGTACTCATCTTCAGTCATTCAATAAATTGAATCAAGTGTTAAAAGCATGTACCTTAAACGTTGAAGTTAAGGATATTTTTTACATTCTCCGGGCGCCGGCTGGATATATCACCAGTTACCTCTAGCGGATAAAAGAGCAGCATGGGTCGTCTCATTTTTCCTCCATTTGGCATCTTTAATTTACCGGAACTAATTTCACCATCGCGTCCAGGAAAAATAGTTTCAACTAACTCCAATTTCCATGAAACTTGAGGACAAGATAAATCGTGCACCAAGACAACATCTCCCGGTGCCAAGTTTGAAGAATCTGCATTCTTGTAAACATGAGCAGACCTTAGCTGCAGCAAATATTCCTCTCTCCAACGTTTCCAAAATAAGTTTAAAAAAAGTTGTCAAGAAATCCATTTTGACAATTTTACGATGGTAGCTTTGAGAGCGATTTTTAAAGAGCGTACTAGCCGCTCCCAAAATCCACCTCGTGATATGTGTTTGAATCTAAGATAGTTCTTTAACACCACCGATGAAATTAATACTGCAAGTTGTTCCAGTTCTATCGAGGCACGTTTAAATGTTTTCACGTCATCCGATATGATAAGATGAGGAACACCACGCCTAGCAAAGAAGTGTCGTAAACCGAGGATACAGCTTTCCGTGGACACATTCGGACGAAGCTCGAGATGTACAGCCCTGATAACCGAGTAGGTCAACAGCATTATCTACGTAAAGAGGACCGGCGAAATCAACTCCAGTTGTCTCGAAAGGTCTGGTTGCGTTCAATCTACTGCACGGCATTGATGCAAAGGGCTGTAGGGCAGGCTTTCCTGTCAAACTTTTACGTATAACACATCATCCTATGATTCCCTTTATTAATTGTTGAGCCTTTGGAAGCCAACATCAATGTCTAAGATATGTTAACTCCTCCACGGAATATAAGCTGCACGCCGCATAATTTATTTCAGCATAAAGTGGTCAAAATAAAAATGGGAAAATCTACTGTATTTATTGGCGTTTTTTATGTCCCTCATAAATCGAATGATACTGTCTACGACAATGTCTGTAAAATAATAAGTGATATCACTGCAATGACAAACGAAGACGATAAAATTATCATTACTGGCGACTTTAATAGACCTTATATAAAATTTGTGATCGACAATGACGATGGTCGACTCTTTCCGGTGAATCTCCTTGATAGATTTCAAACTAATGAGCACCTTCTATAGTAACGACTTGCAGCAGATATCTCCTGCTCCTAACCAGAACGGTGTATGGCTAGACCTTATTTCTTCTAATACATACGACGAAGTTGTGGCCAGTTTAACTGATGACAACGAGAATCTGTTTTCTAACTCGAGACATCACTCCGCTTTTTCTATTGAACTGTCCACTCCTGATACTTTTAATTCTATTTTGTACAATCAAACTATTGTATATGACTTCCGCAATGGCAATTATGGAAACATTAATAGTCTTCTATCCAGCATTGACTGGTACGGTACTCTGTCAACGTTAGATTTGGATACGGCTCTATACACCTTTTATCGTATAATCTTTGGCGCCGTTGAATCTTTCGTACCGAAAATCAAGAAAAGGGATAAGATTTCTGAACCATGGCTGGGGAGTGATCTGAGACATTTACATAACCAGAGAAATAAACTATATTGGCTCCTAAGAAAAGATAAATGTGTAAGCGATGCGACTAAGAGTAAATATAACGAACTTGCACTTGAATTCAATATTAAATCGCAAGACATACGTTAACATTAACGTCATAGCGGAGGAAACTATATCCAATCCAAAAAAATTCTTCGACTTTGTTAACGTTAAACGCAAAACATCTGGTTACCCGTCTTTAATGTAATACAACGACTCCGACTCGTCCTGCACCGAGCAGATCTGTGAATTCTTTGCTGATCATTTTCAGCATGTTTACTCCAATCCAGTCAACTCGTCTCATTTTGAGTCGTTAGAAACAGCCACACAGATCTTAATTGATAACATTACCATTTCTGAAGATGAAATTCTTCATGCTATTGAAGATCTTGATCTACTTAAAGGACCCGGCCTTGACCTTATTCCTCCTTGCTTCCTGTCCTTCTGCAAAAATGAATTGTTTGGACCTCTCTACCTTATTTTTAATATATCGCTAACATCTGGTATATTTCCCAAACTTTGGAAACCATCCTTTATAACACCAATTCACAAAAAAGGCGATAAGCGGCGCGTGGAGAACTACAGGGGCATTGCTATCCTCTCTACTATGCCTAAACTGTTCGAAAAAATTATCTGCAGTAAAATTTCCCCCATTATAGAAACGTATATGAATGAACAGCAACATGGCTTCCGTAAAAACAGGTCTACCACAACTAATCTTATTACCTTGACGTCGGATATTCTTTGTAGCATGGAGCAAGGCCTCCAGGTAGACGCAATATATACAGATTTCAGTAAAGTGTTCGATCGAGTGGACCATGAAATACTGGTGAATAAACTTCGCATTTTTGGCATCTACGGTTCACTGCTCAACTGGATTCAGTCATATTTGAAAGACCGCACACAATGCGTTAAGTTTCAAGGTCGGTTGTCTCGTGAGTTCAATGTCACCTCTGGAGTACCTCAGGGTAGTCATCTTGGTCCACTCCTCTTCAATATTTTCATCGCTGATCTTTCTACAGTACTGTCTGATGTCTCGCACCTGTTTTACGCCGATGACCTCAAACTGTATCACTGTATACAATCCTTATCCGATTTATCTTTTCTTCAATCTAAGTTAGCAGCTCTCCGTCAGTGGTGCGATAGAAACCAACTTGCTCTTAATATAGAAAAATGCCAGATAATAAGTTTTGCAAGAAAAAAGAACGTTATCTTTCATGATTATGATATTAATAACACACGTTTGAAAAGAGTCGAGAGAGTTGTCGACCTTGGCATAGTCTTAGATACTAAACTCTGCTTTAACCTCCATTATGATGAAATCCTGAGCAAGGCTTATAAAATGCTAGGTTTCATTAAACGTAGAGCAAAAGAGTTCAGAAATATCTGGGCTACTAAATCTCTGTACACCTCACTTGTCCGTCCACTTCTTGAATACGGCTGCACAGT
This sequence comes from Odontomyia ornata, assembly GCA_963969285.1. NCBI lineage: Eukaryota > Metazoa > Arthropoda > Insecta > Diptera > Stratiomyidae > Odontomyia > Odontomyia ornata. Next base: position 402,020,063 of record OZ017739.1, on the reverse strand, counting down.
CTGGGACCCCATATTCGACATTCATAGTCGCAGATTAGAGTCAGTGCAAAAAAAGTTTTTACTCTTCGCCCTTAGATCCTTGTATGATCCTACTTCTTTCCACAATCTTCCATCTTATGATGTTCAACTTCACATAGTCAACCTGACTACACTGGCCTCTAGGAGAGTTGCATTGTCCGCTTGCTTGCCCTTTAATGTAATAAGAGGCAACATTCAAACTACATCCTTGTCAGACAAAATACACTTAAACGATCCTATAAGAGCCACAAGACACACACCAATGCTAACCGTGCGTATGCACCACACGAACTATGCTAGCAATGAGCCGATTAACAGATGCTGTAAAGCATTCAACAGGTTTAGCGTTCATTACTCCCCAAACATCTCCAAATCCAATTTTAAGAACCAAATCTTAAATGCCCTCAACGCCGCTATTTCAGAAATGTTTAAATTAAGTTTGTATTTTTTGTATTGTATTTTTTGTAATTACGCCTTGCTTGGTGAAATAAATAAATAAATAAATGAATATCTTGAACTATTAAGTACATTATATATGATGACTTTGGTAAGATTATTCGAAAAATGAAATATTTCCATCTGGTAGCATCTGCAGTCTAGCCGCAACTCGAAGGAACCTGTCAGTTTTTAATACAGAGTTCAAATTACGAAGTTTTGATGAAATAGAAACGTCGAGACAATTCTGATAAGCGGTGGTTTCATCTAAATAAAGTTGTGATTGGACGAACTTGATCCAATATGACTCAGCTAGTTTTGATTTAGCAGCAGAGAGATAATCGCTCTTGTGATCAGAACAACAACAAGGCGACAAAGTGCAGAATATGTACCTTAAGTAATATTTTTCTCCAAGAACTTTATTTTTCGCAGAGCAGCAAAGGTTCAGATAAAACAGCCTTTTCTATATCTGATTCCTTCACTTGTAAACAAGTTACATCTGTAGGAGCTTCATTAAAAAACCCTCCGCTGGCCAAATTTCTGTTTGTTGTAGTAAACATGAAGGTCCATCTACCCACATGGTAGGCTCAAGCAAAGCCTTTCCCGTTAGTCCTCGTGTCAATAAGTCTGCTGGATTACTTTCCCCTGGACAATGCCTCCAGGAATAAGTCTTTGATTTAGTCTTAATTTCTCGCACACGGTTCGCTACATATGGTTTCCATCGAGAAGTATCTCCGCATATCCAAAATAAAGCAATTTTGGAATCAGACCAGAAGCAAGGTTCATCAAAAATGATTGTTATGTTTTTTTGGAGGTGGTCGTGAAGTCAAACTGTAATTAGTGCCGCGGTTAGTTCCAATTAAGGCAATGTTAGTGCCCTTTTGTAGTAATTGATTAGTCGTCCAAGCAAACTGCTCAAAACCTGCCATAATGCTGACCCGAATTTCAATTGTAAATTTAAAATAATATTAATCATTTACATTTGCAATTGGAATCTGGACACGGCATCCCCTTTTATAACGGAGCTTATCCACGAATTACACTTTCGCAATGCAATGGAAAGTGGATAGAAGGCTTGTCAACTGCCGTTGTGAGGAGTTTTGCAAGGCGATGAGCAGCAACAACGGGGAGTCTTATGTAGAACTCCACGCATGGCAGACGCCACGAAAACCACGCCGGCAAGAGAAAAAGTGCAATTTCGACAGTGCCGCAAAACGACGAGAATACACGGAAAAATTGTGTGGGAAGAAAACCAAGTTTAAATTCATTGAAATTAGCCAAATTCACTTTGCTATCGTAATTTTAATTGCATTTCACTTTTCATGTGTCCAACGTTACGGACAAACGACCTGTGTCGTAGTCCCGTGCAAATCTTCTGAGAGTGCGAAGAAGAGCTCACAATTGGCAACAGTGAATAAGTGTTCTCATTTAATCACGGTGCACTTTGCACGGTTTAAAATTCAAGCCTTAACATGAAAGTCAGTCGTCGGGGATCCGTTTGCTCTATTTGTCCATCCGAGAAAAAAAAAACGCTATCCACTTAGTGCATTTAAATTACCGATAAAAGTGTCAAACGATATTTAAGGCCGTTGTTTCTATTGAAACTAATCTAATTTGGGTGTAGTCATTCATGATTGCTTGTAGTTCAATGTCTCCAGAGGGAATTTAATGTCGCATTGTGGGAAACAAAAATATTAGATAGACCCAATAAACGTTTATTATTTCGAAATTTACTACATGCTCTTTGAAGTGTTTTTTTTTGCATGATAGGATTTTTAAGAGCAACTATTTATACTCTGAAAATAATTCAACGGTGCAGTGTGCATGCTTTGAAATTCGATTCAATCAAGCGCGAGAGTGGACGTGACAACATCCCTGCGTCGCGTAAATGTCTCAGATTTTCCCAGTTAATTTCTTGGAAAAAAACTCAAATTTTCATCTTTTCCCACTCGTTACACTATGCACTTACCATTTATAATTTACTTCTGAAATCTGGCTTTGATTCGATTTATATGTCTCCAATACTGATCATCCTTACTCTAGATTCTCATTTTTGTCAAGGTGACCACTTCGGTTTTCTCCAGTGCTAAACTGAGCCCGCGAGCAGTCATCCAGTCTCTCACTCGGCGCATTAGCATATCTAGCCTAAATCGTGCTTATTCAACGGTGCGTCCAGTGACCAGAGCCGCAAAATCATCCACATAGCCGATCAAGCGTGACTCATCTGGCATCTCGAGTCTCAATAGCCCATCGTAAGACACGTTCCGCAGGTTTGGACTAAAGATAAATCACTGCCATCTTTTGTTGGCCCTGTTTTGTGTTGAAGAGCAGGTTTCGGTCTTTTAGGTACTCCCTCAAAAGCCGCATCAGATATTCTGAAACTTGAAAAGGGTTTTCCAGCGTATGCATGTAGCGGAGTTGAAGGCGTTCCTGACGCCGAGTGTCACCAACAGGACGATCCATCGCTTGGTGCGGCTATATGCCTCTGCCTTTTGGACCGCGCTCACTCCAATCGCATCGATAGTTGATTGCCCTGCTCTAAAGCCGTACTGCCAAGGAGATAGGCCCCAGGCAGGAATCGCGTCAGTGAGTCTTCCCTTGCTGAGATTCTCTAGCACTTTCCCAGCCGTGTCTAGCACGCATAACGGGCGGTATGCAGACAGCAATTCGGGACTTCCCTTCCCCTTGCTGATCAGCATGAGCCTCGCCACCTTCCATTGTACTGGGAAAACCCCGTCCCGTAGGCAAGCGTTGAATGTGCTGAGCAGCAAGTCAGGACAATGGTGATAGACTAGCTGTACCACCTCAGCTGGAACACTATCTGGGCCTGGAGCCTTCCTCGCTTCCAATGAAAGGGTTGCCTCCTTCAATTCTGGCTGTGTGAAGAATGGTCACTCGACTGCTGTTACACCATGGACAGCGTCAACATGGACGGGATGGGCGGGGAAGAACCCCCGTACTATGTCATCCATCTTTTCCGCATCATGTATTTGAGGCTTCCATAGGGCGCCAAGCTTCCGCATACCTAGCTTGTATCCAATGCCCCATGGATCCTTGTTCATATTGTCCACTAGTTCTTGTCAGCAGTGAGCCTTGCTATTGTTAATCGATTTGCGAAGGCATTTTCTGGCCAACTTAAATGCTGCCAACCAGTTGTATGCCTCGTCACGGTTCCGCGCCCGTTGAACCTCACGTCGAAGCTTATGACACTCCTTCGATTTTCAGCTATCTTAGTTGACCACCAGTACACTGGGGTCTTGCCGTGCTGGGGCTTACGACAGGGCATAGAAGCGCAGCAAGCAGTCGTAATGATGCTCCTAGTTGAGTTGACCCCATCTTGAGCTGCCAATTCTTCCGTTCCCTCCGAAGCTCCTTGCAGCGGCTCACCTGCTGTGAGCACCTCGACGAGACAACATCACTGATCTCAAGCAGAATGCACTGATGATCACTGACTGAGTAGTCCTCTAATACTTTCCTATTGTGTACCCTCCGTACTACGGACTCTGAGGCGAATGTCACATCCCGTATGGTTCCCTCATAGCCAATACGCCGGAAAGTTGGCGTATTTCCGGTGTTTAGTACGGCGAGCGCTATCCTGGCCGACATTTCCAGGATTCGTTTTTCCCGTGGATCTGTTTGAGGCGTGCCCATTCGATTGCTTTAGCGTTGAAGTCTCACCCAACAAGCACGTTGCTCTCTGAGTTCGAGACAGCGTCCTCCAGAGCTTTAAGCTTGGCTTTGAAAGATGATATCGATTCGTTCGGCGTTAGGTACACACCAAAGAAGGTGGTCCCTGAACACAGAACCCACACGAAACCATCCTCCCGCCCACGACTCTCCGCTTGGAAATCACTGTTCCAAACAAAGACGTTGGCAGTAACGGATTTGTCATCATAACATAGTGCAGGACTTTTAACATGGTGCTGCTCACTCAGCAGCAAGAAATCAGCTTTCATGTCCTTTGCAAACTGCTCAAGTAGATTTTGGGCGGTTGAACTGTGGTGTAGGTTTAGCAGCAGGATGCGGGTCATCGAAGTTCTGATTTTGCCTTGGCTGGGGCTTCCTGGAAAACCCTGCATTTTCCTGATCAAAAGAAGTGTCCGAAATCAGGTCAGCATCCTTGCAAAGAATACAGTGTGCCTTCTTTGTACACTCTTCTCTATAATGTCCCATTTCACCGCATTTGTAACATAGGGAACTCCTATCGGGTCCTTTGCATACTTGTGTAGCGTGGCCATAGCCAAGACATTTAAAACATTCAAGACGCGTTTCTCTTGCAGACAACCTACCCTATTTGTACTTTGCTCTTGTTCGGGAACTGTTCTGCGTCCTTTTCGGTCAAGTCAACTATGGCCATGCGCTGTCCCCTATTGTTTTCTGGTGTCAGTCTCAGTTTAGTCCTTCCCAGGCTAGGGAACTCCCTTTTGATGGCCTCTTCTACCTCGGCCAGATCCGTCACGCAATCAAAGTCTCTTATTTCGATCGTTGCCATCGGCTCGAGCGAGGCTATAGTTGTGCTTTTGCCGAAGACTTTCTTTAATGCGTCGCAGAATGCTTCCTTATTGCCGGCCTCTGCTCTGACCGCGTTGGTCGTACTGCTTTAATGGCAGTGTTGGTGTCTTTGGGCCTCACGTTTCCCCTGATGTCCTGCACCACCTCCGCGTAGGATCGGCCATCTTGGAGTTTTATGAGCAGTGCCTGCTGTTGCAGTCTTTGTCGGGGCTTCTATCTCTCCTGTTACACATCAGGTCTTTTTTCTTGTTGGACGTCCGTGCGAGCTTTACTTCTGGCACTTTTTGAAGGAGTTTTGTTGCGGCTTTCTTCGCACAGTTTTGTAAGCACTGTCTGGAACCCGTGATCTGGTGATCCACACCCATCAAGTGCCTCTTCCTTCCTTTTTTTTGTCCCAATCTTCTATTGATTTTAAATGGTGGAGTTGTTTGCATGTGGCCTTTACATTTCAAACCAGCGCTTTTTTAGAATTCTGCTCGTCTTCAGCCTTCAACCAGCTCCTCTGATAATACGACATGTGGTCTAGGAGCTCCTCTAGTTCAAGGAGCCCAATCTTTACTGATTCTTTTCAGAACATCTCTCGCTTTTCGAAAAAGCCTTTCTTTTTCGTGTCGCTGGGCAGCAATTGTACTTTGAGACCATCTTTAGGAGATGTTATCGCTTTCCGTTTCCGAATACGGTACTTCCGCCACATTTTTGACGTTGGCGATGCAATCACACAACGTCGCTTTCTTTTTCTGGCCACTCGTTTCTTACCCTACCGTAATCTCCTCGCTGGCTTCAGGATGGTTCTTTATTTTGTCAGGATTTACGACCCGATCATCGGTCATTTCTGTAACAATCGCAGCAGTGACCATCGGATTCTCGAGGTTCTTTATATTTTCTACCACCGCTCAAACACCTGAAGCGTCCTGCAGAGTTTTTTTATTTCTTTTTTTGGATTTTGTGATCGTTTTTAATTGTTTTTGGTTGCTCCAGGTTTATTGTGTCCCCCCTTGGAGCCGTTATCATCGTTCATGTGTATAGTCGCCTTTTTGGTACCATAGTTATCCTTGCAGAGCAGGGAGGCCATGCGAGGGTTGGCACAAGCCCTTACGGAGACAAGTGCTCAGAGCCAGACCAGCGCTGATCGGGAGTCCATCTCAACCGAACGTACACCACCAACCCAATGATGCGAACTTTGAACGTACTCCGAGCCCTGTCAAGGTTTTACCTGGACGAAGACGGTATGATAGTTGAATTGGAGCTGTTCACACACGAGTGTCACCTTGGCGCTACCGTATAAAGCAACAATTTCGAAACCATCAGGTCCGCCAGCCCAAAGCATAAATTCCAATTCGTTGTCCAAAGCGTAGTGCAGATCAAATCAGGGTCGTTACTTGTCTTTCGAGGGTCCTCGGGTCCGTGGGGGCAGCGCTCCCTAAAGAATGCTAGCCTTAAAGAGTGCTCTAGTCGACCAGCATTACCCCTGCGGGAATTACCTCGGGTACGCAGGAGTGGGACTCCCCAAAGAATGCTAGCCTCCAAGAGTATTTCCTTTGGCCAGCATTCCCCCATGCGGGGACCTCAACCCTTAGTAGGTTACTTCGGCCTCGATACCAGTCGATCAGCGTTAGAATTTTTTTTAATTCGCGAATGCGAAATTTTTTCTCAGTGAGTCCTTGTGCTGGGGAAAAGAACGCACCCCACGACACCGCAACGTTAGCCTGCCAGTGCATTCACGCGTCCTCAGACAAAGCCAATCTCAGTGGATCTCACCATCTTCTTCAGCTGAGGCAACAGACCACTGCTGCAGCCCTCTACGGATATTCAACTACCTACTTTCAATACACTTCCTCTATCTTCTTTTCAGGGGGTGACTCTATTCTTGGATTAAAGTAGTTTAACATCAACCCTACCTTCTTGAATCGTTCGGATATAAGCAAAAGTTCTGTATGAATGTGACTCTAATCATCGTGTACTCCTGGTACGGTGGCAAACCCTCAGTACAGTTAAAAGCATCAGTAAACCAAACGCAACGATGGGTATCGCGGTCGCACTCGATTAATTCAAATTGTCGGAGGACTTTCTCGATATAAGTTCGTCACTCCTACAGTATCGTCTTTAACACTTACTTTGGGAAGCGACATGAATTGCATCATGCATTGATCGATACTTTTATCGCGATCGCCAAACTGCTCCAATAAGAGTGCCACGGCTCAGTCGTAGCATGGAGATGAAGGAGTGAATCCGGCTGGGTCATTGCTGCTTTTCCAGTTAAGAGTGACTATAGATAGTGGAACTTATCTACGCTCGAAAGAGAGGTATTTTCATTTGCTGCTCCCAGAACGGAAGCCATTCTTTCGAATTTCCAGAAAATTTCAAGTGTTTAATTTTGGAATTTTCATGGAATTTTTGTACGTGTCACGGTTTGTAATAAACATCGAAGCATTGACTTGAAATCTGAGACGTTAAGTTTGTATAATACGTTTATTTAAACGTGCCATGATTGCGAGCGCTTTATCTTCTTATTCAGCGGCGATTTTACATTCTCGTTGAAGCTCCTCATCTTTAATTCCCGATAGGACAGCTTTATTAGCCTTTGATAAATTCTCGTTTGCGACTTTGATGCGTTCCAAATAAGAAAATAAGTTTCCTCTACCTCGTCGGAAAATTTGTTCTTTCACCTTTGAAAACGGTTATTGCTGCAAATATTCAGCAGCCGCCTTTGCTAGCTTCGTTATTTGCCTATGATAGACCGCGTGATATGAGGCATACATTTTGTCCACCGTTATGACTATAATAAATTATTTTCTTCATCCCGGGTTTCGGCACCAACGTTAAAATGCTACGCTTTTAACTAAACAAAACTTTGTCCCATTTGAAGAATGATATCAGTTTATATGTTTCGTTACGTTGTGCACAAATGTGAATAAGCATTTTAAAACGTGCGCAAGGTAAAAATTTCACAATCGACCGAGATGACGTTAGAATCAAGACTCGCTATTTTGGCTCTTATATTCTGTTACATTTACATAGAAAAGATGGTAGCAACAATAGTGGATTATAAAAAATTAATTATTTTTGTTAATGTATGCGTTTTCTTCTCTCTCTGATCTATTTTCTTTGTTTGAATTCTATAATGTAGTCATCTCATGTTCTTCAGTTCAGTACACAATAAACTAGTCTGTTTTTGACCGTCAACGAGTAGACACGTTTTTTATTTTATTCTTTGTCGTAACGCTGTTTCGTTTCCTTTGTTTTCTTGATCATTCCTGCGCAACAGGTTATGGGTCCAGTTCTAGTGCAAAAATCGAAAGTTTAATAAGTGTAAAATTGGGATCGTATTTTACGGACATAGAGACATTTGTATTTCATTGTGGTTTCTTTTGTGTTAGACTTTTTTTTTGAAATTTGATAATGGCTGGACAAGAAGAAAAGATTTCTGTTCCGAAACTCAGCAAGGCGACATACGAAGAGTGGCTTTTCGAAGTCAACGCGTCTTTGGAAATGTGTGGTGTTGACGAGGTTGCTAATGGCGTCGTAATTAAGCCTCAAGTAGCTGCTGATCTCCGAGTATGGAAGATGTGGGATGCAAAAGCGAGACGCATATTATCAGCAGGCCTGATCGCGAATGATCACGCGGTTATTCGTGAGTGTACGACATCAAGAGAAATGTTCGTAAAAATCAAATCGCTGTACGAAGCGAAAACCGAAACAAATAAATATTTGTTGGCTCAGGCATTTATGGGCAAGAAATTCGGAGAAGGCCAAAGTGTCGGTGCCTTTTGCTCTGAATTGTCTGTTTTGAAACAAAGGCTACATACAGCTGGCGATGAAATAACCGACGGACACATGGTAGCCAAAGTTATCAACGAATTACCTGCAAAATTCACCACTTTCAAGCAGACGTACATGATTTCGGCCGCATCAGGAGTTTCGTTATCCTTTGACAAGTTGCGTGAACAATTAGAGATAATCGAAAACCAACTGCAACCAGGTGCAGGTACCAACAACGTCGAACCAAACGAAGCATTGTATGCAAGTAAGCCTAAACGTAAAGCAATAAAATGCTTTGAATGTGGCAAACTTGGCCACATGGCTAAAAATTTTTATCGCCGAAAGAACAAGAAGAATACTAACGGCGCGGATGCGAAATGTGCAATCACTGCAGATGTTGTATTCAATGCATGTAACACACACAACAACAACTCTAAATGGCTATTAGACAGCGGAGCGTCAGACAACATGACAAACGATTGCTCGAACATGTTCAACTATGTGCCGCTATGCAGAGACGAGAAACCTATCGCAGTAGCAAACGATCATATAATTTATGCAGTTGGCAAGGGATCGCTACAATTCGTATCTAAGTCGGCTGGTCTCGTAACGATCAGAGAGGTATATCATGTACCGCACTTAAAACGAAAACTTCTGTCGTTAGGTTCGTTCATTTCGAAGAAGGGTGCTAGACACGAAGCCGAAGGATCTAAAGCCGTATTGAAATTACATGGTAAAATAGTCGGCTGTGCCTGGAAAGTAAACAACAACCTATTTGAAATGGACTATGAAGAAGTTCAACCGTCGAATGCATGTGTCGCGTCTGTAAGTGTTCGACAACTTCATGAAAGATTGGGTCATCCGAATTATCGCGCGGTTTGTGAAATGTTGAAACGAAATTTGTTCGGAAACATTAAAGTTGAAGGGCAAGAAGACAGTAAAAATGATAATTCTACCTGCGACGCGAACGAAAACACATTTTGTGAGTCATGCATATTAGGTAAAATGCATCGCCTACCATATGTAAAAAATGAGAAGCGAGCAACAAAGTGCGCAGAACTTATCCATTTCGATATTATCGGTCCGATGAAAGTACCGTCTTGGGGAGGAAATCGTTTCGCGGTCTTATTTACTGATGATTATAGTGGAAGTGTTTTTGCCGAACCTTTAAAAACAAAAGACAGAGTAGTCGACGCGCTTGAACGACTGATCATAAATTCTAAATCTGTCGGACATGATATTCGCCGGGTCAGATGCGACAACGCGAGTGAATTTACGGGGAAACCAATGCGTGATTTACTTTTACGGCATTCGATCGAAATGGAAAACTCAGTGCCATATTGTCCACAGATGAATGGTCGTGCAGAACGGCAAAATCGAACTTGTTTAGAATCGACACGCACAATGTTGTGTAATGGCTTGCCATACGAAGCTTGGGCTGAAGTTTTATCAACTGCAGCTAACTTACGCTGCGTGATACCACTCAATCGTCTTCGCGGTCTTACACCATTTGAAGTATGGTACGGACGTAAACCAGAGCTTACAAAATTACGAACAGTTGGTTGCAAGGCATACGCTCTGATTGATGAATCGAAGCGGTCGAAACTAGAACCAAAAGCGGATATTTTGCGTTTAGTTGGGTATGCACCTGCAGGCTATCGATTGTGACGTCCTGGTACTAACAAAGTAGTTACCTGTCGTGACGTCGTATTTGTAGAAGAAGATACTCATTTACGGAAAACTCAATATGTGACGAGCGAAAATGCGGAAACTGTTGCGAAGCGAACTACGCCAGAAACCGTTGATATTATCAACGAACCAATCAGAGTCAGTGATGGCTCAAACATTGATGATATTGATGATGCGATTGACGATGACAATAATCTACCGAATATTTCACCGATTCGAACGAGAAGTCGATCTATTGAGGAAGCTCCAATTTCGAAAAGGACAAGATCCCATGTTCGTTCCGTAAATATAGCAGAACTGCTAAATGCCGGTTGTGCTTTCATTGCAGATACTGTCATTCCTAACAGCGTATCAGAGGCTCGGTCTTGTGCCGATGCTAACAAGTGGGAGCTTTGTATGAAAGACGAGATGAAATCATTAAGCGATCATGGTGTTCTTGGGCAATTGGTCGAATTGCCTAGTGGCAAGAAAGCTATCTCAACACGGTGGGTGTATCGTATCAAAACACACCCTGATGGAACTGTTGATCACTTCAAAGCACGCTTAGTTGTGCGTGGTTGCGGTCAGCGTAAGGGAATCGACTACGATGATACGTTTTCACCGGTGGCAGGGTTTGAATCAGTTCGTACTTTGTTAGCAGTTGCTGCAGCCAAAAAGTATCGAGTATTCCAAATCGATGTCAAAACAGCGTTCTTGTATGGCGAACTAGCAGAAGAAATATATGTGAAGCAGATTGATGGTTTTGACGATGGAACAGGCAAAGTTCATCTTTTACGGAAGGCCTTGTATGGCTTAAAGCAAGCTCCTCGACAATGGCATATCAAATTCGATCATTTTATGAAGCAATCTGGGTTGATGCAGTCATCTGCTGACCCATGTGTATACATTGGCAAAGGTGGCGATTTGTTGGTGGTGCTGTATGTCGACGACAGACTTGTATGTGGTCGAGTCGAGTCTGACGTTGAAGATCTGCTGCTAAAAATGAGCAATACATTCGAAATTAAAAGCAATATTGCAAGCTGCTATCTGGATATTGAGATAATCCAAAAGGAGACCGATTCTATTATTCGAATATCTCAGTCAGCATATGCCAAACTTATCTTGGAACGATTTGGCATGTCCGACTGCAAGACGATCTCAACACCATTCGAAAGCAAAGCGAAACTTGTGGCAAATACCGGAGAAGTCGCAAATGTACCCTATCGACAACTAATTGGTGCATTGATGTACTTATCTGTTGGTACACGCCCCGATATTACATTCGCTGTTCCCACGTTATCAAAATTCTTGGAACGAACATCAATGGAGCATTGGCAAGCAGCAAAACGTGTCCTACGGTATTTACGAGGTACTTTGGACATCGGACTGTCATTTAGGGGCAACGATGTATGCAGACTGGATGCATATGGTGATGCTGATTATGCAGCATGCCTAGACACTAGGAAAAGTGTCAGTGGTGTAGTTTTAACGGTTAATGGCAGCCCCGTGATATGGTCTTCACGGAAGCAAACAATAGTAGCGACATCGACAACTGAAGCCAAGTACGTAGCTATTCACGATGCGGCAAAGGAAGTAATTTGGGCTAGATTACTTCTAGAATCTATAGGCTGTAAGCAACAACAGCCAACTATCTTGTATACTGACAACGTAGCAGCGAAGAAATTAATAGAGAATCCAGTATTTCACCGTCGCACGAAACACATAGAAGTCAAATTTCACTATTCGAGGCAATTGATTGTTGACAACAAAATCAAGATTAAGCAGATTGGTAGTCCAGACCAATTTGCAGATCTATTCACCAAAGGATTTAATCGTGAAACCTTTATGAAGCTACGTAATACTTTAAATATAAAATAATTTGTATTCTTTTGAGAGATAAGGAACGAGTGGGAGTGTTAATGTATGCGTTCTCTACTCTCTCTGATCTATTTTCTTTGTTTGAATTCTATAACGTAGTCATCTCATGTTCTTCAGTTCAGTACACAATAAACTAGTCTGTTTTTGACCGTCAACGAGTAGACACGTTTTTTATTTTATTCTTTGTCGTAACGCTGTTTCGTTTCCTTTGTTTTCTTGATCATTCCTGCGCAACAATTTTGACCAATTTTAAGGCACCGCTAAGAGGTTATTCAAGATAATTTAAAATTGATAAATCATGCTATTACTAACAAAGTTGAGTGAACTTCAATCTCTCACGTATTTTTTGTCGTTGTCCTCATAAAAGTTTACATTCATGATTTTTTTCGGATGAAAAGAGTCCAATCGCGAGGGGGTACGCAAAAACTTCGTACATTAACCCTTCAGCTGCCCCCCACGGTCCCAATAAGACAATTTCAACACTTATATTGAAAACATCTCATTGGGACCTTACCAATGACACAATGCTGGATTACCAATGGTGAAAAAAAATTGTGAAGCGTCACCTTCCTATATGGAGAGACCCCCTTAAAACCTTTTCAAAAAATTGTCCCCTTGAACTTTCAAGAAGCCACTACTTCTGAATTCCCACAAAGCTTTATAGCTGCAGCTTCTATAGTTTCAGAGGAAAACTGCTGTGACATACATACGTGCGGACGGACAGGCGGACTCAGGTCATGATTTCAATAGTTTTGTATTTTAGTACAAATCCCTAAAAAGGGATAAACGTATGATGGCTAAGCCATTCTTAGTGGGAAAAACAGAAGCGCAAGTTAAATTTGTGTCTTTATCTTTTATTAAAATTATAAGCTTATCATTTAACATCACTATAGTTAGAAAGTTTGCTATTTAACGGCTATCTAAAGACTGCAATTTTGAAAAAAATAAAATCTATCCACCTGATACCTGCAAATCATTAGCCGATCAATGGGTAAACCTGCATAATTTGCTTCTGTTGTTGTTGTTTTTAGTAAAGTTTTGTCTCAAATTTATCGGAATATTTGCATAATGTTGGGTTAAAGACAAGCGTGTTGTAATCAATGACGGGAAACCAGTGAAACTCGTTAACTATTGGAAACTACTAACTTTAAAACGAAAAACTTTTCCACCTTCAAGACAAAGTTTGTCTCAAACTGTGTATTTATATTGGCCCCAAAGCCATGCAATATTACCATGCGACTGGTCCTGAAGGCATCCTTTATAATATGCCATCGGTTGTCCCGAAATCCACTACACATTTAGTGGTGCGCGAGCTCACTATGTCCTTTTCTAAGCCATTCTTTGTTGATGGCAACCTGTGCTGTTCCAACTGCATTACATGTTGGCATTACGGAATATTTACCCAACTTTTAATGGGATACACCTCTGTAGCCCTTAAGGACAAAACTAATGCAAGTCCTGCATCAACTTGAATTGCACTGCAAAGCTTGCAACTTTGACGGTTAAAGTTTATTTTTACTTACTTACTTAGTTACCTACCTGTGTGCCCTGTTCTCCGTTACCCGTTTTCCAATCTTTGTGTCCACGAGGAGATATTTTCCTAGATTCCTTTTTGTAGAGAATTGTGTTGTGTCATTTTTCGCTGTGTTCACTTTTTTTCTTTCGCTTTAACTTTGTTGTGTTGGAACGAGCGCAGGATAAAGTTCACTTTCAAAGTGGATTATCGAGGATGGAAAAATGTGCCAGAGAAAAGTGACACAAAGTACACCTTGTGAAAATACGTTGAGTTTTGAATTCGTTTTGTGCAAATGCACTGAAGACTCCTTTGTTCATTTGTGGAACGTGTTCCGAAGAATATTTCAAAATATCTTCAGTGGTAAGACGTGCGAAACGCTTCCAACAAGTACAAATGACAGACTTTTGCACACAGATTGTTACTTACAGTATGAAGGACAAAAGAATTTCTCTCCGACAACTACGCTATTTAGCATATTAACTGGAAGAATCCAGTCTAAATCATTTAATGTAGATATTATTTGCTTCATAATAAATTGGTTTCAATTTAATAGGAGTTGAGTCAATGTACATTCATATGGAGATGATGAATTATTTTAATTGAAATTTTCCTTACATATGTAGATATGTCGCTAGCATGTCAAAGCACTCCGAAATATTTCACGCAAACGCTGAAACCAGGCACAATTTATGGATTTTGTAATTATGGATTTGTCCATGAGTTGTTTGATAAAAAAACTAATGAAATGCCTGAAATGTTTTGAAAGCACCCTAGCACAAGTTTTTGAAAGCAACATTTCTAAAAAAAGTCTAGTTTTGAAATGAAAATTCCTTCTCTCATTAACCGCTTAAGTTTTGATTCGCTATTTTATCCCACTTAATCTTTTTTGAACGGATACCAGCCTGAACTCTGTTAAAAGTGGCTTCAACCTGCATAACTTCCTTAACAATCTCTTTGAAAAGTACTTACCCACCACCGGTATTTTTCTAATCATGGCCTTGTTCGTTCTCGGAAAATTATTCTCCAGAGAGCTCTCTAACAACTGGCCCGTACAAGGCATACCTTTACTGTACAATTTCTGAACCAGATTTGCATTTGAACGCTTGGACTGTCAACACATGTTGAAACAAAACTAAACTAAAATTTGTAAAAATATTATTCAAACTATGACTTGATGCTGTTTTTCACAAAACAACCGATAGCTGAAAATATTCCGAGATCGGATTCGAAGACCTGAAAAAAAAACGAGAAACTCAAAATATCGTTTTGGGCCAGCACCCAAAGCAGCTACAGTGGCTATGAACGCAACA
Organism: Odontomyia ornata; assembly: GCA_963969285.1. Classification (NCBI taxonomy): domain Eukaryota; kingdom Metazoa; phylum Arthropoda; class Insecta; order Diptera; family Stratiomyidae; genus Odontomyia; species Odontomyia ornata. Next base: position 402,004,967 of record OZ017739.1, on the reverse strand, counting down.
ACGGCAAAATGGACAACCTTTCGTAAACATGACCGATCAACCGAGGACCAAAGCCGCTCACAAAAAATTACCGTTGAGCATGATAGAGGCGGAAGAAGTGCCAGAAAAAAACTTCAAGGCTTGCAGAAGATACCAAGTTGTTAAATAGAATGAATCTGTTTTAGCAAAAGGAAATTTAGTTTTAAGATATAAAGCCCCAGCTTTTATTCCCAATCCACCGACACACAGTTTGAATCCTTTCAGTGTACTCTACAACGAGAACCAAAATATAGTTAATAACACCAGCGCAAATAAGACTCGAACGAAAAAATATGGTACACGCTAATTTTGTATAGAACGTTAAAACGACCGCATTAAAGGATATATTTAACCGATACACCCCATTTGATGGGCTTCGGCTAGGTTATAAAATAACCAGAATATCCAACTCTAAGCTCAAATTCACAGTTGATAGGCTTGAAGCTCATGATTACATTATGAACCTCATTAAAACCACCTCAGCAATAGACTACTCGTTCATTACTAAAGAAAGGAAAAAATGCGTGGTCATCTTGAGGGGCGAAGGTTCAGAGCAGATGTCATCCACGTGGACATCAAAAGCCAACTACCAGTGTTGGGTGTTGAGTCGGCTAATCCTCCTACCACAGCGTGGTCAAGAGTGATCAAGATCGAACTCGCCCTTTTCAAAATTACAGTATCGGTGGATAAGAACGTAATAATAAAATTGCGCCACATCTTATATCGACGGGCTATCTGGGAACGCCCGAAAAGAAGTAACCTGGTACAATACTACAGCTGCCAGAGATTTGGTCACATTTCAATCAATTGTGGATACAATCTCCGCTGCAAAGCATGTGGAGAGGAATACATCTCAAAAGACTGGCTTTGAAAATCCTTAGATAAATCGGGAACGGCTCCATTCAGTATATGTGTAAAGCACATGGACACCCTGCCAACTGTTCCGGATGCGTAAATGTCGTTTAGCAAGAGCAATGGAGGCAAAAGCCAAACGAGGAGCCTCACCTGTATATGCAACTCTTCACAACCATCAACATAGCGCCCCAATTCCCATGATCATGCAGTATCACTTTCCTCCAATTACACCTCCCATTTCTTACTCGGATATGTCTATGTAAAAACACCAAAACCTGCATTGATTACACCAACACTTAATCCCGTCGAGCGTCTAAATCAAATTGCAAACGACTGGCTTGGAATATCTCTTAGTAAATTCTTTTCGAAGACTACATCTTTTTTTCCATCCTTTGACTCCATTCCCGACCAAGAGGAGCCAATGGTTCTCCTGAACTTCTACTTCAACCTTTATGTTGGCAAATCGGCTCATTATCCTATCCGTAAATATAAACTCCCTAGTTTTACATGACAAGAGGCTTTTCATTTTGGACTTAGTCAAATCATTCCAACCCGACATCCTCCACTTGAACGAGACTGTTCTTAAACCTCATCACAAAGTCCATGTAGATAATAATAATGTTCTGCGGAACGGTGGTGGTAGAGACATTGCAATATTATTTCAATCAAAGTAGCTCCTCATGCTCACTAGTGACCCTCCGCACTAAACGGCTTAATGAAACTCCGGCCAAAATCTTAATAGGCTACTTTTACTTCTCGTGTAACCTTGGTATCCTAATCCTTTCTACGCTTAACCAAATCCTAGCAATAGCATCATCGCACTACTTTTTTCTGCTAGAAGACTTCAACGCCAGACACGAGCACTGGGGTGATTCTAATAACAACATGAATGGAAACTTCCTCTTTGAATGGCTAAGCTTATATTGTAAATGTAGGGGCCAACTTTCCTGAGAGGTAATTCATTGTTGGAAAACTTTTTAAGCTCACCTGATCTTCTCCCTCACCCCACAATTCCTTCTACATGCTACACATTTGCTTCATTTTCAGTCCACATGGTCTATATCCAAATATATGCCTCAGAGCCCATATACGACACCCACCTTGTCCATCATACTACAGACCATATAATTCATTATGGCCAAACATCAGAAGACCTGTAATGATTTTCGAAATGCCCGTGTAGGACGGGGGTGCCGATGGTCTGGCATAAGTGTCAGCGAGCTATAAACAACATCGAGCTCAACTAACTAGCTTCACTTAACGACCTCGTACGCGTGCTTGACGACTAGCATTTGCGGGATCATATGAGGCGGGTTCTTGTCGAGCCACGGAGCTACACTACAAAATACTTATCACACGTACTTTACCCTACAAAACGTACCGATCAATTTTTATTATCTTTAGAAATGTTCTATTAGGTGTCAATTAAGCTACTCTACTGTAATTCAATATTTTTTTGCCTCGTTAAAGTTAGCGGACACGGAGGCTTGAGACAAACGCAAACATTACACAAGAAAGCATCGTTACTTTCTCCGAAGAAGGTCGTTGCATTGCAAGGGGAATGTCAAACCTAAAGATGTTGAAGTGGCTGAAGTGAACCACTCGTCTCTGCCTAAAGGATGGAAACTTGACGGAGGTAGCTTAAAAAAATAGCAAGCTAAGCAGTTTCGATGGGGTGACCACCTTATCTCTTCAGGAGCAGCCACTCCTGATCACCACGGGGCTGCTCGACTGCTTATGTTTATAACAGGGCAGTTTCTTCGATGCCAACCCAGGCATGGAGAGACTGAAGGATTTCGCTCCACACTAGTGAAAAAACAATTGTTTCCGCAGTGGAGAGATGGTTGTTATAATTTTAGGCTCCTCTCCTTGAATACAAGTCCCTGTCTTCTACGAAAGTATGCTAATAAAAACCGCTAACCAATCATAAAAACAAATCGGGTGTCGGTCAGGACTAATTGATGATGCAGATTTTATCACTGCCGGTCAACAGATTAGCTCTCAGCAAAAACTGACACAATTCCAAGCAATGTTTTTGAAAACCCCTGGCACCATCTCCTTGTTCAAAATTAGAACTGTCCGACTTTAAACTGTATAAAAATTTGCAAACCTTTCTTTTGGTAACATTAAGGGACGCACTACTCCATAACATCATCGGCATGTTCAGGCGACAGAGCCACCATGAACGAAGAACTCCAGAAGATGCTATAGACCTTATTATACCGGAGACAAGACAAACAACACCAAAAGGAAGTTTATCGGTGACTCTATCTTTACTTTACGGAACCCTCCAAAGTATGCTACGTTAATATCAAATGGTGAGGGCTACAATAAAAATTGAATCGGTTCATCTGCCGACAGCAAAATTAAAAATGTAAGAACTCGAAAGAGAGTGGTGTTGTTTCCCCTTTGGGCCCCACGTTGGGCGCCATTGCAATGATTTTCGAAATGCCCGTGTAGGACACGGGTGCCGATGGTCCAGCATAAGTATCAGCGAGCTATAAACAGCACCGAGCTCAACTAACTAGCTTCGCTTAACGACCTCGTACGCGTGCTTGACGACTGGCATTTGCGGGATCATATGAGGCGGGTTCATTTTGAGCCACGTTGCTACACTAAAAAATACTTATCACGCGTACTTTACTCTGCAAGACGTACCGATCAATTTTTATTATCTTTGGAAATGTTCTATTAGGTGTCAATTAAGCTACTCTACAGTAATTCAATATTTTTTTGCCTCATTAAAGTTGGCGGACTCGGAGGCTTGAGACAAATGCAAACATTACACAAAAAAACAACGGTTACTTTCACCGAAGAAGGTCATTGCATTACAAGGGGAATGTCAAACCTAAAGATGTTAAAGTGGCTGAAGTGAACCACTCATCTCTGCCTAAAGGATGGAAACTTGACGGAGCTAGTTTAGTTTACACTAGTAAAACAGCAAACTAAACAGTTTCGACGGGGTGACCACCTTATCTCTTCAGGAGCAGCCACTCCTGATCACCTAGGGGCTGCCCGACGGCTCATGTTTATTACAGACCTTCTTCCGAAGCTACCACCTGATATTTAGGCTCTCTCAAATGCCGATAGGGATACCCATATATCAGCAATATCATCAGCAATAATTGAATGCAGTGAGACAAGCATGCCCCCTGCCAGAAACCCCGTAGCTCGGTATATAAATGTCTAACTCAGGAGACTCCTCAGTTGACAAAAATACGGAAAAATATGCTTTAACGACTAAAGGGCATATTTGATATAAGCTATAACCGTTCGAATGAAGAGTAATAGGAGCTCAAAACGGAGATTACGATAATGACCATTTAAATCCACAAACGTGGCAAATATGAACAAAACTTTACGTTCAAATTCTGGTTTCTCCATCGAGTCAGCTCCGTGAGAATGATCAGCATTCTCTTGGAGGCTATCATCCTTTGGGAAGTGCCACCCCTACGTACCCGATGAAATTCCCGCAGTGGGAAGTCCGGTCAGCATGAGCACTCTTAAAGGCTAGCATTTTTTGGGGAGTGCCGCCCTCATGGATCCTAGGATATGGGGTGTGCCGTAAGGTTTCCTCGTAGGATGACAGGTAACGGCCCTGACAGAATCTGGACAACGCTTTGGACATAGAGCTGGAGTTGATGGTTTGGGCTGGCGGATATGGTGATTTGGACTTACTTGTATTGCACGGTAGCGCCGAGATGAAAATCTTGCGTTCATGGCTCCAATTCAACTATCATACCATCTCCGTCCCAGTAAAACCTTAGCAGGCCTCGGAGTACGTTCGAAGTTCGACCATTGGGTAGGTCGTGTGGGCTCGGTTGAGACGAACTCCCGATTGGCGCTGATATGGCTCTTAGCCCTACGCCAAACCTCACTTGGCCTCCTCACTCTGCAAAATAAACTACACATACAAACGTAGATAGCCGCTCCGAGGGGGGACCCAATGAAACTAGAGCAACTAAAAACCATAAAAAAAAGATAAGAAAATACAAAAAAGCAAAAACAACACGAATAACGACGCAACCAGCGGATGCAGCCACAATATTTACAGCACGTCGGGAGCGGTTTCAACGATAACAAAAACGACGATGAATACAATGACAGTGAAGACGGATAAAAAACGCAAATTAACAGATAGTCTTGGCCAGACTGAAATTCCAGCGGCATTTGGGCGCAGCGAGTACCAGAACGTCCTAAAAAGGTAGAGCGGGGAATTCAGCAGGATGCACCAGATGTTTGAGCGGTGGGAGAAAATAAAAAGAAAATCGAGAACTTGGTGATTAATGCTGTAGCCGCTATCGAAGCGATCAATCAAGGGTCATAAATTCCAAAATAAAAATGAGCCATCCTGAAGTAGACAAGGAGATTACGGCAGAAAAAGAAGGGAGTGACCAGACAAACAAAGCGCCGTTGTTCGATTTCATCGCCACCATCGAAAATGTGGCGGATGTACTCTACTTGAAAACGGAAGCCGATAACCTCTTCCAAGAAGGTAGTCGCAAAGTAAAATTGTCGCCCAGCGAAATCAAGAAGAAAAGCTAATCCTAAAAACGGGACATATCCTAAAAAGAATACAATCTGCATGCGACTTGGCAAAAAATAAACAAAGTAGTGAAGACTGGGCTCCTTGAACTAGAGGAGCTCCCAGACCATATAGAGCATTATCAGAGGAGCTGGCTAAAGGCAAAAGAAGACCAGAAGGATAGAGAAGTCTGAAAGGCACGCAAAGGTAGCTCCACCATCGAACATCAATTAAAGAATGGCATCTAGCCCAATTGAAGGAGACCAGGATAAAATAAGGAATAAAGAGAAACTTGATGGGCGTGGAATCCCAGCTCAGGATTTTGAGACAGTCATAAAGAAACTTTTTCAAAAAGTTCCAGAAAATAAAGTTGGCATGGAAACCTAACAATAAAAAAGGCCTGAGACGACACAGGAGAGCAAGAAGCCTAGACAGAGACCCCGGCAACAGGCAAAACTCGTTAAACCCCAGATAGTCGCTCCTAGGCAGAAGTGCCACGTGATATTAAGGAACTACAAGGGTCAAAAGACACAAGCACTGCCATTAAAGCAGTACGACTAATACGGTTGGGCCACATACTGGTCAAATTTGGAGCAGAGGCCTACAATAGGAATGCATTTTGCGACGCAGTAAAGTTCTCGACAAAAGTGCAACTATAGCCATACTCAAGCCAATAGCAACAATCGAAATAAGAGACGTTGACTGAGTCAGGAACCTGGCCGAGATAAAAGAGGCCATCAAAAGGGAGTTCAGTAGCGTGAGTAGGTTCAAAGTAAGGCAGGCACCAGAAAACTATAGGGGACAATATATGGTCATCATCGGCTTGACCGAAAAAGATGCGGATCGATTTCTGAATAAGCGCAAAATAAGAATAGGTCGGGTTATCTGCAGGATAAGGTGAAGAGCAGCGCGTGTTCAAAGTTTCAAATGTCTTGGCTATCACAAGTTTGCAAAGGACCCAATAGGAGTTCCCTATGTTATAAATGCGGTGAAATGTTACATAGAAGAAAAGAATGTACAACTGAGGCACCCTATATTCTTTGCAAGGAAGCTAATCCAAGACCGGGTGATGGGCACGTCTTGGGATGAGGGAAACGTCAGGTTTCCCAGAAAACCCTAACAAGACAAAATCGGAACTTCGATGACCCGTATCCTGCAGGTAAACTTATCATGTAGTTCAACTGCCCAAAATCTGCTTGAGCAGCTCGCAAGGGACTTGAAAGCCGACTTTATGCTGCTGAGTGAGCAACATCATGATAAAAGTTCTAAGTCATGGAGCCCTGATGAAACTGGTACTGCGGAGATGATTTTGTGTGGGTTCAGTGCTCAGAAGCCACCTTTTTTAGTGTGTACCTAACGCCTAACGAATTGATATCATCTTTGTGCTTTGGAGGGCACTGTCTTGAACACAGACGGCAACGTGCTTATAGGGGGAGACTTCAACGCCAAACCAATTGAATGAGGCATACCTTGAACAGATTTGCGGGGAAAACGAATCCTAAAAATGGCGACTAGGATGGCGTTCGTCAAAAACATGTCGACCTTCCACCGTATTGGCATGAAGGAACCACACAATTGGAGCGTATTAGAGGGCTACTTAGCCAGTGATCACCAGTGCATTCTGATTGAGATCAGTGATGTTGTCACCTGGCGTCCATGCTCTTGGCTTTTTAAAACTGGGTGGGACATCGAAAGGATGGACGTCGAGAGGTTTGTTGAGGTGCTCTGGTGCAAGGATATTCACAAGAGACAGCAGAACTGGCAGCTCAAGATGTGGTGAACTCAACTGTGGGTCTCATCATGACTGCTTACAACGCTTGTGTGCTCCTCAGTGTACTCGTGATCAACTGAAATAACTAGAAAGTGAAGGAAGTGTTACAAACTTTGGCGTGCGGCTTAACAGGGACCGAACAGTGATGAAATATACAACCAGAAAGCAGCATATAAGTTGGCCAGGAAATGTCTTCGTGAATTGATGAAGAACAGCAAGGCTCACTGCTAACAAGATCTAGTGGACGATGTGAACAAGGATCTTGGGGCTTTGGCTACAAACTAGTTATGCGGAAGCTTGGTGCCTTACGGAAGCCTTGCATACCTGATGTGGGAAATATGGACAAGATAGTGCGGGGACTCTTTCCCCCCCATCCCGTCCGTGTTGACATTGTCCATGGTGAAACCGCATTCGAGTGTCCACTCTTCACATAACCGGAACTGGAAGAGGCAGACCTTTTTCTGAAAACGAGGAAGGCTTCAGGCCCAGATGGTGTTCCAGTTGAAGTGTTACAACTTGTCTATCACCATTGTCCTGACCTTGCTGCCCAGCACATTTAACGCTTGCCTTCAGAACGGGATTTTGCTGGTACGATGGAAGGTGTCGAGGCTCGTGCTGATCAGCAAGGAAAAAAAAAACTCCGGATCACCGTTCGCATATCGCTCGTTATGCAAGCTGGTACTGTTGAGAAGGTGCTAGAGCAACTCATCAAGGGCAGACTCCTCGGTAGCACGGCTAAACAGCAAGACGTTTCACCGTTGATGCAATTGTAGAGATAGGGAGCACGATCCAAAAGGCAGAGATTTAGTTGCACCAAGCGATGGACCGTCCTGTTGGAGTTGATGGCGTTTGGAACGCTGTCAACTCCACTAGATGGGTAGATATGCTGCAAAACTCTTATCAAGTTCCAGAATATCTAATGTGGCTTTTGAGAGGCTACCTGAAGGACTGAAGCCTGCTTTATAACACGACACAGGACCAATGAAGAATGGAAGTTACAACAGCTATTGCCCAGGCCTAGACCTGTGGAACGTGTCTTACGATGGGCTATTGAGACTGGAGATGCCAGATGAATCACGTTATATCAGCTATGTGGACGATACTGGGCTCTGGTCACTGGGCGCAACTTAGACTAGGTATGCTAGTGCGCCAAATGAGACTGAAAGACTGCTTCTGGGTTCAGTTGAGCACTGGAGAATAGCAAAGTGGTCATCTGGATGAAAAAGAGAATCACTAGAGTAAGGAAAGGATAATCATTATTGGAGAAATACTAAATGGACCAAAGCCAGCGATAAAGTACTGGGTGCTACTGATTGACTCAAAAATGATTTTCACATAGCAAATCTGGGCAACGGCTGAGAAGAGTGCTTCCAAAAACACAGTTACAGAAAAGAAGAGCACTGAGAATTGCATCTTCATATCCGATAGTCTCTGATCCGGTGGTGAGAGCTATTGCAGGCGTGATACCAGTTGCCTTCCTTGCTAGAAACCACCACACTACTTGCCTGTATTGAAACGTGGATACGAGGAAGATGGTTGTCCACGAGGATAGATAGCGTTCACTCAACGTCTTGGGTAAATTGCACGAAGGGAAGGTGATGTAAATGTATGTGGAATATACCGATCACTATCATTGAATCAGGACACCTACATCCAAGAATTTTTAGAATCAATCAAAATTAAAAATAAAGGTAGAATAATTATTTTAATTGATATAAATATTGATTTACAGGAAGAATCATTTATTGTAACTTGCCCATTTAGGTTATGTTTCATATATTAACAAAACAGCAAGAGTTACGTCGTATACAAAATTATATATTGATCATATCTTTGTTAAGCAATTTCAAGACGAGTCAAACATATAACGAACTCCATTACTGACCACTGTGTAACCCTGTTGTGCATGCCAATTGAGTTCGAATCTCCAACAGCTAATGAAGGAAGCAGAAATGAAAGGCTAAGTAAAGCGATTACACATCTAAATTTGCTCAAAGATAAGATAAAAAATACAAACTAGAATAGCATCTATAATGATATATCAATAAGCAAATTCATAAGAAAGCTGAACAGCGCAATTATTAGTAGCCAAAAAAGATAGGTCGTTAGAAAAGTACTAAGGCCCTTGAAAGCGTGGCTACATGAAGGCATAATCCGGTCAATCCGGGAATGAGATAAGTTAAAAAGAAAACTAAGCTGTGAACCTCTTAATATTTCACTAGAAAAATATTATAAAAATTGCAGAAACAAATTAACAGCCATCATTAAAGCATGTGAAATCAATTACTTTAAAAAAAGAATGTTACAAGAGGGCAACTCACTTAAATCTATGTAGCCAACAGTTGAAATAATAGAAAAACCTTCAAAAAAAAAGCAAATAATTTTTGACAAACTAAATAAAAATGATAGAACTCAAAAATAAGTTTCGTTTAAAGCTGATAAGTTCAATAAACTTTCATCAACTAGGACTTCAGATTAAACTCTCCTCCGGCGTTAACCGCCTAAATAATATGCGGGTCTAGCCGCTTTATAATTAAACGAGGCAACCCCTAAAAACTATTATTTTTATAATGGCAGAGTTTCACCTCCCGAGGAATGGACGGTTTCGAGGAGATGTAGGAGGCTCTCAGGTCTAGGACTACCCCACCTGAAGCAAACGTGCCCTGTCCCGCTCCCGCCAATGTTCCGGAATAAAGAGTAGTAAGGCAACCAACCACCAAACCCGAGGAGACAAAATGAAATACCGAAGCTAAGTCCCAATATTTACCTGGACCACGTGCGCTAACAATAGTGGAATATCAGCATCGGCAACGGAAGTGGCCCCGCACTCTGCTTTTGAGCTAAACGCAACAAGCCGTGCGTTTAGCTCAAAAGCAAACGGTTAAGGACGCATTGGCTTACAGCCTGAACTTTGAGGTAGCGAAAAATGTGACTCGTACCACTGCCCGGGTTCGTGAGATAGTGACAGACGAGTGCAGGTGTGAGCGCGTGGAAATCGAGCGAGACCCGCATGTAAATAGTGCACCTAGATGCTGGAATTGCGGAGAGAAGGAGCACCTGCAAAGAGACTGCAAGAAGCGAAGAAAATCGAGCTTTTGTCCAGGGTGTGCAGCTAGGAAGAGATCCAGACCGAGTCAGGAGCTCAGAATGGAAGCCCTTCAAACAGAGGGGTCGGGAAACATGTAAGAGCCAACTTCGTGGGGCAGAGGTTGGCTAGGAAAATCAACGTCCCCAGCACCACCATCACCGTGTCAAGACTACATCGTGGAGAAGCGGACTTATGCCTTCCGGGTCAAGTTGACGGAGAACACTGCACCATAACCATTGACACTGGTGCAACCCGATCGATTATCCGACCAGACCTAGTTAGACAGCAACAACTTCACAAGGGCAGAATTTTCTCACTACGGACAGCTACAGGAGAAACTGCACCTGTTCATGGAGAGGTCAACCTCCAGATACAGTTGGGAGACCTTGTGTTCTGACATAACTTTCTGGTCGCGAACATTATGGTTGACTGCATTCTCGGAATGGATTTTCTGCGACCACATGGAATCACGTTGGATTTGGGCAAACGTGTATTGAAATGGCAGAATTTCGAAGTACTGATGGAGGATCCCAGCGTTCAAATTCCCAAGATGAATGTAGTGGTATGTACTGACACTGATGTACCGAATTCCTCCAAAAGCATTGTATGGGCCAAGCTTGATTGTGATTCTGGAGACCACCGATCTTATCTGATAGAGCCAACGAAGACGTCCGCATTGCGCAGTTTGATTGTAGGACGAACCCTTGTAAGATCTTTAAGGAACGGATATGTGCCGGTTAGAGTCCTTAACACCGCAGACTCAACCAGGAGCATCAAAGCGGGAGAAGTCATCGGCAGCTGCCAGCCTGTTTCCACCATCACCTCTTTGGAAGCTACTCATGACCATCATTGGAAAAGGAGACAAGACACAGACAAAGCCCGGGAATCCACGTCTGCAATATTGAAGCAAGTCAAATTGCCAGTACAGCTATTCAAACGAGCCTCTGATCTGGTCACCAAGTACAGTGACATCTTCTCAACAAGCCCGGATTATCAAGGCCGAACGAGTTTGGTAACTCACGTCATAGATACACAGGGAGCCAAGCCGATTCGACAAGCACCAAGACGTCTCCCTAAAGCCAAACAAGGAGAAGTGAGCGCGCTGATCTCAGACATGGAAAAACAAGGCGTTATTGAACCTTCTGTCAGTCCATGGGCCGCGCCTGTGGTTCTAGTAAAGAAAAAGGATGGTAGCACTCGCTTTTGTGTCGACTATTGGCAGCTTAACGACGTCACTAAGAAAGATAGTTACCCGCTCCCACGCATCGATGACATCATGGACACTTTAGCCGACGCAAAATGGTTTTCTACACTCGATCTCAAGAGTGGCTACTGGCAGGTAGAAATTGACAAGAAGGACCGAGAGAAGACCGCATTTTCAGTTGGGACCGGATTGTGGCAATTTGTGGTGATGCCGTTTGGGCTTTGCAATGCTCCAGCCACTTTTGAACGCTTGATGGAATACGTGCTACGTGGTCTTACCTGGAAAACCCGCTTGGTGTACCTAGATGACATCATTGTCATCGGGAGAACGTTCGAAGAGCATGTGCGGAACTTAGAAGAGGTTTTCTCCCGAATGCGTCTGGCAAATTTGAAACCTAGTCCCGACAAGTGTACCCTTTTCGCAGCTGAAGTAAAATACCTGGGACACGTCACATCAGCAGAAGGGGTCAAAACAGACCCTGAGAAAATTGAAGCCGTGAAAAGCTGGCCAACACCAAACAACAAGCGCCAACTACGTGCCTTGCGAACTACATTCGGATCAAGGCCGAAACTTTGAGTCACTAATTTTTAGCGAAATGTGCGAGCTGCTCGGAATACGGAAAACGAGGACAACACCGCTGCATCCCCAATCCGATGGAATGGTCGAACGTTTCAACGGCACGCTCAATAAACACCTTGCCAAGATGTTTGACGAGAACCAAAGGGTTTGGGACCGACATATCCCACTATTTTTGATGGCGTACAGAGCTGCCGAACATGCATCGACGGGCCAAGCCCCAGCCAAAGTCATTTTTGGAAAGACTATTCGTCTGCCAGCTGATATGAGGTTCGGGACACCCCTGAGAAACCCCAAACGGTCTCGGAGTACGCAAGTGAGCTAAGACAACGGTTGAACCAGATACATCGGACAGTGCGAAAACACCTCGAATCAGCTACTGACCGCATGAAGACCAAGTATGATCTAATTGCAAATTCTACTGGCTTCCAGCAAGATGACTTTGTCTCGCTATATAACCCACAGCGACGGAAGGGTAGGTCTCCAAAGTTGCAGCATAATTAGGAGGGACCATACCGAGTTACAAAGCGAATCAACACGTCGTATATCGCATACAGGAACACCGTAAACCGAGAGCCAAAATGGAAATCGTACATCTGGACCGTCTTGCCCCATATTACATCTAGGGAGAATTAACTACAACTGGCGACACATCTTTTCGGGGCGAAAAGAACTGAGGTGGGGGCAGTGTTACATGTACAAATAATTCTGCGAGCTACTGTCGCAATCGTTTTCACAACAATGAAGAACACGAATTTACTCGAAACCACGAGAACCCAACAAGCATTATCAACATCTGAAAGTGAGTCACTGCTCCATTCATTCATTGCTGGAATGTTCCCGCTAATTCACCAATGTACGAGAACTGACTTGAATGATTAGAGACCCTATATAAAGGCGAGCTGAATGAATGGGGGGAATCATTCATTCGACCGCGATAAAAACTTGCGATATTGTGTGGAAAGCGAATTGAAAAGCGATCAAGTAATAGTGAGGTGATTTTGAGAAGACAATTGCGATAGAAATTTATGAACAAGTGGAAGGTAGAATTTTAATAGTGAAAATTAAAGCTGTGAAATTGTTAGTAAAGTGGTCGTGCATTTTTAACGAATTAAATAAACTCTTTTAATTTAATTTAAAAGACATTGCGTTTTCACTTTCCCGGAACATTAAATTATTGGCCGCGAACCATAACACGCGACAGTATAAATGTTTTTAATAGAATTTGAAAACATCTTATAACGAAATTATCAGCGTTACGCCTAGATTGATATTGTATTAGGGGCTAGAATCAGCCTTACTCTCACAAGATTCATACCCTACGAGGAAACGTACTCATGAAGAACAATGTATCTAATAAATGGAGTAGTAAAATAAAAATCTGACCCAGCTTTTGAGCGGGCATGGAGATTTTCAGCCTTACATGCACAATTTGGTAAGTCATGGTCCCCCGTCGGTTTTGTACAGCAGACGAAGACAATGCTTGCAACCCATTTTTCGCGAGCACAAAGCGCGACAAGCTGCGAAGGGATCTTTACAAGGAGACGGGAGAGCTCACCCTGGATAATATAGTCGCGGTGATGCTCAAATCGGTTGACAAATGAAACCAGGTGGCACATTATCTTCGGGCAGTCCTAAAACATAAAAGAGACTCACAGCAACCTGGGGCTGGGGAATGGCTCGTCTGACACTTCTTCCTACCCTCTCCCCTCCTTCTAAAAGAGGGATCCACCAGCTTGAAGGCATGTCACGTCGTAACAAAACGAGACCTGGCCCGAAGTAATGTGTCAATCAGTACGAGGCTGGGTTCTCGGGTTGACAGGGGAGTCCCACGCTCTGTGCGTAAATGACGTTCACCCAACCACAAAAAAAAAACATGGAAATAAATTGATCTATTTGATTCATTTCTTTCTGCGCTAATAATGTTATCTAAATATTTATTATTTTTATTCGAACTCACCCTTGATATCGTTTTTGGAATAAAATAGATATCATAGCTTGATTTCATTGGTTTGATGTTGCAAATTCCACGATAAAGTTGACTCTGCATCCAACTCTCGCCTTATTTTTCACAAAAAGCTTACTTCCCACAAAAGACATTGCATCTGTCAGTTTCTCTACACGTTCTCTTCAAGTTGAGTGCATTATCTAAGCACCTGCTTATGTTACTCCATATGTTATGCAGTTCACAACAATTTCAAGTAACATTCATGCCAGAGTTACGTATTCCTAGCAAGATTTCGAGCACGTTTGAAGGGTACCCTTGACGACTTACTATTACTTACTGGCTTTTTTGTTCGAAGTCTAGATTATTGTTTTTCTCGTTTTTCGTTTGTTGCTTTATATTTAATCATGGAAAACTCTATCTCTGGCTTTGCTCCGTAAGTGAAAAGGATTAAGTGGAGCAGCGGAGGGAAAATATATATTGCTTAACATCCTTGAGACAATGGTATCGCATACATACTTCGACATGCTTTTTGAATTTGTTAAGCTGAATAAGTGGAAAAGCTTTCCAGCAGATTGCTCCAGACTGAACAAATGCAGACAAGGCAAATAATTGAGAAAGTGTGAAACCCTTCAAGGATTAGTGGGAGTTCAACTGTAAAATCCTTTTTGGAGTTTACAAAAAAGTTAAGCAAGCGTTAGACCATAAATTTCTATTTTCAGTCGGGAATACAATAAACATACATAAGTTTGCCGCGACTTGGAATAATCAAAATGTAATTAGGATCGGTGAAAGGGTGACAAACGGAATAGTGCAAAGTGTTTGCTATGACAATAAATAATGGTCACTTTGACACTGAGGCATTTATGGCGCGTTGCATGCAAACATATCACCAAGTTATTGACGTTGATTGATAGTCGTGATTGTCATAAATTAGTTGTATCGGCATTGGCCATCATAAATTAACAGAGCTAATGGCTGGTGGGGATTATCCTTATATGATGTAATATTTAGATTTGTTCTGATGGCTATTAGGCATATTCTTTTAGGTGGTATATGATCAAAGTGTCATAATATCGGGACAATATAGCATTATATATTTAAGGCTACTATTAGAATATGCTTGAGTAATTTAATCCTTAAAACTCATCAAAGCATGATTGCGCCGTTTGTTACAGCTTGCCTTGGATTATATTCTTATTTTGAGCCTTGAAATAGTATGTTTCTGTTTTTTGGCAAAGTATTGTGAAAAGCAAGCATAAAGGTATTCGCCAGATTTGTATGTATGGGGATTAATTGAACAAGACGTACTAGTTTCACGTCCTACGTATCCGTCTGTTCGTGCATCACAGCAAGTTTCCTCAGAAGCTATGTACGAGTACACAGCTAGAAATCTCAAACTTTATGAAAAGATCAGACGTGGTAGTCTCTGAAAATTTTGGGTCCTATCACACACTTAAAAAATGTTTTAGGGGGTCCTCCCTGATAACTAACCTGCCCTTAAATATTTTTTTAAAGGTAATCGAGTAGTTTATTGGATAAAATTACATCTTTTAAGAACCTGAACATAAAATAAGAAAACACGAAAACCGACTTCACAATGCTCTAAAAAGGATAAAATCAATTTTATAGAAGCGGTGCCATATCAGTTTTAAGGTCTTTGTAAAAAAATGTTATGTAAAGACCTACTAGTTTCGCGACCTGTCTTTTCAGCCGTCCATCTATAAAAGCTACAATGCTCAAACTTTGTGGAAAGGTCAGAAATGATGGTTTCACAAAAGTTTAGGTCTTACCAAAAATTTAAAAATTTTGTAAGAGGGTCCTCCATAACAATGAATGAAATGATGAAAATTTTTTAATCAAAGGTAGCCAAATTGGATACCAAATGAAATTTTTTCATTAAAACTATAAGAATCTGAAGGAAAAGGTCATTTTATGCATCAGGGGGTCCAGGGGGTGGCAAAATCTAGCAACATTTTGTGTCCTCCCTCGTGATTGGTCACCTTTGAGTCGGAAAATCTAAAAATAATCGCAACAGTGGGCTTTAGTAACTACAAGGGCAACAAGTACCTTAAAATCAAAATTTAATCAACTTTGCTAATAATAGTATGATTTGTAGATTTTACATTTTCACCCATAAAATCAAAACGGTACCATAAAACGTCTTGAAAATTGTCATTATGTGGATTGGTATAATATACTCGTATTAATGTTCACAAAATTTCATGGAAATCAAATCATAATTGAGTGATTTGAAGCCATTTCAATTGAATGCAATTATAACAATAACAGGTGTTTATGGTTGATACATATTGTATTTCAAATTGACCAAGGCACTTTTATTTTCTTCCAATTTTCATGAAAATTTAAGGAGTACTGTCTAATTCGGCTGAGCATTCATAAAGGTTATCAAAATGGTGGCTGCAATGTGCTTATGAAAAAAACTCTGCATCTATTGCATAAATTGAACGATTTCTTATCCAAGTAATAATTCAAATTATCGATTCACACCACTAAAAAATTTGTTTTGAACCCTAGGATTATTACAAAGACCTTCTAGTAGGAGCACTCCCTTACTTACTCAACATGTGTTCTGTTTATTTTCTGATGGTCTTCGCGGCATTCAGGCCAAATTCGACGAATGCGAAATGCATCAAAATGCCAAGAGAGAAAATTGTTTTGATGGTTTGGCCCATCGCCACAAACTCCTTGTGGACAACTCCCTTGGAATCGTAAAAACAAATGAGCATCAACTTGATTTTTGACTTCTCCCAACGCAATTTTTTAGGTGGTGGTTCATCTGGGGCCTTCTATTCGGCACTTCGACGCATGGTTTTGGGCTTCGATTGGAAACAGCACGTTTCATCACCAGTTACAATGTTGTAAAGGAAGTTCTCGTCTTTTCTCGCCTCTTTAATGATGTCTTCTGAATGTTGAATCCTGAGCAATTTTCGGTCATCAGTCAACTTGTGCGGAACAAAACGTGCAGAGACCTTTCGTAGGCCCAAATAATCGGTTAAAATGCGATAAATCCATGTTTCGGAGATATTCAACTCCGATCCCATGTATTTTAATGATGATTTCGGCTCATTTTTGATAAATTCACGCACAATTTCAATGGAGTTTTCGGTGATCACTGATTTTTCGCGGCCCGTATGTTTATCGTCATTTATGTCCTCACGATCATTTCTGAAACGTGTAAACCACTCATGAACTCTGGCACAAGATCGACAATCGTCACCATCAACTTTTTCATAAATTTAGATGTTTCAGTAAACGTTTTACCAATTTTAAAACAAAATTTGATATTAGCTTTTTGTTCGAAACTCATTTTTGTATCGATGACACAAACATACTGTCTTTATGGACGCAATAACTTTGCTTCCACTGAATCGAATGTCACCAACTTTCACTGAAGGTCAGGGAGAGTTGTAACTTTCCAACGCACTATCTCATTTACAGATCGTCCCACCAAGAAAATTTTTATGACGAAAGTCTTGTTTATTTTGGAATGAATCTTTATATACGAGTACATATATAGTATATAGGTTTTTCCATTAGAGACACAACAATTTTGTATCTTTACATGAATGAACCGTTAAACTTTTTCAATGGACTGTCAATGTCAAAACATTAGTTAAAGTCAACATTTTCCTCATAGTAAAATTCATGGGCTAGCAGGGTTTGAAAATTATCAAAAATTACTAACGAAATTCCGAATAAGTGGTCACTACTTTAAGAGTGCTTGCTCCAATTTCCGGCTGTAATTGTCATCCCATATAACAGGCATGCCAAAAAGACGTCGTACCACTTGAAGCGAAGGAAATATGCCAGCCGTAAGTGCATTGATTCGACAGTTGAGTCCACGTCGTTCTCAAGAATTGGGCATCTCTCAATCGACATTGTGGCGTATTTTGCGAAGAGATCTTGGCCTACATGTCTACAAGATCAAATCGATTCAAGAACTAAAGCCGCTTGATCATACAAAACGCCGAAACTTCTCCAATTGGGGTCTGGCAAAGCTTGAAGAAATTGAGGATATTCATCGAAAAATCATCTTCAGCAATCAAGCTCATTTCTGGCTCAATGGCTCTGTTAATAAGCAAAATATGTGTTATTGCTCAGCAACAATCCCACATGTGCTTCTTGGGATACATCTGCAAAAAATAGCTGTTTAGTGCGATTTCCACTCCGGAGGTGTGATTGGCCCGTATTTTTTCGTGGGTGATAACGACCGTCATGTTACCGTGAATGAAGAGCGCTAAAGTGTTATATTGGTAGCTTACCAAAATTGGATGAACTTAATATCAACAACATGCGGTTTCAACAAGATGCTGCCACTGGTTACACAGCACGCCTCACAATCGATTTATTGAAATTTATTCATCTGTTGTTATGTCCTTAATGGAAAATCATTTATTTACACTGACACCTGTTTCCTCCTCAAAATTATGATAATGAGTCAGTATTAACCTTTCACGGGACAAAGTGAATTGGTTTACGCTTCAACAACGTTGAGAAATATTGTAATCGAACTGAATGCCGATTTTCCTCAAAAAATTATCTTTTCTGATGAGGCACATTTTCATCTCGTCAACTATGTGAACAAACCAAACTACCGCATCTGGGGCTCGCAAAACCCACACGTGATTGTTGAGAAGCCAATTCATCCTCAGCGAGTGAGAGTGTGGTGTGGATTCTGAAATGGTGGCGTCATTGGATCGTTTTCCTTTGAAAATGAGGCTGGAAATGTTGTTTTGTTCAACGGGGAGTGCTACAGAGGCATGATACCTTACTTTTTGTGGCCGGAAATTGAAGATTTTAACTTTACTAGCCATTGGTTTCAACAGAATGGCGTGCCATGCCATACAGCTTACAAAATAATCGATTTCTTGCGGAAAATTTCCGGAAATCGTGTAATGAGCCACCTTGGCGATGTCAATTGGCTGCCTCGAAGCTGCGATTGGACAGCATTCGAATTCTTTTTATGGGGCGAAAAATGTTATGCGAAAAATCCACAAACGATCCAAGCACTGAAATTGTATGTTCAACAAACCATTGCTCAGATAAGGCCCGAAAGTCCCAATAATATCTTGGAAAATAAGGCAGAGAGGATGGCCTACCCAGATCCTGCATACAAATTAGCACGGTACCTGGCAACGATATTGGCTGATGTCATGCACCTTGACGAAAAATACACATTGAAGAATAGCCGCAAGCAAGCAAACTCTACCACCTCTTTAAAATTGACTGAAACTTGTCGACTTTTATCACTAGACATCACCAACCTCTATACGTCTATACCCGTCAATGAAACACTGGCCATATAAAAGAAGAACTTTCATTCAACAACAGCCGACGATTCACAGCTCAACTGCTCAATCTCATAAAGACCACAATCAAGCAGAACTATTTTAAGTTCTATAGTAACACATAAATTGCCAAGGATGGTCTGGGTATGGGACATCCAATTTCCTTAATAATGTCAAAAATATTCTTACAATCTTTGGAAGAAGTCTTTATACCGAAAGTTGTCAAAAGATTCAATGTAATATTTTACAGACGATATCTGGATGACTGTTTCATCGTTATTGACTCACAAGAAAATAAACAAGATGAACTACTTACCTATTTGAATGAAATTCGACCGAATATAAATTTTGCTGTGGAAAAAGAAAAAAACGGACAACTCAACTATATGGACCTAACTGTGACAAGTGAACAAACACGATTGGACTACAAAATATACAAAAAACCAACCACAACTGATCATATCATACATGAAACATCTAACCACCCCGCACAACATAAGGTAGTAGCCTACAGATCAATGGTGCAAAAGCTTCACTACATCCCCACGACTCCTACCAACTACTCCAACAAACTAAACAACATTTATAGAATAGCTAATAATAACGGATACAAACAATGCGACATTGACAAACTTGTCACACAGTACAAACAAAAACAGGAACGCCAACCGACTGAAACTCATGAGAACGACAAACAGTGGGTTTCGTTAACATACGTAGGCAAAGAGACATACAAACTATCAAACTTCCTTAGGAAATACAAATTGCATTCAAAACGAACAACAACATTAGAAACAAACGGAAACTAAAACTGATAACACATCGATATACAAAACAGCAGCATATACAAACTGACATGCAAGGACCGTAACATGGTATATATAGGAAGGACAACACGAAAACTAACGACAAGATACAAAGAGCACTTGCTATCTTTCTTACACAACAAGGCAGACTCCAATTATGCGACGCACCTACAAAACCACGTACATAAGCCTGACGCTATGACGAACTCTATGAAATCGCTACACAAACAAAGCAAAGGACCGAGACTTGACATCCTAGAAAGGCTTGAAATTTATAAACATAGAAAGACAGACGGTAACATTATCAACGAACAACTACTTACCTATTTCGACGCTATTTTCTCAGTACTAGACCACATTCTTAGACGAAAACGGAAACGAGATGAAACAGAACAAACGGACATCCAACAAGCAAAAAATAACAAAAACTTAATATCCCTCTACCTGATATAATTTAGTACACGACGTAATTTACTACCTAACCATCCGCTAATTACCTGTCCGCTTATCCTATCCTACGACTATATAATGTCATTCCCTTCATCACATCCTTTAGACACTGAAGATGACTCAAAGTAATCAAAACGCGTATATATATATATATATATATATATATATATATATATATATATATATATATATATTTATATGTATATGTATAAATATAATATATAAATATATATATATATATATATATATATATATATATATATATATATATATATATATATATTTATATTTATATGTATATGTATAAATATAATATATAAATATAAATAAATATATATATATATATATATATATATATATATATATATATATATATATATATATATCTATATATATATATATATACATATATGTTCGCATATATATAATAGGGGTACCGGTTAATTCATACGGGTTTTTTTCGAAAATTGAAGCTTTATTGTGAAAAATTGCTTTTGACGATTGAAAACGGTTTGTTGAGTGACGCCAAGTGATTTTGCAAGCTTGAGATGGATCTTGGTCGAGCAATGTCTCCAATTCGTGATCTTCAAACTTTTTTGGCTGACCGGGCCGTTTATCGTCCTCCAAGTCAAAATTGCCACTTTTAAACCGTCCACATCACTTTAGCACGTACGCTCAACTAGAGCATGCACACCATACACTACCACCAAAATACGATGACTTTCGGCAGCATTTTTCTTCAATGAAGAAGTACTCCCCGCAAAAACACTTTATTCAGCACAAAAACCGACATTTTCAGAGTTAAAAAAAGTATTATTGTTTACGCTTCAGCTAAATTACACATACTGATTCTGAAACTATATGACAGTAGCTTTGCAACTTATATTTGGAAAGGTGAATCACAGGAATAACAAGTTGGATAAACAGACCTACGGTCATGTCATTTTTCGTGTATTTCCCCTTCCTGTGCGCCCCCTGAAGCAAAAATTGTCAGTTTAAGCCCTGTTTTGAAAAGTTCTTATTAAGACCTTTCATTTGATACCCATATCGGCTACGTTTGATGACATTTTTTTTTTCAGGGGCCACTCCCCTGTATAGCGAGACCCCCCTTAAGCACCTTTTGAAATTTTTTTTGTAGAGAAACTTTGAAGAGGGCATCACTTTACACATATGTACAAAACCTTATGTTATTTTACAAAACCCTAAAAATCAAGTTACGCCATCTGTTAAAAAACCGGTACCTCTATTATATATACGCAGGCGGTCTCAAGCCCGTTTAACAACGGAGGAGGAACCCCTTATTTCCCGAACCTCATCTTAAATCACACTATTAAACGGCAGTAAATGTTCTCCGGGTCGCACGTTGGGTTTACTGGTTCTCCATTAATGGGGCATTAAATGTCGAGAAATGCCAATAACTGTAAAAATATCTACAGCTTTGCTACCAAATCCTGCTTACACCTCCTTTGTAGGGCGTAAGAGAGTGAACGCGGGTCTTCCGCGCCTCATAACAGAATCGAAGTAATAACCATGCCACCGGAGTGGAAGTTGTGCGACGAGCTAACTCCCATCCCTGGAAAACGCTACCATGTTCTGAAACCTCCAGAGGGGCCTCGAAATGGGTTGGACTCACGTCAACGACCTCGCAAATGGAAAAAGGACTATGGCATTGGATCATGGAATGTCAGATCACTCAATTACCCTCGCTCTGTTAGAGATCTTTTGCAACAGGCCAGTTATATAAATTAAAAATCCAGAAAACGAGTTGGCTTGTAAATAATATTCAAGACTCAGATCGCACACAATATTCAAAAGTGGGAAGTCTACTGGAAAACGAAAATTTGGAGTGGCCTTGATTGTGGATAGGGAGTTCAAATTGCACGTAATTAATTTTAAAGCCGTCATTGAACTTTCGTGTGCGATCCGTATAAAAGCCAAATTCTTCAAAACCTGGCTGACTAATGTTCACGGTCTGACCGAAGAATAGGTTGAAGAAACGAAGGAAACGTTTTACAATCACCTGGAAAGACTGGCCGACTCATTGCCCACAAACGACACAAAAATAATTCTGGGTGGCTTCAACGCTAAGATTGGCAATGAACTATCTCATCGGGGAATGACTGGAGGATAAAGCCTCCACGATGAAACAAATGACAACGGCCAGCGACTGATTGACTTTGCATGTTGCAAAAATCTAGTCATACGTCCGACTTGCTTCCCACATTGACGCACTCATAAAATATCCTGGCTATCACCGGATGGCAACATACAAAACCAGATCGATCATGTTTTGATCCAACAACGTTTGGCCTCGAGCATACTTGACGTCCATACATACCGAGGAGCCAATTGTAACCCAGATCATTACTTGATCAAATCAACCTACGGATGTCGTATGTCAAAGGCATATTCAGCGAAGACCAGCTCGCTATAAAAATTTGACATCGAAAGGCTCCAAACGGCGTCTGTGGCCAAGAATTTCACGGAGACCTTCGACAACCAGGTGGCTCCCATCTTATTAGACAAATCGTTAAAGACGAGCAACGAGCTCTGGTTGGAAGTGAAAGTGGCTATTAGGACCGTGGCAGAACAGACGATCGGATATCAAGCCCGGCGCAAGAGGAATGATTCGTTCGATGACGAGTGCCAGAATGGGCTAGATTAAAAGTATCAGGCGTACAAAGAATATTTAGTTGGAAAACCAGGACGAAGAGAGCACTATGAAAATCTCAAAAGAGTAGCGAATAAGATAGTTAGGATTAAGAAAAGAAAACACTCTTACGACCAATTAAGAAGTATAGATGTAGGTTTAGCAAGCAACAACACAAGACAAGCCTACAAAGTAGTGAAAAGCCTAAAACGTAGTCATCAGCCCAAAACCACGCCCTCTCGTGATAACATCGGCAATATCATCGCTGATGAAACGAAGATTAAGGCAGGATGGGCATCATATTTCAAGAATCTCCTTAATCCTCCGCACAGCTCCAGAACAACGGAGTCTTTAACTGTTTGCGGAGAGCCTCCATTGGCCCCAACAACTCTGGATGAAGTGTGTTCCACCATCAAAGCCCAAAAGAATAATAAAGCGCCAGGCATTGATGAGATTCCAGAGGAGCTCATCAAATACGGTAGCAACAGCGTTCACAAAGCTAAGTCATTCAGCAGACTTGGCAACAAGAACTTATGCCGAACGAATGGAGCCAATCAATTATATTCCCTATCCACAAAAAAGGTGATAAGCTACAGAGCGAAAAATATAGAGGCATATCGCTGCTTTGTACGGCGTACAAAATATTTTCAAAGATCTTAAAAAATGAAATCGGTTCATACGCCAAAAATATTACTGGGGAGTATCAAGGTGGTTTTAGAGCAAGAAGATTTGCAATTGTTGACAGGCAAGCAGGTACCAGAAAAATGCTGTTAGTTCAACATAGATGCGCACCAAATTCTCGTCCCGGGCATTTACAACTCTTCCTGAAACTCGGCAGCGAAGCAAAACTAGTAGGGCTTCAAATCAATGAGAATTAAACAAAGCTCATGACGCAGTCAAGAATAAATACCACACACAAAATATCGCACCCGGCGAATACAGTGATAACAAGAACTACTAATGAAAGAGATGAAATAAACCGAAGAATACAGCTCGCAAATAAAATATTTTATTCAGTTTTGACGACTTTGAAGACCAGCTGCATACACAGAAAAACAAAGCTCCAAATATACGAATCCATGATAAGACCTGTGTTATGCTATGGGTGTAAAACATTGACCCTAACCCAAGCATACGCAAATATATTGAACGCCTTTGAGCGACGGGTCCTGAGACATACAATAGGAGCGAAGCTAGATGGGGACCAATGGCGAATTTGTTAAAACCATGAGTTGTATGAAATCTTTGAAGAGCTGGAGGTGTCAACGATTGTAAGACTGTGGAAACTGCAATGGGTTCGCCACATGAAGCGTATGGATGAACAACGGGTACCCAAAAAAGTATTCATTGGGAGCCGGAGACCAGTGAGGAAACCGAAGAAACGCTGGTCGAAGACAGTTCATCGCTTCCCGGATTTAAAAATTGAAGGACGCGGTCAATGTGCCGAGAAAGTTGGAGGCACTATTTATAGGAAGTGAACGAAGAAGAAGCCTTATTATGGTTATATGCAAATCGCCATGTATGCAATTGCATTTGTTGCATTTGGCCAAAGTGAAAAGATGAAAAGAAGAACGAGACTAAAGTCTATTGAGCTTCAATCACATTACCTCTGTACAGTTTTGAGTGGTGAGGGTAGGTCGACGGTGCAAGCGAAAGTTAGGTGCAGAAGTTTATAGTGAAAAAGGGAGAAAAAAGTACAACTGATGAAATAATTAAAATTTTGTGGGTGAGCCGCGAGAAAGTCCGATGAGCAAAAGTTAATGGCGGAATTTGGGAAGTGATGAAGACAGAAAAGAACAGAAGGAGCAGACAGAAAGTTTGCTTGCAAGGAGTGAAGTGGAGAAAAGTAAGGGGCAAGGTAACGACGGTTTAAATATGTTTGTAAAAGCTAACAACCAACATTGAGTGGAAAATCAAATCCAGTATTTGATACAAACCACAATATATTTAAATGACCAAGTGCCTGGATAACAAACCTATAAAAATACTGCAGAGTATTAATGTCAAAACTGAAGATTGAATTTATAAAAAGTGAGATTTTGAACACTTTATTGGATTATTAAGAAAGCAAAGTGCTGAAAAAACGAGTCTATGAGACAGAGGATGTTGCTAATGAAAGTGGCCGTTTCAGGATTTTTTGATTTGTTTTTTTCAATCTTAATTTTCAGAGGCCCCACGCTTCTTTCTTTATCTTGCGCCGAGCACTCAGAGTTAGCAAGACAGGGAGCGGGTATACATTTGAATTTTCTTCCTCTATTTAATTTTTTTTTGCATTTCTATTGAATTTGGTTTTGTTTTTAGGGTTTTGTAAAATAATTTTACAAAACCCTACTAGTTTCGCGACCAGTCTGTCCGTCTGTCCGACCGTCTGTCCGTCCGTCCGTGTGTCACAGCAGTTTTTCTCCGAAACTACTTAAGCTAGAAACATCACATTATGTGTTTAGGTGTAAATTGGTGATCTCTTCATAATTCAACTATAAAAAATTTTTATAAGGTATGTAAGGGGGGTCTCCCCATATAGGAGAGTGTCCCCCCGAATTTACTTCGAGGGGCGCACAGGGAGGGGAAATACACGAAAAATTTGTGTTCCCCCCCCCTTGCGATTGGACACCTGAGATCCGAAAAATCTGAAAATATCAGGAATGTAGGCCTTGATGAGTACAACAATAACAGATACGTGACAAGTCGCAATTCACTCAACTTTGTTAGTAATAGTATGATTTATCGATTTTATGTTTTCTTGAATGAAATCTTGACGGTACCCTTAAATTCAATGAAACGTAGATGTCTATTTATATGATTGATCTACCCTGAAAGTTTCATAAAGATTGAATCATATTTAGCGAAGTTATAGCGGTTTGAATTTTCCTGTATTACTATGGAACAATATGCGCTGCATTTATTACTATGGCAACATATGGCTATGGAACAACATGCGCTTTTACCGACTCAGACGCTACAGTTCTGCTAGGATTTGCATGAAAATTTCAGGAATGATAGGTGTCATGTAGATCTTTGAGAATCGGTTCAGCTAGTGGTATCAGTAATCTTAAAACAAAATAGTGGCTGTTTTAAATGCGAAGATTGAATAATTTTGAGTTATTTTTTCCCAACTTCAACGTTTAAGGTGCATGCTTTGAACACTTGATTCAATTTAATGAATGACTGAAGATGAGTACCTACAATTAATGCTCATAAGTGAAACAAGTCAAGGAGGTGGGAGAGAGCTCCTAGCAAAAAGGTTTTGTAACCATTCAAGGATTCGAAAAAATTGGCCATTAATCGATGATAACAGTACAGGAGAGTGGCCCCTAAAAAAAAATTAATCAAACGTAGCCGATATGAGTATGAAATAAAAGTTTTCATGGGAGCTTTTCAAAACAGTTGTTAAATTGTCAGTTTTTGCTTCAGTGGGGGCACAGGGGGGAAATACATGAAAAATGTGTTTCCTCCGTCGCGGATGGACATCTGAAATAATTATCAAGGGAGATATTTATGAGTATAACAATACCAAAAAACCTCAGAAGTCGAAATTCGTTCAACTTTGTTAATAATAGTATGATCTTCGTATTTCATATTTTCTCCAATAAAATCGTCTTTGACATGTTTCTTGATTTGATTCGATCTGTTGACTGCATTTTGTAAATCGCATACAAAACCCTTCTGACATGAGCGTAGGTCTGTTAACCCAACTTGTTGATTATATGAAATTCTTGGTAAAATTTTTTTTTCTTATCAAATTAGATTACAATCAATTTTGAAGGAGGCTGATTTGTTTTTGGTTTTTTAAATTTTTGTTTATTTTTTTTTGTAAAATTTGCAAAATGTCAATAATGAAATATAATTTTTTTATATTTTCAGTTGCAAACATCTATCATTTCCCTTACTTCCCTTCGTTATTTGTTTTTAATGTGAGGATGGCACTGTACGAGCAGAGGGTGTCCCAGACGACCCGCAACACAACTGAGCGCTAACCGGCCTCAATATGCCACCCCGGGCTAAGCACTTCTCTACTAATACCAAAGACATATAAACAAATGGACGAGCAACGAGAATCTGTGTACTCGTCCTTGTGAGAAGCAAATTTGCCACATAAATAAGTTATAAATAACTTACGCTCTCGAAACTATATGATTCCCTCTGCTTCTCCTTCCCCTTTTTTTCCAGTCAGGTTTTTCTTTTCTCTCTTCAGAAGAATCGCTTCCCCCACTGACACCCGCGCACACCAACGAAATTTCATTTCAGTTTGAGTATAAACAACAAACAACTCTCACGGAAAACTTGAACGTGAAAGCAAAAGAAAATCGAAAAGAGCGCGAATCACGCGGGAAAACTCATGTGTCAAAGCGGATGGAAATTTTGTAAATTTTTAATTAAAACAGTGAATTAAAGTTCCGATTACGTACGCGCGATCTTTAATATTAAAAACTTTTTAAATGTGAACGTGTTTCGCCGTGAATAGAGTGCTAAATTAAAAGCATATCGCCTCAAACTTCAACTTCACACAACTTTAGCGCAGGTTGCCAATTGCTTCGGCTATCATGACCGGTTGCGGATCCAGTACTCTCTATATCTATGACCATAGTATACTTAAATAGTAGCCACACCTTTCATTTACCCTGTGTTGCACACTTTTTGAATTTTCCCAGGGGCACGTCAGCTGATCCGGGGCATGACAGCTGATCCCATGTTTCGCGCGCTCAAGAAACAAAGCAAAATGCAAATAAAATTTCTGACGCACGTGTTCTTTTACGCATTTCAGAACATAGAAGTGCTGCCACATCCTAACAAAAAACTAAAAGATTGCATGGAACGAATTTGTTTTTCTGCAATGTTATTGATTTTTTAGCTCTGGTAGCCCTGAAATCTCTCATCGAAGCATATGTTTATATTCGCGCCATTCCTCGCATCAGCGTTTACCATCTACCTGCTACCGAAGATTTATGGCTCGCTGTTCGGCTTGTGCTCGGATTTTTCCGGAGGGTTGATGGAGTGTGGTTACTAGTTGAGTATACTATGTCTATGACTAATACCTAATGTCCGCAACTGCGATGTCTTCCGTGGATGTAAAAAGTCAACAATTCATGCCATTGTTTCGAAACCTAAGTAGTTACAAAGCCCTACTGGTAGCACCTACTAAACTTTTTTCAATGATATTTTAGCGTCACCTACAATTCGAAGTCTAATAACCTTACTCTTCACAATCCAAATCTCTACTTTTAGTAACTTTTTGCGTCAACTTCCAACAAAGACCAACATAAACTTCCTTGATTTTGCCTTCGTAAAATATTCAGCGCAATACTCGTATGTTCGCCCTCTTTATAAATTCCTTTTGCCAAATCTCTAATTAAATCGAAAATTTCTTTGTGCATTGAATAAACACTTTACACAGGAATATTCAATAACTTCAATAAGACACTGAATATTGCAGTACCGGGAATTTTCCCGAAAATTTCAAAAGGAATTCATGCATTCGCCGTTGCCTGCATACACTCACCTACCCCCTCATACGAGTACATATCACTGTGAATATCGCAAATCTATAATGTTTGCCAATACGAAAAACAAATACGAGCAAGTTAGATACAGTTGTTCGATAGACACTGAAGTTGATGCTTTTTAATGCAAAACCCAGAGGTGATGTTACCTTCCAAATGTTAGCAAACACCTCAAATCCGTCGAAACGTTCATCCTGCCGAAATTCAGTCATACGTTCGTACTTCGTAATGTTTACCTACATGTGTCTACATTATTCATACACATACGAGTAGATGATGGATACGTGTGTACATATTTCGGATGGATCCCGAAATTCCCTAATATGAAATTCGGATGTTAGCTAATTTGCAGAAGGCTTTGATGTAATTTGAATTGAATTTGAAACATCTCTACACAGATTTCGGGAGGAGAGTTTTACACCTGGTAGCGGCAATGCCGTGTTTGCCTTTGCATAAAATATTATTTCCGGGTTAGTGATAATTTACGGCATGCATTACAATTTGCTGAAGATTACTGAGTCAATAATAATATTTAGGCCGATTGATATTTGCATTAGCCCCAAAAAGGACATCCGTTCGTCAAGCGTGAATTTTAGGCATTTTAGACTAAGCGTTTGTTGTGGTTTGTGCGATGAAATCTAAATTGCGAACAAGGAGTTATTTTGCACATTCTAGTCGAAATCCAAAATGCCGCGTAAATTGAAGGATTTCAGAGATTTATTTGTAAATTCAGTCCTTTGTAAACATTTGTAATTATCGTAAGAGTGACTTTGTTTGCGCATTTTCACTCCAAATCGTTTTATCTTTGTGTGAATGAAATCGATTTTTTTATTGTTAGGCAAAAGTGGGAAAGTTTATTTTATTTTCCCTGACATTCGTAATAGAATAGCCCGCTTTTTCGGTAGATGTCATTTTCGAAGCTGTCATTTTTCGACATTTGACAAGTAGAAGCTACGTCATTAACAAAAATGGGACGATACACGCTTCAATGATGCATTAAAATTATTAAAAT
Organism: Odontomyia ornata; assembly: GCA_963969285.1. Classification (NCBI taxonomy): domain Eukaryota; kingdom Metazoa; phylum Arthropoda; class Insecta; order Diptera; family Stratiomyidae; genus Odontomyia; species Odontomyia ornata. Next base: position 401,975,257 of record OZ017739.1, on the reverse strand, counting down.
TCACTATAAAAATGCTGAAACTTTGGCAGAGACGGTTCGTAAAATTCGAGCATTTTTGGGACATCGTGAAGCACCTTGTCGGACCGCAATACAGAAATTGGTGGAAAAATTTGAGCTGTTGGGACAACTTAGTGATGTGAAGAATAAAACCCGTGCACTTTACTCAAGAACAGCCGAGAATAGTGCTGCTGTAGCCGAAAGTGTTGAAAAAAACCCAGGCTTGTCCATTCCTCGTCGTTCTTTGGAATTAAGCATTCCACAAACGTCATTACACCGTATTTCGCATAAAGATTTGGGCCTTAAGGCTTATCAAGTACAGTCAACACAAGAATTCAAGCCGGACGATCATCAACAACGTCGTGCCTTTGCTGATTGGGTCCTTGAAATGCATGAAAATGATCCGGAATTCCATCGGAAAATCAATTTGAGTGATGAGGCCCATTTCCACTTCAGTGGCTTAGTCAGCAAGGAAAACTGTCGCATCTGGGGTTCGGAAAACCCAAGAGTTATTGTCAAAAAGCCTCTCTATCCTCAACGTGTGACTGTTTGGTGCGGTTAATGGTCCGGCGGACACATCGGACCTTACTTTTTCGAAAATGAGGCTGGAGCAACAGTTACGGTGAATGGATTGTGCTATCGGGAGATAATTAATGATTTTTTAAGGCCTGAATTGGATGGTACTGACTTGGACAACGTTTACTTTCAACAAGATGGCGCTACGTGCCACACAAGCAACGAAACCATTGGTTTTTTACGGGAAAAATTTCCGGAGCGTGTTATCTCTCCAATGGGCGATCACAATTGGCCACCGAGATCTTGTGAATTAACACCTTGCGACTTCTACCTTTGGGGCCACATGAAAGAGAAGGTCTACGCTAACACCCGAGCGTCAATTCAAGACCTCAAAGATGGAATTCGTGAGGCTGTTGAGGACATAGGGCAGCCACTTTGCGATTTGGTTATGGAAAGTTTCATGAAAAGGATATGGCCCTGTAAGCGTGGTCATGGTGGTCATTTCCCTGATGTTATATTTTACTATTAATAACATATCTTCTTCTTCGTAATGAAATAAACATCTGATCATTTATATTAAAAACGGCATTTTTCTTTCAAGACCAAAATAACACCTCTCATCGGAAAGCCGTGTATAGTTATTGACTCAAAGCTCAGTATTTGAGGTGACTTACTTATTCAGCGGTAATTATTACAATATTACATTTTTATCTTTACATAATGCTGCAATTCAAAGTATTAAATTGGAAGAAATCAATTGTTAGAATTTTTCTCCTATAATTGATGTATTCCTAAAATTAGGTACCGTCGCGATGAACAGTTTTTGCTCTCTCCTTCTCTCTCTCTCTTACTATGTTCTCTCTTTCTCAAAACTCTCAAAGATTTTTAAACTTGTAAGTTCCATATCACCTGTGCTTCTACTGAGTCGAGTAAGCCGCATTTTTAAAAAAATCTGCAATTGTTTAAGCGGTCCATGTTTTTCTCGTTGTTGAAAACCTATGCTCTAACAGGTTTCAAATTAATATTTTCTTTAAATGCCTTTATTCCTAAACACTCTGTTCATCACTCTTTGATCGTCGCATAACTCTCGTCCAATCTGCACTTTACGCATCGTCAATTCCTACGTGTGCCTCCCAGGCAATGGTAAAACATCGGTATAAAGGGGCGCACTAAATGCTGTGATGTACACCTTTCTTGCTGGTCTAGTTCAATTTGTGAACAGTTCTTAGTGATTAAAAAAAATATTATAATACGGCGCAGCAAAAAAAAACTCTAAGTTTGTTTAAACTTACTGTCATTAAGTATCTTGACGATAGGGTCCAAATGCATTGTCAATCCTCAGGATCTATCATTAATTTGAATTTCTTAGATGTTCCTTAAGTCTCTGCCAAGAAACCAATAATGAGTTTGCTTTTTTTACTGCTTCTGGAAGATTGTTATATATACGCAGAGCATTATTCGTTGCATCGTTCTTTAGTCGATCAGTGCTGGAGTAAGGTATTGTTAGAGTCACCCTATAATTCGAATGTTCACTGTCACACTCTTATTTATCTTATACGGACTTCATAGCCCATTTTAAATAAAATATCACTTCTGTCATAGTCACCAAGCCGACCACACGTATTTTTCTTCTTTTCGTTCTTAGATTTGAATAATCTTTGGACAACGACAATTGATTATGAGCTCGATGAGAAAGGAAATCCTAAAACCGTTGTCGATCCTGAGAACGATCGAAGTGAATAAAGTAAGTTGACTTTAATGATTCATCGTACAAGGTATGTCCATATACAGGGCGCAAAATTAGCCAAGGAGTTTTGGCAGCAGCTAGCAAATGCGTACGAAGATAGTGGGGTAAAAAGTCGAGTACTAGTTATGTGGAAGCTCATTACAACGTCACTCGCTAATTACGGTTCCATGGACATATATATAAAGGGAAACATTACCACAGCTCAATTTCCAAACGGAATTGGATTTCCTATAAATGAGGAATGGGTTGGCTTCTTACTATTTGCTGGACATCCAGATGATTACCGCCCTGTGGTAATAGATTTGGAGAATTCTGGCGCAAGAATTACTGGTGATGTTATAAGAACAAATTTATTACAAGACATACGACGGAAGTGCAATTTCTGCTTTCCGTACAGGCACGCCCCAAACGTCATTTAAAAAATCAAAAAAAAGGACCCACGTACAGAATATGTACCGATTTTGGCCATATTGCAAAAAACTGCGGCTCAAGAAGTTACAACAACATAAATATAAGCAAAAATTTTGATGCGCTCAGTTTTATTTTGCCTACAATAGATAATTTGGAAAACAAAGTGCATGGTACTTTAACTCAGGGGCCATATTGCATATGGGTTTTCACGAAAACATGCTGAATTATTTATCTGAAGATGTTGGCACAGTGACTGCTGCAAACAAAGCAAAAAAACAAGATGCAGGTAAAAGGGCGTGACACAGCAACAATAAGGCCAGCACACAATACGTCTGCACTTAAAGTCAATGATGTGAAGTTAATTCCTGATTTATCCATCAATCTTTTATCTGTTGGTCAAATCGTAAAACAAGGTCACACCGTAGAGTTCAACAACAAACGTGTCAAAGTTATAAATTCAAAAAACAAGTAATTGCAACAGGCACAGACGTCAATAACTTGTTCAAATTGGACACGAAATCGGCAAAGAATGTTGCATTTGCGTGTAGTTCAAAATGTCAAACGGGCCACTAAACAACGAAAGTTTAGACAAACTATTCAGTGAACTGGCAACTGGAACATATTTCACCAACAAGATTGAAAAATACTGCAAGGTGTGCGCCATTGGCAAACAACAAAAGCTGCCATTCAGTAAGTGCGGCAGAAGAGCTAATGAGCTGCTTAAATTAGTGCACACTGACATATGGGGATCTATGGAATACAGTTCGCTTTGTGGAAGTTTTTATTTTATAACATCTGCTGCTGACAAATCAAAGAAAATTTTTGTATACTTCCTAAAACAAAAAAAAATCCCCGTTGGCAGCACCAGCCGGAAAAGTAAATTTCTCGTATGTAGTGTAAGGTTTCGAAAAAGAATTCGGCTTGCCTACTGCTCGACTTCTTACTGCAATTTTTGTAGCACTACGCGGGTATTTATTAACAAAAAGAATCTGCATATTTGGAGACCCTACATAGAGGCGCAAATATTTTGCTAATTAAATTGAGTTGCGCACGTATGGATCACATATTGAAAATCAGCGGGTAATAAATTGTTATAAACATATTTATACTGGTTTCGCCCTTCTCAAATTTGCTGCTTACACATTTCACAGTGGTTACTACACAAAGGTGATAGCTTTTTGGCTTAAATAGCTCAAATAGTTATGTTAATTGCAAAAGATTTCCATAAAAGTTTAATCAGCACTTGCATTGCCATTAATATATACATTTTCGATTCTTTTCTGAACTACAAGGGGCCGTCATTTTGAATTTTTATTGAAAACGGCTGCTTAAAAATATTAAGCTGTGAATTTACGAATTTTTTATTGGTCATCCGATTTGCATAATTAAATTAAATGAGCTTGCCTTAATAACTTATAATTTCAAGTTTTATCGGAATCTGTTGAGAAACTTGGCTGCTAGAGGGCTACAGAAATAAAAAAAACTTTTATGTCACCCCCCTGTATGGGGAGACCCCCTTAAACACTTTAAAATATTTTCTTACAACGAAAATTTCAATAGACACCACTTTTGACCTACGTAGAAAATTACTTCATTCTAGCTTATGTGGTTTGCGAGAAAACTTGTGACGCACGAACAAACGGACGGACGGACGAACAGACAAGTCGCGATTTTATAATTTTGTAGGGTATTGTTAAAAATATTTAACAATATTTAAAAAAAATTCTGATTTATAAATACTTTCAAAATAAGTCATTCAAAACATTTCCATGAAAAAAAATTCATTATTTCAGTTGCTACTAAAATAGCGAATTGCGCTTGCCTCCTGATCTTTGCGGGCCGCCATTTTGAATACATGCATTTGATTTTGGACTATTTTAAATCTTTGTGGGCTAGGACCTTATGAATCAATGTGCCAAATTTCGTTCAAATCGGAGTTTCACTCTAGACAGGGCAAAATAATTCAATTTTTAGTGAAAATGGCAGCTAAAAAAATTAGGTTTTGAATTTTCGATTTGTTTATTTTTCATTCAATTTTAACAATTTTCTGTGCAATACAAGAATATAGTACAGAGATACATAATCTCAAGCTTCATCAAAATCCGCTGGAAAATGTGACCACTAGAGGGCCACAAAAACCTGAAAAAAACGCATATTTAAACCGCCGCAATTTTGAAATTCGCCCATGCATAATCACCTAAATATCAAAGTCTGTAGATCTAAGTAATGTCCATCTTGAAACCTAGTTTCATATGTGTGTTTAGAAGCCTTTGAAGTTTTGAGCTTCAACTGGCCGCCATTTTTTTTTTGAAGCTTGACCTTCAGTTTTTTTTACGTAATTCTTTTGATAAAGGGTGATTCATAACAAGTGTACACATTTTTGTCGAAAAAACATAGTTTTTGTGAAGATTGAGCTGTAATGTTTATTTATTATGGTCCCTTACAATTAAATATAAAACATTATTAGCTAAACTTTTTTTTTAATTGGATCATTTCACCCTTTTCACATCAACTTAATGTAAATCTATACGACAAATTTGCTCTACATTGAAGCTTTTCTAACGTCGCGCGGATATCGATCACTCTTTCGGATGGCTCCGATAGCATTTTAAATTACTTTTTATGGGATTGTTTGCAGCTACATAAATGAATTGCATATTTTGAATAATAATTTTTCTGAAAAATTATTAGAGAAGAAAAATGTTAGAAGAAGGTGGTTTCGACGTGTGCACTAATTCTCCTCAGGCCATCACTCTTAGATACACACCGGTGATGGCGACCACCATGCTCAGAGGTGAGGGAGTTAATTTGAATTTTTCTACTTATGCAAACTTAATATGTTTTTTTTATCTTCAAGTTATATTCAAGGTAAATTTCTCTTGTAAGTACTTGTATTAGCTAAATTAATTAAAAAAAAAGTGTAGCTAATAAAAGTACTTACAAGAGAAATTTACCTTGAATATAACTTGCAGATAAAAACAAGTTGGGTAAACAGACCTACGCTCATGTCAGAAGGGTTTTGTATTCAATTTACAAAATGCAGTCACCAGATCGAATCAAATCAATAAACATGTCAAAGACGATTTTATTGGAGAAAATATGAAATGCGAAGATCATACTATTTTTAACAAAGTTCAATGAATTTCGACTTTGAGGTTTTTGGCATTGTTATACTCATAAATATCTCCCTTGATAATTATTTCAGATGTCCACCCGCGACGCGGGTGGACGCGGCGTCCTGTCTGTCCGTCTGTCCGTCTGTCTGTCCGTCCGTCCGTCCGTCCGTCCGTCCGTGTGTCACAGCAGTTTTTCTCGGAAACTACTTAAGCTAGAAGCATCAAATTTTGTATGTAGGTGTAAAGTGGTGCTCTCTTCAAAGTTCAATTACTAAAAAATTTTATAAGGTTTTTAAGGGGGGTCTCCCCATGTAGGGGAGTGAGCTCCGAAAAAAAAATTTCAATGAAGGTAGCCGATATGGGTATCAAATAAAAGGTCTTGATGAGAACTTTCCAAAACAGGTCTTAGTTTGGCAAAGTTTGCTTCGAGGGGCGCACAGGGAGGGGAAATACACGAAAAATTTGTGTCCCCCCCCCCCTCGCGATTGGACACCTGTGATCCGAAAAATCTGAAAAAAATCAAGAATGTAGGCCTTGATGAGTACAACAACAACAAATACGTGAGAAGTCGCAATTCACTCAACTTTGTTAGTAATAGTATGATTTATCGATTTTATGTTTTCTTGAATAAAATCTTAACGGTACCCTTAAACTCAATGAAATTCAGTACACAAATGTCTATTTATAAGATTGATTGACCCTGCAAGTTTCATAAAGATTGCATCATATTTAGCGAAGTTATAGCGGTTTGAATTTTCCTGTATTACTATGGAACAATATGCGCTGCATGTATTACTATGGCAACATATGGCTATGGAACAACATGCGCTTTTTACCGACTCAGACACTACAGTTTTGCTAGGATTTGCATGAAAATTTCAGGAATGATAGGTGTCATGCGTATCTTTGAGAATCGGTTCAGCTAGTGGTATCAGTAATCGTAAAACAAGATAGTGGCTGTTTTAAATGCGAAAATTGAATAATTTGGAGTTATTTTTTCCCAACTTCAACGTTTAAGGTGCATGCTTTGAACACTTGATTCAGTTGAATGAATGACTGAAGATGAGTACCTACAATTAATGCTCATAAGTGAAATAAGTCAAGGAGGTGGGAGAGAGCTCCTAGCAAAAGGGTTTTGGAACCATTCTAGGATTCGAAAAAATTGGCCATGAATCGATGATTTCAGCACAGGAGAGTGGCCCCTGAAAAAAAACTCATTAAACGTAGCGGATATGAGTATGAAATGAAAGTTTTCATGGGAGCTTTTCAAAACAGTTGTTAAACTGTCAGTTTTTGCTTCAGTGGGGGCACAGGGGGGAAATACATGAAAAATGTGTTTCCTCCGTCGCGGGTGGACATCTGAAATAATTATCAAGGGATATATTTATGAGTATAACAATGCCAAAAACCTCAAAGTCGAAATTCATTGAACTTTGTTAAAAATAGTATGATCTTCGCATTTCATATTTTCTCCAATAAAATCGTCTTTGACATGTTTATTGATTTGATTCGATCTGGTGACTGCATTTTGTAAATTGAATACAAAACCCTTCTGACATGAGCGTAGGTCTGTTTACCCAACTTGTTTTTATCTGCAAGTTATATTCAAGGTAAATTTCTCTTGTAAGTACTTTTATTAGCTACACTTTTTTTTTAATTAATTTAGCTAATACAAGTACTTACAAGAGAAATTTACCTTGAATATAACTTGAAGATAAAAAAAACATATTAAGTTTGCATAAGTAGAAAAATTCAAATTAACTCCCTCACCTCTGAGCATGGTGGTCGCCATCACCGGTGTGTATCTAAGAGTGATGGCCTGAGGAGAATTAGTGCACACGTCGAAACCACCTTCTTCTAACATTTTTCTTCTCTAATAATTTTTCAGAAAAATTATTATTCAAAATATGCAACTCATTTATGTAGCTGCAAACAATCCCATAAAAAGTAATATAAAACATTACTTCGGGCATATGTGCACCTCGTGCTGCTCAAACGATGATTGTAATTTTCACACATTTCCGGCGTTATTAGGTGTATGTTGGCTCGAATATTGTTTTTTAATGCTTCAGTAGTCTGGGAAGCGTCAGCGTAAGCATGATCCTTCAGAAATCTCCAAAGGAAGAAGTCACAAAGAGTCAAATCACACGATCTCGCCGGCCAATTTATGGGTTGACCAAAAAATTCACGTAGAGCGCGAAATGTTTGCACTGGCGATTCATTATTTTTGTAAAAAGTTTTAACAATAATAAATCATTCGGCTGATGTGTATGACGCTATGGTTAGAATTATAAAAGACCAAACTGTTATAATCTGTCAATATATGGACCTGAAGTTGGTGATAAATAAGAGTTAAGGCCCATTCACATGTGTACACTTGTTATGAATAATTTCTATCTAACTGCCGAATTTCATGAACATCTGTTGAAAGCTTTGACCACTATTACAACAACAAAATTTTGCACGTTTTTCGCATTTGAGCGGCCACCATTTTGTTTCTGCCGTACCTACTTTGGATTTTTTATTGTGAGATTCATCACATAGATCAGTGAATCTTTGTTCCAAATTTCATCCAAATCGAAGCAATGGGCAAAACAGAAATCACGACTTTTCGTTTAAAATGGCCACCATTTTGTTTTCCCCCGGCTGATATAGCTGGTTCACAAACTAAACCGAGATATTTACCCAATACAAAAATTTGGTGAAAATCGGAGCAAAATTGCAAGCAAACTCTAGCGTGGTCACGAATTTCGTTATATCCCATATATATATATATGTATATATATATATATATATATATATATATATATATATATATATATATATATATATTTATATATATATATGTATATTTATATGTACATATATATATATATACATATATATATATATATATATATATATATATATATATATATATATATATATAATATATATATATATATATATATATATATATATATATATATATATATATATATATATATATATCTTTATATATATATATATATATATATATATATATATATATATATATATCTATATATATATATATATATATATATATATATATATATATATATATATATATATATATATATATATATATATATATATATATATATATATATATATATATATATGATACTCTCCGCAATAGGTAAATTTCTCTCGAGAAATTTATCTAACAAGGGATGCGGTGGAAGAGCTCATTGCTTTTTCACAAAATACAATGTGCATTTGTGTTTGAAGAATGAAAGAAATTGTTTTATCGAGTTTCATTCTTGAAATTTGTCTTGCTTTTATTTCTACATTTGCCATGCAAAATTATTTGGTACTAATATAAAAATCTGTTTACTGCAAATCATTTTTTGTTTTATCCTTTTTATTAGGCTGTTAGTTCTTTTGTAATTTATTTTGACAAATTTAAATTTCGGTAATATGCCTTTGAGTACGTTTGTACATTATAATATGCAACCTTAAATATTAGTAGCCGTAACAGATATCGATATTCAATAATTGTCAAAAATTACAAAAAAAATAAAGATATTCACTAGATTTCAAACAAAAAAAAACTGTTTTCCAATGTTGTGATGATTTGGTATTGTAAGGGTTAATGTGAATGGATATATCCAAGAGTTCAGCTTCAATGTCAACAAATTCAGCAATTTACAGCCAAGCAATAAAGAAAATATTATGGGCCACTTATTTCTATCGGGCTCAGCAATTTCAGCTACTTCTTATGAGCCAGGAGGATTCCGATCTTTTTACGCCCAACGGATAAGAACAAATCAATTAGATGAACAAATATTACAAATTTTATTCTATACAATGCCAATCGAACTTCTCAAAAATTACGACTAAAGAATAGTTAAAAACAATATGAACAAACAATTGGAATGGATACAAATTAAAGATAAAAAACGTATTATTTTCATTCTTTTATAAATGAATTAAGGAATAATTCCAATTTACATGCAAATATGATTTTATTTTTGCATTTACACATAAAAACTATCAATTGGTATCAAAAATAAATTTCAATTATTTCATTTTATGTGCACACACAATGACATTGTTGGCTAGAAGAACATTATTTAAGCTTAATTGCAATTGCAACTTAACACCGCTACAGCTTCATATCCCTTCTATCAAAACATTTATATGTTCATCACGCAGAACGAACCGATGTTGCAACAAAAATAGCAACATCTCTGCTACTCGAATGAGCGAAGTAATCTCAATATTCCGACTGGAATATAATCATCCGTTACCGCCACGGCTATAAATTCAGCAAGCATGATATCACGCGGAGAGATAACACGTCTTGTGCAAACTTGAGGCTTGGACTTGTACGCAACCTCGTTGCGGCACAAGAATGAGAAGTGATAGTAGGATCTCGTTGATGACAAGTAGCGGTGCGCTGGGCAACAATAAGGGAGTTGCCTCGAAAGTGTCAGCGTATGCGGATCGACGTAGTGTCAGTGTGAATTTTAAGGAATACTGAGTTAGCGGTTCAAGAAAAACAGGAAACTATGAGAAGTGTTTGAATTTGATTGTGAATTCCTTATTGTCTTTCCGTATAATCAACAAATTTCTTGCAGATTTAACTGTACACGAAAGATTTTCTAACATACATCAACACAAAATTGATAATCAGACGAAAATGGGAAAATATCCAAGTGAAAAGTAATCATGATGCGTGTATGTTATGTGAATTGTGATAAGGATGGCGTGTGTTATTTCCTTAGTGAAGTGAAATTTTTGGATTTTCAATGTAGACTTATGCCCACTTTATTGAAAATAATGAAACAATAAATTATTCAATTCAAAGACAATCATTTGAAAGTTGCATAATCGTAAATTGAATTGCGCACATATAGTTTATGCGACGTGGTATATAAAACCTTTTATTAATTCGTGAGTTAAAGACATATACAAATATCAATGTATATTTACACCAATATAAATAAAGGGAAATGAAAAAATACGCGAAAACTTATGTACAGATATTTTTTGTGTAAACAGTGGAATGTATTCAATATTTTAATATAAGTAAATGTTTCCTTGGAAGTGTAAACAGTGGAATACATTCAATATTTTAATCTAAGTATATTTTCCCTTGGAAGTGTACAGTGGATTTCAAAAAACGACCATAGTGGAATATATATAGTATATTAGTTGATTTAAAAAATCGTGCATGAAATAATACAAATAGCGAAAATATTTCAAGGAATTTCACAATATCATAATGTGATATGTGTACAGCTTCTATTTACTACAAATGTTGCAAAAATACTTTCGAGTCGAATATATATATTTTTCGAACATATAAAGTGGTAGAGCAAGTTCTTTGGACAAAATATGAAAATAAAGTTATGTAAGTCAAGGGAATCGATACCGACATATCAATAGACGTATTGCATTGTTTGCATAAATTAGAAAACCTCTTATCAAATCAACTAACGTTCAAGATTGGAGACCCTAGTAGCCCACCCACCAACGAGCGCTCGTGAAATGAAGTGAGTAGGTGCCCTTTTGTTGTTTTATTTATGGTTATTACAAAACAAAATTTAGGAATAATTATTGGGGTACAATTTTATTTACCTTTGTTTTATTTTGCGTACACTATTTTGTACTTGTCTTAAAAATTCTCTCATCATCCCTTCGCAATATTGGTTAAAGGCCTTCCGTTTCGATAAACAAAAAAGCAACAGTAACGTAACATTGATAATCCTTTTTGTAAATGGTTTGTTGGTGAGAGACATTGTAATAATTTTGTTACTAGAAGAAATAGTTCCAATGAAGAATTAATTGAGCCCAAAAATTTGGTTTTGAGCTCCAACTGGGTATGGGATCCGCCACGTTGGCTAGCCCCTCTACTCCTGAGTTAGTCATTGGGTGAGCTCTTCCCTTTTTTTCGATTGTTACAGGTACTCTCGCAGGCTGCCTAACCTTCCACAACCGGCATTTTTCGATCCAGTTTGGATTGGTGCGTGGGGGCACTGCCACCACCTAAATGCCCCACTCTTATTTGTGGGCCGTAATCGTCCTCCACAAGGACAATTGGTTATTCGACATCGCGCTTTCTATTTGTGATCGCTAAATTACTTCGGCCATTGGTACCTTTATCACCAGCCAAACGGTTTTACTTTTGACTTCAGCCACCAAACAAATCATAAGGGCGAAAATATTTTGTAGTGAGCCCTTTTGCTGCTGAAAAAGAACTCGCTTCATGCCACCGCAAAGCTAGCTTGCCAGTGCACTTATGCGTCCCCAGACAAGTCCATTTCCAGGGCAGCACTAAGTCCGCTCTCTGAGGCAGCAAAAAACCGGTGCAGTCCTTGACGGACATAGATAACATCCTAAAACCACTACAAATCTCGTAAACATATGCTACCATAGGCAGCCATTTATAACTTCCACTATTTTTTAAGAATCCCATTTTTTTCGGTGGGCTTTCGGGATGTGTGCCGTGGCCGTTGTTCCAAACACTTCGATATGTGCAAGGTCAGTTACTTTTTGACTTCACGCTTGAACTGGTGTTGTGCTTGTTGATTTTGATAGCAAATGGTTTAAAAGATATACAGAGTACGTAACTGCTTCTGCCAAAAGTGTTTTCGAAATTTTCGAGTCAGCAAGCATAGATCTCGCCTTTTCCACGATTGAGCGATTGGTGCGTTCGGCCAAGCTATTCTGCTTTGGCGCGTGCACATTGGTGGTTTGGTGATGGATCCCATTTTTTCTAAGTGTGGTTTGTAATTTTCTGTTCATAAACTCCTTGCCGTTATCAGAACGTAGAGTTTTGAGCTTGGGACTACTTTGCTTTTCGGTAAACGTCATGAAGTCTTCTAAATATAACAGTATTTCCTAATTACGTAAATTTCTCGAGAGAAATTTACCTATTGCGGAGAGTTTCATATATATATATATATATATATATATATATATATATATATATATATATATATATATCATCATCATCTCCAGCTTGTTCAACCATATATACCTATATGTATTATGGTGTAGCCTCCCTTACGTAACGATTCCTCATTTCTTTCCAGTCGTTCCTGTCTTGAGCTATCCTTGTCCAGGTGACACCCGCTAGTTTCCTGATGTCGTGATCCCACCATATGATGGAGTTCCTCCCGAATGCGCTCCATGCTAACTTGATTCGCCTATTAATTTCAGGTGTTATATCTCCAGACTTGTGTACTAGCTGTCCTAGATAGATGTATTCCTCTACTGTTTCTAGCCTGGTGTTGTTCAGTGCTATTTCAACCTGACCTGTGAGATGTTCATTGGGCATAACCTTTGTTTTACTTAAGTTCATTCTTAGGCCGACTTTTTCGCTGGCTTCACTAAGCTCATTTAGTAGAAGTTGTAGTTCCTCTTGGCTCTGAGCAATTAACACTATATCGTCGGCAAATCTCAAGTGATTGATTCGTTCTCCGTCGATCTGTAGACCCTTATTTTCCCAATCTAACTCCCGAAATATGCTTTCCAGGGTGGAGTTGAATAGCCTTAGAGAGATTGTGTCCCCTTGCCTAACACCTTTTTGTGTGGGAAATTCTGGCGTGTCATCGAATACTCTGACCTTTGCTTTGGCGTTCTTGTAGATGTTTGAGAGCGTTTCTTCGTATTTTTTATCTATACCTTGATTGTATAGTGCTCCTATAATTGCCTCAGCGTATATTGAGTCAAAGGCTTTTTCGAAGTCTATGAACGCCAGTGTTAGGGGTAGCTCGTATTCTTTAGCCCTGCTCATGATTTCTCTCAGGGAGTGAATATGATCTATTGTACTGAATCCACTTCTAAATCCAGCTTGTTCCCGTGGCTGTTCCACGTCAAGGGCTGCTTGTATTCGGTTGTTAATTATTTTGGTGAATACCTTATAGAAGACAGGTAGCAGACTTATTGGCCTGTAATTCTTGATATCTTCTTTATCGCCCTTTTTGTGGATTAGTATAATGTTTGCGCTGTTCCAGTCTTCAGGTATGCGTCTGGCTCTGAGGCAATTGGAATATGTTTTGGCTAGAGTTTCCCAGATTGCTCTGCCAGCGTATTTCAACAATTCCACGGTTATGCCATCATTGCCTGCTGCTTTGCCTGTTTTCATCGAATTGATCGCATATTCCACTTCATCCGTGTTGACTTCAGGAGTAGGTTCTTCTATAATCTCAGATGTTGTCATTATGTAGTTGGGAGCCACTTCTGGGGACTTGTATAGGTCGCTGTAGAAGTTCATTACGATTTCTACTATTCCTATCTTATCTGTCACCCTGATGTTTCCTTGTCTGAGTGCTAACAACTGTTTTTTGCCAATTATAAGTGCTTGTTTTGCCTTCTTTATGCTGTTATTGTTCTGAATGGCATTTTCTACTAATCTTTCGTTATATCTGGTGATGTCTTCCGTTATCTTCTTCCTAATCGTTTTACAAACTTCAGTATATTCGATTCTTTGGATGTTTGAAGATGATTTCATCTCTCGTCTTTTCTTTAGTAGTGCCTTAGTTTCATTAGATAGTTTGTGGTGTCTAGTTGCTGTTCGTGGTCCGCCTATCTCCTTTGCGCATTTCAGGATAGCATTTGCGAGGTGCGATGCGTCTTTGTTTTCTATTTCAACCTCTAGCATTGACTGGTATTGACCGATGTTATTCTTAATGTTGTCGTCGTTGAAGCCTGGTATTATTGGCTTCCTTACTAGTTTTGCTCGTTCTGATCTCAGGTCTATGGTTATTTTCGCTCTGATGAGGCGGTGATCACTGCCTGTTCTGAATTTGTTAAGCACGGAGATGTCTTTGACTGTTTTTATTTTATTCGTTAGGATCAGGTCGATCTCGTTTCTTGCAATCCCATTGGGGGCTTGCCAAGTCCATTTCCTGCTTGGTTGTTTCTTGTAGAACGAGTTCACTATGTACAGGTTATATTGGTGGGCAAATTGGGCCAGTCTCCCTCCTCTCTCGTTTCTCTGGCCTAACCCGAATTTCCCCACCAATGACTCCTGTTTTTCCCTATTTCCTACTATGGCGTTGAAGTCTCCGATGAGGAATTTGAAATGGCTATTATTGCTGTCCCAGGCTTGAGTTACCTCATTGTAGAAATCTTCTACTTCATCGTCTGGGTGACTGGATGTTGGTGCAACCACTTGGATCATTTGCAATGTATATCTTTGTGACAGCTTAAGAGTCAGGCTGGCCACTCGATCTGATGTGCTTGAGACACTAACTATTTTGTCTTTCCATTTCTTATTTATCAAGAATCCTACCCCGTTTCTTCTGCCCGATTGAGTTCCCTGATGATATAGGATATTGCCAGACGCGAGTGTTATCAGGTTTTCGTCTTTGCGCCTAGTTTCGCTCAATCCAATGATGTCCCATCTAATCTTAGCTGCCTCTTCGTCTAACTCGGTTAGTCTTGCCTGGCTGGATAGTGACCGGCAGTTGTATGTTGCTATGTTTATCGTTGTTAGTTGTTTTTGGTAGCGGTTTAACCTCCGCGGACTCTTAACACCCTCTGCCTTCGTGGATGGTTCCTGGGAGCTAACTATCCCAAGTCCACTCGGGCCTGCGGAGAATGAGGGCTGGTTCCTTTTTCAACTTTCCATAATGGGGGGGGGTGAGACATACCTTACCACGCTGTCTCATTGCAGGTTGGTAAGGGTCCGTCGGAATTATGATTTTCCCTACGGACAATCTACCCTAGCTAGATTGACAGACTTTTTATTAATGAAAAAGCCGTGCATGAGATTCGAACTCAGTACCTCCCGGTGGGAGTCCCTCGCTCTACCCCTTGAGCCAACTAGGGTATTAGGGTATATATATATATGTGTATATATATATATATATATATATATATATATATATATATATCCCATTTTCACCAAATTTTCAGGAAATGTGTATTGGGTAAATATCTCGGCTAAGTTTGTGAACCAGCTATATCGGCCGGGCAAAAACAAAATGGCGGCCATTTTGGACGAAAAATCGTGATTTCTGTTCTGGCCAAAGTATTGCTCCGATTTGGATAAAATTTGGTTCAAAGGTTCACTGATGTATGTGATGAATCTCACAATAAAAAATCCAAAGTCGGTACAGCAGAAACAAAATGGCGGCCGCTCAAAGGTCGAAAAACGTGCAAAATTTTGTTGTTGTAATAGTGGTCAAAGCTTTCAACAGATGTTCATGAAATTCGGCAGTTAGATAGAAATTATTCATAACAAGTGTACACATGTGAATGGGTCTTAACTCTTATTTATCTTGAGGTCCATATATTGACAGATTATAAAATCTGAATCTGATTATTCAGCCCATTTATAACCAGTCTGGGTCGACGCATTTTTGTCTCGGTAATGTCGTACTCATCCTGCATGTTATCCATGGTTAGTTGGTATAGCTCAGACGCGTTGACATTGGTCGTTGTTTTAATTATCGCCCCACCATTGCGAGTAGGCCTTAGCAGTTGAAGAGGAATCTTGCAATTTGACGGTCTTATCCTAGCCTTAAGATCGGCAAGCATTTTATCTGATGATGTATGCTTTTTTGGCTTGGTAATGATCCTTTTCTGGGACATAAAATCTGAGCGGAGCTCAGTTTGAGGCATCGTATAGTTTTTATCACCTGTGCATAAGTTGGTTTGTGCGTAGCTGCCGTCTTATCAATTAAAGAACTGACATTTGTCTTTAATTCTTTAATATCACTCTCCAAATCTTTCATTAACAGAAAAAGTTGTTCCCCTTGGATTTTTTATGTAACAGTTTACACGTGGGACACATCCATATAACATCATTTGATATCTCCTTGATGGTCTTGAATCTCTCTTCCGACATCTTTATACATTTCATGTGAAAACACTTGAAACACATCCCACCACAGCCTATCGCTGAGTGAGCATCTTCTGCAGGTTTCCTACATTTACCACAGAATATCTTTCAGTTTTGGTGCAGTTGAATTTTGCAGTGTTGAATTATTTGCAGTAATTACGCTGCTTCTTGTTTGCTTGTTGGCGCTCTTCGTTTTGCACATTTCATGCAGCTTTAACCCATTTCGTGAAGATCCCTCGAGTGGTTTGCCTAGATGGGCTGCCCAATTACTACAGATTACGAGGATTTTCAATGTTGGAATTTTGCCTCACCACGGAGAAGAAATCAAGGTGGTGACAACAGAATCGACGACGTACTTCAGGGATACCTGTAGGCATCTATGATTAAGTAACAATTTTAAGTAACCATTGTTTGCAGTTTAGTTTAATAAAAAATATGTGTATGTATTAAATTGAGGAGCAGCAACTTTATTTTGAACGAAAACATGGCGAAAGCCAGCTTGGATGAATGTAGTAAAAAAAGGATAATATGTACTTAAAAATAAATTTGAAAATTGTGTCAGTTAAGCCTCGAGCAAAAGTATTAGGGCTTATAGTGATTCAAACCTAGACATCAATGATGGGAGTCTGCAGCCATAGTAAAATTACTAGACAGGGTGAATCAGGTGGAAGATTACTAGGAAGTGTGAATTAGTGGCAAGAAGTGCCGTCTAGAAAAGCTCGAAACAGTGACTTCATGGTATATACTCTGGTGAGCTGTGTTTGTCACTTGGCGGCACATTTGGGGCCCATGTGGCCCAAAGCAACTGGTGCCCACATTCGTCTCCAGATCAGCTACCGGAATCACAAGTCCCAGCCAGAGCACCTGCACCTCTTGGCTAGCCAGCGAGACCTTCACAACGCCTATAGTTTGATGACAACCGAATGTTGGGTCCTGTTGACTCAAATATTATTTCGCCTCAAACTCCCCCTATTTTCCCAGAACTTTTAGGAAATTATGCAAGTGCGCATTATCTCCACGCTTACTAAGAATGGTTTCATCAAAATCATCAAAATTGGTGGGGAAACGTAGCCGGTTGCAGCCGGTTGTTATTTTGCTCCGAGCAGGTTAAGTGGAAAATAAATACCCGCGTGAAGTATACAAGTATATTGTAACATGTCGTGAGGGAGCGTTCGCTCGAAGAGCGATACGCTATCAAGTTTTGTGACTTTCTTAATTCTGTCGTAACCGGAGACAAAAGCTGGATGGAACAAGTGGCACACAGAATTATTCTCCCACCCTAACATAGCGCGAATCAGTGAAACTCGCATCAAAACTATGCACCTGATCTTTTTTGACATCCGAGGAATTACTCATTTTGAGTTTGTACTGCAGGAAGGAACTGTCAGCTTAGTTTTTAACCTAAAGTGCTCAAGAGATTGAAACATAGGGTTCCGCCCGTGAGGGCTGACATCACAGACACGATCAAGCTTCACCATAAAAACGCCCCTAGCTACACAGTCTTCATCATTACCAACTTCCTGGCCTAAAGCAACACCCCGGTTGTCGCCCAGCCCCCTTACAATCCCTACTTTTCTCCAGGGGCATTTATTTTTTCCCCAACTAAAGATACAATTAAAATAAAAGCATTGAGATTCCGGCTGAAAACCCCAGAAGCTAATATTGAAGCCCTGGTACTTTACATGAACTTCATCGACAACTTTCGTAGCAAATTCTCGGTATTCAACCAGGACTTAGTTTCAAAAATTGAATATTGTAGTCCAGGACTGCATCGAACTTTTTCTTAGCTAGCACTAGAGGCAACTTACCATCGTTAAAAGAGGAATGGCAATACTATGTATTCACACAATTATTCACAAGACAAGACCCTGGACCAAAAATTTAAGCAATCCACCTATTACAAACACTAAATGACATCTCCTTTTGAGTAGCTAACAAAGGAAAACTTTTGCTAAACGTAAGTTGTGAAAGTAAAATACTAAACACTTCCGTGAATCTATTCTATGTACTATTCCATTCTTTCGAGCATAACACAAACGTGGACTGAACAAAACTAGATGCAGACAAGAAAAATATATGAAAAGAATTCACGTAACCACTCAAAGCAGACTTCCTCAATTTCTAGAAAAGTTCTGGCATTGCTATTACTGCTGCTTCAACTATTTGCTGCAAAGAATAAAGTCACCATGAGTGTTTCTTATTACTCGAAAAAGTAACTTCATATATTGGTAACGTAGAAAATATGTGGATGTAACTTAGGAAGCACTTGAATTGTTGAACTCACTGAAGCTTTTATCCTTTTCGTTGGATATTAATTTTCTACTTTGGGCTCTCGTTTACGTGAAGCCAGAGCTGCACAGAACTGAGGTAGTGAAAGAATAACGAATTTGATTAGCTCTTGTACCTCAAGCAAAACTGTAATGATGAGGGCTTTCGCGTTTGATAACATCAACTTAACTATTTGATGACTTAGGAAGAAGTGCTCACTGTAAGGAAAACGTTGACGATTTTTACAATTACTCAAAAATAATGAATTTGATGTACATATCCTTAAAGAAGGTTAAAGAGAGAAATTTAAAAAATGAAAACCAGTAGCATATTCTTCACTGAAAGTCACCTAATTACATTGGCTCAAACGTACCGACCCCGTCGCATTTAACTTACGTGCAAACATAACCACCTAAATGTAAAATGTTGAAGATTATTCTGATTTGTAATATTACCTGATCAAATTAGCATATTTGATTAAAATTACAAAATGCACTCACGTTTGCATTAACTTTTCTCGCGAACTGGCCCAAAAGAAAGAACTCAACTCAATGCAGCTGCATATCATTTTGCATCTCGAGTCATTGCCGACTTTGGTCTATAGTCACCGATGTTTATGAATTAAATTCAAATTAATTTATAGAACTAATGCAAAAACAAGCGAGCCATTAAGACGTCACAACACGCCTTAGACGTGCCAACACGATGTGACTTCTGTAAACATTTAACGATTATCATGGGTTAGAAGGTATTCTGCAAGTCGATGACTTCTAGCCAATTTCTCCATGTCAATCAAATCGCTACCGTTGGATGTTTAGCTTGAAAGCTGAGTCACGGTACCACTCCTTTGGAAAAACTAGCCACCTGGGTAATGCATAGACAATATGACTACTCACCGTGCACTTTTCCACCTGTTGAAAGAAGAAATCTAGGCAGAGCGAGAATAATGCAGAAATTCCCAATAATGCACTTTACCAGGTGTGCGATAGGTAGAATATGTTATCCATATAAAGTAACAACGTTCTTGCAATGAATGATGGAAGCGATTTTCTTTTGGAAAAGCTACGGGCCTAATGAGAGTTTTCAAATTAATTATAAGTGTCAACTACTTCCTATATGGATTCATAATTAAAGTGTGTAATACCGAAAAGCATTTATAACTTAACTTGGAATTCTGTGAATCCAAACATATACGGACGAGATCAGATTCGAACCTAATTATAACGCGAGTAAAGGGACTTCTCAGCAAGTATCGAAAATTTGAAGAGCGGATAATATAACATACAAATAAGAATATTGCATTTAACTGCCTTCAGTGTTTCCATCTAATTATTTAAGTTGGTTCCATTGTACTTACTATTATTGAAAGTTAAATGAGTCAAGTAATCAGGAATATGCTCCTGCTACATGATGTTGTACTCAATCGATACCATTCAGAAACCTTAATATGTAACTAATGAAAATGACAACTCCACCGTAGACGGTCCCAAGCCCCGTTTGAAAAAGGAGGAGGGAACACCGTGTTTTCCCAACCCACAGCTTCCACGGGCTCCAAATAGTGCTAACAAAAGGAGCGAAGAAAGCCACAAAGAAATTTCTTCAAAAAGTGCCAGAAAGTAAAGTTCGCACGGACGCACAATCAGAAAAAGGACGTGATGCAAAACAGGAGAGGCAGAAGCCCCGACGAAGACCCCAGCAGCAGGCACTGCTCGTAAAGCCCCAAGATGGCCAATCCTACGCGGAGGTACTGCGGGACATCAGGGGAAACGTAAGGCCCGCAGACACCAGTACTACCAATAAAGACGTACGACCAACGCGGTCGCGCCACATATTGGTCGAATTCGGAGCAGAGGTGGGCAAAAAGGAAGCATTCGGCGACGCAGTAAAGAAAGTCCTCGGCAAAAGCGCAACTATAGCCTCGCTCAAACCGATGGCAACGATCGAAATAAGAGACATTGACTACGTGACGGATCTGGCAGAGGTAGAAGAGGCCATCAAAAGGGAGTTCCCTAGAGTGGGAAGGATCAAAGCGAGACTGACACCAGAAAACAACAGGGGACAACGCATGGCCATAGTTGACTTGACCGAAAAGGACGCCAAACAATTCCCAAACGAGGGCAAAGTAAGAATAGGGTGGGTTGTCTGTAGGATACGGCGAAGAGCAATACCTATTCAATGTTTCAAATGCCTTGGCTATGGTCACGCCACACAAGTATGCAAGGGACCCGATAGGAGTTCTCTATGTTACAAATGTGATGAAATGGGACACAGAAGAAAAGAGTGTACGAAGGAGGCACACTGTATTCTCTGCAAGGATGCTGATCCAAGACCTGATTTCGGACACGTCTTGGGATCAGGAAAATGCCGGGTGTTCCAGGAAGCCCTAGCCAAGGCAAAGTCAGAACTTCAATGACCCGCATCCTGCAGCTAAGCCTACACCGTAGTTCAACCGCCCAAAATCTGCTTGAGCAGTTTGCAAGGGACAAGAACGCCGACTTCTTGCTGCTGAGTAAGCAACACCATGATAAAAGCCCTGCATTATGGTATTCTGACGAAACTCGTACTGTCACCATCTGGATTCGGAACAGTGATTTCCAAGTGGACATTCGTGGACGGGGGATGGTTTCGTGTGGGTTCGGTGCTCAGGGACCACTTTCTTTAGTGTTTACCTAACGCCTTACGATTCAATATCATCTTTCTAAGCCAAGCTTAATGCTCCGAAGACGCTGTCTCGAACGCAGAGGGCAAAGTGCTCGTTGGAGGTGACTTCAACGCTATAGCAATTGAATGGGACACGCCCCAAATGGATCCGCGGGGAAAACAAATGGCGGCCAGGACGGTGCTCGTCGTACAAAACTCCAAAAATACGCCGACTTTCCGCCGTATTGGCTGTGAGGGAACCATATCGGACGTGAAATTCGCCTTGGAGTCCTTAGTACGGAGGACTAGAGGACTAGAGGACTCAGAGGACTACTCAGCCAGTGATCATCAGTGCATTCTGCTGGAGATCAGTGATGTTGCCTCCCGACGTCCGTGCTTTCAGCTTTCTACAACTGGATGGAACATCGGAAGGATGGACGTCAAGAGGTTCGTCGAGGTGCTGACAGCAAGTAAGCCGCTGCAGGGAGCTTCGGAGGGAACGGAAGAATTGGCAGCTCAAGACGTGCTGAACTCAACTATTAGCATCATTACGACTGCTTGCTGCGCTTCTATGCCCCGTCATAAGCTGCGGCATGGCAAGCCCTCAGTGTACTGGTGGTTAACTGAAATGGCTGAAAAGCAAAGGGAGTGTCACAAGCTTCGACGTGAGGCTCAACGGGCGCGGAACCGTGATGAGGCATGCAACTGGGTGGCGGCATATAAGCCAGCCAGGAAATGCCTTCGCGAATTGATCAACAATAGCAAGGCTCATTGCTGGCAACACCTAGTGGACAATGTGAACAAGGATCCGTGGGGCCTTGGCTACAAGCTAGTTATGCCGAAGCTTGGTGCCCTACTGAAGCCTTGTATACATGACGCGGAAAAGATGGACGCGAGATTGGAGGGACTCTTTCCCACCCATCCCATCTGTCCGCGGTGAAACAACGGTCGAGTGTCCACTCTTCACACAGCTGAAACTGGAGAAGGCAGTCCTCTCATTGAAAGCGAGGAAGGCTCCAGGTCCAGGTGGTGTTCCGGCTGAGGTGTTGTGGCTTGTCTATCACCATTGTCCTGACTTGCTGCTCAGCACATTCAACGCTTCCCTACGGTACAGGATTTTCCCGGTACCATGAAAGTTGGTGAGGCTCGTGCTGATCAGCAAGGGGAAGGGAAATCCCGAATCACTGTCTGCATGCCGCCTGTTGTGCATGCTAGACACAGCTGGGAAAGTGCTAGAGAAACTCATCAAGGGAAAACTCACTGACGCGATTTATGCTGCTAGGGACTTATCTCCTCGGCAGTACCGCTTTAGAGCAGGACGTTCTACTATTGATGTTATTGCAGACGTGGTGAACGCGGTCCAAAAGGCAAAGGCATATAGTCGCACCAAGCGATGGATCGTCCTGTTAGCGATACTCGATGTCAGGAACGCCTTCAACTCCGCTAGATGGGTGGATATTCTGGATACGCTAGAAAACTCCTTCCAAGCTCCAGAACATCTTATGCGGCTTTGGAGGAACTACGTAAATGACCGAAGCCTGCTCCACGACACGACACAGGGCCAACGAAGGATGGAAATCACATCAGGTGTTGCCCAGCTATATATCTTTGGTCCGGACCTGCGGAACGTATCTTACGACAGGCTACTGAGACTTAAGATGCCAGATGGGTCACTATGCAGATGATGTTGCGGCTCTGGTCACTGGACGCACCGTTGGACAGGCGCAACTTAGGCTAGGTATGCTAATGCGCCGAGTGAGGGACTGGATGACTGCTCGCGGGCTCACTTTAGCACCGGAGAAAACCGAAGTGATCACCTTGACAAAAAAGAGATTCCCTAGAGTAGGGATGATCAGTATTGGAGATATACAAATCGAGTCGAAACCAGCGGTGAATTACCTAGGGCTGAGAAGGCTGCTTCGGGAATATCGGCTCTGAGTTGACTTATGGCCAACGTAGACCCAGCCCATCAAGAAGAAACCTCTTGATGAGTGCTGTAGGGTTAGTGCTACTGTGCGGAGCAGAGGTGTGGGGCGAAACTCTCAGCAAGGAGGTATACCGAAAATGTTTGGCACAGGTTCAGAGAAGAGGAGCACTGAGAACTGCATCTTCGTATCTGACAGTCTTTGATTCGGTGGTGAGAGTTATTGCAGGCGTGATACCTGTCACCCTCCTTGCTAGAGAGCGTCACGCTATTTCCTTGCACCGAGACGAAAATGCGAGGGAGATGATTGTCCGCGAGGAGAGACAGTGCTCGCTCAACGATTGGCAGCAATCTTGGGTGAATTACACGAAGGGAAGGTGGACTGTGCGCCACATCCTGGATATGGGGCCGTGGCTAAATCGAAACTAACTTCTATCTGACCCAGCTTTTGAGCGGGCACGGGTGTTTTCAGTCTTTCCTGCACAATATTGGCAAGTCACGGTCCCCCAATTGTCGGTTTTGCCCAGGTGAGGAAGATAATGCCTGCCACACATTTTTTTGCGTGTGAAAAATAGGTCACGTTGTGAAGGGTACTCTACAGGGAGACGGGAGAGCTCACCGCGGATAATAAAGTCGCGGTGATATTCAAATAGGTTGACAAATGAAACCAGGTGGCACATTATGCTCGGGCAATTCTAAAATATAAGGGGGACTCACACCAGCTGGGGGCGCCAGGGGATCGCTTGTCTGGCACTTCCTCTTCTCCTCTCCCGTCCTGCTAGAAAAGGGATCCCCCAGCTTGAAGGCACCTAACGGCGTAACAAAATGAGACCTGGCCCGATGTAATGTGTCAAACGGTTCCAGGCTGGGTTCCCAGGTGGACAGGGGAGGTGTTTAGTGGGTAGTCCAGTCGCCTTCTTTCGAGTATGGGAGTCTCACGCTCTGTGCATAAATAGCATTCTCTTCCCTACTACAAAAAGAAAAAACAAAAAAAAAACCACAGCTTCCATGATTCCTTATCCTAAGTATTCCGATTAAATGGTAGCAAATGTTCTCAGGGCCACACATTGGATCAACTGATTCCCCAATGATGGGACATTAAATTCCGAGAAATGCTAATTACTGTGAATATATCTAGAGCTCCACTACTAAATTCTACTTAGATCTCCTTTGTGGGGACGTAAGAGCGTGAAGGCGAGTCTTTCTTACCTGACAACGGAATCGAAGTAATAATCATACCGCCGTGATGGAGATGGGGCGATGGGCTAGCTACCCGTACCTGGAAAGCACTACAATCTTTCGAAACCTGCAGAAGAAAGACTATGGCTTTAGATCTTGGATGTCAGATCACTCAATTACTCTGGCGCTGCTAAGGACGTTTTAAAACAGGCCAGTCGATATAAATTGAAAATACTGGCAATTCAGGAAACGAACTGGACTAGAAATGATATTAAAGACATAAGATCACATACAATATTCACAAATGGGAGGCCTACTCAAAAGGAGAATTCGGAGTGACCTTTATAGTAGACTGAGAGTTCAAATCAGATATTATTGATTTTGAGGCAGTCAACGAACAGCTGTTTGCCATCCGTATAAAACCAAAATGTGACTGATAAATGTTCATGCTTCGACCGAACAAAAGGGCAAAGAAATGAAGGAAACATTCTACAATCACCTGGAAAGACTAGTTAACTAATTGCCTAGAAACAACACACAAAACATTTTGGGTGATTTCAACGCTAAGGTTGCCAATGAGCTTTCTCATTGGGGAATGACTGGAGGATGTAGTCTCCACGATAAAACATATGTCCACGACCAGCGCCTGATTGACTTTACGTATAGCAGAAATCTAGTCATACGTTTGACTTGGTTCCGACATCATCGCATTCATAAAATGACCTGGGTATCATGGTCTAGCAACACACAAAACCAGATCGACCATGTTCTGATCCAACAACGTTGGGCCTCGAGCATACTTGACGTCCGTACGTACCATGGAGCCAATTGTAACTCAGATCATTACTTGTTCAAAGTAACCTTTCGATGCCGTATGTCAAAGGCATATTCGGCGAAGAACAGCCCGCTAGAAAACTTGAAATTCTTCAAACGGTGTTTATAGTCAAGAGTTGCTACTGCTTACATTTCACTTTCACACAATCTATTAAATATTGATCAGCTTTTACGCCACTCACGCTCAATGTACCAGGCAGAAGTTACTTAAGAAAGTCGCTTCCAGTTACGTGATATCCATATATAGCTGGCGGCATGGAATATCCCGAAGCAAGCGCACTCTTCACGGTGCAAGCACCATCTTCAAGGAAGACCTGCAAGCCTCCCCCGCAGAGATGTTTTTCTGCACATCACTACTAATCCCAGGTGAACTTTTTGTACCTCAAACAACACCAACCATTTGTCCACCGGATTTCATCGTAGACATACGTTGCCTTTTAAAAGCGATTCGCCCGCCCCACTACCCAGGCACACCGAACACAATTCGTTCGTCTTCAAGGAGCCCACTGTGAATATGAGTTGCGCCACATCAACGCAGTCAAGAAGCCGCTTGACTAGCCGTTCTTGAGCCCCCAAAGGGTCATCGAAAGGCTCAGTGACCGCAATGATTTGCATAGCAATTGCACATTTGACAGGTTTGCAGCAACCATTCGCCAGTTCTAACTTGCAGCGCGGGTGCTTTTCATCACGAGACAGCCGCCAAGGAAGGGCATGCTGCAACACTCCAGGTCCCGAACCACCTACGAGATATTGCTGGTATCACACCAAACACGGAGCCCTAGCGATATGATGCAAACAGCCCTGCACATTTCCAGCTCAGTGCACCGCTACCGGACGTTCGGAAAACTGATTGCCGGGACTGCACTCAGCGGGCACCATCGGCAACAGCTCAAAAATGCACCTATATGTCTCGGACCGCAATACAAAAGTTCGTTTTCTGGTTGATTTCAGCTCTGCCTCTCCATCATTCCGAGGCATATCATCGCCAAGCCTCTTCAGAAGCAGCGCCTCATGTTAAAGGCAGCCAATGGTATGCTTATCATCACTTTTGACACTCAGTAACCCACAGTGAACTTTGGGTCACGCCGCCCATTCCAGTGGCTTTCGCAGACGTCAAGACAGCCATTTTGGGATTCGACGCACTGAACTACCATGGCCTGCTTATCTAGCTACGAAATTGACCCCACTTGGATGACTGAACCAGCCTCTCTACAGTCTGCACCCTCCGCTCAGCTCCACCAGTGTATAGCATCAGCGCCGTGGTAAGGCCATCGACCTTGGAAGGCACTACTGGAGGAATATTGAGGCAGACCATTGCAAAGCACGCAAAACACACCTCAAGCACCCGGTGAGTTGGCTTTGATCGCTGACTTTCCCGTTCACCACCAGATGGTCACACACGGTTCACTCGTCTTCGCAAGATCACGTCAACGCCCGTGGGAGAACACGTCTCTGTAGGGAAAGCAGAGTTCAACTTCCTGTTGGAACGAGGTATAATTCGACCTTCGTCAAGCCAATGGGCCAGTCCGCTGCACATTGTGCTCAAGGACGGTGGCTGTAGGCAAACTACTGGGGATTACCGCCAACTATATGCCCAAACCCCCTTAGATCACTACCCACTGCCCATAATGGAGGATCTGATCCAGGAGGTCAGTGGCTCAGTATTCTTGGTAATCGACCTCCAGCGGGCCTTCTATCAAATCCCGATAGCACCAGTAAACATCTGCAAAATGACAGTTACCATGTCCTTCAGGCTATTTGAATCAAAGGAATGCCTCTCGACCTACGCAATGCAGCCCAAACCATGCAGTGGACACTCAACCACCTGTTGAGGAAGCTCGACTTCATACGCATCTACCAGGGTGACATCCTAGCATTCTCAGCTAGCCACTACCATCAACATCTTGAGCAACTTCTTTCCATACTGCAAGTTGCAAATCTCCAGCCCAGCTGGAATAAAGGCCAGGTCGGCCTATCAAAGTCATGTTTGCCAGGTACCATATCTGCAAGCCAGGTTTCCGACCGTCAGCTCCCAAGACAAAAGCCATTCCCTAACATACTGACTCCTCACAGTTGAGACGCTTCCTTTGTATGCTCAACTTCTATCACCGCTGTCTACCACACGCCATCGTTTTTCAAGCACCACTTTCAGAGTTACTGAAAGGTTGTAGCACCAAAAGATCGCAAATCTCTTGGACACCCGACGCTGAAGCCGCATTTGAAAGCTGCAAGCAAAGCATCGCCACAGTAACTATAGAAGCATTCCTTTCACCCTCGCACCAGTTGGCACCACGCATCCAACACCGCCATCGGGGCAGCGTTGGAACATCAGCGGGACAACGTGGTGGTACTTGAATACCCCTGGGATCTTTCTCGAGGAAGTTATCCGAGACCGAGTAGCGTTACTCCACCACCGACCGTGAACTTTTGGCACTCTTCGCCGAAATCAAGTTTTTGGTTGTAGAAACTTGATTTTGTATAATGTTCCGAGTGTAATATTTTTTAGGTCTTTGTAAAATAATTTCTTACAAAGACCTACTAGTTTCGCGACCTGTCTGTCCGTCCAGAAACTATAGAAGCTAGAATACTCAAACTTTGTGGAAAGGTCAAAAGTAATGGTCTCTCAAAAGTAAAGGTCTTGACAAAAATTTTAAAAAATTTTAAAAGGGGTCCCCCTTAATAACGATTGAACCCTTAAAATTTTTTTTTAATCAAATGTAGTCGAGTGGGGTATCAAATGAAAGGTCTTGATTATAACTTTAAGAAACTGAAATAAAAAAAACATTTTATGAATTAGGGGGTCCAGGGGAAGGCAAAATGTACGCAAAATTTGTGTCCCCCCCCCCCTGGCGATAGGACACCTTTGAGCCAAAAAATCTGAAAATTGTCACGGACGTGGGCCTTTATGAGTACAAGGGCAACAAATACCTCAGAAATCGAAATTCACTCAACTTTATTAATAATAGTATAATTTGTAGATTTCACATTTTTGCCCATAAAATCAAAACAGTACCTTTAAACATCTTTGAATTTTACAGTTTTATAGACTAATATAAGATATGTATGTTTACAAAATTTAATCGAGATCGAATCATAATCAAGTGAGTTATGGCGATTTTAATTGTATGGAATTACAACAACAATAACACGTGTTTATGGTTGATATATATTTCAAATTGACCCAGGCACTTTTATTTTTTATCAATTTTCATGAAAATTTAAGGGATAGTATTTAACTTAAATATGTTCAATTGGCCGAACATTCAGAACAATCATTTAAGCTAGATCAAAATGGCGGCTGCACTGTGCTTATGAAAGCTACTGTGCATCTTTTGCATAAATTTGAACGATTTCATATCCAAGTATTGGATAAATAATTCAAGTTATCGATTTACGCTTTTAGAAAATTTGTTTCTTACCCAAGGATGTTTACAAAGACCTTCTGGTAGGAGCACTCTCCTGCTTACTCAACTTGTTTTTGCTTTGATATGAATAGGAACTGCTTTTTGATTAATGTGCCATTTTTAAATATAAATTGAAATAAAAATAATATGAATAATAACCTTGTTTTAAAGTAATGCGGTCCCAAGGTACCACCTACGATACCATCCCTTACGCCAGAAAGGGAGGGGGAGAATTTTTTCTCGTGTGTTATATTAATAATATGTAGTACGTAGATATAAAAAGTAGCAATCTTAATTGGGGGTTATATGTTCTAGTCTTAAGTCTCACGAGGATATGCACTTGTTGAGGACCTGCTTGTTCCAAGTTCGACATTTGATGGGCACTTGGAGCTCCTGAGTACCTTTGCAAAAGTGCTCAGGGACGGCAATTTGCCCATCAGTGTTGATAAAAGTAAGTTCGTCAAAATGAAGATCACATATGTTGGCTTCGTAGTAAGTGTTGGTATTCTGCGCACCATTCCGGAGAAGATTTCAGCATAATCTACAGAACTATAGCATTACGGTATAGGAATGCAAAGCTATGGCGCAAAGCGTGAAAGGATTCAGGGCATATATGGAGGGGCTGCCTTCATCGCATAGTGCTGCGTAATCCGAAAGTCTTTATTTCAAATTCCGTGACATCGAGATATATTTCGAGAAATTCTTCGGACGGACTATATGTCTGCTCAGTTATGACAGATACTAATTCAAAATCAGAACATATCGCAGCTGGATGGACAGAGAAACGACCAAAGCGTAACACTGACCATATCACCTTCCGAGTGCCGAAATATTCGATCAAGATAATGAGATACTCTAACAATCTCCAAGCGAAGGCCAACTTAATTAATAAATGGTAGATTTATACGAAATCATTCCACTTGAATATACGATAGACAGCAAAGACGCGAAGGTGGATATTAAATACTATACCTTACATACTGTAATCCATTACCAATTCAAAAATTAATAAAATTTCTCACACAAATTGAAATATTTTAACCTAATTCACAGCTTGAAAGTCTGAAACAAAAATTGATTCTATACGTCGTATATTTTTTAAGCAAAAATCTAACAAATGGTATCCTTAAAAAGGATCATCCAAATCCACTTCCTATCATTTTCACGCACTATATGTCTTAAATTGCGATTTCTTAATAGTTCGATGCTGCAGAAAAGATAAACGACAACCATGTGTAATTTCTTTTACATCGTACCACGTCCATGCACTTTTCAATGTAATCCAACATCCTGTTGGCTGTACGCTCGGATGCAACTCACATGCCATCCTATTTTCTATCTTGGGGCGGTATTGACTTTGTATCTTGACTGGGGGTCGTTTCGTCGTGGCTCCTATCTAAATATATTTTGTGTTTCTTGGCAGAAAATAGCAAACAGGGCTCGGTAAGATAAATTATTTTCCCGGCTGCTGCATTTCGCCGCTACTAACACTCCGACATTTGGTGTGACTGCATTTCACAATGGCTCGGGACTAGACAGGAAAACAAAGCCAACAAGACACCAAAAACACGATGATGGCACCAAAAACGGGAGGATAACTACCGTCGACAGACATAAATCATGTCTGAAGATTTTTCTTCATGTTCATCGTGCACTATCGTCAATAGCGGTGGAGCGAGGGTGGGATTCGCGGGAGCCAAGGTTGTTGGAGCAGCGAAATTCTGCGGGATAGACAGGCATGGATGCACTTTGCTGCTGGATCATCTGCAAGTCGAGAAAGACCAAGTGCAGTTGACGTCGTTTTTTGACTCAGTACGTGCCAAAATCGTTTGCAACTTTCACCACTCTATTTTGGGATACTTCGTGCCAAGCCAGCAGCCCCGCTTCAATGGTTGTACATTCTACCACGATTGCAAGATGTTGCGGTAAGAAATCTCGTTTTGGTTTTTCCGCCACCGCGTCGGGAAACATGAATTTTCCCGAGATGATGAGGGAATTTTCTGTATTGGTAGCACTAACAATAAGGCAAGGAATAAATAATCCTCGACTCATTCCAGGAAATATTCATCAGCAGGGGCTAATTGCTTGCATTCAAGAGTAATTTTGAATTAAGTGTTTTGAAAACGCAGGGCTGAGCTGGACTTATGTACATTCA
Organism: Odontomyia ornata; assembly: GCA_963969285.1. Classification (NCBI taxonomy): domain Eukaryota; kingdom Metazoa; phylum Arthropoda; class Insecta; order Diptera; family Stratiomyidae; genus Odontomyia; species Odontomyia ornata. Next base: position 401,944,244 of record OZ017739.1, on the reverse strand, counting down.
ATTTATAACTTCCGTATGTGGATATAACTCATATTTTTAATTTTGGCTGCTTATCGGAATAATTTACAGATTTCTTGTATCCTTTTGGTTTGTATAAAAATTGCTACTTACATAAATTGACTCACATGAAAAAATATCTCAATTTATTATCCCAACCACTCCACCAAATTAAAAATTACAGATTAATCCAAGAAATATCAAACAATCAATCAGATATTCTAGAATTTATTTTACAACGTGAGTAAAATTTTCTTTGCTATTCATTCTTAACCGGAACTGTAGTCGGTCTTCTTCCTTGCACAAATGACATCATTCAACTTGAATGGTAAAGTACCGACCGATAGATACCTTTACACTGACAATATCTACGTCCTTACATATCCTTCCATCGAAGCATTTGCGACGAGGCACTCATTTGCGAATTCTGATTTCAATTTTCCGAATTCCGTTCCAGTCATAAATTATAGAGGACCGTTATCGATTCGAGTGTCATTCCTGTTCGCAGGATCTGTAGAGAATTATTAATTGCAATTATTACCATCTGAACGAGCTCACATTAACAACTGCACAGAAAGTGCAATAAATGACTAAAAACTGAGCGTCATGCAAATACTTTTTACTCTCCCCTGACATAGTTCCTGGTGATTTTGTATATGAGAAGAGAAAAACTTTTGCGAATAGAAACGACGAGGTGGGAAAATTTGCGAAAAGGATTGGAATTTATTCAAGTAATTTTTTATAGCCAGAATGAAACTTTTACTTATTAATATACATATTTCCGAATGGAAACAAGTCAAGTACTGTCCTAGTGAAGAAATGAATTCAACTTCTTTTCTGATTGCAGCATGGAGTGAATATTCAATAAATTAAACATTTATTTGCTTTTACTTTGCTGAAATCAGAAATGGAATCCTTTTTTCATAGAGAAAGTTATTGCAGTCAAATTAAATGCTTGTATGTTGATTATTTACAGTTGAGCTTGTCATGATTCAATGAATGTCCATAAAAAAATGGAAAAATATTCAGGAGGAAAAGTTAATCTTTAATTTACAGACTTGATCGCAACTGTTTTAATGAAAGCAATTCCGGGAAAATATTTTTTCTCTTCTCAATGTCTGGCTTTAAAAAAAATAGATCCGCCCGTCCCAGGTGGGCTACTTGAAAAATTTCTGAAATGTGATTGGGAGAAAATTTTCAGACGGCGGAAGTAATCTCCACCAAATTAAAGCAAAAAGTGGAAATTCCGGGTGTAAAAGTTTCAACCAATTCAAAAAAAACACTCATCGATGTAAAAACAGTTAGAGTGTCAATAAAATGTAGCAGAAAGATATAACTATAGTTGATTCTTTCGTGTTTATTGTAGTTTTATTTTTGATAGTTTAATTAGAGCTACACTCGTATTTACATACTGATAATAAACTTTACAAACTACACATATAAAGATAAACATAAAAAGCAGAGCAAAATCTTCACGACAGGTGCGAGCAACGTTTGGATGCCGAAAAGTACAGACATGATCTTTCCAGCCAAGATGATGAAATTCTTTTGCCGCTTGTCGTTCAGCGACGATGGTCAACTCGTCTTGCTGCTTGTCGTTGCTTGTTTTTCTCATACATTCCGGTTCGCCGCGAATGGCTTTTTGCCTGTAATTGTTATAGTCGTTTACAAAATTACTTCGATGCGGAGAATCCGCAATTGGTTACGAGGGTGCCACTTGGGGATGGAATTCACGTCCACGTCGCGCCAAATAGTTTGGGATGTCATAAGCCCCAGATAACCACACCGAATAAAAGAGTGATGAATAAAAAACTGGAAAGCAAAGTACGTATGTAATGGCGAGGTATTAACATCTTGTTATGTACTGAGGGAAAACAAGGTGAAGATTTTGAAGTTAATTTACAGCAGCTAAACATTCCTAAAGCAAAAACTATTGGAAAACCAAGAGGCCTCGATAATCAGGATATTGCAGATGACACAAATCTAGAATTTTTTCCCATCATAATAATTGAAGTGTTATGCCTACATTCAATTGCGCCAACAATACTAGACGTGCAATAGTTGAGCTCTCAGCTGATCTCTACAATCAAGTTGTGAACAATAACAACAAAATATATATGCGGTATCAGAGCTTTAGAGCAACTGATACCTCTTATGTTTTTGTGTATTCCAAATGCTCCAGATACAATTGCAGTAATCGAACAATCTACATAGGCAAACTGCTAGAGGAACTTTCACGAAAACGAACCAGAAAGTATGTTATGTGATGCATTCCAGGTCTCAAAACAATAAAATCCCCACAGAGGATTATGCTCGCCGACAGGAATACTCTTGGAGGCTAGCATTTTTTGGGTAGTGCCACCCCCACGTACCCAAGGAAATTACCACGGGGGGAATTCCGATCGACAGGAGCACTATTGGAGGCTAGCATTCTTTGAAGAGTGCCACCTTCACAGACCCCAGGATATGGAGGTGTTGCAAGGCTCCTGCCTGGGATGACAGGTCCCGACCCTGACTGAATCTGGACTGCGCTTTGGATAACGAACTGGAATTGATATTTTGGACTGGCAGATATGATGGTTTGGACCTAGTTGCTTTGTACGGTAGCGCCGAGCTGACACTCGTGCGTGGACGACTCCAATTCAACCATCATATCATCTTCATCCCGTTAAAATCTTAGCAGGCCTCAAAGCGCGTTCAAAGTTCGCACCATTGAGTTGGTGGTCTAGGTTCGGTTGAGACGGACCCCCGATCAGCGCTGATTTGGCTCTGAGCACTTGTCCCCATAAGGGCTTGTGTCAACCCTCGCATGGCTTCCCTGCTCTGCAAAGATAACCATGGGACCAAAAAGGTGACTACATATACGAGCAACTAAACAAGTTCGGTAGACAGACCTACGCTTATGTCAGAAAGGTTTTCTACTCAACTTACAAAATGCAGTAACCAGCAACGAATAAAATCAAGAAGCATGTCAAAGACGATTTTATTGGAGAAAATGTGAAATTCGAGGATTATATTATTAACAAAGTTGAACGAATTTCGACTTTGTTATTCCCATATATATCTCCCTTGATAATTTTTTCAGATTTTTTAGATCACAGGTGTCCATTCGCAAGGGAGGAAACACATTTTTCATGTATTTCCTCCCCTGTGCCCCCATTGAAGCAAAAACTGTCAGTTTAAGAACTGTTTTGAAATGAACTTTCATTTGATACATATATCGGCTACTTTTGATGAAATTTTTTTTTCAGCGGACCCTGTAGTGACATGGATAAAATACAAGTCCGTGAAGGACTGCAACGATGGTCTGCTGCCTCGGCAGAGGAAGGTGTAGATATCCGCCGAGAATGCCCTTGTCTGGGGACGCGTGAATGCGCTGGCAGGCTAGCATTGCGGTGTCGGGGGGCGGGTTCGTTCCCCCAGCACAAGGACCCACAGCAAAAAGAATTTCACATTCACGAATTTCTGGGGTCTCAAAAAGAAAGGCGACCGAAGTCGCAGAAATTGTAGGCAACCACAAAGAGGGAAAATGACTTATTCAGAGAACAAGTGGAACGAGTGAAAATGGGCGGACTTAGGGCAAGTTCGTCGTTACGCAACTAGGCTCATGGCCCACAAATAAGAGAGGGGCAACCGGTGAGTGATGGTGCCCCCTCGTACCCGCCCAACCGGATCAAAATCCATAAATGTTGCAGTGGCCAGGTATTTCTCTTCTGAGTGGAAAACTCATACAACATAACTTGCATGAGCCTTCCCATCAGAGGAGAAGTACCCCGGTGACCAATTTATGTCATAGAGTTATGCAATTCGATTACATAACCCTATGCCATAAAAAGGCACCTTGCTACAGCTACTCAACCCGCGACATTACCTGAAACAAAAAGGAGGTTAATATGAGCCCAGCGGCTGGCTCACGTTTGGTGGTGATAGCCGGCCACCATACCGGGTCCTATACCCGGTCAGATCCAATGTAATGGAAAAAGCGAGATGTCCGTTTGATTCATCATTTTTTATTAAATAGTCTTGGCATAGTTTTTCATCAATATTTGCTTATTCCTAAATTCTACCGTGACGTTCTTAAGACACTCTTGTGTTGATTCGATATAAATTTACAGTAATGTATCTCTTGTTTTAAATAAATAATTTAATACAAATAGGAAAAAGACATTGATAAGTTATTCCGATTAATAATTTAAATACGTAATAGTAACATGACAATCAGAAGTTATTTCGATTAACAATTTACATACATAACAGTCCAAATATGGGAGTTTGTTCCCCCTCTATTTTCTCTTCTCACTTGAAATATAGCAATGTTCTTCTCAACAAAAAAAACTTTCCCCTAAAAGAAAGAAGGAAACCATTGTCAAGCTACCAAGAATTAGTACCAATTATTTATCCGCTTCAACCATAGAATACCATGCATGGTTTTCGATGAAAAGCTTATAAAACCCAAAAAAAATCAACACATCACATGACTAGTATATGATTGACTGTTTGACAAAGATTATATAATCAACCTAAAAACTAGGAATATATAAAAAAAACAGGTAATGAGAATTTAATTATATCAATAAGTTTAAGTGCAAAACAAGTTTAATCTTTTCTTTCCTTCCTACAAGGGTACAAGTTCTTCTCCAACAAATTGGATGGAGATTGGTGAATACTCTGCGCCACCAAAATGCGAGTTTGGGAGCGTATTGGCAAACGGCATAATACAAGTGTGTCATCTTATAAGTGAGAATCTGCATCTTACTGGGATCTGGCCCAATATTATCATTCACAACGCTAAAGTGAGTTGGAGTTACAGTACCTTAGCGAACTGATTAAGATACTAAAAAGAAATCATGTCTCACCGGTAAAGTGATAATATCAACAACTGTCCCCGGAGGCGTTTTGTTTTGATTAAGGAAATCTCGAGTATTAATACGCTTGGAGACCATTACAAAAGCAAATTTAGTGTCTTCCGCAACTCCAGCTTGGGTATAAATTTCCGTGAGACGTTTCTGGATTGTATCTCTTTCAATTGACCCTTTCAATTCCAAGGCTATGTGACTCAAAATTCATACGGGATTCTAATAGGTCACGGAAACGAACATGCATGCAAATAAATTTTCTTTTACTTGAAAAAAATACTGCATCGAGGTGAGAACTCCTATAAGCAGTAGCCGCTGCGACTCCAACATTCTGTATGGACGATGATTTTCCGGTTGTGAATGCTGAACGATTTAACAAACAGCGCACCCCTTATGACAGCGACGTCTTCCACAATAGGAACTCTCAAGTTCTCTGCGGCTGAGTTGTGTAAAAGCCTCCTCTTCTCACGAGATTTAGGCTGCAATATGTGTTAAGGAATCAGGTTGGAACGGAGATGAAAAACGGTTTAAATTCTTACATTCGTGGTGGGTAGGCAATCCGGCCTTCCCCCATGAGCCAGCGAACTCCACGACCACAAGCGCTCGTCACTGAATCTGGGCTGCTTTTTGGGGTGGTTTTCGGTCTATTCCCAAGACGCTTTCCGCACATTCTTGCATCAAAATAAAAGGAATTTCCTTCAGCGAATATTCCATAAAATACAAACTACTCAAACTATTTTTATTCTCCAATAAACCAATTGTTACACCCACCCACAAGAAATATTTACCACTTTTACAAGCTTCGCACACTCGGAAACGTAAAACTCAGATAAAGTTGTAATCACGCATTTCCTCGTAATTGAAACCTGGACACATTCCAATCCACGGATTTTAATATTGCGATTGGATCTTTTCCTCTTCAGGAATCAGATATGATGCTTTTCTTCGCGCGGAGATGAGAAAAAAGTTGGGACGTGCCGTAAATCGCTTGACAGAAAAGTAACTTGCAAAGATATGAACAGCTTGACGCCGCTTTTATTGTGTCAACTTAACGCATTAAATTGTTATTAATCGTAAATTAGGCACAAGATTCCGTCCGCACAGTATGGGTATGCAAATGCTTTCTTTCTTTAAATCACAGTTGGCAGCGGGAAGAATAGAAGCCGCTTCGCGAAACACCCGTTCCCAATAGTGGTTTCACAAATGCAAATGTCACATTCTACAACGCGAGCGAAAAAAACAATGCTAAGCAAATTTCCTCGTGGCGTGACTTCTCTAAATTAAAGCACTTCACCGACTCTAGTTCATATTTCTTTAAATCTGTGAATCGAGAACGCTCGATTTAGCACGGCATATACATCGTCCTTCGGTTGAACTGTAAACTCCCGCTTATGAAACGAAAACATCGGACTTTGTTAAATCTCAGTACTGGTTTATTGAAAAAAAATGGTAGTGGTATTTTTATGCAATGAATGTAGCAAGTGACCAGTTTAGGGAAGTTTTAAATCTAAATACTTCGATAAACTCCTCGGCGGCAAAGTCACTGGCTTCAGAATGATATGCAAAACCCAGTCCGAAAGAGCTTTTGCAAATAGATTCCAAAAGAACAAAACCCACCCGTGAAGTAGACTTCCAAGTCGGAAATATGCCGGTTGAAGCCATCAACTGCTTGTGAAACCGATTTCCTCGCTCATTTACTTACCAAGATACGTTTTGTTTCTCACTTACAAAATCAATTGCAAATTCAGCGCACAACTCCCACTTACTTTTATTTCCTCGCGATAAGATAAAATTGGTTTCTTTCTTATTACAACGAGTTCTTAACATACACTCACTGACGTTTGTTCTTCGACTCAATGCGTCGAGGAACATCGCAACGCTTCACACCTATCTTTCGATGCAAGCCTCAAGGTAGGTTGAATACGATATTTTGTGTGGGTGCGCACAATGCTTGCTTTCTGGTGGTTGTTTATGTTTTTAACTATTATTATTATTATGCGGTTTTATTGATAAATTTGAATTCATTTTCTATGTAAAGAAACAATAATGAATAATGCGTAATAATATATCGCAGTTTTTCTTTGATATCATGTTGATTTGAAACAAAATGGGTGTGCGAGGCGTTTATTAGTTCTGGATTATTTTGAAAAGAAGACATTAGATATTTAGAAAAAATTCTAAACTGAATAATCATTAATGTCTACTTGTCGCCGCCTATCGCAATATGCGTTTAACCGAACTGTCCTCCTTTCTCTAGTAAGAATTTAAATTTTCTTGATCACCATGCTGTAGATGTGATGGAGATAGAAAAATTTTAGAGCAGTTTGGTAGGGTAAGTGCTCTATTACTACAACCCTCCCTGTACTGTAATCATCAATTCATGGCAAATTTTTTTCGAATCCTAGAATAGTTACAAAGCCCTTTTGCTAGGAGCTCTCTCCTGCCTCCTCGACTTGTTCCAAAAATAACTCAAAATTATTCAATCTTCGTATTTAAAACAGCCACTATTTTGTTTTACGATTACTGATACCACTAACTGAACCGATTCTAAAAGATATTCATGATACCTATCATTCCTGATTTTTTGATGTAAATCCAAGCAAAGCTGTAATGTCTATGTCGGTAAAAAGCGCAAGTTGTTCCATAGCCATATGTTTCCATAGTAATGCAGCGCATATTGTTCCATATTAATACAGGAAAATTCAAATCGCTAAAGCTTCGATAAATACCATTCGATCTTTATGAAAATTTTGCAAAAGATCAATCTTATAAATAGTCATCTGTGTGCTGAATAAAATTGAATTTAAGAGTACCGTTTAGATTTTATTAAAGAAAACGTAAAATCGATAAATCATACTATTTCTAACAAAGTTGAGTGAATTGCGACTTCTCACGTATTTGTTGTTGTTGTACTCATTACGGCCTACATTCATAATTTTTTCCGGGTGGAAGGTGTCCAATCGCGAAGGGGGTACCCGAAAAGTTCGTCCATTTCCCCTTCCCCTGTCCCCCTCGGTACAGATAAGGCAATTTTAAGACTTGTTTTGAAAAGATCTCATTGAGACCTTTCCAACGGCACCCTACTCGACTACCAATAGTGAAAATTTTTTTTTGAGGGGTCACCTCCTTACATGGGGAGGCCCTCTTAAACCCCTTTGAAAAAAATTCCACCCTTGAACTTTCAAGAAGTCACCACTTCTGACCTGTCCACAAAGTTTCATTGCTGTAGCTTCTATAGTTTTGGAGGAAAAGTGCTGTGACATACAGACGGACGGACGGATGGACAGGCGGACACAGGTCGTGATTGCAATAGGGTTTTTTATTTTAATACAAAACCCTAAAAAGATTTAAAAAATCCAAAAAAAGAAAGCAAAAAATAACAACAAGGACGACGCAATCAGTGGCTGCAGCCACAATGTTTACAATATATTGGGGGCGGTAGTAACGATGACAAAAAAGACGATGAATACAATAACAGTGAAGACGGACGGACTGTGATTCCTGCTGCGTTTCAGCATAGCACAAAAAAAATTGTGCGACCGCAAGAGGCTAGTTATCACAGTGCTAATCAAACTTAATTAACTATGTAAGTTGATTGAAGTGTTGATGTTGCTGGATCAGGCCGTGGTGGGCACTCAGCGGTGTCAGGAACACAACATTCACCCCACGTTGAACGGTCTGTTCAACTTCCTCCAAAGTGTGTGGTAGGCTGTAGCGTCTAGGTAACGGCACTGGTGGTTGGACATGCAGGTTAGATTGTTGTTTGTAGGTACGCCAGTGGAAGTAGATCAGCAGTATGACTGGTCCGAGAATGCCCAGGTAGCCAATGATGTACTGGTGGATGTCATGGTCGGCCCATGAAACATCTTGCGCTTGTAGTTGGCGTTGCAGTTCCTCGATTTCAGATGCAGACTAAGTGAAATGAGGGGAGCCATTGAAAGAGTCCACAAGGTTCGTCCCTTCTGTAGAACACCCAGTTTCCAAGATTACGGTCCCAAATCGTAATGAATGAGCAACTTTCCCTCGCTGGAAGAAAAGTAGACTCAACTTAATGGTTGAAAATACAGAACCGTATGGGGTCTGGTTGTTGAGTCTTGTGTTGGAGAAGCGTGCGATATGACAGCTGGCAGGCACATCAAGAAGTGTGCCACAATTGACTTGCCGGTTCGCATCGATCGTCACCTTGTCCTCGGGATGTCATCACCGCTGGTCTGGGACCCTTCCTTCGTCAAGTGGGGGAAACTTGCTTGTGATGGTTCTTTGTTAGACTGTGCGTCGTCGAGTACTGGTAACGGGGCTAGTTTGTGTATTGGCCTTTTCTATGTTCCGGGGGTGGGGGGCATCAGCGACTCGTACGAAACCATCGGCGCCTTTGTGCGTTTTGATAATTCGCCGCAATGTCCACTTCATCCATGGAATGTTATTTTCGCTTATGATGACCACTGCGCACCACATGCACCGTTGAACCATCGACCTCATGAGCTGTTTTCCTCGAATTGGCTGGAATTTCTGTCTAGTGGTAGCGAGCAGTGTTTGTGCACCTAGGTGGCAATGGTCGCGATTGATTTCAGTCATCAGTAGTCTGGTGAGCGGATGCTTAAACGGTAATAAAATGGGATGTTTGGCGTTGAACTTGATTTTGGCAGCCTCCAGCCTCCCATCGGCACGGATTATGCCCTTTGGATCCAGGAATGGCACCAGTTCCACTAACAGACCGTGCTTGGAGACTTGCCTCCCCGACCTGATGTCCAAAATTCGCAGTTAAGAGTTTGTGATTGCACATACCTCATGATGATATCTAGGGCTGTGGATAATTCATCACTCGTGCATGCTTGATTTATTAGTTGAAATTGCTTGACTGCCGCCTTGAGACCACAGATAAACCGCATCATATAGACCACTATGCGCTGCAGCCTGTTAAAGGAGTTGCCATGTTTGATCTACTGAATAAAGTGTGTTTTAGGAGCCTCTGCCGCTACCATAGTGGTCTTGGTCCGTTTCGTGTCCAAGTTGTAAGGGCCCCCACTTCAAAACTTGGAAGGCCAAACTGATTCTACCCTGGATAAAAATGGTGAACCCTACAACCACATACTACAGCTGCTCAATTCAGCCGTCGCCATCCCACGTGACAGGATGTTAGCTTGGTTGTCTTCAGACACTACGTGTTGCCATTGACCCGGCATTGAGAGGGGTTTGTATGGCCAAGACCCTGTTCGCCACAAAGATATTGTATGGTGATGCAGCAGAGTTGATCCACGCTAAGACAATCTCGGCATCGGTCCAGAATACCTGAAGAACCTCGTGCGGATTGAGCGCTGTCTTAGCTCGTCTTGTGAGCTCAGCGCCCAGTTTCACCGCACACAACCAAAAGCGCGGAACAGTAAGTGTTTTGATCGAGGCCACTCTAGACTTGGCACACAGCAACCTGACAAGGACTTGACCACTCCTCAGGGTTGACCGCATGTATATCGCTGCGCCATATGCCTTCTCGGGGGCATCACAAAGAGTGTGCAATTGTACTTGTACGGGTTTCTCGCCTGTACTGATCTGACGAGAAAATCGGCCCTGCTGCAACGATGGCAGACCACTGGGAAAATTGGACCACTGGATATGGATCGCCACTGGAAATGCTGCATCCCAGTCCAATTTCAATCGCCAGAATTCCTGCAGGAATAGCTTGGCTGCTACTATCACAGGAGCCAAAATGCCCGATGGATCGAATATTCTGGCTATATCAGATGCCATTGTCCTCTTGGAGAACTTCGCATTGGTTGGATCCAGGTTGATAAGGATCTGGAACTCGCCAGTCTTTGGAGACCAGAAGACTCGTAATGTCTTAACATAGTCCTCATATAAACTACCAAAGTCCAGCTGGACCTGTTGGTCCTCAGGTTTAATCTGCTTCAACAATAGAGGATGGTTGGCACACCATTTGCGCAAATGCATACCTGCGCTCGAGAGTATGGTGCATAGCTCCGCCCGTTTGCGAAGTGCCTCCTCTAAGCTGTCTGTCCCGCGCATGACGTCATCGATAAAGCAATCCTTCTCCAACGCGCTGCTGCCCAGGGGACCTTCCTGCTGGTTCTCTTGTGCTAGAACTTGCAGATATTTTATAGCTAGGTACGGGGCACACGTTGTGCCCTAGGTTACTGTTTTCAACTGATAGTATCGCACTGGTTGCGTTGAAGTATTTTTTCAAATTAAGCCATGGTACCTGCGGTCGTCAGGATGGAGCATTATCTGCCGATACATCTTCTCGATGTCGGCGGTGAATACAAAACCAGGCATTCTGAAACACAGGAGTATCATCCTGGAAAGTAGGCCCTGTATGAAGGACATCATTCAACGAAACATTTGTGGTCGTCTTACTGGATGTATCGAAAGCCACCCGCAGCTTGATTGGAATACTGTCAGGCTTCAGGACACAATGATGTAAAAGAAAGTATCGTAATTCCTCACGTTGCTGTGACGCCACCTCCTCCATATGCCCAGGCTGAATATACTCCTCCATAAAGTCCTCATATGGAAGTCTTAGATCAGGGTTTCTCTCCAGTCGATGCTCCAAGGCATCGAATCTGCGAGTGGCCATCGCTTGAGAATCACCTAACGTCTCAGGATCTTTGCTAAATGGGAGTTTAACCTAGAACCGGCCATCAGGACGTCTTTTCATTGTCTGGTCGAAATGTGTTTCGCAACCCCTTTCAGTTAAAGTAAGCTTGTGCTGCGGATCCTGTACTTCCTCGACCTCCCAAAATCGCTTGATGAGCTGATTAAACTGGTTATCTTCTGCCACGATGCCACATGTCACGGAAGACACTTGAGGTATGATCAATCTTTCGACTACAATCCACCCTAGGAGTGTGCTCTGGAGCATTGGGAGCTGTGGGCCCAAATTTATTTGTCCAATAGCTAGGGCCTCGAGAAGGTGTTCGGCACTCAGAAACATGTCGATGCGCTCCGTTCGGTGGAAATCTGCATCTGCTAGCCTTATGTTTTTGGAAATGTGCCATCCGGATGTGTTCAAGTTCTGAGATGGTTGCGAAGATATAATTTTGTCCATGACGTAAGCTTCCAACTGCGCGGCATATCCTGATAATCTGGATCTTACGCCAAGGTTCACTTTATGGTATACCTTCTCAGTGCTAACGCCTACCTTTTCAATGAGGACAAAGTGTGGTGTCGATGATAAACCCAATTTTACGATGATTCTTTTGGGTGACTAGGTTTATTTGTGAGCCCGGATCCAGCACAACTCGTCAATTCGTCGTCTTCCCATTGCTGGTGAATAGCTTGACGACAGCTGTGCCCAGAAGTACATGTCCTTGGGGTTGGGGCTCCTTCAGAGTCGTTAAAGCGAGCGATAGCGGTTTTGCATTTGTTTGTGGTTTCAAGTCTTAACTTGGCGTTGTCGTGCTCAAGATATCGTCTTGGTCTTTCTGGGCTTGTTGTCTCCAGTCAGATGCAGTAGGGTGTTGTGATTCTCGGAATACTGCTTGCAACTTTTGGCCACGCTGCTGGAAGCCTGATGTCCTTCTCGAAGGCAATTCACGCACAGCTTCTTAGCGCAACCGAGACTTATTCTCTTTGCAGCAGTGATCCTGAGGTAATCCGGGCAGTAGTAAAGAGGGTGACCCTGCTCACATATTAAGCACCGAGAAGCTATTATGGCGGTCACGGTCAACTTGGTGGGTTTCCCACGATTGATCTCCGGTTTCTTTATTTTATTGCCGAGTGTCTCGAGGGCCTGGAAACGCATTTCCATGAAGTCGAACAAACTTTTCAAGAGTAGTAGCTCGCGCGGGTTGGACACCCATTGTTTGTATGATACGTGAGTCGCTGGATAAAATTTTTGGACCAGCACATGTAGCAGCAACAGATCCGAGTTCTTTGTGGACACTTGTAGGTTCTCCAGACCTCTGAGACACTCTTATGGGGTATTATGTAGAGCCTTTATTACTGCCACTGATGGCCTTTCATTAGCACGAGATGGCTAACTCATCAATTTGTTGACGAGCGTCGCTACCAATAGTCACCGGTTGTCGTACCTTTCCTTCAAGGTTGTCCAAGTCACCTCGTAGTTGTCATCCAATAATGTAAAATTTCGAATTTAAAGCACCGCTTTTCCAGTGAGATCAGCCTTGAGGTACCATAGCTTTTAGCACTTGGACATCGTTTGGCTATGCACCATTTGTATGACCAAGTCGTAGAATTGTTGCCAATGTAAATAGTTCCCATCGAACGTGGGGAGTTTAATTTTCAGCTGAGGCATGGTAGAAGTCACAGGCAGGTGTGGCGCTGAGTTCATCCATTTTCAATTCCAAACGTATGAATCTTGGTTAAGCTCTTCAAATGAGTGTGCTGTTGCACGTTGAAACCATACACTTCAGGATCGTCATGGAGCTCGACGATTTGCAGGTGATATTCATCCAACTCTGCTAACCTCGTTGGGGGATCATAAGTTTACTCCTGCAACAGGTCCGAGTGACTATCTTCCGGTCCAAACGGTCGACGATCCTCCTCTAAGAGCCTGCCATGACTTAGTAGCGACGCAGTATCCTGACCGCACTGGCATCTCTTGGTGCTGAGGCTTCTACAGTGTAGTCCTTTCCCTCGCTATCCTGAATTCCAAGCCCTTTTGGTGAATGTTCCCCGGTTGGCGTGTCCACATGTGTTTTGGAATGCATTTGATCGCGGAAGTGCTGCTGATAACGGAGGTAGTTGCCTTTGGTAGTGTCGTATATAAGTTGGGTAAAATGCTCATGCGAAGGAGTCACCTCTGGTAGGCATCGGATGTGACTATCACTATCTTCATACGTGGCCTCCAGTTGCCGCAGTCGCTCCGCATAATACCCGGCTTCCTGCTTCCTCGAGAGCAAATCCTTCTTGTAGTTTGAAATGACGCCTCGACGATTCGAGCCAATCCTTTTAGGTCCTCGATCAGGCGATCCACATTCGCCATCGCGTAGAAAGTCTCAAAGCGGCCGGAATCAGAGAGCATGGATACACCACGACACTACACAAAACACCACACAGCATTTCACGACCTGTTTACCGGGGAAAAACAATTTTTTAGTTATGTACGTCAAAATAAATACCAAGTGCATCTCGCCGGGGCCTCCAAATGTTTGCCCCGGGACCCTTTGGTCCCGAACTTTGATGTTATTATTTTTTAGACTTTAAAATTAACTTTATTTTACTTTCTTCTTAACTATACAGAGATACTGAATAACTGAAAATTGAAACAAGACACATTAGGACAAGAATTCGCAGAATATATAACGACCCAACCAACAATTAAACAATGAGTAAACTTTTGTTTCAAAACAAAGGTTTACTCGATTGACTAAAATAAGAATGTGGCATTCAAAATTTAAAGTATTTTCGCTGTTTGATACGTTTTGCCTTCCCCTGAACCCCCTAATTAATAAAATGATTTTTTATTTCAGATTCTAAAAGCTCTAAGCAAGACCTTTCATTTGATACCTCATTCGACTACCTTTGATTAAAAAAAATTTTTATGGGCTCATTCGTTATGAGGGGGGACTCACCTTAAAATTTTTCAAATTTTTGGTGTGATCTTAACTTTTGAGAGACTATCACTTCTGGCCTTTTCACAAAGTTTGAGCATTCTAGCTTCTATAGTTTCTGGGGATGCACGAACGGACGGACAGACAGGTCGCTAAACTAGTAAGTCTTTGTAAAAAAAATTTTTAAAATGGCCTAAAAAGTGTGATCTTTAGCAAAATAATACGATTTTTGTAATAAAATATGAAGAATTACTAATTTTTGAAGTTATTAAAAGTTTTTATTATGTATTAAGAATAATGGTGCCAGTCTCCTGTTTGAAAGAACCACTCATTCTTTCAGCCGGGCGCGGTCGAGCTGCCCTGTGGGTGATGGCGTGTGGCAGCTCCTGAGGAGTGTCCATCACCTACAACGAAACCGCAGTTTTTATTAGTTTTTTTGACAGTGAATGAATTTAAATGCACAAAAAATGTTTGTTTCTACTAAGTATGAGTCAGGGACGGACGCAGAAAAAAATTTTGGGGGGGGTCCGATCGAAAAATTTGGAATAATTAAACAGCTCGGCTCTAACAAACCGTAACGTTTTATTTGTGTTTGACAAACTTAATATTTAAAACTTATGATTGTTCATTAAATCGCGTGTTGATTGGCGGTCTGCGAGTTCTATTTTCCAAAAAATAAACACAAGACAAACATCAATTTTTGGGTAAAAATAGCTAAAAATTGTGATCATAATTTAAAAAAAAATGTATTTTCACTCAATTGGAATTTCATTTAACGTTATAATATTTTATAATATAAGAATCATTAATTGACAGCACACGAATCAAATGATGAAATTGCAATACATATGATCTACTGCCTTTAATATTAGGCAGACTATTTACAGAGTGATGTCAATTCTTGTTGTTCTTTTTGCGAGAATATCCAGAATTTGATCACTGGTAACATTCACATCTCTGTGAATGTTAAGAAGCGCCAGTCAATTCAGCCGTTCCTCTCCAGTTCGGTTGCGCAAGTAAGTTTTTAACCTTCGCAAAGTGGAGAAGGACCGTTCACTAGAGGCAACTGTAACCGGTAGTGTCCCACAAATTTGAAGAAATCTGTATATCTGGCTGTAAAATCTTCTATTGCGAACGTCCAGAGCTTCGATGAAGGTTTTTGGCCGTTCTTTTTCAGGAATTTTTGAACAGAACCTGGAATAAAAACCAATTAATAAATCAAATAGACCCTTTTTTTTAACTGCGAAAAACTGATGATTACCTTTTCCACATCTTGATGTCTAATTGCAAGTCCTCCGTAGACCCAGTGATGTCGTTCGGCCATTTTTCTTCAAAAACATGGGCGGTTTTTTTTATTTCCTCTTCATCGAGTTCTGCGCATTTGGCTGGAATGATATTCTGTATCATTGACAACAGTGCTCGATGTTCGAGAAATCTCGTGTCCAGTTCTTCCAGATATATATCCAAAAATGGAATAAATATTGATCGTCGATAATATTCTTCAGCATTTCCAAAATAGTTGTCACGATTGTTTTGACGTCCTACTCGCCGAGGAACAGTTAGCTCGATACCAATCTTCACAGCAATTTGAGTCGCTGACTGGAACATTTCCGCAAATTTTTCGTCGGCCCTGGCACGCATCTCCTTTATTTCTTTGTGAACATTGTTCGCATATTGGACGCATTCACTTAAATCGCAATCTTCTTTTTGCAAATTCTGGCTCAGGTTCTTCGTCAAGCTGAATACCGGTACCATTACAACCAATGCAACTATGAATTGCGCTGTTTGGATTGAAGCAAGCAAGCTGTTTGGCTGTAACCCATCTGTTTTTGATCTCAGCTCATTTAATTCTTCGAGCGTCAAGCAGATGAATTCCAATGCTTCATGAAACAATCCCAGAGAAGCAAGATGTTCGACCCAACGCGTTTCACAAAATTTTAAAAGACGTGTCTGCTTGGCACTAGGATTTTCTGCCAGGATATGTTTTTTCAACAAATTTCCAGCTTTGCTCGACAGACGAAAGAAGTTGACGACTTGCTTGACTGTTCCAATGCAGTTCCGAATCGGCGTAATGTCGCACGCATGGGTAATTGCCAGATTTAGGTTGTGATTGGCACAATGAAGATAAAGAGCATCTGGACATGTTTTCTTTACAATAGCTGCACAGCCTTTCAGCTCTCCACTCATTGCTCGAGCTCCATCATACCCTTCAAAATAAACCGTTAAAATCCTTGTTTTACAAATCAAACGTCTTTTTTATGGTTTCAGAGCTCCTATATTTATAAATCCGATTCAGGAACTTGTGTAATTGAAATTTTCAAAGCACTATTCAACTCAACTTGGTTTGGGTTTTAATACTCTTTCAAAATCGAATTAAAATCCGATTTTCAAGATATTTCAAAAATCATTTTTAAGCAAGACTCTAAAACTGTTATAGTATTTAATCCACATAATATATGTATATATATTCTTAAGTACTAAGAATTCTTGTCTAGATTTCATACTAAAATTAATTCAAGAATCAAATTTAGCTAAGTTTGTCAAAAGGTTTTATAAAATCCTATTCAGATAAGATTTTAATTGAGTTGAAAAATAATTTTTAAGCTAGTCACTAAATCCAATCGAGAGTGAATTTTTCTATGCTCCTAGAAAGTTTGATCCAAAACTTCAATGAATAGTAGCTCCAAAACTTCACTTTCTTTTTCCACTTTTAGCTAATTCATGTAAATTTAAGATTTATTGAGTGAATGCAAGTTATACAACGTTTGGTATTGACGAAAGTATTTTTTATTTCATACAATATAAAACAATGTTTAAAATTATATGATGATATTTTATAGTGATTCAAGTTTTGATAAGTTCATTTGAGTTTTCATTCGGTTGAATTTTTTAATCGGTCAATTTAAATTTTATTGAATGAATGTAAGTTATACTACGTTAAATATTGGATAAAAAATTTTTTTTCATACATTTATGTTTAAAATTATGTTATGCTTTTTTATAGGGATCCAAGTTTTAATTAGTTCATATGAGTTTCCATTTGATTTAATTTTTTAATTAGCTAATTTAAGTTTTATTGAGTGAATGTGAGTTATACTACATTAAATATTAGACAAAAATATTTTTTATTTAATACATTAATGTTTAGAATTATATAATGATATTTTATTGTAATTCAATTTTGAATTAGTTCATTTGAGTTTTATCCTTGTTAATTTGAGTTTTATCCAGCTTACCTTGCCCTTTCATGAAATGAGTGTCCACTCCAAGTTTCTGCAAAGTTGTAAGCAGCGTATTTGCAAGGCCGGCGCCAATCACATCCTCTACAGGAACGAAGCACAAGAAATCTTCTCTGATCGTGTGTCTCCCTTTGATTTCTTGAATGAACCTAGCTCCAATCGTGAATTGTTCAATTTCACTTACATCAGACGTTTCATCTGCGGTTACAGTGAAACATTTCGTCTCATTGATGCGTCTCACCAACTCTCTTGTGATGATTTCCGCTCCAGCATCAATGATCTCGTTCTGAATTCTATGGCTCAAGTATGCTGCATTACAAACAGCCACCTTTAAATGTTCTTGCAGTGCTACATCTCCACTATCCACAGAAAAACGCAGAAGTGCCCTGAAATTCCCGTCGTTCTCTTCTGGAATTTCCAGCGCCAATGGGCCGTCATCTCGACGTCCTCGTAGCGCCAGTCCTTGTCTGCAGCAGAACAAAACCACACGAATGATGAGAGCAAGCTTCCGTCTGTTTTCCAATTGCAGCCGTTTTCGGCTCTGATCGATCTCGACAATGACATCATTTTTCTTATTTTCATAAATGAGCTTGAAATTCTGTGCATCTTCAAGGGCGTCCAAGTGATATTTTTTCGTTTGGTGTTCTTTAAATCTCTCTAAAGCTCTCTTCCAATCTTTAACACAAGTTTGCACAAATGAACTCAAACGTTCATGTTTTCCTTTTCCAACTTCTTTTTGCGCAAATAAAATGCAAACTCGACAATAAGCGCCGTCTTCTTAGGCTGAGTAAGTGAGCCAAGGATACTTTTGTAACCACGAAAGTTGGAATTTCAGATTTTTTTTGTTCATTTCCGTTGCTGGAAACACAAAATCAGCATCCGGTGTCCATACATTTACAAGGAGATCGTACATCTCGGTATTTTCAAGTTTTCTTCTACCAAACCATTGAACATCATGGACATGATCTTGAAATTTCTGAGACTTCTGAAATTCATACAAATTTTTTCTTCGATTTACACAGTATTCGTTTGAAAAAATTAAGTTTATTGGTTTTTTCTCGCAAAAATAATTTTAAAAATAATTTTTTATAGTCAGTTTCAAAAAAAAAAAAAAAAAAAAATCGTCATTAGTGAGATTTGAACCCGCGATGATTTAGTGGGGAGCTTGTGCTCTAACCGCTCTGCCACAACATATTTGAAGATAACATGTAAAGTATCTTACACTGTAAAATTTGAAATTAATTTCTTTATATAGATTAAAAATTCAAAACGACGTCAACGAATTAGAATTGTATAATTTTAAAACCTCACTGCAAACCGTCAAACAGTACATCAATAAAATATGATGCAATTGTACGAAAGTCTGTTCAGTGAATTTCAAGCGGAAAAAAGTTCCTGTACTTTCCACGTTCATGAAAATTTTATAAAAAAGAAAATGATGTAATGCATTCAATTTAGTTATTAAACTCAAATTTTTATCAACATTTTACTGGGTGAAAATTCAAAATACTTACTATGGGCTCCAGTTGATGATCATTTTCCTCGTCATGCCAGGATTTTTTTGCTGTTGATACTTCTTCAGCCTGTTTAACTGATCGTTCGCATTCGCGTTTACCATTTGCATTTGTCGGTTTAAAAAAGGACGTTATTTTAACAGGTGCCATTTTTATTGACGATGAAGCAAATGCATGTCAACACTGTGGGAGGTCAAACCGACTAATAATTCACTCGATATTTACTGGACTATTCGACTTTATTATTTCCGTCTTACACGTAGATTTTTCGCGCGCGTACAATTCGTTGATCGTAAACGGTTCGTATAAGTTTCGTATTGTGTTCGTGCTCCACTGACTGCCCGGCCGGGCCCGGCAGGTATTTATACCCCGTGTCTAAGAAAATTCCAGAAAATGAAAATCCGAGAAGGCTCGAGAAAGATAAAGAAGTATCGACAATATTCCAAAAACGAAAGTCCGACTGGTATGATTAATTGCCAGTCAAGATTGATTGATTCTTTTTGTCCCCATGACTAATGATCCCACCGCTGTCATTAGAGCGGTCAATCAATCTTGAATTGTTCCCCACAACACTAAATGTCAAATTGTGTTGGGAAATGTTGGGAAAACTATCGATTATTATCAATAGTTATCGATACACTGAATAATCGGTAACTATTGGGAACGCTTTTGATAGATCTTCGCTTTCCGTCCTTTGTCTTCAAAACCGGCTTCCGTTCTATGCATCTTTCTCGCACTACAGTACGTTGCGAGTCATCTAACGATAGTACTATTAATACATGTGGCATGATAATAACACTCAATTACTACTGTGATCTTGACCAGAAAAGTTGTGAAAATAAACTGAAAATTACGAAATAAAGTGGAATGAATCATATTTGTAATGTACCAACTTGTGATGTGGACCATTTAGTTTATACGGTTGAAAGACCGTGTGCTGCAAGGGGTTTTGAAAAAGTCTGAGATTTCGGGGGGGGTCCGGACCCCCCCCCCCCTGCGTCCGTCCCTGGTATGAGTGCAAATATAAGAAATTTATTAGTATATCTACATCAACAAGGGAACTTGGACATAACAGCCAATTAAAACTAATGCGTCAATTTTACGCATGATTATCTTTTACATAAAAAATATGATATCTTGCATATTTTTGAAAATGAAAGTGACATTAAACCAACCATAGTTATTATTCATACTCCATATAAATGTGTGGACATGTAAGCAAATTTCCCATCATCATGCAACAACTCTGAAATTCTAATGATAAATCTTTCCTATTTTATTTCCAATTTAACGATCAGTTGAGTCGCTCAAGAAAATCTTAGGAATTTTCTTGAGGAGATAGTACATGTCGCATGAAATTTGTTTGTTATTCATGCGGTTGGTAATGAATCATCTAATAGTTGTTTTGAAAATCTATTTTAAGTCCACAGACCCGGCGCCTACGAGCGGTTTTCCCTATGGGTAAAAATTATGAATTCTTCAGATACGCATGGATAAGAATAAATATCTCCTGGAATTTTTGAACTGCTATTTCCGCGGTGTTCTTTCCGGTGAGTCATAAAGCGTAGAGTGGTGTATGCAGAAATAAAGATAAAAATAATTTTAGCTTACCCACAAAGTGGTTTACAAAATACATGCTTCAAGGGTAGTTTACTTCATTTTCAGTTTAATGGAGTGATATTGTATTCGAAAAATTTACACCCGAGATAAATGTACCTTGAAAATATTTTATGTTTAAGTATGTATGTTTCTTTTGATTTATTAGGACTAAATTTTATTAACAAGTCAACAAATAATTTGTAGCAAATGTTTTCCACCACAGCAGGATATTAAACATGATTTATTACAAACAAATCGACATTAACCTTCTGCAATAAAATTCTCAGCACGATCGCGACTCAATTTAATTTTCTCATTTCAAAATTACAATAATCTGATCAATTTCCTATCGGCAGTTTTTGTTCAGTTGTCTTATCCGTCCTCCCAAAAAAAACCTTTTTTATTACGAAAATATTCGAAATTGCTTTAATGATAAATAACTCGAAATAAATCTTGGAGATGTTTATCGTGGTCTATTGGATTGTGGGTGATTATTTCGCTTTTGTGTTGGTAGCGTTGAAATATTACACTCGAAAAGCAGAAGCATTCATTCTTGCATCCGTTGATAACCGGTCGCTCGCTATTCGACGGATATGATAAAATCAATTGACTATCGATCTGTATCTTATTTATTAACAATTAACGTTTGTTTATGTCGGGCTTCTGGATTTTATCAAACGTCTAATTTGGTATCGGGTTTCTCACAACGTTTGATAGAGAAGATAGCCTGGAAGTGAGAAAAATTGGGAATTTAATCTTGACAAAAATTGATGCTCTTGAGTGTGATTTGTTTCGCGTGTTAAAATGATTTCTTAGAAGATGCTGTCAGCAAATATTGTTATGTGCCATTCATATAGACTGCTTCGATACAAATACTGTATAATCGGCATTTTTTCAACAAGAGTCATACCAACAACAGTATTTAATTACAGAATTTGGTTATAATGGTGGCTAAAAAACTCTAAAAGATGTTTGAAATGATCCCTTCTCATCAGTTCAGTGTCAGATAAACCACAAACCGCAATTTGTAAGTAATATCTCAGTTTTTCTCAAGAAAATAAATACTCTACAGAAGATGCTTACTTACCTCTATGCATTTAAGTGAGGGTATATCTCAATTCCAAGTATCTGAAGCTACCAGTAACCTTCAAAACAAGTTATTTTGTTAATTTTGATGATATAATTGGACCTTTCAACTCCCTGCCAACTTAGTCGATATTTTATTTAATCATTTCTTTGATTTGCCGAGTCTTCTTTCGAACGAATCGGTGGACGTGGCCATAACAAAGACTGTAATTATCAAGCACACACGTATTTCATTTAGAATTTCTAATTTCCACAAAAAGATGAGGCACATGTGGGCAATGGATTAGTCAAGTTCAAATAATGAGCTGAATAAAGGTTATGGGAATTAAGGAAAAAATTAATAGGTGAATTATAATTATGAGAAATGAAACGGAATGGATGATGAGCTTTGAATCGTTCTTAAACATACTAGTATACTTTTGAAGTTAAGTGGACATTTGATGGCTGGAAGCAATTGAATCAACCAAATGAAGTGCCAATCATTCGTTAATTAATTCTTCAACGATAAAAGTTTACTTTATAAGAGGATGAACAAATGGAAAAAAATTCATAACTTCTTAGATTGGCTTTAGGAATGTAGCCAATATGCGGGCTGGTGAATTTTTTTGGGTTAAACTGACACTAGGAATATGCAATCTAATTACTTTTTAGTAAAGAGTGATTACCGATGTATTTGATACTTAGTACTCGGTTGTTAAGTGAGTAGGGAGATTACGCAGGTTTAAAAAATATACTTTTGAAAGCTGTTTTGACTGTAAAATGCTATTTGATAGTATTTTTCAGCGCTTACTTCAGGAATGAAATCTTTTTTCATTGTACGTTTTCTCGCAAATACAGGTATTACTTTCTTCTTATTCTCAGCACTACAGCTTCTTTCGGGCCTTCGCTCCCTGCAAACAGCGCCTCCAACTGTCTCGGTCCATTGACCGCGTCTTCCAATTCCGAAATCCGAGCAGCGATGAACTGTCTTCATTGACCGAGTCAGACCAGCGTTTCCTCGGTTTCCCCACTGGCCGCTGGCCGTCAGTTCTCCCAATGAATACCTTCTTGGGTATCCGTTGTTCGTCCATACGATTCATGTGTCCAGCCCATTGCAGCTTCCGTAGTCTTACAATCCTTGAGACCCCCGGTTCGTCTAAAATTTCATACAGCTCATGATTGTATCGAATTCGCCATTGGTATCTGTAATGAATC
This sequence comes from Odontomyia ornata, assembly GCA_963969285.1. NCBI lineage: Eukaryota > Metazoa > Arthropoda > Insecta > Diptera > Stratiomyidae > Odontomyia > Odontomyia ornata. The sequence goes on along the minus strand of OZ017739.1, from coordinate 401,921,232 downwards.
ATGCGACGCCGCTGGCTACCACTACTAACACACTTTGCTGCCAGGTGGCTTGTCATTTCAAGTTGGTTGCGACGAGCGCACATCCCACGTCAATTTTGTCGTGGGATGTCAAGAAAATTTGACAGCCACATGGGAGGAAAGTGTGGAAGTAGTGGCCGTTACACAGGAAGAAGAACTCTCCCACAAATAGGTCATCACTGATATCCATCGACTATTCCAAAAGTAGTAAAGATATCAAAAATTGGAATTGGTTAACCGCGGACATCATCAATCAATCCATGCAGAGATGCGCAAATGCGATGGATGTCCGTATTTGCCTAGATTAAAGTGCCGCATTAAACAACAACCGGACAATACGAATGGGCGATTGCCTGCCGGAATGTATCCCCAATTTGGAGTCAGTAGTTCTTACTGGGAACAATATTCAAGAGTTGGGCGATTTGGAACCACTCACGCACCTCAAAAAGCTGGAAACATCGTGCTTGCTTGTAAACCCCGTATCTACAAAGCCATATTACAGTGAGTATGTTGCATATAAGTTAAATCCGATCCAATCTGAAGGACTTATGAAGTAAACTTGCCACTAACTTTTCAACGAAATTCGAGCGTTTCCATAATCCTAGGTATATACATGTCATGTATGAAAATATGATCAACATAGACGGTGCAAGTGAAACATCTTGATCGAAAGAAAAATGTTTACGATGATATCCATAGTGTGTGTAGAAGTGATATATTCCGTGGAACGTACAAACGGGGCAAAATAACAATGAGAACAGTTTCAATTTAGTAATCAAGGATACCCGGTTTATATTATTAGTACCGCAATTTTTATATAAAACTTTTATAACCGTCAAATTATATTTAATATCATGCAATTACTGTTCAATAAAACATAAGCAAATTACAATAATGAGAAAAATGGTGGTGCGAGTGATGACTAAAGGAAAAAAACAAGGTATCATGTATTAAGAGGAGTAGTGATTTCCATTAGTCCAACGATATTCAGTAAGGACTATTCCATTTTTTTTATATGTATGAAATATTGGATGATCTTGCCTACTTACTTTTAAGATCTGAATCAGCACGATAATTTTACCCAATGCAATATTATTTATACTTACGATGAAAGCAAGAAAATATCTTTGTATTTGTAAATTTTTCCAATTAGAAGGTGAAATTGAATTTAATTAAATTCTAAGATATAGCTAGGGAAATCAATTAAATTTGAATCAATTTGGAAGCTTTTCGAGATTGAAAACGATGCGCATAAATTAATATTACCTTTTTATTAATATATCAAAGAAAAAAATAGGAATGAAGAGAAAGACAAAACACCCCAATAACATAATTATATAAAGCTGTATTAGATTTACACTATGGAAATACTGGCATTAACATATAATCATCCATTGATACGTGAATTAATAACTGGTAAATTTTTGGAAATTTTAATGAAATTAAGAATTTATGACTGTCATATTTGTAATGTTGGAGCTTAATAATAAATAACTCATAATACAAATAATAATGCAAAATAATTTGAACACTATAATATCTAACAAATAATACTGAGAAATCATACGAACAATCATAATAAATAGCCAATAATAATAAGACCTAATACTAAGCATGTTAATGAATACCAAATAATACAAACAATAATAAGGCATAATAGATATCATAATAATAGATAGCAACCAATGATACAAATAACAATACTTGAGATATTGATGAAAGTCAAATTCAGTATTTTTGCGAGTCTTTTTTCTTCTCTTCATACTACAAAATAAAGTACAATAGTGTGTAAACAAACTACCGAGGAAAATTTGTACCCTTTAAAATTGAGAATTTAAACAAAACTATTGAAAATAATTTTTGCGCCGCCACTTAGGTGCAAGAAAGTTAACACTTGTTAACTTTGATTCTTCCAGCTTTTTCTAATTGAAAACTTCCAGTCAATGGCCCATTAAATTTTCCAAATTTGGTCACCTTCGTATAAATTTCAAAAGGAAAGTGTACTTACGCGAAAATTATCTTCAAAGTAATTTTTAAAAGAGAAATGGAAGGTTTATATCGGTGGTATATGAACGTACATGAATTGATTTCCTACATTACTCTCAGTGAACGAGGCTGTTCAATGAACGTAGTTGCTGAATAGTACAATCTTTTTAAGAATTAACAAAAAGTTTTATATTATATCCCTAAAACATTGATAATTATACCCTATTATTGTTTACATAAGGTTGTAAATAATTTTTGTTAGAAACCAGTATGGAATTTGTTCGATTAACTATAAATTGAACAGGTCACGAATTAAGTATTGAGATGCAAGAAATAAAAATAACAAAATGAATTGTTAAACCAAAATAACGACTTTCCTTTCCAGTGGTTCTTCTTTTCAGCGGGAAATAAGGTGCAAGGTAGGTATGTCGTCGCGAGGGTAGGGTTTGATAAAATCCGCTGAGGTCGGTTTCGCGTCGCGCGCGGTACCTTTGTTGTTTTGCCTTTTTATTAGAGTAGCTTTCGTCGGGTTGAGTTAACGTAGTATACTTTTCGGTACCTCGTCGGAAATTCGGGAACGCGAAGTAAAAATTAGATTTTGTTCTTTGACTGATTGATGAAGAAATACGGAGTAACGTAAGATAGGTTTCCTCTCCGTGTGGTTTTGTTTTGTGACGCGTTTGAAAACGGGCATGTATCGGTGGCTGAATATTGTAAATGAGCGTAACCCATTCGGAGACCCGCGACCGAAATCCCCTCCAATCTAGCTGGCCGACAAGCAGCTACCGCGTGAATGGGTTACGGTGCACGGATTGGTTGACCGGTTGGTACCATCCGTTGGCACTACTCAGACTTAACGTCCAGAACCGATGAGAGGTCAGTTCCGCGTTTGCACGAAGACGTAAAATCATTACATCTCCGTCTAGCTTCGCTTCGATTATTCGCCTCAGGACCCGTCGCTCAAAGGCGTTCAATATATTTGCGGATGCTTGGGTTAGGGTCCATGTTTCACACCTATAGCATAACACAGGTCTTATCACGGATTCGTATACTTGGAGCTTTAGTTTCCTGTAAATGCAGCTGATCTTCAAGATCGTCAGTACTGAATAAAATATTTTATTTGCGAGGTGTATTCTTCGGCGTATTCAGTCCCTTTCGTTGCCCGTTTTCGTTATTTTGGCGCCTAAATACACAAATTCACTAACATTCTCGATACTGTATTCACCAAGTGTGATATTTTGTGTATTTGAGGTATTTTTCGTCGACTGCGTCATGAACTTGGTTTTATTTTCATTGATTTGTAGCCCTACTAGTTTTGCTTCGCTGTCGAGTTTCAGGAAGAGTTCTTTGGCAGTTGTTAATGAGCGTGAGAGAATCTTAATGTCATCCGCATATGCCACTACTTGGCTCGACTTGTATAATAATGTACCGTGCATGTCGACAGGTAGCTTCCGTATGACGTATTCTAGAGCCAAATTGAATGGCAATGGGGCCAGCCCATCTCCCTGCTTTAGTCCGATATTTGTGTCAAAGGAATCGGTGGGTTGGTTATTGATGCGGACTTGGGAGGTTGTTAATGTCATTGTCATTTTGGTAAGACGGACTAATCTGACTGGGATGCCAAAACCAAGCATTATTTGGTAAAGTACGTTACGATCAATACTGTCATATGCTTGCTTGAAGTCAACGAAAATTTGGTGTACGTCTATGTTGAACCACCAGCATTTTTCAAGTACCTACTTGACAGTGAACAATTGGTCTGTTGTTGATCTGCCTGGCCAAAACCACCTTGATCCTCCCCAATAACAATGTTGGCGTATGATCCGATGCTATTTTCTAAGACTTTAGAAAATATTTTGTACGCCGTACAGACAAGTGATATGCCTCTATGATTTTCGCACTGTAGCTTGTCACCTTTTTTATGGATAGGGAATATAATTGATTGGCTCCACTGTTTCGGCATATGTTATTATTGCCAAATGTACTGGATGAATTCGTGAATTGCTTGATGAACACTGCTGCCACCATATTTGATGAGCTTCACTGGAATCTCATCAATGCCCGGCGCTTTTTTATTTTTCTGGGCTTTTTTTTGTGGTAGGGAGGTGAATGCTATTTATGCACAGAGTGTGGGACTCCCATGCGCGACTGGACTACCCACTAAACACCTCCCCTGTCAACCTGAGAACCCAGCCTGGAACCGTTTGACACATTACTTCGGGCCAGGTCTCGTTTTGTTACGCCGTGGGGCGCCTTCAAGCTGGGCAGTCCCTTTCCTAGCGAGAGGGGAGAGAGGAAGAGTAAATGCCAGATAGGCGATCCCCCAGCCCCAGCGCCCCCAGCTGCTGTGAGTCCCTTTTATATTTTAGGACTGCCCGAGCATAATATGCCACCTGGTTCCATTTGTCAACCGATTCGAGCATCACCGTAACTATATTATCCGGGGTGAGCTCTCCCGTCTCCCTGTAGACTTCCCTTCGCAGCCTGACCCATTTTGTACACGCAAAAAATGTGTGACAGGCATTGTCCTCCTCTCCTGGGCAAAACCGAAAATCGGGAGACCGTGACTTACCGATTTTGTGCAGGTAAGACTGAAAACACTTGTGCCCGCTCAAAAACTGGGTCAGATAGAAGTCCGTCTCACCACGCCTTAGATTTAGCCCTAGTCTCACATCCGGGATGAGGCGCGCAGTCCATCTTCCCGTCGTGCAATTCACCCAAGACTGCCGCCAATCGTTGAGCAGGCGTTGTTCCTCCTCGCGGACAACTATCTCCCTCGCATCCTCGTTTCGGCACAGGTCAATAGCGCGGCGCTCTCTAGCAAGGAGGGCGACAGGTATCACGCCTGCAATCACTCTCACCGCCGAGTCGGAGACTGTTGGATACGAAGATGCAATTCTCAGTGCTCCTTTTCTCTGTACCTGTGCCAATCGTTTTCGGTATACCTCCTTGCTGAGAGCGTCGCCCCATACCTCTGCTCCGTACAGTAGCACTGACCCTACAGCACTCATCAAGAGGCGTCTTCTTGATGGGCTGGGTCCCCCTACGTTGGCCATAAGTCGACTCAGGGCCGATATTCCCGAAGCAGCCTTCTCAGCCGTTGCCCTGATTTGCTCAGAGAATCTCATCTTTGAGTCGATCAGTAGCCCCAGGTACTTCACCGCTGGCTTCGATTCGATTTTTATATCTCCAATACTGATCATCCTTACTCTAGGGATTCTCTTTTTAGTCAAGATCACCACTTCGGGTTTCTCCACTGTTAACGGAGCCTGCGAGCAGTCATCCAGTCCCTCACTCGGCGCATTACCATACCTAGGCTAAGTTGCACTTGTTCAACGGTGCGTCTGGCGACCAGAGCCGCAACATCGTCCGCATTGCCGACCAAGCACGACTCATCTGGCATCTCAAGTCTCAGTAGCCCGTCGTAAGACACGTTCCACAGGTCCGGACCAAGGATAGATCCCTGGGCAACACCCGATGTAATTTCCATCCTTCGTTGGCCCTGTGTCGTGTCGTAGAGCAGGCTTCGGTCCTTCAGGTAGTTCCTTAAAAGCCGCATTAGATATTCTGGAACTTGAAAAGAGTTTTCCAGCGTGTCCAGAATATCCACCCATCTAGCGGAGTTGAAGGCATTCCATTCGTCGAGTGTCACCAACAGGACGATCCGTCGCTTGGTGCGAATATATGCCTCTGCCTTTTGGACCGCGTTCACCACGTCTGCAATCGCATCAATGGTAGGACGTCCTGCTCTAAAGCCGTACTGCCGAGGAGAAAGGTCCCCAGCAGCATGAATCGTGTCAGTGAGTCTTCCCTTGATGAGTTTCTCTAGCACTTTCCCAGCCGTGTCTAGCATGCATAACGGGCGGTATGCAGACGGCGATTCGGGATTTTCCTTCCCCTTGCTGATCAGCACGAGCCTCGCCACCTTCCATCGTACCGGGGAAACCCCGTCCCGTAGGCAAGCGTTGAATGTGCTGAGCAGCAAGTCAGGACAATGGTGATAGACGAGCTGCAACACCTCAGCTGGAACACCATCTGGACCTGGAGCCTTCCTCGCTTTCAAGGAGAGGTCTGCCTCCTCCAGCTCCAGCTGTGTGAAGAGTGGGCACTCTACTGCTGGTTCACCATGGACAGCGTCAACATGGACGGGATGGGTGGGGAAGAGTCCCCGCACTATCACGTCCATGTTTTCCGTAGGGCACAAAGCTTCCCCATGACCAGCTTGTAGCCAATGCCCCACGGATCCTTGTTTATATTGTCCACTAGGTCTTGCCAGCAGCGAGCCTTGCTACTGTTGATCAGTTTGCGAAGGCATTTCCTGACCAACTTATATACTGCCACCTGGTTGCATGCCTCGTCAGGGTTCCGCGCCCGTTGAGCCTCACGCTGAAGCTTGTGACACTCTCACCGCTTTTCGGCGATTTCAGTAGACCACTAGTACTCTGGGGGCTTGCCGTGCCGGGGTCTTCGATGGGGCATAGAAGCGCAGCAAGCAGTCGTGATTATGCTCATAGTAGAGTTCACCACGTCTTCAGCTGCCAGTTCTTCCGTCCCCTCTGAAGCTCCCTGCAGCGGCTCAACTGTTGTGAGGACCTTAACGAACCTCTCGACGTCCATCCTTCCAATGTTCCATCCAGTTGTAGAAGCCCGAGAGCACGGACATCGGGACATATCATCACTTTTCTCAAGCAGAATGCACTGGTGATCACTGGCTGAGTAGTCCTCTAATACTTTCCAGTTGTGTATCCTCCGTACTAAGGACTCCCAGGCGAATGTCACGTCTGGTATGGTTCTCTCACAGCCAATACGGCGGAAAGTCGGCGTATTTCCAGAGTTTAGTACGACGAGGGCCGTCCTGGCCGCCATTTCCAGGATTCGTTATCCCCGCGGATCCATCTGAGGCATGCTCCATTCGATTGCTTTAGCATTGAAGTCGCCCCCAACGAGCACTTTACCCTCTGCGTTCGAGACAGCGCCCTCCAGAGCATTAAGCTTGGCTTGAAAAGATGATATCGACTCGTTAGGCGTTAGGTACACACTAAAGAAGGTGATCTCTATGCACCGAATCCACACGAAACCATCCCCCCGTCCACAACTCTCCGCTTGAAAGCCACTGTTCCGAACCCAGATAGCGGCAGTACCAGTTTCATCAGAGTACCATAATGCAGGACTTTTATTATGGTTTTGCTCACTCAGTAGCAAGAAGTCCCTCGCAAACTGCTCAAACAGATTTTGGGCGGTTGAACTGCGGTGTAGGTTTGGCTGCAGGATGCGGGTCATCGAAGCTCTGATTTTGCCTTGGCTAGGGCTTCCTGGAACACCCGGCATTTTCCTGATCCCAAAACGTGTCCAAAATCAAGTTTTGGATCAGCATCCTTGCAAAGAATACAGTGTGCCTCCTTCGTACACTCTGTTCTTTTATGACCCATTTCACCGCATTTGTAACAAAGGGAACTCCTATCGGTTCCTTTGCATACTTGTGTGGTGTGGCCATAACCAAGGCAGTTGAAACATTGAAGAAGCGTTGCTCTTTGCCGTATCCTACAGACAACCCACCCAATTCGTACTTTGCGCTTGTTCATGAATTGTTCGGCGTCCTTTTCGGTCAAGTCAACTATGGCCATGCGTAGTCCCCTGTTGTTTTCTGGTGTCAGTCTCACTTTGATCCTTCCCACACTAGGGAACTCCCTTTTGATGGCCTCTTCTACCTCGGCCAGATCCGTCACGCAGTCTATGTCTCGTATTTCGATCGTTGCCATCGGCTCAAGCGAGGCTATAGTTGCGCTTTTGCCGAGGACTTTCTTTACTGCGTCACAGAATGCATCTTTATTGCCGGCCTCTGCTCCAAATTCGACCAGTATGTGGCCCGACCGCGTTGGTCGTACTACTTTAATGGTAGTATTGGTGTCTTCGGGCCTTACGTTTCCCCTGATGTCCCGCAGTACTTCCGCGTAGGATCGGCTATCTTGGGGCTTTACAAGCAGTGCCTGCTGCCGGGGTCTTCGTCGGGTATTCTTCTGGGCTTTGATGATGGAACAAACTACATACAGAGTTGGTGGGGCCAATGGAAGCTTTCCGCAGACATCAATAGGCTCCGATGTTCTGGAGCTATGCGGAGGATTAAGGAGGTTCTTGAAATATGATGCCCATCTTTCCTTAATTTTGATTTCATCAGCGATTATATTGCCGCTGTCATCAGGACAGAGCGTGATTTTGGGCTGGTAACCACGTTTCAGGCTCTTCACTACTTTGTATGCTTGTTTTGTGTTATTGCTCGCTAAACTTACAAGTATACTTCTCAATTGGTCGTCATAGTATTTTCGTTTCTTAATCCTAATTATCTTTTTCGCTACTCTTCTGAGATTTTCATAGTGTTCTCTCGTCGTCCTGGTTTTCCTACCTACTTATTCTTTGTACGCCTGATTCTTTTTATTAACGCATCCTGGCACTTATCATTGAACAAATCATTCCTCTTGCGCTGGGCTTGATGTCCGATTGTCTGTTCTGCCATGGTCCTGATAGCCGCTTTAACTTCCATTTAGAGCTCGTTGCTTGTCTTTAACGATGCATCTAATAAGATGGGAGCCAGCTGGTTGTCAAGAGTATCTGTGAAATTTTTGGCCACAGATGCTGTTTGGAGCCTCTTGATGTCAAATTTTTGTAGCGAGCTGGTCTTTGCCGAATATGCCTTTGACATAAAACATTGATACGTTAATTTGATCAAGTAATGACCTGAGTTACAATTGGCTCCTCGATATGTACGGGCGTCAAGTATTCTCGAGGCCCAACGTTGTTGGATCAAAACATGATCGATCTAGTTTTGTGTGTTGCCATCCGCTGATACCTAGGTCATTTTATGAATGCGTCGATGTGGGAAGCAAGTCGAATGTATGACTAGATTTCTGCTACATGCAAAGTCAATCAGGCGCTGGCCGTTGTCATTTGTTTCATCATGGAGGCTATATCCTTCAGTCGTTCCCCGATGAGATAGCTCATTGCTAACCTTAGCGTTGAAATCACCCAGAATAATTTTTGTGTCGTTTGTGGGCAATGAGTCGACTAGTCTTTCTAGGTGATTGTAGAACGTTTCCTTCCTTTTCTTTGGTCGGGGCGTGAACATTGATTAGCCAGATTTTGAAAAATTTTGCTTTTATGCAGATCACACACAACCGTTCATTGACTGCCTTAAAATCAATAACATGCGATTTGAACTCTTTATCCACAATAAAGGCCACTCTGAATTCGCGTGTTCCAGTAGGCTTCCCACTTTTAAATATTGTGTGCGATCTCATGTCTTGAATGTCGTTTCCAGTCCGATTCGTTTCCTGGACTGCCAGTATTTTTAATTGATATTGACTGGCCTGTTGTAAAAGGTCCTTAACAGCGCCAGGGTAATTGAGTGATCTGACATTCCAGGATGCAATGCCATAGTCCTTTTTTCGTTTGTGAGCTCGTTGCCGTGAGTCCAATCCATTCCGAGGCCCATCTGTAGGTTTTGAAACAATCAAAGGTTTTCAGAGACGGGGAGTTAGCCCGTCACCCAACCTCTGTTACGGTGGCATGGTTATTACTTCGACTCCGCTATCAGGCGCGGAAGATTCACCTTCACCCTCTTACATCCTCACAAAAGAGGTGTAAGTAGGGTTTAGTAGCAGAGTTGTAGATGTATTTACGGTTATTAGCATTTCTCGGCATTTAATGTTACATTATCGGGGAACCAGTAAACTCAATGCGCACTCCGAGAGCATTTACTACCATTTAATTACTTTAGGAGTTGATTGCAAATAACGCTATTTTAAGCTAACTTTGTATAATGATTTTATACTTCTCGTTCACTTATTCAAGAGAGATTTTCCGAAGGAAATTTCAACCGACTCTCATCGGTTCTAGACGTGAAGTCTTGGATCATGACAACGGACTGTACCCATTAGGTCGACAAGTCCTGACACTCTTAGTCTACTTCGAGGTGGCTACTGGCTAGTTAGTTAGTTCGGAGAGAAGTCTTGGTCACGGATCTTACGCAAGCAGACTAAGTCTGAATTACAAAACTCAGCCACTAGTTTGAGTGCCCGATTTAAAACGCGTCGAACAACTTAAAACCACTCTACTTCAAATTACGTGAATCTATTTCAGGGTAAAAGAACAAAGACAACCATTGAAAAAACAGGCACTACTGAATATTACCGACGCGGTGCCTGAAATAACTCACTCCAATTCAAACGGAAAATATCTACTCTAAGAAAAAAACGAAAACTCAATATATGGCACCGTGTGCCGACCGCAACGCAAAACCGACCATTCGCGGATTACTGGAACCCTACCCTCTTGGCGGCATACTCACCTTTTGCCGACAGTATCCTGCTAAAAGGGATGGTTTTATCTTAACACAGCATTTTAATATTTCCTTTCTTCTTAAACGATGCTTTAAAGGTGGATACACTAATTACAATTTTAACATTAAATTTTTATCCTTTAATTATATATGACAGCCAAGAAATATTTCGTTTCTTTATTTTTCCTAAAACCAAAATGTTAAGATTGAAAACCCGATACGTGTTTTCAACTCGTATATGTTCGCCACAATAACTCAAGCAAGTACATGCTCGGAAATACAAATTAAGAATGATGAATTTTGACAGATATGATTAATTTAGGTCATTACTTTTATGATAGGCATTTAACTCCATCTATGACTTGACATCGTAACTAATTATTTTACACAACTAACAAACTATTTTACACATTCCGCCCACCAAGGACTTTGCTCTTCAAATTATAAAGTATTATTTAAATGACAAGTAGTCTAAAGCAAGTATGCATCAATAAAGTAAGTACAAGTAATACGCAAACAACTATAAAATATCAAAGTGAAATTTTAAAGTAAACAAATCACTTACAATAAAAGCCGCGCACCGTGACAATATGCGTTAAGTTACTTTTTCTTTGTCAAGACAAACAATTTATTTACTAGGCGTTTAAATAAGAATCCCTTACATTTGAGGGTTACAACTCGCGTCACATTAACAGGGCCAGCATGCTTATCAACTATTTTTCCTAAAGCCAACTTGACAGGTAGAATATTGTCCTCTTTAATCACTACAACATCACCTATGTCAACATCAGGTTTTTTAGTACACCACTTTCTTCTTCGATTCAAATTACTGAAATACTCTTTAGACCATCTTTTTCAAAATGTATTCAACATCTTTTGTAACAATTTAAATCTTTCTAAATCAATTACATTTTTACTGGAGTAATCCACATCATTTATTGTTATTAAGGGCTCTCCTACTAAAAAATTAGGAGGTGTCAAGGGGAGGAGATCATCAGGACTGTCACTCAGAACCGGCAAAGGTCTTGAATTAAGTATGCTTCGATTTATGCGAGAAGTGTAGATATTTCTTCGTACACTAGAGTACTATCCCCGATGACTCGTTTTAAATGAGCCTTAGCATAGTGAAGGCCGGCCTCCTATAGTCCTCCGAAATTTGGCGCACCTGGAGGTATGAAATGCCATGTTGTAGGTTCTAAGGTTAATAGTTCAGCTATCTCATTTGGTATCTTAGATTTTACACTATTGATCATATTTTGCAACATGAAATTTTAATTTTGGCATATGTTTCTGCAATCAGCAATGAAATTCAACAACATAACTAGTCCGTTTAATACCACAAGTTCAATATTTTCAATAAAATTTCAAATTCGATTTACAAATTGCACTTTTCGAGCTACTCTAACAGCTAATCAACGGCAACTGGGCATTTTCCACTGATGATAATTTCAGTAGCTTTTCTGGAGTTATGTTGTTGCGGAAGCATATTGCTGCATGTATTTGTTAGAGGGTTGAAAATGAGCTTCGGAAATTTTGTTCAACTATATTGATACCTTGTCAGACACTTGTTCTACGTATTGATTTACGTGGCTAGTTGTTTAATTCTTTATAAATACGTTGATATTTTTGCTGACTGTTTTTTTTGCGAAAAAATAGCTTCCTTTCCAGAACCAGCATTAGTGGCATCATCACCAGTGTACTCCCCTGCCAGTCTTGGGTCAATTGCACGAAGGGAAAGTGGACTGCGTGCCCCATCCCGGATGTGAGACCGTGGCCAAATCGAAGGCATGGTGAGACTGACTTCTATCTGACCCAGCTTTTGAGCGGGCATGGATGTTTTCAGTCTTACCTGTGCAAGATCGGTAAGTCACGGTCTCCCGATTGTCACTTTTGCCCAAGAGAGGAGGACAATGCCTGTCACACATTTTTTGCGTGTACAAAATGGGTCAGGCTGCGAAGGGAACCGTACAAGGAGACGGGAGAGCTCACTCCGGATAATATAGTTGCGGTGATGCTCGAATCGGTTGACAAATGGAACCAGGTGGCACATTATGCTCGGGCAGTCCTAAAAGATAAAAGGGACTCACAGCAGCCAGGGGTGCTGGGGCTGGGGGATTGATCTTCTGGCATTTCCTCTTCCTCTCTCCCCTCCCGCTAGGAAAGGGACTCCCCAGCTTCAAGGCGCCCCCGGCGTAACAAAACGAGACCTGGCCCGAAGTAATGTGTCAAACGGTTCCAGGCTGGGTTCTGAGGTCGACAGGGTAGGTGTTCAGAGGGAAGCCCAGTCGCGCATGGAAGTCCCACACTCTATGCAAAAAAAGCATTCACCTCCCTACCACAAAAAAAAAGACAAGAATAAGTGTGACATGATTTATCATCCCTGGTCGGAAGAGATTTGCTCCGGGCATCTGGAACAACAGGTTAAGCCACGATGAAATGTTTTTTCAACAATGTCAGCTTCTTGATTCACCATTGGGTAAGATTCAGGCCAACGTATGAACTGATCGACGCAAGTGAGCCAGTATCGGTATCCAGATGAGTATGGCATGATAATGATGCTAATATGTACATAAGGAAATTTGCCTGTTTCTAGTGTAAAACATCATATTGGAATAAACACATGTTGCGAAACATTAGAGCTTTGGCATGGTATACACGGTCTCCTCCATTCATCACAATCTTTTTGAATGGATGGGCAAACGAAACTTCGACTAAATTGCTTGGCTGTTGCCCTTGATCTGTGATGGTCCATGCATTTATAAATATATATATATATATATATATATATATATATATATATATATATATATATATATATATATATATATATATATATATATATCTATATATATATATATATATATATATATATATATATATATATATATATATATATATATATATATATATATATACGAGGTGTGTTCAAAAAATATCAAGAATTTTGTTTTTTTTCAAAAATTATTTTTATTTATTCATGAATATCTATTTTGTCCCCTTCAAAGTAATCCCCATGAAATATTATACACTTGTGCCAACGGTTTTTTCAATCTTCGAAGCACTTCAAAAAATCATTTTTTTTTAAAATCTTGTTCAGCTCCTCCTTCGATGCCGTCTTTATCTCGTCAAGCGTAGCGTAACGTCGTCCTTTCATGGGCCTCTTCAGTTTAGGAAACAAGAAAAAGTCACAGGGGGCCAGATCTGGGGAATACGGTGGCTGCGGCATCATTAATGTGTTGTTTTTGGCCAAAAAGTCGCGCACAAGCAACGATGTGTGAGCAGGGGCGTTATCGTGGTGCAAAAGCCAATTTTTGTTCTCCCACAAATCCGGGCGTTTCTGACGGATTGCTTCGCGCAAATTGCGCATAACTTGCAGGTAATATTCCTTATTGACCGTTCTTCCCTGTGGCAAGAACTCATGATGCACCACGCCCCTGCAATAGAAGAAAACTGTCACATTCGACCGAACTTGGCGCGCTTTTTTCGGTCTTGGTTCATGCGGCAGCTTCCATTGAGATGATTGAGCTTTGGTTTCCACGTCATAACCATAAACCCACGATTCGTCACCAGTTATGACCCTCTGAAGCAAATTTGGTTCGTCGCGGACAGAGTTTAACATCTCATTAGCAATGTTCATGCGTTGCTGTTATTGGTCGCAATTGAGCAATTTTGGTACGAATTTCGCGGCGACCCGTCTCATGCCCAAATCGTTGATAAAAATCGAATGGCACGGGCCAATCGATATGTTTAGGTCCTCAGCAACTTCTCTAACGGTGATTCGACGATTGGCCAATACCATTTTCTCCACTTCATTAATTTTTTCGTCTGTTGTTGAAGTGCTCGGGCGTCCGGCACGCTCTTCGTCGTTCACATCTTCTCGGCCTTCTAAAAACATTTTGTACCACCGATAAACGTTGTTTCGGTCCAAGGTAGCTTCTCCGTATGCCACAGTCAACATTCGGAATGCATCCGCGCACTTAATTTCGTTTTTCACACAAAATTTGATACACGTTCTTTGATCCATTTTTTTGAATAAGTAAAAATCGAAGACGATTGAAAACACGTGCAAGTAAAGCAGCTATCACCAATTAAGTGAACATTCAAAATGGCCAAGCTTGTCGGCATAAGTGACAGACATGAGTACCAACATAACGCCACAAAAAAATCGAAGTTCGAATATACGTAACCCGCGAAAATTCAAAATTCGTGATACTTTTTGAACACACCTCGTATATCAAAATAGAAGAAAATTATCATTTAACAATCAACGAAACTACGTCCAATTGCACCAACTGATTTTCAAGTAGCAACAAGCAATGTTCAATAACTGGCAGTCGAGTTTTTTAGCCAATATTTTAAAATTTGAATGGTCTCCAGCAAGAAGTGCGTGTTAATAATTATCTGATGCCATTCGATGGATTCAAGATTAGAAATGAAAACGTCGATTCGTGTGGGCAATAGTGAGAACGATTGCACTCCGATCTGGCTTATTCGATAAATCTTCGATGATGTTTTAGTTTGAGTAATAAACGCAAATAATTTTACCGAGTCAGCATTTTCACAAGTTTGGGTTATCACCGAATATAAATTAGGATGAAAGTAACAACTGTTTGAAGCTCGTCACAAGATCAAGTTCAGGGTCGTAACACAACTTCGCAGACACATTCTATACTGCAAAGGTCCAGTCAATGCGTCCATTTCACTGCAGTTACAAGCAATCTCTCAGATTTGTCTTGCATGGTTCCTGTAAATTAATGGACCGTCGTTTCTCGCTACTATTATTAATTTGCTTTTAAAATTCACGTGCTCCATGCATATAAATGCAGAAGGTACGTTCTCGTATTGCCCCGTGCAAAGTCAACCAAATTGAAAGGATGCTTTCCGGGATAGGCTTTCAAACAAACAATACCTTTGGGACACGCGAATTCTATCCAAAGTATATTACTGAAGAGTGTACCCAGTTACTAGCTTAAAAACTACACCGATACTATTCGCATCTAGCAGCAGACCACGTTTCGCAGGGCAATTATAAATCAGCCGCATTTTTTTGGATAGCTCTCAAAAGTGTACTAACTTTAGATTTTAAGTGGCATGTTAAGTTGCAACTCCAATAATCGTGTAGCCAAATGGATACCGATATTCTATGACTAGTACCAGTAATGGCAGTGGTGGAGTGTGTTTTCCATGCCAACGGTGGCTGTACGGCAGCTGCTTCAAGTACAATGCACAATTGTGCCACTCGACCGGTAATAAACGACTTTGCAGAATTTGAAGAATGGCTTTACGCCCCAACGCTCGTGAATAAATTTAAATTTTACGAGACCACTTTTTTTGATAATGACTATACAAACTGTACAGTACGATTGAATCGACACTGTATGGAAATCGCTTGAAATTTTCGCCACATAGTGTAGAACATGCATTAAGTCGAATTAATAGGTATTATAGTGGACATATTTACTGGATATGTTCGATAATAATTTAACATCTCCGTTTGCCGGCTCGGTTCTCTCAACGTGCACGGCGATCAAAAGCAGACTCCCTGATCCCCCTGAGCAGAACTGCTCACTTCTCCGAAAAGCCACCGTATGGAACCTGTCGCAACGGCACTGGAAGAGCCCTTCTTCCATTCACTATAGATTGAATTGCGACAAGGGAATTCGTGGATGAACTGCATTATAAAGGCATTGCCGTGTCCAAATTTTAACTGTAAACTTAAATAATTATTTTTTAAATTTAAAATTAAAATTGGATTAGGATGATAATGGTTTTCGAGCAGTTTTCTTAGGCAACTGATCGATTACTACAGATAATAACAGGGTCATCAACATACAAAACAACATAAATATTTTCAAAAATGTATAAAAATACAACGGTCAACAGGGGAATTTTGAAAAGACTTTTCTTGTAGAGTTTTTTCTAATTCTTCGAACCAACACTTTGGATGATGAATTATCTTTTACTCTATTTATTATTTTCCATACTTTGTGCAAGTTTTCCGTCGCTGTTTCCAATCCTCTGGAGTAATTATGAAAATTTAGCTTCTTTTATGAGACGTTTTGATTCTTTGAAGGCTTGGTTGTGCATATATTTAAGTGCGAGATCTTCATCGTTCTTTTTGTATTGTTTATAAGCCTTCCTTTTGTCAACACCAGCCTCGATAGCTTATCTATGTATTTTGTCAACACTTGATCTTTTTCTCAATGGTAGAATCATGCTTGGACTCTGTCATAATATATTTGAGCTCCATAAGGTTTTCTGGTTTTCGATTTGAAAAGACCCTTGTCTAAATATCTGAATATTTTGTGAGTAAGTTTTTGCTTTCTGAGATTTTGACCATGGACAACAATTTTTAGAACACGATGACCTTACTCCTACCAGTCGTCAAGTGTGAGTTTAATGTTTTCAGCAATTGCAATTGCGATTGCTATGTGATCCAGGCAGGTACTTTGTCCTTATTGACAATGACCACTCCGTTTGTTTGTAGAGTATCCTTGTAGATCCTCGATTCATGAAATTCTGCAATTACGCCTATGTATGTGTCAGCAACTGTGATACGATTTTTTTTAGTAGAGTATATTGCATCTATTACTGTGTAGAAGTTATGCGAATTGAGACGATTGGGATTACCTGTATAGTAAGTACCGATTTTTAGTTTTTTACATGCACAGTTTATTTCAATTATTATTATATTATAAATGTCACATTTTTCTCTACTTGTCATGAAATTAATTGTTTTTTTTTAATTAATTTTGCTGTACCTCCCTCTCTTCCGGGCCTGCAGGAGAAGGCGGAGCTATATCACGGAATATTGTAAGGCTTTGATTCTTCAGGATAGATCCATATTTCATTTAGTATAATCAGATCCGTTTCAGGATTTTGCTGCAGATAAATTTGAATATCACTCAACTTGTGCACTAGGCTTCTTATAGTGGCATAAAAGATAGTTAATTTATCGCTTGATCTAAGAAGAAGAAGATGAGACGTTTTGATTCTTTTAGAGCTTGGTTATACAGATGTTTAAGTGCTTGATCTTTAGCGTTCTTTTTGCATTTTTTAAAAGCCTTCTTTTTGTTAATACTAGCCTCAATAACTTTCTTTGTTATCCATGTATGTTGTCGACATCTGATGTTTTTCTCAATGGTAGAATCATGCTTGGAGTCTGTAATCATATTTTTGAGCTCCATAAGGCTTTCAGGTTTTCGGTTTGTGAGCAACTGTTGTAATTTCGTTTTGAAAACATCCTTGTCTAAATATCTGAACATTTTGTGAGTAGGTTTTTGCTTATTGAGACTTTGAACATGGACGACAATTTTTAGGACACGAGGATATAACTCCAGCTAGTCTGCAGGTGTGAGTTTAATGTTCTCAGCAATTTTTTTATCATTTGTGATCTAGGCAGGTACTTGAAGTCGGGCGAGCAATTTTGTTCATATTGACAATAACCGCTCCGTTTGTTTCCAGGGTATCGTTGTACATCCTCGATCCTGGAGATACTGCAATCAGGTCTATGTTTGTGTCAGCAACTGTGATTAGATTTTTTCAGTGAAATATGATGCATCTATTACTGTGCAGAAGGCCTGCGCATCAAGACGATTAGAATTATAGTAAGTACCGATTTTTAGTTTTTTACCTGCGTAGGTTATTTCAATTACTATTATATTATTAATGTCAGAAGTTACTCTCTTTGACACGATTTTAATTGTTTTTTTTTATATAAATTGCTGTACCTCCTCCTCCTCCGGGCCTGCAGGAGAAAACGGAGCTATATCCCGGAATATTGTAATACTTTGCTTCTTCAGGATAGATCCATACTTCGATTAGTTTAATCAGATCCATTTCAGGATTTTGCTGCGGATAAATTTGAATATCACTCAGCTTATGTCGTAAGCTTCTTATATTGGCATAAAAGATAGTTAATTTGTCGCTTGATTGAATTTTGGTATTAACAATCATCATCAAAATTGTAGTCAGTACTCCTCCTAGCAATTACAATCCTTCTTTGATACTCTGGACACTCCCACGAGTCTGCTCTGTGTGAGTGATGAGCATTCTTATTATTACTCATACAATTGTAACAGTTCTCATGTGTGCTTTTGCAATTCTTGATATATATAAGCATCGAGAAATCCACTTAAAAAGTAATAAACTAAAGTAGATTTAGTTTAATTAAAATGTTAACAATTGTGGATAAAGACTTTTGACTGATTGAGCAATGTGTGCGTCATTTTGTACAAC
Source organism: Odontomyia ornata (assembly GCA_963969285.1). Lineage (NCBI taxonomy): Eukaryota > Metazoa > Arthropoda > Insecta > Diptera > Stratiomyidae > Odontomyia > Odontomyia ornata. Next base: position 401,902,658 of record OZ017739.1, on the reverse strand, counting down.
TTTCTCCTACCATTATTGTATAGGGTTTGCCATTATGGACATAACAACTTTGTATTTTTATATAAACGCACCCTTAAACATTTTCAATAAACTGTTATTATCAAAACATTATCTAAAGTCAATATTTCTATCTTAGTAAATTTCATGAACACGCAAGGTTTGGAAATCGTTAAAAATTACTACCGAATCTTTGAGTTAGTGGTCGCAGCTTCAAGAGCGCTTACTCCAATTTTCGGCCGTAATAATTGTCCAACCCGACAAGCGCTGCGTGCTAAAGTGGGGTGAGTTTAAGTCCAAATTTTCACTATTGGATGTTTTGGTGCCAAAAAGACGTCGTACCACTCGAAGCGAAGGAAATATCACAGCCGTAAAAGCATCGATTCAAAATGAGCAAAATCAGTCGAGTCCACGTTGGTCTGAAGAATTTTCCGTCGCTCAAACGACACTTTGGCGTATTTTGCGAAACGATTTTGGCCTACATACTAACAAGGTCAAATTTACACATGAATCAAAGCCACTTGATCATTTGAAATGCCGGAATTTCTTCAACTGGGCTCTGGTAAAGCTTGAAAAAGACGAAGAATTTCATCGAAAAATCATCTTAAGTGGTTAAGCTCATCTTTGGCTCAGTGGCTTTGTTAATAAGCAAAACGTGCATTATTGGTTAGCAGCAAATCCACATTTGCTTCTTGAGATATAGTTGTACCGGCAAAAATTTACTGTCTGATGCGGTTTTCATACCGGAGATTTGATAGGGCCGTATTTTTTCTTGGATGAAAACGACTGTCATGCTACCGGCAATGGAGAGCCCTATCGTGTTATGTTGGGAGATTATTTGTGGCCAAAATCGGATGAACTTGACATTAACGATATGTGGTTTCAACAAGATAGTGCCACTAGCCACACAGTATACCTCACAGTCGATTTATTGAAAGGGAAATTTGGGGAACGTGTTATCTCGATAATTGTTCCGGTCAAATAGCCACCTCGTTCATGCGATCGAATTTCTTTTTATGGGGCCATGTCAAGTGACTGGTCTACGTCAACAAGCCAGCAACTTTAGATGAGACAACATCCAGCGCAAAATTGCCAACGTTCCGGTCAAAATGTGTGCCAGAGTGGTGGAAAATTGGGTCCAAAGGATTGACCGATGTAAATGGGCTCGTGGCGGTCATATGACTGAAATAATTCATAAAATGTTATACTTGCACTATATGCGCAATAAATTTGAACTCAATATCTCAAATATTTTGTGTTATATTAATAGATAAAATTGTTATGTCCTTAATGGAAAACCCTTTACTTTTAGCATATTCGATTTTAATTTTCCCAAGCGAACTTAATTAGAATGTTACTGATTGCTTCTTCGTCTGCATGTTATTTGACTTCAATTCTGCCTGTTGTCCTTCCATCTTTGCTAGCATTCTCAATCATGCTTAAATTAGATCATAATAGTGCAAATCTGAAATGGGACGCTATGGAGGAAAATATGCGTAAGCGTGAGCCGAGATAATTTTCGGAGGGTATTTATATCTGCAGACTTACATGTGTTTAGATAGTTGGGATAAAATAAAATCCAGCTTTACGTTAACAAAACAAAGCCGAGAATCAGATGCTAATTTTTCACTATTGGGTGTTTAGCAACCATTCAGAATATTATATCCCAATTAGCATCGTACACTCGGTTATCCTGCTGGAATCCATTTGAGTTATGTCCAGTATATCAACTTAAGCATGAGAATTAATTAGATTGCATTTTCTCTGTCGCCATTCCGTTTGTCTAAAAATATACAGAATTTATTTTCATCACTCCAAACCTTCACATGACAACTGTCTGGAATGTATTCGGGACTGCATCAACAGATAGATTTGATCTTGACTGAAAATAACACTTGGATACTAAGTGATGGCATTTGAGGACTTTCTTTGCACACTGCATAGGTACTGCATCCATAGGGATAGTATGTACTCGTAAGACGATAGTGCATGTCGCTTTCTAGGTGACAACTACAAATGATCCGAAAAATCCTCCTCCATGCATCCGAAATACTGGCTCAAGTGTCGCAAGTATTTTTAGATTGTTGAACTGCAAACAATTCTTGACTGCAGTAAACCTTGAAAAAGTGCTCGTTCCTAACCGAATCATTAATCTGAATGCAAGAAGTCGTGGCGGATAGTGTAAGTGATGGCCTCAATGTGAGTGCTGGCAATTTATTAAAATTTTACTAGTTCGTTGCTTCCATGCGAGAAGCGAGGTAAATTTTTCACGATAAGTTTATCTATGTAGGTGAAAGACACAACACAAATCTACTTGAAAATGCAAATCGTGTTAAATCCATTTGTGCCAACGTAGCAAATTCGCTCATTCATCAACTTGCGCGGAGGGCGAAACTATTAAATCATCCATAAATCCTGCACACAGTTCGCAAATATTTCCAAAACTCACAAATTTACATTTCCACATTTTCCACCCTGCCTGCAAATTCACAAATAGAATTCTAAAAGACTTCCTAAGCGAGAAATCGTATCTTGTTGTGTCGTCCTGACACATGCAACATGCTCCAGTCAAAGCAAAATTCTGCAGAGGTTGCCTTCGCAACAGAAATTTCATTAGCGCATTATTGCGGTAATGATTTTGCTTATGATTAAGGGTGGATGGATCCCTTGCAGCAAGTTTCGCGCATGAAACTAAAATGATACTAGGAAAATGATACTCCTTTGAATTGGCTTAATTTAATTGCAAAAGCAGCCTGAGGACGACCGAGTTTGGAGAAACTTTTAGAACATTAGTGTCAGTATTTAATAGAGGGTACTCTGGCAAGGATACATGAATACAATTAATAAGATTAATTTTTCATTGATTTTCCATTCAATTTTATTTGTTTGGGGGTTTCAAAATCAACACTTGAATCCACTGTCTGTCTCTCTATTAAGTTGCAATTTCGGTAGAAAATATAATAATTCAACTTTATTAGTAAAATTAGAAAAAATATGAATGAATGTTCCTGCGGACGCAAAAATAGATCAGACGTTCAAAAGCCTTATATGGATGGAATATATAAGTCTTTGTGGAATATCAAATCAAATGTACTAAAGGCATTTAACGGCTAAAATGCACAATATATTTGGCCTTATTCTAAAAACACAACTTAAATTGATTAACAATATTCTCGCATCATGCAGCGGCGGTCCGCCCGTCCCTGAGCGGAGTCTGCTTTACACGGCAGCCTCGGGAAATTCTCGATATCTTTCACGTGCAAATTTCAAAATGTCTCAGTAGGAGCACTGATAAAGCAACGATCGAATAAATGCCTTTAATAATCACGTAAATGATAGCAATCGGTAAATGGTTGCGCGACCGGTTTTTTCGTGGGCGTTGCGACGTGTCCGCCGTGAAGATTGTTAACAGACTCCCCGGTCCGTTCAAATCCCCCCATGATTGAGTTGTTGCATCGGTAAATCTCAAACTGCTGCTAGCTCAGCTGAGTTACATTGCATTTGCCAATGCACAATGATGTGATGCACTAAATCAGTGTTCCCATGTCCAATTTGAATTTAAAAATTAACAGAAGTAAAAAATAAAAAATTTAATACAATAATAAAAATTAAATATTGTCGCGTGTTTTGGTTCGCGGCCAATAATTTTAATGTTCCGGGAAGTGAAAACGCAATGTCTTTTAGATTAAATTAAAAGAATTTATTTGAGTACTTAAAAGTGCACAATCACTTATTAATTATTTCACAAATTTTAATTTTCACCATTAAAATTAAAACTTTCACTTGTCCATAAATTCCTGTCGCGATTGTCTTCTTAAAATCACTTCACTATTACTTGATCGCTTTTCAATTCACACTTCACACACTATCGCCGTGTTTTCTACCGCGGTTGAATGAATGATTCCCCCCATTCATTCAGCTCGCCTTTATATAGGGTCTCAAGTCATTCAACCCAGTTCTTGTACATTGGTGAATTAGCGGGAACATTCCAGCAGCGCAATGAATGGAGCAGTGACTCACTTTCACATGTTGATCACGCTTGTTGGGTTCTCGTGGTTTCGAGTAAATTTGTTTTGTGGTTGTTCTTAATGGTTGTGAAAACAATAGCGACAGTAGCTCGCAGAATTATTTGTACATGTAACACTGCCCCCACCTCAGTTCTTTTCGCCCCGAAAAGATGTGTCGCCGTTTGTAGTCAATTTTCCCTGGGTGTAATATGGGGCAAGACGGTCCAGATGCACGATTTTTATTTTGCCTCTCGGCTTACGGTGTTCCTGTATGTGATATACGACGTCGTTGATTCGCTTTGTGACCTGGTATGGTCCCTCCCAATTATGTTGCAACTTTGGAGGCTTACCCTTTCACCGTTGCGGGCTATATAGCCACACCAAGTCATCTTGCTGGAAGCCAGTAGAATTTGCCTTGAGATCATACCTGGTCTTCATGCGGTCAGTAGCCGATTCGAGGTGTTTTCGCACTGTCCGTTGTATCTGGTTCAACCGTTGTCTTAGCTCACTTGCGTACTCCGAGATCGTTTGGGGTTTCTCAGGGGGTGTTCCGAACTTTATATCGGCTGGCAGACGAATAGTCTTTCCAAAAATGACTTTGGCTGGGGCTTGGCCCCTCGATGCATGTTCGGCAGCTCTGTACGCCATCAAAAATAGTGGGATATGTCGGTCCCAGTCCCTTTGGTTCTTGTCAACCATTTTGGCCAGATGTTTATTGAGCGTACCGTTGAAACATTTGACCATTCCATCGGATTGGGAATGCAGCGGTGTTGTCCCCGTTCTATATATTCCCAGTAGTTCACACATTTCGCCAAAAACTAGTGACTCAAAGTTTCGGCCTTAATTCGAATATAGTTCGCAAGGTACGCCGTACCTACTGACCCAATTTAACACTAGTTGTTCGGCTACGGTAATTGCTTCCTGGTTGGGAACGGGGTAGACCTTGGGCCACTTGCTGAAATAATTGGCTACAACCAGCGTGTATCGATTTCCCCATTCGGATTCAGGAAAGGGTCCTGCGATGTCAACAGCAATCCTTTCAAACGGTACCCCCACGTTATAGGTTTGCATTTGTCCTCTCAGTCGTCGCTTTGGACCTTTGACGGAAGCGCAAATTGTGCATCTGCGACACCAATCCTCTACTTCTTCACGAGCGTGGAGCCAGTAGAACCTTTCCCGCAATTTTGCTAAGGTCTTGTTAACACCAAGATGGCCTCCCGAGGATCCTTCATGCATTTCCTTAACCACATCGTGGTTTCAGCTTTTGGGAAGAAGAGTTTGCAGCGTATAGGAGCTGCCATCCGCCGTTTCCCATTTCCGCTTGAGTACGCCACCCTTCACCTGAAGGGAGTTCCATTGTGCCCAATAGCTTTTCAGGGTTGCGCCATGCATTGAAACGTCTTTCCACTCAGGTCGCCTAGTTGTCTCCTTCCATACGAGCAATGGTCCGATGTCTTCATCGGCTAGCTGGGCGTTTTGAACCTCCTCCGATCACCAACCTTCATCGAATTCCGCCGTTATCAATCGCAGATCAACGAGCGGTTCCTTTTCCTCAATCCATCGGCAATTTTTGCAGTTAGCTGGGCATGGACGGCGGGATAGGGCGTCAGCATTTCCATGAACTCCGCCCTTCCAATGAACAATTTTGTAGTCGTATGACTGCAATCTTTCGATCCATCTCGCAGCTTGTCCCTCGGGGTTTTTGAAGTTGGCAGCCATCTCAATGATACATGGCCCGTTCGAAGAACGAATTTCTGGCCAAATAGGTACTTGTGGAACTGCTTGGTGGCCTCTTTTAGATCAAATAGCTTCTCCCTGGTCACGGAGTAGTTCCTCTCACTTTTTGAAAGAACTCGACTGTAATACGAGAGGACTCTTTCTTCGCCATCGATCTGCTGGGAGAGTACAGCTCCAATACCGCCGTTGCTCGCATCGGTGTCAACTACAAACATTTTCCCGGGTTTCGGATATGCCAGCACGGGTGATCCACACAGCTTCTCCTTCAAGGTCTCAAAGGCTACCTGGCATTGTTCATTCCAGACCTATGGACGATTTTTGCTGGTTAACTGATGGTGACACTTAGCTATTTTGGCAAAGTCTTTGACGAATCTTCGATAGTAGGTTGCCAGACCCAGAAAACTTCGTAGTTGGCGCTTGCTGTTTGGTGTTGGCCAGCTTTTCATGGCTTCAATTTTCTCAGGGTCTGTTTTGACCCCTTCTGCTGATACGACGTGTCCCAGGTATTTTACTTCAGCTGCAAAAAGGGTACACTTGTCGGGACTAAGTTTCAAATTCGCCAGTCGCAATCGGGAGAAAACCTCTTCTAAGTTCCGCACTTGCTCTTTGAACGTTTTTCCGATGACAATGATGTCATCTAGGTACACCAAGCAGGTTTTCCAGTTTAGACCACGTAGCACGTATTCCATCAAGCGTTCGAAAGTGGCTGGAGCATTGCAAAGCCCAAATGGCATCACCATAAATTGCCACAATCCGGTCCCAACTGAAAATGCGGTCTTCTCTCGGTCGTTCTTATCGATTTCTAACTGCTAGTAGCCACTCTTGAGATCGAGTGCAGAAAACCATTTTGCATCGGCTAAAGTGTCCATGATGTCATCGATGCGTGGGAGCGGGTAATTATCTTTCTTAGTGACGTCGTTAAGCTGCCTATAGTTGACACAAAAGCGAGTACTATCATCCTTTTTCTTTACTAGAACTACAGTTGTGGCCCATGGACTGACAGAAGGTTCAATAACGCCTTGTTTTTCCATGTCCGAAATCAGCGCGCTCACTTCTCCTTGTTTGGCTATAGGGAGACGTCTCGGTGCTTGTCGAATCGGCTTGGCCTCTTGTGTATCTATGACGTGAGTTACCAGACTCGTTCGGCCTTGGTCATCCGGGCTTGTTGAGAGATGTCACTGTACTTGGTGACCAGATCAGAGGCTCGTTTGAATAGCTGCACTGGCAATTTGACCTGCTTCAATATTGCAGACGTGGATTCCCGGGCTTTGTCTGTATCTTGCCTCCTTTTCCAATGATGGTCGTGAATAGCTTCCAAAGGGGTGATGGTGGAAACAGGCTGGCAGCTGCCGATGACTTCTCCCGCTTTGATGCTCTGGTTGAGTCTGTGGTGTTAAGGACTCTAACCGGCACATATCCGTTCCTTAAAGATCTTACAAGGCTTCGTCCTACAATCAAACTGCGCAATGCGGACGTCTTCGTTGGCTCTATCAGATATGATCGGTGGTCTCCAGAATCACCATCAAGCTTGGCCCATACAACGCTTTCGGAAAAATTCGGTACATCAGTGTCAGTACATACCACTACATTCATCTTGGGAATTTGGAAGCTGGGACCCTCCATCAGTACTTCATTATTCTGCCATTTCAATACAATACGCAGAAAATCCATTCCGAGAATGCAGTCATCCATAATGTTCGCGACCAGAAAATTATGTCGGAACACAAGGTCTCCCAACTGCATCTGGAGGTTAACCTCTCCATGAACAGGTGCAGTTTCTCCTGTAACTGTCCGTAGTGAGAAAATTCTGCCCTTGTGAAGTTGTTGCTGTCTATCTAGGTCTGGTCGGATAATCGATCGGGTTGCACCAGTGTCGATTGTTATGGTGCAGTGTTCTCCGTCAACTTGACCCGGAAGGCATAAGTCCGCTTCTCCACGATGTAGTCTTGACACGGTGATGATAGTCCTGGGGACGTCGCTCCTCCTAGCCAACCTCTGCCCCACGAAGTTGGCTCTTACATGTTTCCTGAACCCGCTGTTTGAAGGGCTTCCATTCTGGGCTCCTGACTCGGTCTGGATCTTCTCCTAGCTGCACACCCTGGACAATAGCTCGGTTTTCTTCGCTTCTTGCAGTCTCTTTGCAGGTGCCCCTTCTCTCCGCGATTCCAGCATCTAGGCGCACCATTTACATGCGGGTATCGCTCAATTTCCACGCGCTCACACCTGCACTCGTCTGTCACTACCTCACGAACCTGGGCAGTGCAACGAGTCACATTTTTCGCTGCCTCAAAGCTCAGACTGTAAGCCACTGCGTCCTTAACCGTTTGCTCTTGAGCTAAACGCACGGCTTGTAGCAATTCCGGGTCCTTTAGTGCGCTGATGAATGCTTCTGTTGCTGCATCATCTCGATGTTCTGGGTCGTAGGCTGGGTAAGCCAAAAGTGCTAGTCGCTCAATGTCTTGGGCTAGCTGCTGTAGGGTTTCACCAGACTTCTGCACCCGATGCCTTAGCTGTGACTGATAAATCTGCTTTAGATGATCGTCTCCATAACGCATGGCGAGCGCATTCATTATAGCATTCGGGTATTATATTGGTGCTTTTACATTTCTGGATGAGCTTTGCGCTGCGGTTATAAGCGGGGCTGGTGAGGTGGTTACTACTGCCTTCGCAGCTTCCTAGTCCTTTTTCATTTTTTCCATCTCATGGTTCATCCTCTCCTCAACCTGGCTAATCTCATGGTTAATTCTCTCCTCGACTTGATAAACCTTTTCTTCGACGCATTTAATTTGTTGATTCAGACTACCGAGCTCCGCCTTTATTTCAGTTGAGTGTTCTTGCAAATCCGCCTTGATTTCGATCGCTTGTTGGTCCATTTTTGCTGATTGTTCATTTAGCTTCGTTGATTGTTCATTTAGCTTCGCAGTTAAATTAGAAGACTGTTGTCGCTGCTCTTGCTGCATCAGCATTAACATTTGCAATATCGCATTTTCTGGCTCCTTTGATTTGGGCGTTTCTACTTCTCCACCTTCTGCGCCTTGTTCCGCATCTGAGGGCTCACCCGAATCCAGATTCACGCCTTCCGACTCGATCGCATCACGCAAGCGTGCAATCAGTATGGCCTTTGTACCTTGTGTGGCCAGATTTCGCTGTTCCAACTCCTCCTTGAGCTCCGATATGGTCAATCGATCAATTTTTAGATGTAAGTTTCCTGGCATTTTCATTGTTTCGGCTGTTTTTCCACCATTTTCCACGTTAATTTTCACTACTGTGCACTTTAAAATGTTCAAAAGTTTTCACTTCCAAACACTTCCACTTCTTGACAATATAATAAAAAATATAATTAAAAGAAAACGTTTAAATTTAATATAGAAGAGAAGCATAAAAAATTTACATTTAATTACAATAATAAAAAAGATATTTTATGACTTATAACTATAAATTAAAGTAATAGAATTTTCCCCAAATCTGCAATTAAAATTTTATATAAGTGTTCTGAAGTGCGTGAAAAAACTATATTTTGCCAGTGCTAGAAGCTTTAAGTAATATTTCAAAAAAAAAAAATGGAAGATTTGAAGGACATGCTACCATACAAATAATATATGCGTTCTAAGAACATTCGATTAATCAAACCGAGGTCTGAGAACATTTTTAATATCTTTCATAAAGGGACTCAGCCCATTTTCAAAATTACTTTATAAGGCACTTAAGACATTCTAAACTAATGATCGTTTAGTTTCGACTATTTCCTTGGATTTCTATTTTCTTTAGATTTTTTACAACATCCTGTTTTACAGAATATGTATTGAATTGAACTAAGTAAAAATAAATAATTATTGCACTGAGTTTTTCATTTTATAATGTGTTTTTGTTATATCTCTAAATAATAAAATTGGCCCTTAAATATTTAGACTTACAATCTTTCAATTATAACAATACGTAGTATGCTCAAGACTCTCATAATACAAAAGGAGTCTGGGAAGGTTAGTTTGTTACAAACGATACTCATGTAATTAAAATTATTCTAGACAGATTGCTAAGTAGAAGACAAGACCTAGAAGGTTATAAAGAGGTAAATAAACCTATAACGATAAGGTTTGTAAAGGTTTTACATCGTTTTCGTCCATCCGAGATTCCCCGAAATAAATCTAAGCCGACCCCTCATTGATTATAAACGTGAATACTTGGTACGTGCCAATAGACTTTACCGAACAGGTCGAGTAGTCCCTTAGCCTACTCCAAAGTGGCTGCTGGTAAAATAGCTGATTCGGAGAAAAATTTCGGTCACAGGTCTTCCGCGAGCAGGCTAAGTTCGAATACAATTTCTCTGCCACTAAGTCAAATGCCCGATTAAAACGTGTTTCAAAGATTTCCCGAAGAAAACTTTTCGCCATTACTATGAATTTGCCTTTACGAGGCTGTTGATTAATCAACAACTGATTTGCATGTTCCCAATCTTAAAACCAACGTGTTGCCGGGATTAAGCTACTTTAATTCAAATTGAAATAGCCCACGTTAATAGAAACACCAAAGACAAACTCAAACACCGCATAACCAAACAGATCAGCCGCCGATCGCAAAAACCCTGCCCCCTCGGTGGCATACCCACCCCTCGTCGCCGTCTCCACCTGAAACACTATCCATCTACTCGAAAGGAAAGAAATTTTTTTATGTTAGCAATTCATTTAATTAGGATATTGTATTGGCTATGGCCACTTCATTCATTACATAACGGAATGAATGCAAAGAAACTCTGTTGTGACGTGAACCGTTTAAAAGTAATTTTCAGTTAAGTTGAATAGTGAAAGCTGCTGTACAAATATTTAAAATCTAATAGTTTCATGCAGTTTTCGCAGGGGGAATGGCGGCCGACAGGATAACTCTTCGAGGCCAGCATTCTTTGGAGAGTACTCCCCCCCCCCCACGTACCTCAGGAGATTTACGCAAGGGGAATGCCGGTTGACTGCAGTACTCTTGGAGGCTAGCATTCTTTGGGGAGCACAACCCCCACGGACCCACGGATATGGCGGGTGCCGCGATATTCCCTCCTGGGATGATAGGTAATGACCTTGACTGAATCTGAACTATCTTTGGACAACGAACTAGAATTTAGGCTTTGCGCTGGTGGATATGGTAGTGGGGACCCAATAAAACTGGAGAAACTCAAAACCCTAAAAGAAGATCAGGAAAACCCAAAAAAAAAATTAAGCAAAAAAACAGCAACAATGACGCAAGCAGCAGCCAGAACCAGGATGTTTACAGCAGACCCGGAGCGGTACTGACGATGTCAAAAACGACTATGTCAAAAACGAAGATGTCAAAAACGACGATCATTACTATCAAGTCGAAGACGGACAAAAAGCGAAGATTAACAGGCACCTTTGCCCTGACTGAGATTCTTTTGGCCTTTGGGTGCAAAAAAAAAGTGGTGCAAACACCAGCGCGTACTGAAGAGGAAGAGCGGGAAGTCTGTAAGAAGCGCAAGATGTTTAAGCAGTGGGATACCATATAATGAACATCACGAATTCAATGGTTACTGCTGCAATCGCTACCAACCGAAGCGACCAAAGCAACGGTCTTAAATCCCGAAATAATATTGAACAATTCTGAATTCTACAAAGAGACAGACAAATTAAGCGCCGTCGTATAATTTCATCGCCACGGTCAAAAGTGTGGTGGAAGCACTGTACTTGAGTATGGAAGCCGATAAACTCTCCGAAGAAAAGTGGTCGCAAAGTACAATTGCTGGCCAGCAACATGGTGAAGAAATGCTGATCCGAAAAGCAGGAGATGTTCTTACAAGAATAAAATCTGCATGCAACTGGCGAAAAATCAGCGAAGGAGTAAAAATTTGTCTCCTTGAAGCTCGTAAGCCACATAGAACATAACATGCTAAAGAGAACCAGAAGGCCGAAGAAGAACAGATATCTAAAAAAAGCGCTGAGTGCTTTGCTATAAGGTTACGGGCACATATCTATACCATCAAACATTTATAAAGAAATGGCGTCTAGCCCAATCCGAGGAGGTCGGGATTAAAGGAAGAAAGAAGAGAGAGTTAATGGGCGCGGAACAGCAGATCGGGGGTTCCAGACAATGCTGACAAAAGGAGCACAGAAAGCCGCAAAGAAAGTCTTTCAAAAAGTGCCAGAAAATAAAGTTCGTATGGACGCTCAATGATAAAAAAAGAACCTGATGGGCAACAGCAGAGATAGAAGCCCCCACCGAAGATTTTGGCACTGCTCTTAAAACCCTAAGATGACCGATCCTACGGGAAATTGCTACGGGATATCAGGGGAAATATAAGGCCAAAAGATACCAGCACTGCCGTAGAGTCAGGCCACCTACTGGTGGAAGTTGGAGCAGACGCTGACAACAAACAACTTTCTGGGACGCAGTGAAAAAAGTCCTCTGCAGATGCGCAATGGGAACAATCGATAAAAGAGACACTGACTGCATCACCGAACATACCGAGGTAGAAAAGACCATCAAAAGAGAGTTCCCCAGCATAGGCAGGATCTAAGCAAGGCTGACACCAGAAAACCATAGGACAACGCATGGCTATTAATTTGACATGACTGACAAGGACACCGAACAATTTGTAAATAAGCATAAAGTAAGAACAGGGTGGGTTGGCTGCAGGATACGGTGAAGAGCAGCACCGCTTCAATGTTTTATATACCCTGGCAATAATCACACCACACAACTAAAAAAAGCCTCTAATAGGAGTTCCCTACGTTACAAATGCGGTGAAATGACACATAAAAGAAAAGACTTTACAAAAGAGGCACACTGTATTCTTTGCAGGAATGCTGATCCGAGACCCAATAAAGGTAAATGCCGGGTTTTCCAGGAAGCCCTACCCAAGGAAAAATTTGAACTTTGATGACCTGCATCCTGCAACTAAGCATATATCCTAGTTCAATCTCCCAAAATCTGCTAGAGTAGCTTTCGACGGACATGAATGTTAACTTTTTGCTGCTAAAAGAGCAAAAATTTGATAAAAGTTCTGCATAATGGTATCCTGATAAAACTGGTACTGCAGCCACCTAGATTCATGTAAACTCGGTGCTCAGGAAAACGTTCTCCAGTGTGCACCTAACGCCGAATGAATCGACATCATCTTTCTACGCAATACTTAATGCTTCGCAGGGCACTGTCTCAAACGCACACGGCAGCGTGCACGTTAGGGTAAACTTCAACGCTGAGGAAATTGAAAGGGGCATGCTTCAAACAGATTCGTGGGGAAAATGAATCCTAGAAATGGTGGTGAAGACGGCGCTCGTTCGTACTAAACACCGGAAGTATTAGCTGCAAACCAAACAGCATGTGATATTTATCTCAGACTACTTAGAATGGAGGATACACAATTGGAGAGTGTCAAAACACTACTCAGCCAGTGATTACCAGTGCATTCTGCTTGAGATCAGTGGTATTGTTTCCAGTTGCCCATGCTCTCGACTTTCTGCAATTGGGTAGAACATCGGAAGGATAGACGTGGATGGTTTCATCAAAGTGCTCATAGTAGGTGCTCCAATGCAGAGGTATTCACAGAGGAAGCAAGAACTGTCAGCTCAAGATGTGGTGGACTCAACTATCAGCATGATCATGACTGCTTGCAACACTTCTATGTCCCGTACGAATCCCCAGCACGGCAAGCGCCCAGTGAACTGGTGGTCGACTAAAATTACCGGAAAGCAAAGGGAGTGTTACAAGCTTTAGCGTGAGACTTAACGGGTGTGGAACCGTGACGAGGCATGCAACCGGGTAACAGCATATAAGTTGGCCAGGAAACATCTTCGGAAATTGATCAACAACAGCCAGATCTGCTGGTAAGATCATGGGGACACTGTGAACAGCGATCCGTGCGGCATCGGCTATAAAGTAGTTATGCGGAAGCTAGGTGCCCTATGGAGTATACATGATGCGAAAAAGATGGATAAGATAGTACGGGAGCTCTTTCCCGTCCATTCCGGCTCAGTAGACACTGTCCATGGTGAAACAGCAGTTGAGTGTTCATTCTTCACACAGCTGAAACTGCAAGAGGCAGTCTTTTCGCTGAGGTACTGCAACTAATCTATCACCATTATCCTAATTTGCTGATGGGCACATTCAACGCTCATCTAAGGGATGAGGTTTTCTGGTACGATGAAAAGCAGCGAGGCTCATGCTGATTAGCAAGAGGAAGGGAAATTCTGGATCACCATCTGAATACCGCCCGTTATGCATGCTAGACACGGCTGGGAAAGTGCTAAAGAAACTCATCCAAGGTAGACTCAATGACACGAGTCGTGCAAATGGGGATCTATCTTCTTGCCAATATGGCTCTAAAGCAAGATATTCCACCATTGATGCGAGTGCAGAGGTGGTGTGCGGGATCCCCTAAGCAGAGGCTGCATCAAGCGACGTATCATTCTGTTGGTGACACCCGATGTAAGGATTGCCATTAACTTCACTAGATGGGTGGATATTCTGGATACGCTGGAAAACCCTTTTCAATTCCCAAATATCTTATGCAGCTTTTGAGGGGCTACTTGAAGGACCCTAGCCTGCTTTGCGGCACGAAATATTGCCATTAAAGGATAGAAGTCACATCGGGTGTTGCCCAGGGGTCCATTCTTGGTATAGACCTATGGAAAGTACCTTAAGACTGGCTACTAAGACTGGAGATGCCACATGAACTGAACTTGATTCGCTATGCGGATTATCTTCCAGCTCTGGTCTCTGGACATACCGTTGAACAAGTGCAAGTAAGTCTAAGTATGCTGATACGCCGAGTGAGAAACTGGATGACTACTCGCGGGGATGTGGTCATCTTGACAAAAAAAGTATCCCTAGAGTAAGGATGATCAGTATTGGAGACATACTTATCGAATCATAGCCAACGGTGAAATACCTGGGGCCACAGATCAACTCAAAGCTGTGTTTCTCTGAGCAAATCAGGGCATTGGTTGAGAAGGCTTCTTCGGTAGTATCAGCTCTGAGTCGACTTATGGTCAACGTAGGGGGACACAACCCATTGATAAAACACCTCTTGAAGAGTGCTGTAGGGCCAGTGTTACTGTACGGAGCAGAAATATGGGGCGATGCCGTCATTGAGAAGGTATATTAAAAACGCTTGGCACAGGTTGAAAAAATAAGAGCACTGAGGATTTTATCTCTATACCCGAAAGTCTCTGAGTTGGTGGTGAGAGTTATTGCAGGCATGATTCCTGCCACTTTCTCTGCTAAAAGGCACTGCAATATTGCCCTGCGTTGAACTAAGAACGCGAAGTAGATGGCGGGCCATAAGAGAAGACAGCGCTCAGTCATCAATTGGCAGCGGCCCTAGGTGAATTGCTGAAGAATAGATGGACTGCGTGCCTCATTCCGGATGTGAGTTCATATCTAAATCGAAGGCATGGTCATATTGACTTCTATCTGTGTGGGCATGGGTGTTTTCAGTTTTACCTGCACAAGATTGGTAACTCATGGTCTCCTGATTATCAGTTTTGCCTAAAAGAGGATGACAATGCCCACCACACATTTTTAGGCTGCACGAAATTGGACAGGCTGTGATGGGATCACTACAGGGAGACAAGTCGTTGGAATTGGCTGACGCGGGATTATTTGAATCGGTTCACAAATGGAACCAGGTTACACATTATACTCGAACAGTCCTCAAAGATAAAGGGACTCACAACAACCAGGGACATTGGGGCTGGCAGATGGCTTGTCTGGCAATTCCTTTCCTCCTCTCTCCTCCCTCTAGAAGAATGACTCCTCTTCTTGAAGAGAACGAGACCTGGTCCGAAGTTATGTGCCAAACGGTTCCAGGCTAGGTTCTTGGGTTGACAGGGGGTGTTTTCGTCGGTAACCCAGTCACTTGTGACCATGAGAAACCTACACTCAGTGCGTAAATGACATTTACCTCCCAACTACAAAAAGAGCATCCCTTCCACACAGCACATCAGTTCTGCGCATGTTTAAAAATACTTAGCAAATCTTGTCATAGAGTGCTTGTATTTGCAACTTAAAAACAGCTTAATACAATGATTGTATCGTAATCTATTTGCACCTTGAGGTAGAAGTATATTAATCGCAAGAAGAGATCGCAAGACGTGTAATCATCAACCAAGTAAACAAATCGTTGCAGCATTTTGTAAAAACTATTTTTAATAACTGCCCTACTGCTAATCCTATAATTAGTGGAAAAGGTCCTCAGGTTTTTCAACAGATATTGTCCAAGTGCCGTACAAGCAATTTCATCAAAACCATTTGTTTCAACAGCATCAAAAGAAGCAGCGCTTAGAGCATCAGCAAAACAAATAACCATGTATTTCGACTTTAAATGAGATTAGTGCAAATAAAAATGCAAATGATCAGTTTCCTCCGAGACAACCTTTTTTTGGTGTGACTCCTCAAGTTTTATCAAGATCAGCTATACCTTCGCCTCAGGTGCAATAAAATCAATAGTGGTGTCCAAAACAAGGCATTGGCAATTCATAGGTTTCGCTACAACAGCATGGTCTCAAGCTAAGTGCGACGTTCCCTTGATTCAGTATAAGCCAGTGACCAATGGTACACTTAATCTCTCACGAGAACGCAAAATTCGTAATTTTTAAATTTATCAATAATTTATGATAAATAAAAATATATAAACGTTTGAGGAAGTTAAGTCACAGTATAAAAATGCCATGACTTTGCTGACATGCGAATGTATGTCCTAGCCTATCCGGGGATGTTAATGGTCAACCCCTATATTGGGAGACTGTTGCGAATTCCAGCGTACCGGCATTCTCCCATTCGCAACTTCAAATTGCCGCCGTAACATCTTTACCTTCCCTTGGGCACTTATACCTTTTCCTTAGTATATTTATTTATTTTTATTACCATTTTACCAATTTCCGTATAATTTTTATTTCTCCATCATCTCAATCCTACCCTCTTACCCTTTTTTTAATTATAAAAAAAATATATAATCATTTTAATTTTCCCACTAACAACACTTCATTCATTACTTCGCACTAACGAAGTTTCATTCGAAACATTTTCCCTAACAAAACCTAATTCTTTCCTTCATACTAACTAATTTTATTCATTAGCTCACACTAACAAATTTTATTTTCCATACTAACAAAAATTCATTCACGTTTCCCTAGTAACAAATTTCATCTCAATTAAGAAAAGTCCATAGTTGAAGTTGCTAATTCAATGATCGGGAAATCAACAGAAGGTGGCTCCATTGGTAGCGTCGTGGATCCTCAACCGGGACTCCTCTGGGACCCTCGATTCAAGTTCCCCGAGCGCAGGAAAACTTTTTTTTTGGAATATCGGCAAAAATAATTATTTCCTTATATACAATGTGTGACAATCAAGTAATGAAACTGATTTTATTGCCGCACTTATGGCCAACCTGCGACCTTGAAATCGAAGGGGATTCTTTACCTCTCCATTGATATATTTACCACTGCTCTAGCTTATTTAGTTCGAATGCTGTGTTGTATTGAGTAGACGTGTGTTGGTGGTGCTCGTCACGTAAATGGAGAAACGAGATCAAGAGCAACGCGCCGCGATAAAATTTTCCGCCAGAATGCGCGAAACAGCTTCGGAAATGTACGTTAAAATTGTAAAAGTTCATGGTGATAGTGCTCTTAGACGTGCCCAGGTGTTTCGATGGCATAAAGAGCTTAAGAAAGGGCGTGAAAGCGTGGAAAGCGGACTAATGCAAATGCGCAGCGTGTATGTGCCCTAATCTGCGAAGATTGTCGTTTTACAGTTCAAATGTTGACCTCAAAACCGGGTATGAACCGTGAAACAATCAGACACATCTGAGGAACCCTCAGCGTGTCCCAGTATTTGGCCTCTAAAAGGATTGCCGTGTTGCAACAGCCGCCATATTTACCAGATATGCCACGCTGTGACTTGTTTTCCCTAGAACAAAATGGGTGGTCAAAGGAACCCATTTTGAGTCGATTACGGACATCCAGGCGGCCGTGGCGAGGGTACTCACGAACATCCCAGTCGAAGCGTTCCAGAAACATTACAAAGCATGGAAAACACGCTGGAATAGTTGTATAGCTGCCCATGGGGATTGTTTTGAAGGGGATGACAGGGTTGTAGGAGAATTTTTAAATGTACGGTTTTCATGGAATCAGTCTTATTATTTAATTGTCACACCTTGTACGAGTATATGAGAATTTACATCTAACCAAATGCTATCATGGCTATGCAAATCACCATATATGCAAAATGGAAATTGTTGCCGGCTATCGATGTGGAAAAGATGCGTGGGTAGCGGAATCGGAGAGTAATGAACTTTGATTACGTTACCCAGATGCGGCAGCGGTAATTGGGAATGAAACGATTGTGGGATTGGGTTTTAGGATTGGATAGCATTCAGTATTTGGTTTTTGAGGTGGAAAAGTGATTTTTGCATTTGGAAGAAAGTGGGGTGGCGATGACGATAGTGAATGGTGAAAGAGAAAAGGCAAAGTCAATGATTAGGGAATACTTAGTGGTTGGATTGCAGGATACAGGGATTTCGCATTGTGAAGTGCATGCATTTTTTTGGTGAAAAGTGACTGTTGACTCAGCACGAGCAGAGGGTGTCCCGGAAGAAACTAAAAACCCGAAGGAAAAAAAGACAAGCATCGCATGAATTTTCTGAAAAATGTCAGAACGATACGATTTGTGAATGATTTTATGGATTGAAATGATTATGCACAATTCAAACTGAGGTATTTAAGGAACAAATGGTGCGAAAGTGAAATTTTTTCTGTACAACGTGGAAACCATTTCGGCAAAAGATGTTTTTAGTGAATGTTTCCAGCATTTGGACCATATTGGTAGAACACACTACCAAGCGCGTCAGTTTTTATAGTTGTTATATAACGACAATAACGTGAAAAATTGCGTAGCTCATTTGTTGTACTACGGAGTTCAAAAAAAAAAACAGAATTCTTAAGCATTTACCTGTCAATAATGGCAATCCGGGAAAGTGGAATCAGTGTTTTATCGACATAAATTTACAAAAAAAAAAAACGTTTAAATCTCATTAGCGGCTAACATTTAATCATTGTATTAAATTTAATTCATATTCAGGAATTTTTCAAGTAACTTTTTCAGTGCCCCTCCTCTTTAGTTGTCGCTCAGCATCATTTGAAGGAGTGACTAATTTTTTTACTATCCTCTTATATTATATATCAAAATAAATTTTTACTATCCATTTTTTCTCTTCACTTATCAAAGTAAATTGGGCTATGAGTGTTTGAAAAACTTTCTTTTCTTTTGTGTACAAAAGGGGTTTAATTTTCTTGTTAAAATCAATTAGGTATTTTCACTGATTTGATTTTTTTTTGTATATTGAATTGTTTCGTTTCTTGCAATAAAATGGCCCGTACATAATAATTCAAAATTTTTCATTTCTCAATATAACCTCCCCCTTTCTCGTCCTTATACCTTCGTGTTAGTTTTTATGTGTAAGCTGACTCAGCACGAGCAGAGGGTGACCCGGAAGTCCCACGACACAACTGAGCCCTAGCTGGCCTCAGTATTCCACCCCGGGTTACTCACCCCTCTACTGAAAGATAATGTCTGCAACTGCGGTGACATCCGTGGTAGCAAAAACACAACAACAACAATTTTCAAGAAGTAATTACTCCTGACCTTTCCACAAAATTTAATAGCTTTAGCTTTTCTAGTTTCGGAAAAAAGCTGCTGTCACACAAAGGCAGACGAACGGGTGGACAGACGGACAGAGGTCATGATTTCAATACGGTTTATTATTTTAGTTAAAAAAACTGTAATTAATGGGAGGTGGTGGAGAAATTTGAATGGCTCGTTCTGAGATTGGTTTGAGAGGAGGCCCGGTTGTCGAATGTTCCACATTACCCTCAGACCAGAGTACCAAACGTGTCCAAAAATTTTTAATCGTTGAAAACCTTTCTCAGAATTTTCGCTTACGGATGACAGTCAGCTGGGAAGAAAGGAACCCATTGGTGACTTATGTCACATTTTCAATGTAATATGATGAAATATCAGCAAAGCCTGGAGCAGAGTGGAGACTTCATTACAACAACGAGTTGTATAATCTTTACTACCTGTATCTGTGTACATAAAGCTACGCAATGGGTAGGACATGTAGAGAGAATGAAAGAGCACAGACTTCCCAGATGAATGTTGAAACGTTGAGCGCAATGGAAATGTCCAGTTGAGAAACTGAGGAAACGATTAGAAGATTGAATCGATGCTAACAACAGATCCCTACGTGATATTTTTGATTGGCGAACGAGACTGCAGAGCTGCGATAATTTGAGGCAAAAGCCCGAATTGTAGCTATGCCATAGGTGATAATGATGGAATATTTGGTGCCATATAAAATCTATGTATCCTGGTCAGAAGTGAATTGCCTCTTCCAGACGCCATTTCCCAGCCACTGCAGTGTTACAGAGGTGGTGAACTTAGCTGGCCATAAGTTGTATGCAAATTTTGACGAACCGGAGGTCTCAACGACTGTTAGACTGCGGAAGCTGCAATGAGCTGGCCGCATGAATCGTATGGACGAACAACGGATACCCAAAAAGGTATTCGCTGGGAGAACTGAAGGCCGGAGACCAGTGGGGAAACCGAAAAACGCTGGTCTGACTCGGTCGATGAAGATTGTTCATTGCTGCTCGGATTTCAAAATTAAAGGATGCGGTCAATGAACCGAGATAGTTGGAGGCCGTATTTGCAGGAAGCGAAAGCCAGAGAGGGGCTGTCGTGCTAAGAAGAAGAAGAAGAACTTAGCTTTTACAACAGACACGTCTACAATAAAAACGTCAATCTTAAATTGAGAATTCATTCACGGTAAGGTTGTTACCGGCATAAACACCACCGAAGTGGGGAACACAGTTAAGGGGAAAGCCAAGAGGCCTCAAAAAGGTAAGGATATGAATACTCGCGATAACAATGGAGGCACTGAGGTAGAATCGAACTACAATGATGATTTCTAGAAAATTAACATCTGTAGGAAACCAACAATAACAGCAAACATACCAATAATAGATGACAAACTTACAAATGAACACAAAAAAAATGTTAAAGAGATCAGTCGGATGCTTTTGCTGCATTTTGGTGTGGCGAATGGCCAGAGGATGTAGGCAAAAGAAAACTAAAGAACAAAGGGGGCAAAAGTTGCACTGGCGCATGACTCCATCCACCACCCACAAATCACACGGAGTATAGGGTTTTCTTTTAGGGGCATAACAATTTCGTATCTTTATATGAACGCACGCTTAAACTTTTTTATGAACTGTCAATGTCAAAACGTTAGTCAAAGTCAACATTTTCATCATGGTCAAGCTCATGAACTAGCAACGCTTCGAAATTATTAAAAATTACTACCGAAGTTCTGAGTAGACTTCATCGAAAAGTCATCTTCAGCGGTGAAGCTCATTTAAGGCTCAATGGCTTTGTTAAAAAGCAAAATATGCGTTATTGGTCAGCAGCAACACAAGTGCTTCTTGACACACCATAGCATCTGCAAAAAATTGCTGTTATGTGCGGTTTTCATGCTGGAGGAGTGATTTGGCCGTATTTTTTTATGGATGAAAACGACCGTCATGTTACCATCAATGGAAAGAGCTATCGTGTGATATTGGAAGATTCTTTGTGGGCAGAATTGGATGAACTTGACATCAACAATATGTGGTTTCAACAAGACGGTGCCACTAGCCACACACCACGCCTCACAATCAATTTGTTATGTCCTTAATGGAAGACCTTATATAAGATGCCAGTATCAAGATCTTTCCTCTACTGTGTATATCAATCAAAGAAAAGTTTCTCATACGAAAGGCAGGACTGATCCTGAAAAGAATAAATACCTCCTTCAATGCTCAAAAGTACATCGGCAGGGACATTTTTAACCGTGTTCTGGATTTGGAAAGCTCCTGAAGTAAATTGTTTGTTACGTATAATCTTAGAATTTTATCACTTGTCGTACACAAATCTTCAATATGCATTTCAAGCGTTTCTATTAACTACCAGACATTCTTGCTTAACTACCAACTTCCCTTAAAAGAATCTCCACTAATCTTTGAAACTCGACGCCTAAACTTTACCTTAAAACAGCAAATAAACCACTTGCCCAACGTAACGCACACTTTCATGTTTCAGACAAGTTTGGTGTCCTTTTCTGAGGAAAACTTAAAAGTGTTTTCAAGTGCGAATTGAATTTCTGGCCATCATCAAAGTGTCGTCCGTTGACTTAGACGTTGACTATTTCTGCAGAATAATAGGCTCACGCCCTCTTGGACTGCTAGCTACAACCATACTCTACCTACCATCAACTTCCTCCTATGCAAAATGACTCTCATTAACATTTCCATTATCCTTTATGCAAAGTTTTCAAGACTTTCGACGGAAGTATTTGTCCCCCCACTACCAGGATAATTCTCACAGCAGTTATGCAGCAAGAAAAGTGTTGGTGAGAAATTGGAGAAGTTATTTGAAATCGCCTGAAGGAAATTGTTGTCGCGTCCAGTTACAAATATCCTTATAACGCAAATTGTTCCTGTTGCAAGCCTAATCAAATACTAATTTCGCGTTAAGAGGATTTCGTTGATCATATAACTGAAGTGAATATTGTTGACTTTGGGGAGAATTTGACAATATGGTTTTTCGTTTTTTTGGCTGTCTGTTTTCTAGGTTAGTTAGTACTACAGATACTGATTGTTGGGAAGAGACTAATATGTGGACTTAATTAACGACTAGTATTTAGTGCTTATATGAGGGAGTTAGTCTTCAAAATATTTTTTTTCAACAATTTAGGCACATTGTTGTACAATTAAGGTGCTAGCAGAAAAGCGTACTTAATCCCTAATGTTTTTGAGCACGGTATGAAATAAGGAGTAAGTTAGATATTAGAATTGCTTTTTATTGGCTACTTTTATATTGTTGGGCTCAAATGTCGGGGAGTGGCATGAAAATCCTTACATTTATTTACGAC
Organism: Odontomyia ornata; assembly: GCA_963969285.1. NCBI lineage: Eukaryota > Metazoa > Arthropoda > Insecta > Diptera > Stratiomyidae > Odontomyia > Odontomyia ornata. The sequence goes on along the minus strand of OZ017739.1, from coordinate 401,879,951 downwards.
TAACATATCTATAGATATCAAAGATATCAAACTATAGATACCTAGCTTTGTTTCTAGGCTTTTGATTCCTTTGAAGCACGATTTTAATTCGAGAGGCAAAATATGATTTTGATGGCATTCGATCGCGCTTGATCATAGGAATCGTATTTTCTGCAGGAAATTTTGCGAGAAGTACTCAATTTAAAAAAACCCCTACTATTCAAATTAAATTTAATGCATAATAATGATACCTAAGGACTGGCTGATTCCCGCAAGGGGAATATCAACCGACAATAATACTCTTGAAGACCAGCATTCTTTAGGGAGTGCCACCCCCACGTACCCGAGGATATTCCCGCCGATCGATAGTAGTACTCTTGGAGGCTAGCATTCTTTGGGGAGCGCAACACCCTCGGACCCGTGGATATGGGGGCACCGTGAAAAAACGACTCTAACTGAATCCGGACTCCGCTTTGGACAATGAACTGGAATTGACGCTTTGGGCTGACGGATGTAATAGTTTGGACCTAGTTGCTTTGCATGGTAGCGCCGAGGTGACGCTCGTGCATGAACGGCTCCAATTCATCAATCATACCGTCTCCGTCCCCGTAAAACCTTGGCAGGCCTCCGAGTACGTTCGAAGTTCACACCATTGGGTTCGTGATATAGCCTCGGCTGAGACGGACCCCCGATTAGCGCTGGGCTGCCTATGAGCACTTGTCCCCATAAGGGTTTGTGCAAACTCTTGCGTGGCCTCCCTGCTCTACAAAGATAATCATGAGACCAAAAAGGTGACCACACACACAAACGGAGCCAGCGGCACCTAAGGAAGTGCCCAATTCAACTGAGGCAACTAAAAACCCCTAAAAAACGATAAAAATATAAAAACAAGTTGGGTAGACAGACCTATGCTCATGTCAGAAGGGTTTTGTACTCAACTTACAAAATGCAGTAACCAGCAACGAATAAAATCAAGAAACATGTCAAAGACGATTTTATTGGAGAAAATGTGAAATTCGAGGATCATACTATTATTAACAAAGTTGAACGGATTTTGACTTCTGAGGTATTTGCTATAATTATACCGATAAATATCTCCTTTGATAATTTTTTCAGATTTTTTAGATCACGGGTGTCCATTCGCGAGGGAGGAAACACATTTTTCATGTATTCCCCCCCCCCCCCCCCCTGTGCTCCCACTGAAGCAAAAACGGTCAGTTTAAGAACTGTTTTGAAAAGCTCTCATAGAGAACTTTCAGTTGATACTCATATCGGTTACGTTTCATGAAACTTTTTTTCAGGGGCCACTCCTACTGTAATCATCGATTCATGGCCTATTTTTTCGAATCCTAGAATGGTTACAAGGCCGTTTGCTAGGAGCTCTCTCCTGCCTCTTCGATTTGTTTCAATTGTATGTACTCATCTTCTTTATCTCCTGAAATTTTCATGCAAATTCTAGCAAAGCTGTAGTGTCTAAGTCGGTAAAAAGCGCATATGGCTCCATAGCCATATGTTTCCATAGTAATAGAGGGCACATTCCTCCATAGTAATACAGCAAAATTCAAATCGCTATAGCTTCGGTAAATACTAATTGATCTTTATGAAACTTTCAGAAAAGATCAATCTTATTAATAGTCATCTTCTCGCTAAACTTTATTGAGTTTGAAGGTACCGTTTAGATTTCATTCAAGAAAACATAAAATCGATCAATCATACTATTACTAACAAAGTTGAGTGAATTTCGACTTCTCATGTATTTGTTGTTGTTGTACTCATGAAGGCCTACATTCATGATTTTTTCAGGTTTTTCGGATGGAAGGTGTCCAATCGCGAGGGGGGGGGGGGGGGGGGTACGCGAAAAGTTCGTACATTTCCCCTTCCCCTGCTCCCATCGTTACTTATAGGGCAATTTTAAGACTTGTTTTGAAAAGATCCTATTGAGACCTTTCCAATGACACCCTACTCGACTACCAATGGTGAAAATTTTTTTTTGAGGGGTCACCTCTCTATATGGGGAGACCCCCTTAGACGCCTTTGAAAAATGTTTCCACACTTGAACTTTCAAGAGGTCACCACTTCTGACCTTTCTACAAAGTTTCATAGCTGTAGCCTTTATAGTTTCGGAGAAAAAGTGCTGTGACATACAGACGGACGGACGGACACAGGTCGTGATTGCAATAGGGTTTTGTATTTTAGAACAAAACCCTAAAAAAAACAATAGACTCTGATTCCGCGACCATATGGAATCACATTGGAGTTGGGCAAACGGGTATTGAAATGGCAGAATGTCGAAGTATTGATGGAGTATCCCAGCGTCAAAATTCTCAAGATAAATGTAGTAGTATGTACCGACACTGTGGTACCGAACTCTTCCGAAGGAATTGTATGGGCCAAACTTGATGGTGATTCTAGAGACCACCGATCTTATCTGATACCGATCTTATCTGATAGAGCGCAGTTTGATTGTAGGACGAAGCCTTGTAAGATCTATAAGAAATGGATACATGCCGGTTAGAGTCCTTAACACCGCAGACTCAACCACGTGCATTAAAGCGGGAGAAGTCATCGGAAGCTGCCAGCCTGTTTCCACCATCACCTCTTTGGAAGCTACTCACGACCATCATTGGAAAAAGAGGCAAGATACAGACAAAGCCAGGGAATCCACATCTGCAATATTGAAGCAGGTCAAATTGCCAGTACAGCTATTCAAACGAGCCTCTCATCTGGTCACCAAGTACAGTGACATCTTCTCAACAAGCCCGGATGACTAAGGCCGAACGAGTATGGTAACTCACGTCATAGATACACAGGGGCATGTGCGGAACTTAGAAGATGTTTTCTCCCGATTGCGACTGGCGAATTTGAAACTTAGTCCCGACAAGTTTACCCTTTTTGCAGCTGAAGTAAAATACCTGGGACACGTCGTATCCGCAGAAGGGGTCAAAACAGATCCTGAGAAAATTGAAGGCGTAAAAAGCTGGCCAACACCAAACAACAAGCGCCAACTACAAAGTTTTCTGGGTCTGGCAACCTACTATCGAAGATTCGTCAAAGACTTTGCCAAAATAGCTAAGTGTCTCCATCAGTTAACCAGGAAAAATCGTCCGTATGTCTAGAATGAACAATGCCAGGTTGTCTTTGAGACCTTGAAGGAGAAGCTGTGTGAATCACCCGTGCTGGCATATCCGAAACCCGGAAAATGTTTGTAGTTTGTTACCCCCACTTATTACCCGGGGAAACTGGGGTGCTCCGGCGAGGCTTGTGGACCCGGATAGCTCGTCCGAAGACGGGCGTGGAGCGCCACTCGCTTTTCCTCAAAGCCTCAACTAGCCGCCAAGCGAGAATGCGACTAACCGATTGCACTCGATGTTATTTCGGCCGATACCCTCGCTACTAAATACCCTACGCTCTGTACTTCAATCCTACCCTTACACTACTTCACTGACACATTAAATTCCTCACTTCTTAATTAGGATGTCCCTCGCGGGGACCACAATACCACCCCCCGAACGCTATGACCTCCGCTATCACGGCTTTATTCACCCTCCCGACACTTTCACTTGATTTGACCGTCCAAGCCGCACTTGTTACAATAGCGAACTGAAACAAAACAAACTTACTTCTTTTTTTTAGTGTCTTGAACGGCACTAAAATTTCTTCCTTTGATTGTTACTTCAAACACCATTAAATTTCAATTAACTACAATTTTCTACTTTTATATTCACTCAAAGAAACTATAATTTCATTAGAGAATACAATCTATCAAAAAAAGAAACTTACGTTACTTATAACCCTACAAAGGGGCCCCTTTGTCGATCGTGTTCGCTGGTATAATCCGTCGCCTTTCTTTTCCCAATTGAACTTTGCTCGTCGCTTTACCAATAATGTTGTTACTAATGTCGATTCCGCTCTGCTGTTTCTGTTGTCTTCCGCTGAACGTTTCCGCTGCGCTTCGAATTTCTTTTTCGCTGACTTTCCTCGTTCCGTTGCCGTCGTCGCCACGATACCAGAGATCAAAAAGAGGAGGCGCGTCATTCCTCGCGTGCTTATATAGCCTCCTCCTAACGGCTATGGTTCCGCTCGTCGGTCACCCACCTCTTCAGCGGGGTAATACCTTCTTGCCGCCACTTGGTCGCCGCTCCCCTCTGGTGGCGAGTACTCCAACTTCGACTGAATCAGCTGAACGTAATTCACTGACAGTTTGGCCTGTCAGTGATGTTTGTTTACTTTCATTTTTGAGCTCTGATTGTGGTTTAAGTTGTTCGGTGTGCTTTTCCATTTGTGTTTTCCGTACAAGCCAAAGTCGATGATGGAAGGAACGGTGATTTCCTCTTACGATTGCGTTTCGTTCTTTGCATTGTATCGTCCAGCGTTTCTTCGTCTTTCATTTCAATGTCAGCATCGTCAGTGGCGTTATGGTATTCAGGACAATCACGACTCTTATCTGACGAATCAGTTGTTGTTGAAGTATGACCGTTGATTACTGAATCCTCCTCAGGCACGACTATCGGTGATGCTTCTCGGTTAGTTTCTTTCGGAACAATTTCCAACCGCTGATCTTCGCAAGTATCCATCATGATATCTTGCTAACTTGGTAAGTACTCGTATATTATCTTTAATCTCTTTCGCTGTTAAATTGCGCGTATTAGTATCCGAATGTAAAAACGACCAATTATCGATAGCGTAAGGGACAAATACTTGATTTGCGTGGTAATATTTTTGCTGGTTGTAGCTGGTAATATTGAAAAGTAGCAAATGGACAACATCTATCCATTTCATCACTAACCATCGTAAAAACTCCACACCATGATTACACATAGAGCAACAAATACAAAGAATCTAGCTCCTCGATAAAGAGGGTAATCTAAGCAACGAACACATTTTTCATGAAACCATTGCGGACACTTGCAGCATTGCAACGTTTTCTTGTGCCACTCTCCATTCCCACCACAGTAACAATAAATTTGCTCCAAATTTACACGGTGATGATTATCCCATGAAAGAGAATCGCTATCGTATGGTAGCTGTGATTTGTCTGTTAGAATTTTCGAAAGCGGTTCTATCCTTGGTGAAGGGCACTGCCTAAGTTTAAGTCCGTTCCGAGCAGTGCATCGTCTGCAAAACCAAACCCCGTTCTTTTGAAAACGTTCTTCAGTGCAGTCCTGATGATAACCTCTTCCACACCGTCCGCATACTTCAATATCCTTTTCATTCACCTTCTTGCAAACTACACACATTGACTCATCATTTGAGTCGTCGGTACTCAATTTTGTGATTTCATTGAACAGTGACCAATATTCTGAGTTATCGTCCAGCCTCACCAAACACTGATTACGAGCAACAGCTATTATAGTTCCAAGGTAAAAACGTCCGTCTTTTCGTTGCACTAGAACATCTTCGCCGGTGGTAAAAATAGGAACCTTCGTATCCGATTTTTGCAACATTGTCGAATCGTCTGCAGATAAAATATTAGTTGTACTAGAGACACATTCGTTCATGCGTGCCTCCTTCACTAGTTTCGGCTCTTTCGAGAAACTTGTCTCGACTTGGTTCGGAGCACTTGAGGCGTTCTTGGATCATTAAAGTGATTATTTATGCAAATATTTATTCTATCTAAGACTACTGTCGAACTATTCGCCGAAGTAGGTATGCTACTTGTCGATCGATCGCCATCAGAATTGTGCGTTACAATCGTGATCGACGAACTTTTTTGTATATTTTGCACATTTTCCAATCCACTTGCGTCATCTTGTGAGTAGTTGTTAGTAATAAGTATAGTTTTTGGAGCCGATGATGAAGTATTGTAGAAACAAGAATGATCAATTTCCTTGTGAAATGATTTACTTTTGTCGCTTACACCTGCACATTCTTTTCCAAACTGACTCTTATTTGCTGCTTCATTTGACATCAATTCCGTTTTAATACATTCTGTTGTGTAATAGGAGGCGTTAATTCTGACCTTCGCTCGATGATAGTTGTCATTGAGTTTGCTTAAAACGACAAATAATCGTATTTAAACTACTAATATGATTACAATTTGGACTGGCAAGCAAACCCTAGTCGAGTGCGGCTTAGCTTTCTGACTATACATAGTCACGCGAGTGTTACGATAGTGTTCGGGGTGAGGTAATCCTGGTGCCCCTCGGTTTTATCCGTAACATTTCCCCCCCTACTTTTAGTGGATTTCCCTGAAATACACTCCTATGATACTAACCACTCAACGTCCCTGAGGTTACGAGTCGCCTGATCCACCAATTGAGCTGGCACGGCCCACCAGCCTCACCTAATAATAGTACTAAAAGAAAAAGAACAAAGAAAGAAGAGGAAAAAAAACTACGTCTACTACGTCTACTAACCTAATCGACTACGAATACTACGTAAGGAAGCAGAAAACTAATACTATGACCTCCACCAACCTAAAAAAAAAACTATGAGTGCTGAGCAAAAAGAACGATACTAGACTTCCGCCAACCTACCAGACTACGAGTATTGACTAAAGAAAAGAAAACTAACACTAACACGTCTGCCCACCTACCAGACTACGAGTACTAAGTAGAAAAAAGTTAGCTAAAGAGAACTAATACTAAGTCTTCTGGGCCCCTCAACCCAATCTGTTATTAGTACCAACCAATATGAACCAAACCTGAAAACCTCAACTTCCCTTAAAACTACCGATAGTTCAACAACTCCCACTTCAATTAGTTAGGTTAGCTATCTACTTATTTTAACCTTCGACTCACGATCGCCCTAATTCTGTTAGAATGCGTATCTCACTCGTGTCTTCGTTACCGTGACCTTCCCTGGGTTGATCCGCTTCGACCTTTACGGGACGTACACTTTGAGGTCCTTCGCATGCCAAGTGCCTGCGTTTTTGCCGTCCATATCCAGCAACCTGAACCGAGACGAGGACTCGCGTTTCTCCACCTTAAAAGGTCCCAGGTATTCCGGAGCCAACTTAGCAGAATAGTATTGAGCCGCGTCTGACAGGGCGAAATTCCGCCTCCACACAAGGTCGTTGGGTTGAAATGGAGGATGTCTCCTCCACAGGTTATACCGCTGATTACCTTTCTCCGCTGCCTCCTTCAAGCGCCTCATTACCTCCTCTCTCACTTCTCGGAGCTTCTCCGCCCGTTCTCGCGGATTGCTCAGGATATCCCCATCCTCAGGCGGTCTCGGTCCCTTTCGTGTAACCGCCATCTCCCGACCGAAATTGATGAAATAGGGCGTGTCGCCCATTGCCTCATGTGTGTAGGTGCGCAAGGCGCAACCAATTTGTGAGAGCCGATCGTCCCATTTTCGGTGGTTATTTCCTACGTACGCTCTCAGCATTCGTTTGATCGTTTGATTGATCCGCTCCGCTGGGTTTGCTTGCGGATGGTAAAATGGCGTGAACTGGATACTGCCCCCATACCCGGTCACCAAGCTATGCAGTTCCTTTGACTTAAATTGGACGCCATTGTCACACACCACCACTGCCGGCACCCCAAAAAGCATAAACACTCTTTCCTCTAGAAGCCTAGCTACCTCGACCGCAGTCGCCTTCCTCAGGGGGAAGATAAGAGGCATCTTGGTGAAGTAATCGACCACCGTCAAAATATAGGTGTTACCTCGAGTAGAACGCGGCAGCGGTCCAACCAAATCCACACAAATAATTTCCCACGGTTCTTTGGCTTGAACAGCCCGAGAGGTCATAGGCCCATACGGGGGTTTCCTCTCTACCTTCGTAGCCTGACAAGTTTTGCACTTTGTCACGTACCGCCGAACATCTGCTTCCATTTTGGGCCAATAGAATCGTTGGGCTATGCGATCGTGGGTTCTGCTAATACCCATATGCCCTGCCATTGCGTCGTCATGGCATTCTAAGAGGATCGATTGCCGTGCGCCCTTGGGGACCACTTGTTTCCAGGAGCTGCCACTCAACTCTGGATGCCGTCCGGGTATGTTCCGCCATAAGGTCTCCCCTTCAATCCGCCAGTCCGGAAACTTCGCTGGATTTTTAAGAATCCTGGAACGCATGCCATCAAACCACCTGTCTCCACTGTCAGCTTCTACCACCGCAGTCACCTCTGGAAATGCCCGAGATAGCGCATCTGGAACTAGATGCTCCTTGCCTTTACGGTGCACGACTTCATAGTCGAACTGTTGCAGCCTTACTGCCCAACGAGCCAGTCGCCCATTCGGCTCCCGCAAATTATTAAGCCATACCAGAGAGTGGTGGTCGGTAATCACCGTAAAGTGTGACCCTTCTAGGTAGGGTCTCAGTTTTTCCACTGCCCACAACACCGCTAAGCACTCCCTCTCAGTGGTGGAATAATTCCTCTCCGTCTTTGAAAGACCCCGACTAAGGTAGCATACTACCTTCTCCCCCTCGGGGTGGCTCTGGCTTAGCACTGCTCCCAACCCATGATCGGATGCATCCGTCTGGACGTTAAAAGGTAAGGCGAAATCTGGGCACGTGAGAATCGGCGCTGATGAAAGCATCGCCTTGCAACGCCTGAAGGCCAACTCACACTGATCCGTCCATACAAACTTTTTATTTTTGCGCAGTAAGTTGTTGAGGGGTGCTGTGAGCGTAGCGTGATCTGGAATGAAACGTCGATACCACGACACCATTCCCAAGAATTGCCGCACTTTCTTCACACTGGTTGGTTGGGGAATACGCAGTATACACTCTACGTTTTCTGGGTCGACGTGCAGTCCACTTTCGTCTACCACGTATCCCAGGTACTTCAGCTGTGGCCGGCAAAACTCACACTTCTCGCGTGATACTCGTAGACCCGCCTCTCGGAGACGTGTTAGTACTACCCGGAGGATTTCCAAATGCTTCTCGAAATCCCCGGTGACTACTATAACATCGTCTAGGTATACGAAGACGTATGGCTCGAGTTCCGGCCCCAAAACCCTATCCACAAAGCGTTGCCACGTTGCAGGAGCGTTATGTAAACCAAAAGGCATCCGATTAAAATGGAATAATCCACGTCCAGGTACCGTGAAGGCGGTGTAAGGCTTGGATTCCTTCGCCATAGGAATTTGCCAATAGGCGGACTTAATGTCTAGGGAGGAGAGATATTGGGCTGTGCGCAGTTTGTCTAGAGTGGAGGAGATAAATGGGAGTGGATAGGCGTCCCGCTGGGATACGCTGTTTAGCTTCCGGAAGTCCACACAAAACCGGAACTTCCCATCCTTCTTTTTTACCAAGAGGATGGGTGATGACCATGGACTCCCGGAAGGTTCTACCACTCCCAGGCGCAACATTTCATCCAGCTCCTTGTTGATGTGTGCCTGCACCGCTGGAGACACGGGGTAGTACCGCTGTTTAATGGGTTCAGCCGATGTCGTAATCACATGCTCCACCCCTCTAGCACACCCTAGGCCATCTCCCATCAACACGAACTCCTCCGCTATCAGTGATTCCAAACGAGCCTCATCCTGTGGAGTCAACCTTGTTCTCCGTTGAAGTGCCTCACAGGCGGCTACCGCCGCGAACTCCCAAGCTTCCCTGCTGAGATCTAGAATGATCCGAAATGAACGCAGGAAGTCCACCCCCAGGATAAGTCCGTGTGGAACCGCAGGCACTACCAAAATTCCCATCCACCGCGTTACACCCTTCACCGTCACTGGTACCCAGGCTACACCCTCCGTTGGGACACATCCACTATCCGCTAACTTAATTGCTGGTTGTCTCGCCTCCTGAAGCTCCAACCCCTGCGTGCGCAGCAATTCCCAACCGGGTTTCCCGAGGATGGTATGCGTTGCTCCGGAGTCCAGTAATCCCACTATAGCTTGCCCAAACACTTCCACCTCCATATGTGGACGATTATCCGCTACCGTTTCCTCCAGCGCAAAATTCACCCTTGTCTCCTGTGCGACTAACTTATTTGGATCGCTCGTACCCCCTACGTCGCCTAGTGAGTACGGTTCCCGTTTCCCGAGGGTCCCGAATTCGGTGCTTGGCTTAATTGGCTACGTCTCACATGATCCTTGGGAACATTGGACAGCCTCCGTGTACACGTTGGACAGGTCGCTTTCCGTGTTCCAATTCTCCCACAACCGAAACATCTTTGAGGCTCACTGCAAGTCCTGGAGGTGTGTCCTTCACCTTTACAGTTCCAGCAGCGGATACCCCTATGCCCATCCTGCAATGCGGCAACCATACCTCCCTCTGTCGCCACACAATAAGCCAGATCCGGTTCCAATAACCGATGCGTCCGGGGATTCGGTGGAGGAACAAAGGACTCCACCGTTGCTCTTGTGGTCTCCAATGTTCTACCTAGTTGTACCAGGTCCACTATTGAGGAGATCGGCACCAGACTGAGCTGAGTCTGGTAGAAGGGTGCAATATTCCGCCTTATCCAGCGCAGCTTCTCCTGTTCCGTGCACGGTACCGTAAGTCGACGAAAAAGGCCTTCCATCGCCGCCACGTACACCCCAATGGACTCATCCTTTCCCTGTGTCCGGTGCCGAATTTCCTCAAAAAGCCTGTCGTCATAGTCCGGGGGTAAGAACTCTGCCCGCAACTCCTTCTTTACATCGTCCCAATCTTTGCATCTATGTTTTATCGCTCGGAACCATGTTAATGCCTTCCCTTCGAACAAGACCACCGCTGACCTAAATAGATGGGATTTGGGTACCCCCTTCGCCTCTCGCCACTCTTCCACCCTTACCAGGAAAGAGCTCACTGAATTCGAATCCCCCGTAAAACGAATACCCCACTTACTCACATCTTGATGTTTCCCCAAGGGCTCCTCGACTCGGGGGGTAGAGCATATCGGTCCCATAGCACTTCCCAAAGCTTCTCCTGATATCACACAATCTCTCGCAGTTGGTGCGATCACTTCTGCCTCATCCTCATCTCCTTCAGCCTTAAGCATTAATTCACCCATGGACATTCTCAGGGCGGACCTCAACTTGCTCACCTCCTTCACTAAATCCACTTCATCTGTAGGTACCTTACCCAAACGTCGGAGACCATAATCCACCTTCGACGTGATCTTTAAGAAGTCCCCGCTGTCCGTTCCACCTTCAAAATCTCTTAACAGATTCCTAATTTCCTCCACTTTCTCTTTCACGGCATCCACATCCTCTTTGGCCGTAAAAGGGTACGCATCTGTCTCAACCATCGAGCAGTCCAACGCTCGCTCCGCCCTGAGTGCTATCCGCAACGCCTTCCTCATTTCATCCACCGTGCCTAATGCCTGCTCCCGAATCCTCAGCTCATAAGTTAACTCATCCTTACTCAGCCTATCGACGAGGATCTTCCCTTTCAACGCCATTTCCCTTTGCTGAAATCGAACGAGTCTAATAAATGCTTAAAACTAGTTACACAACCACTTAATTCTAAATGAAAAAACTCTGGATTTCTTATAAATTCAATCTAGATTTATATGATCACAAATTACAATTTACAAATATTACCCGCGCGGATTTCCACCGTTATATATAAACCTCCACCAACCACGATAAAACACACTCCCGCAAAATCAGTCACCACACTTCACTTTCGCAAGTTACGCGCCGCACCAAACAAACCGTCTCCACTCGCACTTCACGTGTATTCACTTATTTCACTTCACTACTCCACTTACTTTACAAAACATCCACGTTGGGCGCCAAATGTTACCCCCACTTATTACCCGGGGAAACTGGGGTGCTCCGGCGAGGCTTGTGGACCCGGATAGCTCGTCCGAAGACGGGCGTGGAGCGCCACTCGCTTTTCCTCAAAGCCTCAACTAGCCGCCAAGCGAGAATGCGACTAACCGATTGCACTCGATGTTATTTCGGCCGATACCCTCGCTACTAAATACCCTACGCTCTGTACTTCAATCCTACCCTTACACTACTTCACTGACACATTAAATTCCTCACTTCTTAATTAGGATGTCCCTCGCGGGGACCACAATACCACCCCCCGAACGCTATGACCTCCGCTATCACGGCTTTATTCACCCTCCCGACACTTTCACTTGATTTGACCGTCCAAGCCGCACTCGTTACAATAGCGAACTGAAACAAAACAAACTCACTTCTTTTTTTTAGTGTCTTGAACGGCACTAAAATTTCTTCCTTTGATTGTTACTTCAAACACCATTAAATTTCAATTAACTACAATTTTCTACTTTTATATTCACTCAAAGAAACTATAATTTCATTAGAGAATACAATCTATCAAAAAAAGAAACTTACGTTACTTATAACCCTACAAAGGGGCCCCTTCGTCGATCGTGTTCGCTGGTATAATCCGTCGCCTTTCTTTTCCCAATTGAACTTTGCTCGTCGCTTTACCAATAATGTTGTTACTAATGTCGATTCCGCTCTGCTGTTTCTGTTGTCTTCTGCTGAACGTTTCCGCTGCGCTTCGAATTTCTTTTTCGCTGACTTTCCTCGTTCCGTTGCCGTCGTCGCCACGATACCAGAGATCAAAAAGAGGAGGCGCGTCATTCCTCGCGTGCTTATATAGCCTCCTCCTAACGGCTATGGTTCCGCTCGTCGGTCACCCACCTCTTCAGCGGGGTAATACCTTCTTGCCGCCACTTGGTCGCCGCTCCCCTCTGGTGGCGAGTACTCCAACTTCGACTGAATCAGCTGAACGTAATTCACTGACAGTTTGGCCTGTCAGTGATGTTTGTTTACTTTCATTTTTGAGCTCTGATTGTGGTTTAAGTTGTTCGGTGTGCTTTTCCATTTGTGTTTTCCGTACAAGCCAAAGTCGATGATGGAAGGAACGGTGATTTCCTCTTACGATTGCGTTTCGTTCTTTGCATTGTATCGTCCAGCGTTTCTTCGTCTTTCATTTCAATGTCAGCATCGTCAGTGGCGTTATGGTATTCAGGACAATCACGACTCTTATCTGACGAATCAGTTGTTGTTGAAGTATGACCGTTGATTACTGAATCCTCCTCAGGCACGACTATCGGTGATGCTTCTCGGTTAGTTTCTTTCGGAACAATTTCCAACCGCTGATCTTCGCAAGTATCCATCATGATATCTTGCTAACTTGGTAAGTACTCGTATATTATCTTTAATCTCTTTCGCTGTTAAATTGCGCGTATTAGTATCCGAATGTAAAAACGACCAATTATCGATAGCGTAAGGGACAAATACTTGATTTGCGTGGTAATATTTTTGCTGGTTGTAGCTGGTAATATTGAAAAGTAGCAAATGGACAACATCTATCCATTTCATCACTAACCATCGTAAAAACTCCACACCATGATTACACATAGAGCAACAAATACAAAGAATCTAGCTCCTCGATAAAGAGGGTAATCTAAGCAACGAACACATTTTTCATGAAACCATTGCGGACACTTGCAGCATTGCAACGTTTTCTTGTGCCACTCTCCATTCCCACCACAGTAACAATAAATTTGCTCCAAATTTACACGGTGATGATTATCCCATGAAAGAGAATCGCTATCGTATGGTAGCTGTGATTTGTCTGTTAGAATTTTCGAAAGCGGTTCTATCCTTGGTGAAGGGCACTGCCTAAGTTTAAGTCCGTTCCGAGCAGTGCATCGTCTGCAAAACCAAACCCCGTTCTTTTGAAAACGTTCTTCAGTGCAGTCCTGATGATAACCTCTTCCACACCGTCCGCATACTTCAATATCCTTTTCATTCACCTTCTTGCAAACTACACACATTGGCTCATCATTTGAGTCGTCGGTACTCAATTTTGTGATTTCATTGAACAGTGACCAATATTCTGAGTTATCGTCCAGCCTCACCAAACACTGATTACGAGCAACAGCTATTATAGTTCCAAGGTAAAAACGTCCGTCTTTTCGTTGCACTAGAACATCTTCGCCGGTGGTAAAAATAGGAACCTTCGTATCCGATTTTTGCAACATTGTCGAATCGTCTGCAGATAAAATATTAGTTGTACTAGAGACACATTCGTTCATGCGTGCCTCCTTCACTAGTTTCGGCTCTTTCGAGAAACTTGTCTCGAGTTGGTTCGGAGCACTTGAGGCGTTTGTCACTCCATTACTTCTTGGATCATTAAAGTGATTATTTATGCAAATATTTATTCTATCTAAGACTACTGTCGAACTATTCGCCGAAGTAGGTATGCTACTTGTCGATCGATCGCCATCAGAATTGTGCGTTACAATCGTGATCGACGAACTTTTTTGTATATTTTGCACATTTTCCAATCCACTTGCGTCATCTTGTGAGTAGTTGTTAGTAATAAGTATAGTTTTTGGAGCCGATGATGAAGTATTGTAGAAACAAGAATGATCAATTTCCTTGTGAAATGATTTACTTTTGTCGCTTACACCTGCACATTCTTTTCCAAACTGACTCTTATTTGCTGCTTCATTTGACATCAATTCCGTTTTAATACATTCTGTTGTGTAATAGGAGGCGTTAATTCTGACCTTCGCTCGATGATAGTTGTCATTGAGTTTGCTTAAAACGACAAATAATCGTATTTAAACTACTAATATGATTACAATTTGGACTGGCAAGCAAACCCTAGTCGAGTGCGGCTTAGCTTTCTGACTATACATAGTCACGCGAGTGTTACGATAGTGTTCGGGGTGAGGTAATCCTGGTGCCCCTCGGTTTTATCCGTAACAAGTTGACACCGATGCAAGCAACGGCGGTATTGGAGCTGTACTCTCCCAGCAGATCGATGGTGAAGAAAGCGTCCTCTCGTATTGCAGTCGAGTTCTTTGAAAAAGTGAGAAGAACTACTGCGTGACCAGGAAGGAACTATTGGCTATAATAGAGACCACCAACAGTCCCACAAGTACCTATATGGCCAGAAATTTGTTGTTCGGAAGGACCATGCATCATTGAGATGGCTGCTCAACTTCAAAAACCCCGAGAGACAAGCTGCGAGATGGATCGAAAGATTGCAGTCATACGACAACGAAATTGTTCATCAGAAGGGCGGAGTTCATGGAAATGCTGACGCCCTATCGCACCGTCCATGTTCAGGTAACTGCAAGCATTGCCGACGGATTGAGGATGAGGAACCGCCCGTTGATCTGCGATTGATAACAGCCGAATTCGAAGAAGGTTGGTCAAAGGAGGAGATTCAAAATGCCCAGCTAGCCGATGAAGACATCGGACCATTGCTCGTATGGAAGGAGACGACTGGGCAACCGGAGTGGAAGGACGTTTCAACGCATAGCGCAACCCTGAAAAGCTATTGGGCACAATTAAACTCCCTTCAGGTGGAGGGTGGCGTACTCCAGCGGAAATGGGAAACGGCGGATGGCAGCTACTACAGGATGCAAACTATACTTCCCAAAAGTCGAATCCACGATGTGGTTAAGGTGATGCACGAAGGGTCATTCGGAGGCCACCTTGGTGTTAACAAGACCTTAGCGAAATTGCGGGAAAGGTTTTACTGGCTCCATGCTCGAGAAGACGTAGAGGACTGGTGCTGCAGATGCACAATTTGCGCTTCCATCAAAGGTCCAAAGCGACGACTGAGAGGACAAATGGAAACCTACAACGTGGGTGTACCATTTGAAAGGATTGCTCTTGACATCGCAGGACCCTTCCCTGAATCTGAATGGGGAAATCGATACACGCTGGTTGTAGCCGATTATTTCAGCAAGTGGCTTGAGGTCTACCCCATTCCCAACCTGGAAGCAACTACTGTAGCCGAACAGCTAGTGTTAAATTGGGTCAGTAAGTACGGCGTACCTTGCGAACTACATTCGGATCAAGGCCGAAACTTTGAGTCACTAGTTTTTGGCAAAATGTGTGAGCTGCTGGGAATACGGAACACGAGGACAACACCGCTGCATCCCCAACCGAATGAAATGGTCGAACGTTTCAACGGCACGCTCAATAAATATCTGGCCAAGATGGTTGACGAGAACCAAAGGGACTGGGACCGACATATACCACTATTTTTGATGGTGTACAGAGCTGCCGAACATGCATCGTCGGGTCAAGCCCCAGCCAAAGTCATTTTTGGAAAGACTATTTGTCCGCCGGCTGATATAAAGTTCGGAACAACCCCAAACGATCTCGGAGTACGCAAGTGAGCTAAGACAACGGTTGAACCAGATACATCGGACAGTGCGAAAACACCTCGAATCGGCTACTGAACGCATGAAGACCAGGTATGATCTAAGTGATTGTGCATTTTTAAGTAATTAAATAAACTCTTTTAATTTAATTTAAAAGACATTGCGTTTTCACTTTCCCGGAACATTGAAATTATTGGCAGCGAACCATAACACGCGACAATATATGCATGTAGATTAGCAATTGTTCAATAACTACAAATATCTATCAACCAACAAAAGCTTGTTTTGCGCGCAATGAAATTAACACTTAAGGAGAACGAACGGTTCGTTTTTGGAAAGTTATCTGATCTTATTGACTTCTTTCTAAAGTTGTAATTTCTTAAACACTAACTAGATGCATTCGTCGATAAAATACATAAGATGACACGATTGAATGTGTCCCTTTCATCAAGAGATGAATTTGTGTCATTGGTCGACGTTTTTTGTCGAAATATACGTACTTAGGGAATTGATTCCCTGGTAGATTCTACGGGCGGTTTTGAGAAATGCTTCTTCACGCACAACTGTGTGACTTTCTTCTCGATTTAGGCGTGACACTTCATGTGAATGTCTTCCACTAATTTATTCACGAGTCTGAGGAATTCTTCCAAAGTGATTTTCTTTCCAGGGCGCTCCAATTTAACAAACGGGCATTGTGGAGCGTTTTTCTGATGTTCCATCTACGGATCGTCATTCATTTCCCATCCATCCAGAGTTTTGTCGCAAATAAAGCACGCAGCCGTATCAGCATCATGTTTATTTCCGCACCAAAAGAATCCTGCGTCGGCCATGTAAAATCAAGTAACGTTACGGGTCTGCTCAAAATTCACATTTTCCACCAACCAGCGCCATCATTGCGATGACCACGCAGCCATGATGAAATTGTCCCCCTTCTGTGCCGCCTGATATGTCTCTATAAGATATTCTAAAAAATGGAACACCTCCACCAGCAAATAAATCTACATCGAACAACCCTTACCAATCATGATAAATCCACACAACAAGAAACCAGAGGCTTTGCACAAGTCACCAACACTTGATGAAAATTCCTTGTCAGTTAATTATTTTCCGTCTTTCACTACTTTCCACTAACGACTAGACCTTCCCGCGCTCACCATGTGGCTGTCAAATCGACTTTTCCACATCCTTAGAGAAAAACTGACGTAGGATGGGAAGTCGTCACAACTGACGTGAGGTGAGAAGCCATATGGCAGCAATGTGCGTATGTATTGGTCGCCAGTGGTGTAGGTCCAATTCATTACGAACTACCATTACCATTGCCCAGTCGCTACGAGAAGCCAGTTTTTCAACCAGTCAGTCTCACTAGAAGCTTTGCCACGTTCGGTTCACCTATGCGCTTACACACTTCTTAATTTAATAAATTTGAATTCTGTAATAAAAAATGTACTCGTTTTCTTTACGATCCTTTGAAAATCCAAATTAAGATGACTAGTCTTTCAAGGTGATTGTAGAACTTTTGCTTCGATTCTTCATCCTTTTCTTCGGTCGTGAACATTTATCAACGTACCGTTCATTTACTGCTATAAAATCAATAACGTGCGATTTGAACTCCCTATAAACAATAAAAAAGACTCCGAATTCCCGTTTACCAGTAGGCTTCACACCTTTGAATATTGCGTGCGATCTTTTGTCATGAATATCATTTTCAGTCCAGTTCGTTTCCTGGATTGCCAGTATTTTCAATTTTTATTGACTGGCCTGTTTTAAGAGGTCCTAAACAGCGCGAGGACAATTGAGTGATCTGACATTCCCGGATCCAATGCGATAGTCTTTTTTCCGTTTGCGACGTCGTTGCCGTGAGTCCAATCTATTCCGAGGCCCTTCTGTAGGTTTCGAAACTTTGTAGGGTTTTCCAGGGACGGAGAGTCAGCCCATCGCCCAACTTTCATTCCGGCGGTATGATTATTAGAAGGATTTATTAGGAGAGCTATACATGTATTTACAGTTATTAAAATTTCTCGGCGTTTAATGCCCCATTCTACGGAAACCCGTAAACCCAATGTGCAACCCCGGGAACATTTAATTGCATTTAATCGTGGGGCTCAGGATGCGGAATCATGAAAGCTACGGGTTGGGGAAACAAGGGGCTCCCTGCTCCTTTCTCAAATGGGCTTGGGAGTTCATTAGTGCCTTGGCGAACTGAAAACTAGCAGATATTACCACCTATCTCTTTGGCCGTAAGCTAGCCTCATAGATTTTAAATAGTTGTAAGTAAATAGTGTCAGTGTAAGCACACCGAACATCACAGACATGACGATACTGTCATTTGACATGAGGCAGTCGAGGTCCGCCATCCGCCGTGAATTGATTGCCGAATAAATTGTTTAATTGATATTGTCGTTCTTTTTGTTACTATTCACATCCATTGTTCCTCGCCTGAATCATCCTGACAGTTCAGAAGTGGGATGATGGATTTGATAACCGAATTAAATGGATTGACGGTGAAAGTGCTGCGCAAGAAGTGCCGATATCATAGACTGGCGACCGCCGGGAACAAGTGATAAACGTGCGACAAGGATAGATAGTGATCCCTTCCCGAGAGTCCGCAAACTCGAAGAAACAGTCCGTGAGCTGCAAAATTTGAGTGTTGGTGTGCCACAAAGCGTTTCGATGCCAGTGACACAAACAGTTTCACGACGCGTGGACGAAAACGTTCAATCGTTCATAAGTGGAAGTGTAAACACGAACGCACACACACACAACCGTATGTGCCACCGCAGTTGTCGACCAATATGACTCAACAACTCGCATACACGATGCCTACGCATATACATGGACCGATGATGAGTAATGTTTCGTTTGCTTCACATCACCAGCCGTGCATCCAGGTCACAAACGCCTCCGCTCCGACGGGTCCGCATCTCGCTCAACCGCCAACAGGCATGTACTTGTATGTATATCAACCGACGAGTGAGATCGGGTCGGTGAATGTTCGCGACATTGCCGATGTGTTGCCGGATTTTCACTCGTTTGCCTACCGATGGAGTGACCGTCTTGTGCTGCTTTCAATGTTTTCGAAGTTGAAGGGTGCTGCTAAAACATGGATCGACATGTCACCAGTTTTTAATTCGTGGACAGAGTTTGTCGGAAAATTTCTTACAGATTTTCCGTGTCTCATGAACATAGCCGATATTCATCTCCGTATGGCTGAAACGAAACGCAATTTTACCAAATCGATGGAGGAATATTATTATCGAGTTCTAGCGTTAGGCCGGAAAGGTGGATTGCCTGACGCAGCAATCATAAAATACGTGATAAATGGTTGCAACGATATCGATTTCGGGAAAATATCATCGGCACAACAATTTAATTTTTGCCACGAATTATTATCAGCAATTCGACGCTATACCGACACTTGCCGTTCAAAAAAATCTTTCCAACCGAAGCCCCGATCATACGACATGCGTCCGCCGAGTTCTACGAGTAAGCCTGAAACACCGTCATTACCTAGAAAACCGAAAGAACCCGTCTGCTATAATTGTTTCAAGCCCGGACATATCCCCGTCCGTTGTCCACAACCGCAACGCCGTGCAAGATGCGCAACATGCAATCGTACCACTCATCAAACCAACGATTGCCCACATATGAGATCTGCGCCGGATAGCGCGAAACCGTACGAAATCCAGACGAATGAAAATGGAAAGGAAATCATCAAAGTGGTGTCAATACGAGGTCGTGAGATTCGAGCATTCGTGGATCCGGGGAGCAATAGAACATTGATGAGAGCATCGTTGGCGAACACTATAGGTGATATCGTTCCTTGCAATGTTGTTCTGTGCGGATTTGCGGGTGGTAAATATGAATGTACGAGCAAAGTAATCGTCTCAATGAACATTGATCACAAGACGTACGACGTAGATGTGTTAGTTGCTGAGGATGATTGTATCGAATACGAAATGCTATTAGGTCGGGGCGTGCGATGTAGCGACGGACAATCGCTGGTAATTCGAGGGAAAGAATACTGGTTGGAAAATGACGAGGCATTAAAATTGGGAACATCCTTAAAAGCCAAGGAACAAAACCAAGTAAAAACGTTGTTGTCTGAGTTCCGTACACTTTTTGCAACAAATTAACACGAATTGGGAAAATGTTCGGCTGCAAAGATGGCAATATCGTTCAACACACGCGAACCGGTTACATAACGACCATATCGACTCCCATATGCAAAACGACAAGCCGTCGAAAACATCATAGACGAACTACTCGCCGCCGATATTATACATCCATCGGAATCCACATATGCATCGCCTATCGTTCTCATAGAGAAGAAAAACGGCGAAAATCGTTTATGCGTGGACTATCGCCAATTAAATGGAAAAATGATTAAGCAACGTTTCCCTATGCCGAATATCGAGGATCAGTTTGCTAAATTAGCAGGCAAAAAATATTACACCATGCTTGATCTCAGGATGGGCTACCATCAAATCGAAGTGGACGTAACGTCGAAACCGTACAACGCTTTCGTTACTCATAATGGACATTATGAGTACAATTGCATGCCTTTTGGTCTGGTGAACGCGCCGGGGGTTTTTCAAAGCTTAATAAATAAGATCATTTCAAAAATGGGGCCCGGAGAAGCAATTGCGTATTTGGACGATATAGTTCTACCGAGCAAAGACATAGAGACTGGTCTATCGTCACGCCTAAAATTTTTAGAATTTTTGAAATCTTACGGATTAACAATGAGACTTGATAAGTGCAGTTTTCTTGCCGACGAAAACGAGTACTCGGGACATATTGTCAACGATGAAGGAATAAAACCGGGAGAACAAAAGGTTAGCGCGATGAAGAACTTTGAAGCGCCGAGGAATGTAACCAAAGTGAGACGATTTCTCGGACTCACAGGATTTTCCCGAAAATTCGTACCCAATTATTCGCTGATTTCGGAACCGATCACGCAACTGCTGAGAAAATACACGGAGGGATCGAAACACTTTCTATGGGAAGTGACCAATTCGAATCGTTCCAGAAACTCAAGGAGATTCTATGCAACGAACCAGTGTTGGCGTTGTTCGATATCAACGCACGACACGAAATACACACTGACGCCAGTACAGTCGGACTTGCTGGTGTATTACTGCAGTCGATGGATGGAAAGAATCGGAAACCCGTCTTTTACTATAGCCGCCATTGTTCCGAAGCCAAAAGCCGTTATCACAGCTACGAGCTTGAGGTGCTCGCTGTGGTCGAGAGTCTGGACAGATTTCGTGTTTATGTTCTAGGCAGACCCATCCGTGTAGTTACCGATTGTTCAGCGATAACGCATATGAAGACGAAAACCGAAATGATCCCTCGTATTGCCAGGTGGATGTTACGATTGACTGAATACGATGCTGAGCTTGTGCACCGACCCGGACGACGACTTGCACATGTCGATGCACTCAGCCGAGCTCCCGAGCTGCCGCCCGAAGATCCTGAAGTTGCAGGACTCGTCATGGCTATAACAAGTGGATCAGACGATTGGATTTATACTATGCATTGGAAAGACGATCAACTCCGTCACATAGTGAAGTGAATATGAACTAAAAGATTTCCGTTTGTATCGAAGGGTTAACGAGCAGCTAAGATTAGTGATACCAAAATCCGTCAGACTACGCGTAGTGCAAAATTTTCACGATAATTACGGACATTTCGGGGTTGAAAAGACAATGGGGCGCATCCAGCAAAATTATTGGTTTCCTAAAATGCGTAAAATGGTAAAAGACTATATAGACTCGTGTGTTTATTGCTGCTACAATAAATTGCGTTCAGGAAAGCCTGAAGGACGTTTATATACGGAATCGATGTTACCGATACCATTCCGTCAATTGCATATCGACCACCTTGGACCGTTCAAACGTAGCGAAAGCGGCAATATGTATATAGTTGCAATTTCCGATCCTTTTTCGAAATATCTAGTGGCAAAACCCGTCCAGAATACCTCTACGCAACCCGTGATTAATATTTTAATTGATCTTACGAGCTATTTCGGTTAGCCTACGCGAATTATAACGTGGTCCCGCATTTGTGTCGCGAAAATTTGCTGCGTTCTGCAAGTCACATGAAATTACTCATATCAAAACTGCCGTCCGTACTCCGCGTGCAAACGGACAAGTGGAGCGTGCAAACCAAACCATATTGTCTTATCTACGTACGAACGACGAAAATAAAAACGATTGGGACGATTTACTACCCGCGCTGCAATGGAATATAAATACGCAGAGGAATAATACTACTGGATTCGGTCCAAACGAAATCATATTCGATTATACACTCAGAGATGTGACAAATAATAATCTTATATCAGTTCTGCCAGACGAGTTTATTAACAAAAACGAATCAGAATCAGTACTCGTGGACCTAGCAACTAAACGAAATACAGCTTTGGAGAATATTGAAAATCAGAGGCTGCATTGGAAGGAACATTTCAACAAAAAGCATTCTTCGCCCAAAGAATATATGATTAACGATATTGTACTCATTGAGAACGAAGCTGTTTCGACTGGGGAGAGTCGAAAGTTGGAACCCAAATTTAAGGGACCCTATATAATCGCCCGCATTCTTGGCAAGGACCGGTACCTTATCGAGGATATACCAGGTTTAAGAATTTCACAAAAGCCGTTTTGTTCAATTTACGCCGTTGACAAGATCCGACCGTGGTGTTCAAAACCCCTGGAAATCGAAACCGACGAAGAAACCAATGACGGAGACAGCAGTGACGAAATCGAGGATGATTCCGATGCAGGAATGGCCGAGTTGTCAGTGTAAGTACACCGAACACCACAGACACGACGATACTGTCATTCGACATGAGGCAGTCGAGGTCCGCCATCCGCCGTGAATTGATTGCCGAATAAATTGTTTAATTGATATTGTCGTTCTTTTTGTTATTATTCACATCCATTGTTCCTCGCCTGAATCATCCTGACAATAGTTCTAAGTAATGTTAAATTTATGTATTTAGTTCCATGTTATTTTAATTTAAGAATAAGTCCAGTAGAAGTTTTTGCCGAAATTTTTCTCTAGCCAATTACAATATTCACATTGAAGGTACGTTGGTATATATTAAACTTTGGTATATATTAAATTTAATTTTAAGTTGTGTTCAAACGATGGTGAAAAGACTATGTCAGAACACCTAGCATGCTATGAGGCCGTACCGTGTTCATTGTAATAGAGGAAAATTATGTGTAAAAAAATTTTTATTCGATCATTTTTTCAGGCATGTTTTCTCAAATTGTTTAATTATACTACATAACTCTTATGCTGGTAATGCCAGAAAAATTAATTTGAACCAGTAATAAAATAACAAGCCTATATGATGATCAGGAAACTCAGTTCATCCTGCTACTTCATTCATAGCTGGAAATTTGCAAATTTAGTTGCTACTCTACCATCTTAAGTTATAACGTTAAGAAACATCTCTAAATCTCAGCAGAAAATCAAACGATTTACTCAATATTTCGCATTATTCAATCTTAACTCTGCAGTGCAAATAACATAAACACTCATAAGGGTTACTTATCGCGATCTGTTCCAATTCAAAGTACTCCTGCCACTCCACCCACCTGTTGATGATAACTGCATCATCATCCTAACAAGAGTCAAAAGGTAAACGACACAATAATAGTTGCATTTTGCGGATATTGCAGTTGAAACGCTTCATTCGTTGGCGACCACAAAGCTGAAGTATCTTACGCTTAAGGAACAACCTTCGCCGTGGTCGCTCGTTCAGATGGATAAAATCTCATCCACTGGCAATTACTTATGCTAAACACCTGCTCACCTGGAATGCAGAAGGTTCTGCTCCACGTCCGCCGCGCTTTGTAAGTGCGCTGCTGGGAGCCAGAGGAGCAAATAAAGCGAATCATTTACGGTTTGTTGTAAGAAGATACAAGATACTATCCATTGAGGACCACGCATCTGAGGGTACTGGTAGCTCTACATTTCCACTTTTATGGCGTTTCAATCTTCGGCTAGCCCTTGTTTGGGTATTGCTCCGTTCTCGGTGCTGGTAAGATCTGGCGGATGCTCCAGAATGCGCGATTTATTTGCAAACGCTCGAAGTAATTAATGATTGCAAGGCTGATGTGCAGATTTACTTTAGTGGGCGAATCCGCTTGTGGTGAGAGTGAAGCATGGTTTTTCCTCTGGGTGATGGTCTCTTGTGATTCATTGGGAACTCGTGTAGGCTCTTCTACTTGAAGATGTAAATCCAGATGCGAGATGTTCTTGTGGTATAGATTATCGGGATAAACCTACCAATGCTTCCGCTTCGATTGAATCTGTAGCCGGAGATATTTTCTCTAATCATAACAAAGTACACGATGGCGTTTTTCCAGGTAAGTAAAAAAAAAGTTGCTGTATTTTTGTTGTGATGTTTTATGTAATACATATTTCCAAGAATCGATCCTGTAATCTGAAAATGATACCCTATCCAATTTCCCATTATTTTCATCCATTATTCAAATAACCTCCTTTCAAATTCATATGGGCCCCGAGTTACATCACTACCATCAAATCTCAATCAGTGATGATTCTAGAGATTCGCTCGCTCCAATTTCCTCTGAACTGAATCCATCTGCATCCTAGAAGGGGACAAACGTTCAAAGCCACTTTCTATTTCGGTCACAATAATGGCAACGAGAAGACTTACAGTCGTTCCATCAGCAAACGAAACTAACTGCAACTCATCAAGGCCAACATTTCCTGTCTACCACAGAGCACTGAACAGCTGACAAACCTCGAGACTTAATTATCCTTTACATGTCACATCATCCCGAAATAGATTCTTGTTCAGCGTTAGCGAAGTAGAAATGGGGGATCATCACATCATATCGTTGTCTTGTCACCATTGATGAGGGCACAAGTCATCAGACGCTTCCCAGAACTTTTCAAGAAAATTGTCGCCAAAGAAGCCAAGTGTAGGTAATCGCTTTCTCGTACACATATGTATGCACCATGGCGGAGTGTTTTCAAAGAGTTAATCAGTCGTAGGGGGACCGCAAGGAGTTCCCGCTCCCGAGCCGAGCGTTTGGAAGATGGATCAGACTATTATCGATGAAATGCTGTCGTTTGCATTTTTTCCCAACGTTCCATTAACAATCTTCGGCTGCACCTTTCCGAGCTGTACACTAACGTGCTGAGGATGCCAACAGAGAAGCTTCGTAGGTGGCTGATAATTGATTTTAGCTTTCCCTAATGGATCCATTCGCTCCAATTAACTTGACGATAAGTTGCTTCGATTACTTAATCGTTGGTTTGACTTTGCCACACTATAGAAGGAGAAATAGAATGCTGTGTTCAGTTAAATGGAATTGTAAATGGAAGGGGATGTGATTTTCAAATGAAATTTGTATTGAATCGATTAAAGTCAATATTCAGATTGATGGGCTCGATTCCTTAAATTCCGAGAGATTTTTTGATATTTTCTATTTCTAAAAATTCGCCTAATTCGAAGAAGAGAAAGTTTGTTAACAGAATGCATAAATATGTTGTAACGTACATTAAAACAAATCAATACTGATCCTGTTACCATCTTGAGTTTAGGAAGATGCTATGTATATTTATTACTTCAAACTGTCGACGCTAGCCATAAAACGTATTGGGCAACCTTGGTAACTACAAACGGGCTTGAGAAACCGACTGAAACCAAATCTTTCCTTAAAACTTCTTGATTCTGAATCTGCCCAGTATCAGTAAAACGATCAAGGAACACAATAAGAAAAAAATAATTGATACACTTATAATCTAAATTGTTCCTGTATGGTTATTTGATGCAAAATTTCCCTTGTTTTTGCCAAATCTTAAAAT
The DNA here is from genome assembly GCA_963969285.1 of Odontomyia ornata. Classification (NCBI taxonomy): domain Eukaryota; kingdom Metazoa; phylum Arthropoda; class Insecta; order Diptera; family Stratiomyidae; genus Odontomyia; species Odontomyia ornata. The sequence continues at coordinate 401,854,128 of OZ017739.1, read as the reverse complement.
GGTCTGAAATTGATTAGGCATAAATTTATTAATTGAATTTGGTCAGGTTTTTTACATTCTAAAAATTAGTTTGTAGTGAAGTAGGTATGTAAATATGTCCATGAAGGGCTGCAGCGATGGCCTGCTGCTTCGGCAGAAGAGGATGTTGATATCCGCCGAGATTGGCCTTGTCTGGGGACGCGTGAATGCGCTGGTAGCCTAGCATTGCGGTGTCATGAGGCGTGTTTTTCCCGCTAGCACAAAGGCCCACTGCAAAAAAATTTCGCAGTCACGAATTAAACATGGTCGAATGCCGATCAACTGGTGTTGAGGCCGAGGTAACCTACTAAGGGTTGAAACGCTTGTTCGAAGAACAAATTGGGCAGGGCAAAAACGTACGGACTTACAGAGAATTCATCGTTACCGACGATACTTATGATGCCGGAGACACACTATTCTGTCGTGTTGTGTTGTGGCGCGTCTGACACATATCGCTTTCATACATTTCCTATGGTTAGAAACATATTTGTGTGTTGTGTTGTGTCGTGGCACATTCTGTTCTGATACGACTGCTTGCAAGCGATTGCGCCAGAGCGCCACCAGACAACATAACATAACAGAATAGTGTGTTTCTGATTATGTCGGAGATTAAAGAATGTGTTTAGTTCACAGTGCGTACCTTTAGCGATGGATTTAGTGATTGAACTTGTGCGCGAAAGAAAAGTCTTGTACGATACAAAATGTAGAGAATATAGAGACCAAACAATGAAGATGGCTGCTTGGGAGAAAATGGCACAAATATTAAGTGAACCAGGTGAGTCAATGAAATATTATTTTATTTTTCTTCTGAGAATATGAATGTGAAATTGAATAATTATAAATGTGAATGTAAAATGTAATTATTATAAAGTAAATTGAATATATTTTTTAACTATCAATTAATTAAATTTGAAGTAAGGTGGTTAAAAATATTACGTCTTAAAGCGCAGCCCCTAGTATCTCGCAAATCAGTTGAGGCATTAAAAAGTTGTATTCAGGCAAATTCATATGCTTTATAGAAAATGCTTGATTGATTATTAAACTGTTGAATTATTCAGTGTAGTCCTGCGAATCATATGTATTTGCCACGGTACTTGCCCTTCTTGGCTATTGAAATATTCCTTATATTTATCTCTGACATAAACAGCGTCTTGAGATGGATTCCTTGATAAAGATTCAATATCAAGCAGACAGGATTTATTGCTGTTATCTGCAGTAGAATCAGTTAAAATTTCTACAGGTTCAAATTGTCTTCTGCTTTTTGAATTCTTAAAAAAATTTTGAAGGCAGCAGGCAGCTAACACAATCTTATCTACCATGTCTGGCTGTACTTGCATTGGACCATGAAATAATCTAAATCGAGTCCGTAAAATACCAAAAGCATTTTCTACACATCGGCGTGCACGTGATAAGCGATAATTAAATATTTTATTCGCATCGTTGTTAATTAGTCTGTCTTTGTGGTATGGTTTCAATAAATATGTTTTTAACGGAAATGCTGCATCAGAGACAATTGTGTATGCCATAGGCTGTGCATTTTGAGTCAATGGTTCATCCTGTGGAACATTCAATGCCTTCTGCTCAAATAATCTTCCCATCCTTGATTTTTCGTATATGCCGCCATCGCTGTTTCGACCATAAGCGCCTTCGACAATCATGATAAATTTGTATTGAGCATCTACAAGCGCTAGTAATACAATGGAATGTTGTTGTTAATAATTGTAGAAAGTAGAACCAGCGTTGATTGGACCAATGATGTTTACGTGTTTTCCGTCTAATGCTCCAATACAATTTGGAAAGTGCCAAAATGTTTTGTAGTCTTTTGAAATATTTTTCCACATTTCTTCTGAAGGTGTAGGCATTACGATAGGTGACGTATTCTTCCAAATAGCTTCACAAACATCTCGCACTATTACTCTCACAGTAGAAAACCCCATACGATAGCTGAACGCTAGTGACCGAAAAGTATTTGTTGTAGCTAAAAATCTGAAAGTAAAGAAATCAAAATTTTTTTTATATGTTTACAGTATCTAAAAATCAGACAGTATAGAAATCATAATTATTTTATCTTTTACAGTAAATAAATGCCAGTGCGTTAAAACGACGAAGGAATAAAAAAAGTGGACAAGCTACGGCAGGCTTCGTGCCATGAGTTTTCTCCTCCCATACGTAGAATGTCAGCTGACCAAAACGAACGTTATGAGCCCACCCGAATCACCGGTAGATGACACATTTGAAAGTGGCACAACAAATGCAGGTTTTTTTTTGCAGCTACGAATCGTTTGGAACACGATCCAGTTTGGCCAGCGGAGAACCAAACAAAAAAACAGAAATTAGAAGACCTGTTAGACTTCATGATATCCTCGCAGGAATTAAGGCGTCAAAAAGTTGCTTGCAAACAAGATATGGATGAAACGGACTTATTTTTTCTGAGCATGAGCAAGGCAGTTAAAAAGTAACCGAAACTGAATCAAACGAAAATCAAATTAAATTTGCTCACAGCCGTCTCCCAAGCGGAAATAGAGCGATTGGATGGCAAGGACAACTTAATACCATCGCCAGTTAACATTTTGTCCCAACAAGTAATCACGCCACCTCAACAGGATCCGCTCTCCATTAACATTGAAGCTCCAGCAGACTTGCCGCCACCACCATACAGCCAGCCATCTTCAACCACTCTACTTTCAACAAATGTTCCGTCAACATCAAACATCAAAACCTATTACGAGAACATAGATTACCAGTTTTAAACGTTACTAAATGTTTTCTATTTTTAGTTTGTTAGTTTTCTCAATTATATTCAAAAAATTATCTGAAATTATATTTGATTTAAATGCTTGATTTTTAAATGTATCAAACTTACCTTAAGCATAGCGCAAGTCTTTCTCTACTCCCTATGGATTTGCGAAACTGCGTATATATTTTTTTGATGTCTCCTTCAATCAGATAATGAATTTTCTCAAATTGTCCTTTATTCATTCGGAAATATTGATGGAATTTCTCCTCGTGACTTTCTAATTCTTTAACTAGACAATGAAATTCACTTTTTCTCTGTCTCTGTCTATTTATTGGGTGAAGCCAGTATCTTCTTTTCTTTTTTCTGTCAAGAAGAGTCATTTGTAAAAGAAATTGAAGATCCTCATCAAAATCACTATCTGAATCCGAAGATAGCATAATGTCCAAAAAAATACTGTAAAAGCACGATTAACACTACTAAATGCTTAAAATAACAACTAGAAAGACTGCCTATGAGGAATAATAACTTATTTTATGCTTACACACTGTATTCAACTTCACAACTGCTAGTACAGTGCCACAATGCGACAGGTAAGTGTGCACACCCCATGTGGCGCCACATCATAGCACAGCACAACACGACAGAAAAGTGTGTCTCCGGCATGACCCAAAAATAAGAGTGGGCCATCGAGATGGAGACGGTGCCCCCTCGCACCTTCCAAACCGGGTCAAGATCCAAACGTAGACGTGGCCATGTATTTCCCAATTGAGTGAAAAACTGATACAAACATAATTTACATAACTTCTTTCCTCAAATGAGGAATACAAACGTAACCAATTTATGCCATAGCGTTATGCAATGAAATTACATAACCCTATGCCATAAAAGGGCACGCGATCGGAAGGCCACTCTACCCGACAAGAGCCCCTGTTAAACAACAAAAAAGGAAAGATCACGCCCGATGGCTAGCGCATTCTAGAGGAGGAGCCTGCCATCGTTGCGGGTCCTATACGGTCAGGTAGAACGACATGGAAAGACTGAGGGTGTTTTTTTCATTGCAACTAATATGAACACAAGAATATTTACAATTTTTCGATATTTGACCTGACCTGACCTGACATTAAATTGTGTAAATGTGAAATGTAATCGATAAGAAAAACGTTTTTCTTACTTAGAAGACTTTGCTAATATTTAACAACTATTTATTCACATATAAATGTCTTAGTTTTTATCCTTTTATTCTTCTCGCTCTTTTATCATCTCGTGAATATATCCGCAAACAAGTCGAATACTTTCTTATTTCCTTTTTTCTTTTAACTGTATTTTTCAATATATTTTAAATGAAACGGCTTAACATTATAGTATTATCGCAATGTTTCAAACTAGTAGATTAAATTAGAGCTTACCTACTCTGCTTAAGAAATTTACATTTACAAATGAATAATTAGAACAGAAGAAAGAAACATAGAACGATTGCAAAAGTCTCATGAGCAATATAGTGATTTAAATGTGTAATGCGAATCCATGATACGAAACAATAATAATCCTATTATGCATGTATATAAATTAATATACTCAATTTGCCAATCGAAAAAATGCATACAGAGGTAGCCAAAAGTGATCGGACAATACAAGAAACAAGCAATAAAATACTTTTACGGGCATAAGCTTTGAAATGAAATAAAATTTTTTCCCTTACTTGTATTCTCAATTAATTGCACAAAAAAATAAAACAGAAATAAAAAGATTTTCACAAGAAAATTAACAACTAATTCAAATTCACATTGCATCAAGTGGACAAAAGTAATCGGACGTTCAATTGTAATACTTTTCTTTCTGATGATTCCATTAGAACATAGGCTTTTAATATCTAGTTGCGTATCCTTTTTAGGGTTTTGTACTAAAATACAAAACCCTATTGCAATCACGACCTGTGTTCGTCTGTCCGTCTGTCCGTCCGTCCGTCCGTCCGTCCGTCCGTCTGTATGTCACAGCACGTTTTCTCCGAAACTATAAGGGCTACAGCCATGAAACTTTGTGGAAAGGTCAGAAGTGGTGACCTCTTGAAAGTTCAATGGTGGGAAAAATTTTCAAAGGGGTTTAAGGGGGTTCTCCCAATATAGGGAAGTGACCCCCCCAAAAAAAATTTTCACCATTTGTAGTCGAATAGGGTGTCATTGGAAAGGTCTTAAAGAGATCTTTTCAAAACAAGTCTTAAAATTGCCTTATGAGTACCGAGGGGGGCAGGGGAAGGGGAAATGTACGAACTTTTCGCGTACCCCCCCCCTCGCGATTGGACACCTTCCATCCGAAAAACCTGAAAAAAATCATGAATCTAGGCCTTAATGAGTACAACAACAACAAATACATGAGAAGTCGAAATTCACTCAACTTTGTTAGTAATAGTATGATTTATTGATTTTATGTTTTCTTAAATAAAATCTAGACGGTACCCTTAAATTCAATAAAATTTAGCACACAGATGACTATTTATAAGATTGACCTTCTCTGCAAGTTTCATAAAGATCGAATAATATTTAACGAAGTTATAGCGATTTGAATTTTCCTGCATTACTATGGAACAATATGCCCTGTATTACTATGGAAATATATGGCTATGGAGCCATATGCGCTTTTTACCGACTTAGAAACTACAGCTTTGCTAGGATTTGCATGAAAATTTCAGGAATGATAGGTATCATGGAGATGAGTATATACAATTGAAACAAGTCGGAAAGGCAGGAGAGAGCTCCTAGCAAAAGGGCTTTGTAACCATTCTAAGATTCTAAAAAACAGGCCATGAATCGATGATTACAGTACAGAGGAGTGGCCCCTGAAAAAAAATTTCATGAAAGGTAGTCGATATGAGTATCAACTGAAAGTTATCTAAGAGAGCTTTTCAAAACAGTTCTTAAACTGCAAGTTTTTGCTTCTGTGGGGGCTTGGGGGGGGGAAATACATGAAAAATGTGTTTCCTCCCTCGCGAATGGACACCCGTGATCTTAAAAAATCTGAAAAAATTAACAAGGGAGATATTTGTGGGTATAACTATAACAAATACCTCAGAAGTCAAAATTCTTTCAACTCTTCTAATAATAGTATGATCCTCTCACATGACATGTTTCTTGATTTTATTCGTTATTGGTTACTGCATTTTGTAAGTTGAGTACAAAACCCTTCTGACATGAGCATAGGTCTGTCTACCCAACTTGTTGTTTTATAACTTCTGTTAACCTATTGGGCATAGACTGTACCAACTTACGGGTAACGTCCGGAGTAATGTTGTCCCATTCTTCTAATAACACCGTCTTCAGTTGACTTTTATTAGTAATGTGATGGTTCCTTATTTTTTTATCCAGATGATCCCAAAGATGTTCGATGGGATTTAGGTCTGGGGATTGCGGTGGTGTTTTTAATTGACCAGGAGTGTTGAAAAGGAGCCACATACGAACATCATGAGCTGTATGCTTTGGGTCATTATCTTGCTGGAACAAATAATGACCATCAAGACCCAATTTTTGTGCACTTTTTTTTTCAAATTTTCTTTCAAAATCGACAAGTAACCTAGTTTATCCATAGGTTCGTCAATGAAAACAAGTTCTCCTACACCGTTGGCAGCCATGCAACCCCAGACCATTACACAGCCACCTCCGTGTTTTACTGTATGTTGAATGTTTTTGGGATGAAGCTCACTATTTTGAGTTCTCCACACCAACAACCTGCCGTCGGAGTGGTAGATATTAAACTTACTCTCATCAGAGAATATTATACGAGTCCAAAAGTCGAGCGTCTTGCTTTTAAATTCTTTTGCAAAGCATAATCTTTTCTTCTTATTAACTTTGCTAATTAGTGGTTTCTTTCGAGGTACTCTCGCTTGATAACCAGCACGGCTGAGAGCTCTACGAATAGTCCGGGCACTAACATTGGTACCATTTACATCTGCTAATTGATCCCTAATACTTCTGGACGTTGTAGTCGGATTCTTTTTAACAATTCTTTAGATTTTTCGTGCGTCTGTCTCTGTTAGTTTACATGGTCGACCACTCCTAATTTCGTTTTCCACCTGATTAATTTTTCTGAACCGTTTCACGATATCGAAAACTGTCGAACGACTTCCTCCAATTATTTTTGATATTTCAGAAAAGGATTTATTCTCTTTATACAACTTTATTATAACTTTTCTTTCATGTATACAGGTTTCTTTGCGATTCTTAGCCATGTTTAACTTTCTTCACTTAAAACTGACAAGTAAATGACTGATATCAGAAAAACACATATCAACATATAATTAGGGGAATTCCCTTTTAAACTCGGAAATGAAAAGAAAAGAATTGCTCCAAACTTCAATGACTAATTTCACACTTTTCAAAATGTCCGATTACTTTTGTCCACTTGATGCAATGTGAATTTGAATTAGTTGTTAATTTTCTTGTGAAAATCTTTTTATTTCTGTTTTATTTTTTTGTGCATTTTAAGAACCAGTTCATCTTCATTGGGCTTTTTCAGACGCAGCGTCAAAAGTGAGCGTTAACCCTTTGAAGCACGAGATCTTAGAAAATAAAAATACTCGGTTTGCACAGAATTTTTTTTTCTTTCAAAATTTATCAAATTTTATTTATTTTTTTTAAACAAAGCATGAAAATAATATAATAACACTAAACTTAAGAAAAATTCAAGACATTTAATTTTTATAGGGTGGGACTCAAAGAGTCCCACCGTGCCACATCGGTTCATTTATGGTATTTATTGAAGCACATTCGATTTCCTAGGCAGAGAGGCACTTTACATACGGTGCATGACCATGATGTGCGAACTTCATTTTTTTTTGGTACTGCAAACCGCACATCATCTACGAGTCGAACGTTCCGGCTGATGTTTGGAGTCCTGTCGTCTTATTTCTAATGAAACGCTCGGTTTTGATTTGCTGATTTGAATAGATGGTTGCTTCGATACCGTTGGTATGCTTTTATTGATCAATGCTCTTGCAACAAATCCTTCGGCACATCGACCCTTGAATGTTTGCAATGTAATGTCTTTGTCCAGCTGTTTGTATGAAATATATGCGTTTACAACTGACGCATCAAGAAAATAAAATAGAATGCGGTGCCACCATTTCCTACTACGACGATCAAGGCAGTAATTAGACATCAATTGATCAAATTTGTCCACAGCATTCATATTTTCATTATAATCGGTAATTAAAGATGGACAAGTAACGGGTATTTTAGTTCCGCTACGATTTTTCCTTTGTACTGTGGAGTGTTGTTCAGGATCATGAAAATTTGAAAGAATGATGACTTCCTTATTATCCATCCATTTTGTTGCCACTATTCCCATATTACTTACAAATGATTGATATTCTCCTCGATTTTTTATATTTTTTCCAAAGGTAGGTAGATACTTTCTTGTTTTATTCATGACACCACAAGCATTGATTTTTTTACATTTTAGGTCTTCTTATAAATTTACACTGGTGAAATAATTGCCGAAATAAATGACATGCTCTTTTGCTTCTAAATCGCAGAAAAGCGTTTTAACAACTTTCTCACCCAGATTCTTGGTCACTTGATTGCCGATTTTTCCTGTGTATACATCAAACTTGTAGCAATAACCCGATTTATCTGCTAAAACCCAGACTTTGTAACCTATTTTTATCGGCTTTTTTGGTAAATACTGCTTGATTGAACTACGTCCTTTAAATTTTATCATTGATTCATCGATTGCAAGATCGGGACCAGGATTAACATTTTTCTTGAAATTTTCTTGAATTTATTCCAAAAATGGACGAATTTTATATGATTTGTCGTAGTTATCACTTCCTCTGTCTGGCATTAACGTATGATCATTTATGTGAATGTGAATGAGAAGCCATCCGAAACGGTTCACAGTCATTACTTGACATATATAGTCATTTCGTAAATAAGGTATAGTGCTCGATGCGTCTCTGTAACTTGGAAGTTTATTTATTCCAATTAAGAAATTTATTCCAATAGATGCTCGTATTTCCTGCTCATTGGTCGGGGTAAATCTTTTGCCTTTTTGTTCTGCATAAAGATTTGTTTCGAAAACAATGGCACTGATAATGTCGTCAGTTACAAATTTACAACACACATCATATGGAGATGGATCTAGGAGATCTGTTATACGTTGCGTCGGGCCAAAATATGCAAAAAAGACTCCTGCTGGAATTACGTTTCCATTTTGACTCCATGTTATGTTTTTCTCAGATTCTTTCTTTTGATGCTGCAATAGCTGCGTCTGTGCTATACTTTGATCGGAATCATCGGAGCTAGAAGAAAGTTGCAGCGGAATGAATTCCTCATTGTTGTCAGTTTCAAGATCAATACAAGATTCTTGATCCAAAGGTATTTCTTCGAAATCTGTGTCTGTGTCACTATCAGCCGATGTATACAAGTGGGACTAAAAATAAACCGCTGTGCATGTAGCTATTGCAATTTTCAGAGATGGGTCAGAAAATATCCCACCATGCATATTGATGCATAAAATAAGTGGGACATTTTTAATACCACCATGCTCCAAAGGGTTAAACAGGTTATATGGGCAAGAAGAGTGAGAGGCATTGAGGGAACCACATGGTAAAAACACGCCAAAATTTTTTAGGGTGGACGAGCGTAACGCACATACACAAACGCATTTTGTTGATCATTTGGTGGGGGAAATTTTATACAAACGCCGATGATCATTCCGAATTGAACGTTCGGTGAAGAAGGTAGTCGTCATGAAACGATTACCTTTCTTTTATTTGGGTGCAAAAATGGATGCGTGGATGCAAGAAGCTACGCGTTATTTAATAAATTTATGAAATTGGAGGCCATGCTCGATTTCAGGAAACAGCACGACAAATATCACGATTACAATAAAGTTAAATTGCCTATTGTAAATCCACAGAAAATTAACAGTACGCATAATCTTCATAGAATCACATTATAATAAGCAAGTTTAAAACACATCAAGAAAAATATGGGACTAAAAAAGATATTCAAATTTGGAATATATTTTTCAGAAAGCGGAAAAACACGGAGGATTCAAAGAAATCCAATAGAAGTTTGAATTGACAAACTTTAACAATCATAAAAAACATTTTTCATTCCAGTTTTTATTACCTCGTACACAATTCAAGGCTAAAACATCAATTCTCAATCGCTTATCTCTCTGTCTTCGCTCTCATGTTGTCCGCACGATGTTTAACGATCAAATGACCCTTTGACACATACACTCGCAAGACGTGTATCGTATACAAAAAAAGGTTGGTCCCTTCAACCCCTGCGTTTGAAGGGACTCTCCCAAAAAAAGCAGCCTAAGCATTGAAAATAGAACCTTGTTTCAAACTTTCTACCCAACATTCATATTGACCGTCGTCATTTTGTTGGGTTTTTCAATTGTGAATTTTCTTTCTTCAGCTATGATAGTATGTCGGCCCTTAAGCGATTCCACTCGATTCAAGTTTAGGTTAAGTCTGTCATGTGCCTGATCAAGCGAAGAATGTGATGCATTGAACCACTCGCATAATTCCGCCATACCGCACCTTTTGTGTTTACCGCTGGTTTACTTTACTTGTAATTGTTCAGTCAACAAAAGTCTACAGGTCGAAATTGATTAACAATAGCTTAGGAATGCATAAAGCAGATGTGCAGCAAAGTACAGTGATAACGTTTTATCTTCTCCACCCAAATCACCACCGATTGCAAACTTTCATAGGCGAATGTTAATAAGAATAGTGCACGGTAATTCTCGTTGTTGGCTCACACTTCACGGTAAAAATACCGAAATCAGTACGGACTGATGAACAGAAAACGACCGCGACTGCTGAAGAAAGGAAAAGCATTCGTGCAAAATGAAAATTGGATTTATTTTTTTGCTGCACGATCTCCCGTCAAATACTTTTCACGCCGGACTCCGCAATACCATCCATCCCGACAAGGTATAATCGTTATCAAGAGCACTTCCAATATTAGCTCACGCCCGAATGTTTATAAGTGAGCTGGGGAATAATTCCATTGCATCAATTTACAACGGCAACCGTTCTCCGAGTTCTTGCCGGTTCGCGGTCGTAAGTAGACTTCTTGATCCGTCCAGACCTCTTCTTTTTCTTTCCCCGTGTCCCAACGGTACCTCAAATTAGCTGTTCGCTCAGCTGAGTTCAATTGCATTCAGTAATGCAATACACCGCTGGGATGCACTTAATCAGTGCTCCCAAGTCCAAAATTTTAATTTGCAGATTTAAATTTTTTCAAGAAAATTTACTGAAGAAAAAAAAATTTGAAGAAGCTTTTAAATAGTAATATAAAAGGTAAATCTCATGAAGAATATAACTAAAGGGAAATGTTTAAATTTAATGTATGGAAAATTGATATAAGATAACGTTTAATAATAATAAGAAATAAAATATTTGTAAATTACAATTATGAGTGGAAGTAATGAAACCTATTTTTAGGGTTTTGTAAAATAATTTTACAAAACCCTACTAGTTTCGCGACCAGTCTGTCCGTCTGTCCGTCTGTCCGTCCGTCCGTCCGTCCGTCCGTTCGTCCGTCCGTGTGTCACAGCAGTTTTTCTCGGAAACTACTTAAGCTAGAAACATCAAATTTTGTTTGTAGGTGTAAAGTGGTGATCTCTTCAAAGTTCAACTACAAAAAAATTTTATAAGGTATTTAAGGGGGGTCTCCCCATATAGGAGAGTGACCCCCCGGAAAAAAAATATGGGTATCAAATGAAAGGTCTTGATGAGAACTTTTCAAAACAGGTCTTAGTTTGGCAAAATTTGCTTCGAGGGGCGCACAGGGAGGGGAAATACACGAAAAATTTGTGTCCCCCCCCCTCGCGATTGGACACCTGTGATCCGAAAAATCTGAAAAAAATCAGGGATGTAGGCCTTGGTGCGTACAACAACAACAAATACGTGAGAAGTCGCAATTCACTCAACTTTGTTAGTAATAGTATGATTTATCGATTTTATGTTTTCTTGAATAAAATCTTAACGGTACCCTTAAATTCAATGAAATTCAGTACGTAGATGTCTATTTATAAGATTGATTAATTCTGCAAGTTTCATAAAGATTGAATCATATTTAGCGAAGTTATAGCGGTTTGAATTTTCCTGTATTACTATGGAACAATATGCGCTGCATTTATTACTATGGCAACATATGGCTATGGAACAACATGCGCTTTTTACCGACTCAGACACTACAGTTTTGCTAGGATTTGCATGAAAATTTCAGGAATGATAGGTGTCATGTATATCTTTAAGAATCGGTTCAGCTAGTAGTATTAGTAATCGTAAAACAAGATGGTGGCTGTTTTAAATGCGAAGATTGAATAATTTTGAGTTATTTTTTCCCAACTTCAACGTTTAAGGTGCATGCTTTGAACACTTCATTCAATTTAATGAATGACTGAAGATGAGTACCTACAATTAATGCTCATAAGTGAAATAAGTGAAGGAGGTGGGAGAGAGCTCCTAGCAAGAGGGTTTTGTAACCATTCTAGGATTCAAAAAAATTGGCCATGAATCGGTGATTTCAGCACAGGAGAGTGGCCCCTGAAAAAAAATTCATCAAACGTAGCCGATATGAGTATAAAATGAAAGTTTTCATGGGAGCTTTTCAAAACAGTTGTTAAACTGCCAGTTTTTGCTTCAGTGGGGGCACAGGGGGGAAATACATGAAAAATGTGTTTCCTCCGTCGCGGATGGACATCTGAAATAATTATCAAGGGATATATTTATGAGTATAACGATACCAAAAACCTCAAAAGTCGAAATTCATTGAACTTTGTTAAAAATATTATGATCTTCGCATTTCATATTTTCTCCAATAAAATCGTCTTTGACATGTTTCTTGATTTGATTCGATCTGGTGACTGCATTTTGTAAATTGAATACAAAACCCTTCTGACATGAGCGTAGGTCTGTTTACCCAACTTGTTTTGTTTAAAATTTGCAATTAAGATTTCAGATAAGGGTTAGGAAGGTTTTTGAGCAGTTTGCTTGATTTGTTATGATGAGTGAAGGTTTTAACATACTGGGACTGGGATTTCAAAATGTACTCGTACAATGCTTCTAGATTGTCAATTAAATATATCTCCAACTAATCTGAAAACCAGCTTAGCTCAATACTTTTTACTAGATTGTATTTTTCTGCACTGTGACGTATTGCTACGTCATAGGACTCCTTTTTCTGGTAAGAAATTAAGAAAGGGATAAAGAGAGCCTCGTTCGAAATAGACTATTTGATCTTGAATGCCTCCAAGTGCTCAATTATGTCCTTCTTAACTGTCAGGATTGGTTAAGCCTAATGTTCCAGGTGGTTTAGTGAGTGGACAAACCTTTGAAAAGTCCTGGCAGGTATCTCGTTTCATCACAAATATCACCACCCTACTCACCCTGTCACATGCATACAAAAATGTGTAGCAAGCGTTGTCGTTTCCTTCCGCGCAAAATGTGCAGTCGGAGGACCGTAATTCACCAATTATTTGCAGGTAGGACCAACAATATTCATGCTCGCTCAAGACCTAAAAGTCAAGCAAAAGTTAGTCTCACCATACCTGATTCATTGCCTCAGCTCAAAAATGAGGTGTATGGTGTGTTTTTTTTATCATGCCCTTCACCAAAAATCGTTACCGAATCTTCAGTTCGATAAATCAAGAAAAGCAAATGCGCGTATGGAACAGCCCGACCACTTCCCACCGTTGGGGGCACACGGGGAGACAAGCAATACAAAATTAGTGGCAATCGTCAATGAAAGGAGACATAACTAAGAAAGTTCCACAGATGGCGGACGTAAACCTCAAATCTTCTAAAACCAACAAGAATTGATTCGAATCCGTTATGAAAACCAAGAATTAAGACTACGACTACAATCCCTGGAAGATCTGTTCAAGAGGAAACCGCTAAAGCAAATCAATAAGGAAACTAAGGCGAAGAAAGCTGTAAAACATGCTTTCTCAGAAGAAATCCTAAGTGCTGGAGGCACTAACTACGGCCAAAACTATTATGCAGCGCTGGACGGACTACAACAAGAAATGGAAGTTGAAGAATGTATTGAAGGTAATTCTTATCAAGATAGCGACTCTTAAAAAATATAAATAAGGAGAAGAAACCAGCTCGCAGTGCCTCTCAAAAAGCTTCCAAAAATGCAGAAAAAGTTCCGCCAATTAATAAATACGGCCAAAGCAGAAAAGAAATGGTTTGGCTATTGGCAGCTGAAAATAAAATAACAAATTTTGAGATCAAAAGAATTAATGCTGAAAAATTAACAACTAGAACGAATTCACTGGTTGATTTCAAGTCAGCTGAAACTGTGCTGAATTCTGGCGAGGTTCCACACTTCACTCATACGGCAAAAAGTGAAAAAAATCAGACCTTTCTGTTGAAGGGCTTGGGCTGCGGAGAGTATACCGTTGATCTTCTTCAGGTACTCAAAAAGCTGCACCTGAAGTTGAACTAATTTTCGTTGAAATCTTCGTGACAAGAGGATTGCCGGTAGAAAAGAAAATTTTGCCACTTCACTTGGTACTGATTTCAAATAAGAGCAGTCCAAGTGCCCTTCAAAAAATAAGGTACTTGAAATTCAGGGTGATGAGGTGGGAACGCCTCCAGAAAAGGGAAGTCAACCAGTGTTACCGGTGTTAAAGATTCGGACATTCTGCTGGCAATTGCCCCATGCATTATTGGTGCAAATTGGCTCAGACAGAGCCTAAAGAAAAATTATATACAGTAAACTGCGGTGTTTTTGGTCATCCAGCATCATGCCGAGGATGCTCCCAATATCAAGATACGATAGAAAAACTTATTCCAAAGCAAACACAATTACACCGCAGTGTCTTTCCTCTGAGCTTCGTCAAGTCCGGAGTATTATTTGCACTCGCTGTTAGAGCACCTGCAAAAAATGCTGTTAATAATGTAAATCATGTAAGTGGCAATAATGAGCTGCTCTCCAAAACTACCAGCAACTTGTTTCTTTATGGGAGAGAATCGATAAACAAGATATAAAAATTCATTTTGTTTTTCAGCGCTTAGCCCTTTCAAATGCCTCAAAATTACTTGTCTTACAGTCATATTCCTATAGATAGGATTCGTATCATCTAGATCACCGTCAACTCCATTATTACTCTACTATCTACACTTCGTGACTATCTCCTCAAATTCATTGTTAAGAAAAAGCCTAACGCCCTGCTTCTCACTGAAACCCACCTCAATTCATGGCACTCCATGACATTCAAGGATTTTGAATTCATAAGAAATGATAGGGTGATAAGTGATGGGAGAAGTGGCACCGGGATATTAGTTGGAAGACCCTATTGTTTCCAAAATATTGATAAAGTCGAATTCAAAAGCTTTAAATCTCTTGAAGTGTCCATTACCGAGATTTCACTGTAAGGCGGGGATAACCTCTTCGTTATCTCTGCCTGTGCAACTGGTCGAAATGTTCTCAAGCTCAAGGAAGAGCTCAATTTCTTCTTTCAAATACTTGAATTGAAAAGGCTGCATAGTTACTGAATGCTTCTTCTTCTGCTTCTTATTAGCACAACAGCCCCTCTCGGGCCTTCTCTCCTGCAAACAGCACCTCCAATTGTCTCGGTCCATTGGCCGCGTCTTCCAATTTTGAAATTCGAGTGGCGATAAAATGTCTTCATCGACCGAGTCAGACCAGTGTTTCCTCGGTTTCCCCACTGGCCTTTGGTCGGTAGTTCTGCCAACGTATACCTTCTTGGGTATCTGTTGTTTGTCCATACAATTCATGTGTCCAGCCCATTGCAGTTTCCGCAGTCTTACAATCGTTGAGACCTCTGGTTCGACAAAAATTTCATACAGCACATTGTTTTATTGAATTTGTCATTGGTTCCCGTCTAGCTTCACTCCAATTATTCGCCTCAGTACCCAAAGGTGTTCAATATATTTGCGGATGCTTGGGTTAAGGTTCATGTTTCACACCCATAACATAACACAGATATGATCACAGATTTGTATCTTTGGAGCTTTGTTTTCCTGTGCACGCAGCTGGTCTTCAAGATCGTCAATACTGAATAGAATATTTCATTTGCGAGCTGTATTCTTCGGCGTATTGCGTCTCTTTCATTGCCCGTTTGCATTATTTTGGCGCCTAAATACAAAAATTTGCGAACGTTCTCGATACTGTATCCGCCAAGTGTGATATTTTTTGTATTTGAGGTATCTTTCCTCAACTGAATTATGAGCATTGTTTTATTTGCGTTGATTTGTAGCCCTACTAGTTTTGCTTCGTTATCGAGTTTAAGGAAAAGTTCTTTGGCAGTTGTTAATGACCGCGACAGAATGTTGATGTCATCCGCATAGGCTACTACTTGGCTTGACTTGTAGAGTAATGTGTCTCGCATGTCAACAAGTAGCTTCTTTATGACGTACTCCAGAACCAAATTGAATAGCAATGGGGCCAGCCCATCTCCCTGCTTTAGTCCGATATTTGTGTCAAAGGCATCGGTGAGTTAGTTATTGATGCGGACTTGGGAGGTCATCAACGTCATTTTGGTAAGACGGAATTAACTGGCTGGGATGCCAAAATAAAGCATTATTTGGTACAGTACGTTACGATCAATACTATCGCATGCTTGTTTAAAATAAATGAAAATTTGGTGTACGTCTATGTTGAACTCCCAGCATTTTTGAAGTACCTGCTTGACTGTGAACAATTGGTCTGTTGTTGATCTACCTGCCCTAAAGCCACCTTAACACTCCCCAATAATACTATTGGCGTATGATCCGATTTTATTTTCTAAGATTTTAGAAAATATTTTGTACGCCGTACAAAGTAATGATATGCCTCCATCATTTTCACACTGTAGCTTGTCACCTTTTTTGTGGATAGGGAATATAATTGATTGAGTCTACTCTTTCGGCATGTTCTTGCTGCCAAGTTTACTGCATGACTTTGTGAATAGCCTTATGAGCACTATTGCCGCCATATTTGATGAGCTCCACTGGAATCTCGTCGATGCCCGGCACTTTATTATGTATGCTGTATGCTTGCAGGTGACCTGAATGCCAATTATACATCATGGCTGAATGCCAAAAATTATCCCGGATATGTATTCCTGAAACCGTGGATAACAGAGAACCAAATTGAATACAGGTGCAGTCTATATGGGTCGAAGTTCCCAACATATCCTAGGACAAATTCATTCATAGTTCTCATTCATAGTCCTCAACGGAAACTGCAGGTGTTTCCTTACGATAGTGACCATAATGCAATCATAATAGAAATCAATCACCAAAGAGTATCATCTCTTCTTATGAGCAACTGCCACCTTATACCCTTGGTTTCTACGCAAAGAAGTTTCACTGTACCCTTTAGCAAGATGTGTAATAGATGTAACCCTTGTGATAACAATTGTGGCCAACATAGAGATACTCTGGAGTGCAGATGCAATCCTCAGCTCTGTAATTACAGTAAACATTTTTTGTACAACTCTTTGCTGTAACGTTCATCAAAAGTCGCCCTGTAGATTTGGTGGATCTTTCTAACAGAGAGTTAATAAATTTACAATGACTTCATCATTCGTTACCCTGGTTGACTTTGAGAAACCCTGCCTTGAGTGCATCAGCTAACTTTGCGCACTTTAGTACTAGTTTTGTCTTGAACTACATTTCCCCAATTCTGCTAGACATGAATGTGGGGACTCCTTTTTATAACAAATTGACTACATTAGTCGTCTTTAGTGCTACGCTGATCCCAAGAGCAGAAGGAAGGCTTTGGCTCTGAGCTAGTCTTTCATAATTTGCATCAAATACCCTGCAATGAGTTGACGTTGTCTCAATATGCAAATGCTATTCAGGCATCTTGTAGAGTAGAAGACATCACTAACATAAAGTACCACAAATAAAACTACTTGCTGGGTTGCATGAATCGATGCCTTGAAAAATCACTTCCAACTCTTCGGGGATTGCCTCAATAGCTCCCGCCTGTGAAGTAATATTGCCTTGGTGGATAAGAACACGGTGCGCGCTTTTTTTCATGGGGTTGAGGAGCTGTCAAGTACATAAGCACATTTTTACAAGCTCCAATACGTGGGGTAGAACAATTCCCTGTACCAATCAAAAAAAATTGTTTCATCCTTATCCATGCCATCCGAATCGGGCCTTGATCTTTAGTGTAAATTTCCTCCAATCATCACATTTTTGCCAGTTGAACACTCCCGGCAAGGATCTAGTGCCAGCTTCTATTGTGCCTTTCCATCAAGTCTTCGATCTTCCCGCTAGACCTCTACCTTGTGCTTTAACTTTCAATGTTCTTTTGGCTTGCCGGTTTTCTTCCATTCTTTCCAAACGTCCCACCCATTGCAATATGCATAACTTTACGTAGGTAGATACAGATAGTTCACAAAAAATTCATATAACTCATCGTTGGAATGTAATTCCCACTCTGCTCCTTGTTTCACTGAGCCATACATTTTTCAGAGCACTTTTCGTTCAAATATGTCTACTGCTTCTTTGGGCTCGCTCATCATAGTCCATGTTTAGCTTCCATATAATAGTACAAGTTTTACTACTGATTTCTAAAAACGGAGCTTATTTTGCTTATGAAAAGCTCTGGTCCTTAGAATGAGAAATATGGAGCAATAGGCTTTACTTGCTGCATCCAATCTCATCATTTTTGCTACCTTTTCTATTCAGGCTGAATCCAAGATCAATAAAGTTATCTACACTTCTAAATTTAAAGTCTCTTATCATCGGGTTTTTTCAATTAGAAATTTTCTTCCCCGTTTGAGTCATGGATTTATTTTCAGTTTCATCAACTCGTAGGCCAATTTGGTTTACTTCAGATTCTAGGTTCAGGAATGCTCCTTCGACGTCTGAGATTAATCGTGTCATAATACTGAAGACATCAATATCTGCTGTCAATTTTGTGGACTTGATCCTTGGTGTATTCGAAGTTAAAGCTGACACATCAGCAGGAAGGTGTTCTAGCGCAATGTGAAAGAGTACTGGGGTAAGTCCATCCCCTTGTTTTATGCATGCCTTCATAGTGGAACTGCCCGTTAGTTCACCGTTTACTCCAACCTGGAGCTCTGTGTTTAACATAGTGACTTTGATCATATGGACTAGTTTTGTTCATACATACGTAAGTTTCTTTTGTGCTGCTTCCAGTTGTTGGTGCAGGTCTTGCATTGTACTTTGGTTATCATGACTTAATTCCGTTATTAACAGTGCATCCTTAATTGAGCCGTTCTTAATTGAGTCGGTAGTTGTTTTCCCGAGTGCTTCATTGATTTGCTGGTTGCTTTCCTTTTTATAAAGTGCATTACATTACATGTAAGTGAAAAGATAACTTGCGCTATGGTATGCTTAAATATGGGTCGAGGTGAACTTTTACAGAGTGTAATGAAGGAATGCCCTTGCTAGCGCTAAATGCATTAAATTCCTCCAAAGCTTAATCTAGTTCAATTGTGTTAATGTAGGCCAGGGCGAGCTTCCATCGAAATGAAATCAATCACTATAATGAAAGTGTTTGCTTACGCTGAGCACATTAAATTTTTCCAATGTTGTGACAGGCAATTTATTCAATCGTAAGCCTCTTTGATCTTTTCTATTAGAATTCCAAATATTTGTCTTAAGAATCAAACTTAGCTTAGAAAAATTAGATTGACTATAATGAACTACGCTTTCATAAGTTAGCTCGTGGAAATCAAATGAACTGTTTATTTTTCTCAATGGTTAAAACGCAATTCACCCTAGTTTGGAAAGTGTTGCAAACTGTTCTCTATGCCCTTATTCACCGTAGCAAAAAATACATGTAACAGTCCACAAAGACTTGGTGCATATTGATCATATATTCCAAGCACTTTTAAAACACCTGGTTTACCGAGAATATTTGGTATATGGTAAAGTATTTAAAGGGTGGTCCAACCAAAACGCATGATGTTAATTGTAAATGAAACAAAAAGTTTTCAGAGAATTATGTTAATAATTTTATTAGAATAGAAGTATTTATGACAATTATGCGTAAAACAAAATATTGGCCAAATACTCGCCATGGCTTCGATTGTATACTTCTATCCGATGGTCTATACTTTCAATGACTCTGAGACATAATTGAGGTTCAATGTCGTTGCTGTGCTGGATTAATTCATCCTTTAGCTCTTGAATTGTTCTTGGCTTACTAACTTACAGTTTTTCTTTTAAATATCCCTAGAGGAAGAATTCTAACGGTGTCAAATCACATGATTGTATCGGCCAATTAACATCGCCATTGAATTTTCGCGAAAAAGAGCCATTGTTTCGTTGGCTGTGTGGCAAGTGGCACCAATCTGTTTAAACCTAATATCGTCCAGGTCCATAACCTCAATTTTTGGCCACAAGAAATCCTTTATCATCTCGCAATAGCGAACACCATTCACCGTAACTGCTTGGCCGTTCTCATTTTCGAAGAAGTACAGCCCGATGACGCCGCCAGCCCATAGACCGCACCAAACAGTCACTCTTTGTGGATGCATCGGCTTTTTAATAATCACTCGTGGAGTCTTATTTGCCCAAATGTGGCAGTTCTGCGTGTTAACGAATCCACTGAGGTGAAAGTGTGCCTCGTCGCTGAAGATGATTTTCTTTGTAAAGTCACCATTCCCTTCCGTCTATTCAACCAACCAACCAACGACGCTTATAATGGTCAGTAGACTTCAGCACTTGAGTCAATTGGGCATTGTAAGCGTGTAAGTTCAAATCTTTATTCAAAATTCGCATCAGTGATGTTCGTGAGATGTTCAATTGTTGGGTACTAGACGAGTCGAGGTTGACGGCTCTTTTTCAACACTATCGTGAACAACAGCAATGTCTTCCGCAGAACGAACTGGGCGAGTATGCACAGGTGATTTCATATTTTGTCCAGACCCGGTTTGATGAAATTTGCGCACAATTCTCCCGATTGTGGAAACATTTGGTCGATTATGTTGACCAAAAACATTACGTAGTGCACGAAATGCATTTTAATTTGAACGTCCATTTTCGTTAAAAGCTTCGACAGCCTTAACGCGCTATTCAATTGTGTACCTCTTATGGTTGAATTTTTCAAATACTGAAACAAAGAAATGAAAGTTGGGCGAACAACTTGACGTTAAGGTATGGCTCACAATTAAGATCCGGCACTATAGTTGGACCACCGTTTATAATTAGAGTGTTACAGCGCATGTGGGGCCATCTGTTGTCGAAATTCGGTTCTCAATGTATACATCCAATATTTTCTCATTCATAATACTACTTTGAAACCCTGAATTCACACTTTTAATTTCACTAAGGTGTGCAGAAGGACAATTCATGGTAAAAAGGGAGTGAATAAGTTAAATTATTCTTTATAACTGGATGTCGTCTATGATCTCTGATTAAATAATGGATAGTTCAGATGGGCAGTCACCTCACTGGAATGAATTCGTAGCTACACAAATGTTTAGACCTAGGTAACAGTGCTTCTGACGGAAGCGGTTTCCTGCGAACCCAGTTTGTTCCTCCTGTTGTTATGGAGAGCTGAAGAGTATCTTTGGTGGAATGATAAAACAAGTTAAGTAGACAGACCTACGCTCCAGTCAGAAGGGTCTTGAACTCTACTTACGACATGCAGTCACGAACACGGAATAGCATAAAAAAACACTTCACACGGTGCACTAAATTGAGGATATCTTCCGGTGAAACAGGTTTTGGACGTGAACTTTGTAATGATTTTCTGCCTAAGTCCGAACGAGGAACCGACCTCTCATCGGTTCTAGACGTTAAGACTGAGTAGTGCCAACGGATGGTACCAACCGGCCAACCAATCCGTGCACTGTAATCCACTTTCGCGGTGGCTGCTTGTCGGCCAGCTAGATCGGAGAGGATTTCGGTCGCGGGTCTCCAAATGGATTACGCTCATCTACAATTTACAGCCACCAATAAATGCCCGTTTCCAAACGCGTCACAAAACACAATCATACGGAGAGGAAATCTACTTTACGTTACTCCGTATTTCTTCATTCATCCAGTCAAAGGACAAAAATCGAATCTTTACTTCGCGTTCTCAAATTTCCTGACGAGGTACCGAAAAATATACTACGCTAACTCAAACCGGACGAAATCTACGCTAATGAAAAGGCAAAACCAACAAAGGTACCGCATGCCACGCGCGACGCGAAACCGACCTCAGCGGATTTTGTCAAACCCTACCCTCGCGACGGCATACCTACCCTGCACTCTACTTCCCGCTGAAAGAAAGGACCACTGGAAAGGAAAGTCGTTTTTAGTTTAGTAATTCATGTTATTCATTGTAATATTCTCGTACAAGGAAATAATTACAGGTAATTCAAGAATTAATGAACTTTAATATTAATTCGGACTATTATTCCGTCTAATTAGTTGTACAGTATCAAAAACTATATAAATGTATAATTTTTTTTTTTTTAAATATATAAATTATAATTTTTGATTGTATATCTTATTGAAATACGTGAAATCTAAACGAGTGCTATAATCAACTACGATGGAGCAAAATACAGAAAATATATACAAAAAATATTATAAGTAGTCGATCAAAACGTGAAGCCTAATCAAATGGCGATAAGGACATACGTATCTAATAAATTCATTCTTTTCCATTTGTATAACAACTGGAAAGATGAAGGTTTTGTCATATCCACCTTTCCTTCTACACTATTAATAATTTACTTTTTATTATATAATATATTATGATTTAATTTAAATTTTAGATCGATTTTTAATAAAAAAAATATTTATATACGTCGTGTGTACACAATCAAGACCCGTAATTTCGGAGATTTTACATTTGTTTATCGTGTAGTTGATATATCTCAAATTATCGAAATATTTTCCTAAAGTGGTCTCTGTGGTTCTCAGGTCAGTAATTTTTCATATGTGCTTGTCCTTCGCCAGCGTTTTGACAATTTTATTTACTATCGCGTCAATGTTCAAATCATATTATATTTATTTTCTTGTGTGTCTCCTCGTTCGTTTAAGAATTAAAATATATGAAAAGGGAGAAAATTATTTGAAAAACTGGATCAACATAGTTGAACACATATAACACAGTATAATCGGTTATATAATGTGTCCTCATTTTTCCTATCATGCCTGTGGCGTTATGTTGGTACTCATGTCTGTCACTTATGCTGACAAGCTCGGCCATTTTGAATGTTCACTTGATTGGTGATAGCTACTTTACTTGCACGTGTTTTCAATCGTCTTCGATTTTTACTTATTCAAAAAAATGGATCAAAGAACGTGTATCAAATTTTGTGTGAAAAACGAAATTAAGTGCGCGGATGCATTCCGAATGTTGACTGTGGCATACGGAAAAGCTACCTTGGACCGAAGCAACGTTTATCGGTGGTACAAAATGTTTTTAGAAGGCCGAGAAGATGTGAACGACGATGGTATTGGCCAATCGTCGAATCACCGTTAGAGAAGTTGCTGAGGACCTAAACATATCGATTGGCTCGTGCCATTCGATTTTTATCAACGATTTGGGCATGAGACGGGTCGCCACGAAATTCGTACCAAAATTGCTCAGTTGCGACCAAAAACAGCAACGCATGAACATTGCTAATGAGATGTTAAACTCTGTCCGCGACGAACCAAATTTGCTCCAGAGGGTCATAACTGGTGACGAATCGTGGGTTTATGGTTATGACGTGGAAACCAAAGCTCAATCATCTCAATGGAAGCTGCCGCATGAACCAAGACCGAAAAAAGCGCGCCAAGTTCGGTCGAATGTGAAAGTTTTGCTGACAGTTTTCTTCGATTGCAGGGGCGTGGTGCATCATGAGATTGGCTTTTGCACCACGATAACGCTCCTGCTCACACATCGCTGCTTGTGCGCGACTTTTTGGCCAAAAACAACACACTAATGATGCCACAGCCACCGTATTCCCCAGATCTGGCCCCCTGTGACTTTTTCTTGTTTCCTAAACTGAAGAGGTCCATGAAAGGACGACGTTACGCTACGCTTGACGAGATCAAGACGGCATCGAAGGAGGAGCTGAACAAGATTAAAAAAAATGATTTTTTGAAGTGCTTCGAAGATTGGAAAAACCGTTGGCACAAGTGTATAATATCTCATGGGGATCACTTTGAAGGGGACAAAATAGATATTCATGAATAAATAAATAATTTTTGAAAAAAAAAACAAAATTCGTGATATTTTTTGAACACACCTCGTATACGTCTATAATGTTGGTTTCTATTAGACTACGTCTGTTGCAAGTGAATTTGACATTGGTTTTAATTGCAAGCATTATTTTCTATTAGATAGTATTTTCTAACGTTAGTCGTAACTATGATATCTAGAAATATACTGCCGTATGCTCAAATTAAGCTCCAGCATTAGTTTGGGAAATGATAATATCCAATCATCAAGTATATCAAAAAGGATCCTGTCTAATCGCATAATAATGCAAGTTTTGTCCAAAATCGAGAGGGTATATATGTATGTGTTGCTGTAAAACTTTATCAAAATTGTTTGTAAACTTGCAACTTGTATAATTTTATTTAGAAAATTTTAATTTTAAATTAATTTTCCACATTAGCAAGTAATGAGTTTCAAATGACTGTGGTATGCAGGGATATATCCAATGTAAATAAAAATTATCGCGTGAAAATGTATTGAATAATGTGACAAAGGAACGGGGAGATACCCACTACATATCTTCTCCCTGAAGCTCCTGGTGTAACGTTCATGATATTATAATAATCAAGAAAGAAAAGAAATTACATTTTTACACTTACTAATACAAATATCTATATATAAAGTTGCGTAACTTATAATAAAATATGTGAGAATTAAATTTTTTTCAACCTGATTTCCCTCAAACAATTGCTTTTTAGTTTTAATTTTTTCTTTGTGCAACCAATAACAATTTTTTTTGTCTTTAATTTGTTCTGATGTGTCTTTCTTTCCTAACCAGGGTACACAATGAAATTTAATATAGAATGTTTGATTCACAGCGATTATTAAGTTTATGCATTTTGTTGTCATTGGGAAAATTTATTTCTCCTTTTTAATTTTTTTTTTTATTTCGGTACCGTTCTCTCTTCTCAAATTCACATAATGTTCATCACTGGACCAAGTCAATTGATATTTAAGTCTTAACCTGTTGCACTTTTAACCATTTTCCCCCTTATCCCACTTGCATGATGATCAAGAGGCAGTGGCGGATCCAGGGGGGGGGGGCTATGGGGGCTGTAGCCCCCCCATAGCTACGGTCAGAAAAAAAGTCACTGCAAAAAATCCCGAAATCAATTTTTCCCGAAATTTTTTCTAGCCAGACAAGAATACTTTGAATAATTTTCGAAGTGAGTTTTTCAATCTTGAAAGCACATTTTTTACTTATTTCGAAAGACGAATGTGCCTATTTCATATAAAAACAACCTTTACGTCGATTTTATTTCAGGATTCATGCGAATCGATTTGAACTTCCCGCGGAGAAGATAGGGCCATAAGTATTGTGTCGACATAAACTCAGTGCTGCAACATATATGCAGTATCTTTCGCGTCCGGGGCTCAACAGCTGATATGAGCAACAAATAGGTTGGGTGTTGGATCGTATTCAACGTTTTCGTCTGCCATTCTTCACTTTCTTAGTTTTCACGCGTGTTAATGTGTTTTTGTGCTGCATTTCTCGATAAAGATGGACATCAGAAACTATTTCGCAAAAAGGCTACGATTATCGAGCCCAGAAATAGAAAATGGACATCCGCAGAGAAAAAAGCAAAACAATAATTCCGAGAGTACGAATGCAGGAGAAACCGACGATTCAATGGTTTTTCCTTCATCAAATCAGTCTGATGGATGCGACAAACAAACATCTGTTTCACAAAACTCAAAAACATCTGGGATATCTACAACGATTGAGGTAAATTTTTAACTATTCAAAGATTGCATACTTTATGTTAGCACCAGTGAATAAGTTTTCCGCAATATTTGCAAATTCGTCAAAAGACAGAAAGATAATTGAATCAAATCAGTATTTGGTGTCACACGTACAAATGAGTAAGTCTTTGTTACAAGCCACAACACTCGAAAATTCAGATCGAACTGTCAAGTACGATATCGGGTTAGCTGTAGATAAATGCCATAATTTGAAGCAGGACGAAATCTACAATTACTTAATCCACACTAAAACACCAGAACCATCGTTCAAATTTCCTGTGTGTATGGAAGGGTAACAAATGGCTTGCCTACAGCCAGTGGTGTTTCGCGCTCAAGTCAGGTAAGAAAGGAATCCCCGTCGGAATTAGATTTTTCTTATGAAATCTATATAAAAATTGTCGTTTTTTTCAAGTTTGAAACACATTTACGTAAAAAACTTGCATTGACTCACGTTCTCAAATGAAATATTGTTGTCGACAAGTTCATAATTCCTTTTCAACCTATAAGATCGTCACGCTTTCCTTCAGGTCGTACCTCAATCCTTGGATTCGTTAAAACAACTTTTGCACATAAGTGGAGTAATATATCATAGAATATAGACTAAAAATACTTGATTTCTCACAGGATTTGAAAACCTTCGTCTGCAAGCCTTTGAATAAATATAAGAAGGCAGTCGAAAAAATGAACCGACACAGCAATTTGTCTTATCATCGTTTCTCTGAAGAAAAAGCTCTCGAGTTTATGAAGAACATTGACAGCCGGAATTCAAACGCAGTCGACATGCTTCTTGATAAGGAGAAAAGAAAGATCATCGAAAACAATTGCAAACGTCTGGGCCCAATCGTTGAAACCGTGCACTTCTGTTCTCGCAATAATTTGCCACTACGTGGACACAGGGACTCCGGTGACATGAGGACAGCCGAAAAACTGGAAGACGCGTTGTCTGGCAGAGAGGGTATTTTCTGGTCATTGTTGGCGTTCCGAATAAATGCTGGAGATGAAGATTTAAACTTCACTTGGAAACAGCACCGAGGAACTGTACTCTGATCAGCAAAACGGTGCAGAATGAAGTTATCGACATCATTGGACAGACTCTTCGCGGCAAGATTATGGAAAGGATCAAAAAATCAAAATTTTTCGCCCTTATTTCTGATGAAACAACAGATGCGAGTAGAAAAGTACAACTGACCATGTGCGTGCGTTATGTTGATATAGAGGAATACGTCGTTCGCGAGGATTTTCTGGGGTTCATGCGATTAAAATCCACTGTCGGAAGAGATGTCAAAACGGTTATCTCAGATGAGCTGGAGGCTTTGGGATTAAACATCATTGATATGCGTGGACAAGGATACGATGGAGGATCCAACTTCTCTGGTAGCGAAAATGGAGTTCAAGCATTAATTTCCAAGGAACAACCACTGGCATTTTATACGCACTGCTTCAGCCATTCATTGAATCTGTGCGTTTCAAATCTTGTGAAATCCCCGAAATTCGAAATATGCTGGGAACAGTTTCGACGTTGATCAATTTTTTCTACGAGTTCATCGAAAAGAACGCAATTACTCGAAGACAAAATAAAAGAAGAGTTACCGACATCGCAAAAAACCCATTTGAAAACACTTTGCTTTACGCGCTGGGTTGAGAAACATAAAAGTGTGAACACCGTCTGTGAGTTCCTGCCATATATTGTTCAAGTGTTGGATGATTTGAAGTACGATAAGGACATCGAAACGTCTTCGAAAGCGACACAACTACTCGGTGCGATTGAAAAATCTGATTTTTTGATTGCTCTGCAAGTTCTCAATGATGTGAATTCCCCTATCGTGACCGTGAGTAGGAATCTTCAACATTCTCAACTGCAAATTTCTTCGGCTTGTGCTCACATCGAGCAAATCATCGAGCTGTTTCTTGAGACGAGAAAGGGAGAAAAATCCTTCGAAGAAATCTTCCAGAAAGCCGAAAAAAGAGCTAACAAGATGGAATTAGAACTGAAAATCCCTCGCTTGTGTGGCCGGCAGAAGAATCGATCTAATATCCAAACAGAAGATCAAACATCTTTTGGATATTTCCGGTAAGTTATTTGAACTGTTTTCTGCTTCTTGCTGTATCTTGCTGACTAACAAATGGGCAATCTACTCGAATTTGCATATTATTATTCGTTCAATCTAAAATACTGAATTTCTAATATAATACATTATGCGTTCAATGCAATTATATCAACAAAACTTCTTTTCCTGAAAATATTCGAAATTAGCTCGAGTTGACGTTTCTAACGAATTTATCTTTCTGCGTTTCAGAGCTACGATTTTTTACCCTTATTTGGATCACATGATCTCTTCTCTGACTTCGAGGTTCAAGGGTGAATTTCTGAAGATACTACCTCTGAAAGGGCTGATTCCAACGCTCTGTAGCAAAGTTTCTGTTGACGAAATTTTGAAAGCTGCACAAGTATACGAAGGAGATCTGAGCGGCTGCAGCGAAACAGAGCTGAGAAAAGAAATTCTTCTTTGGCACAAGCACTGCAAGACTACCGCTTTTCAACAAGCCCAAACTGCGATTGATGCTCTGCAAGTCATGAAATCGAAGAATTATGGCTCATTTTTTCCGAACGTTGCGACACTGCTACAATTATTCGCGACAATTCCAGTCACTTCAGCGACAGCGGAGCGTACTTTTTCGACAGTCAAACGATTGAAGAGTTTTTTGAGAGTCAACATGTCCGAAAATCGACTCAACGGCTTAGCGTTAGCTAACATCCACAAAGAAATAGGAATAAAGACGGAAGAAGTTGTGGATACGTTCTGCAAATTGAAACTTCGACGAATCGAAACTTTGGACTGGTCGGTAGATGATTTTCAGAGGTGAATTCACCATATGAAACCTTGACGACTAAAATCTTCGGGCAGGTCGGGCGATAATTTTTCTGATGTAGTAACAGCGATAAGCAATTCAGTATCAAAAGTGCAAGAAGTCAAATATTGTAGCCTCTGTAGTGCAACTTGAGAAAATTCTCATACTAATTTACTGTTGTTCATATTGTCGTAATTATATTAGTAGAAAATAAAGCGTTCGTGGAAAAATTGTTTTTCTTGAAATATTAATATGTATCCACACGAATTTTACGGGGAAAAATTTCTGCACCGAAAAGTTAGAACTGGAATTAATTATTTCAACTCAACTTTTGAGGTCCTAGCTGTCAAGCCCCCCCCCCCCCCCAAACCTGAATCCGAGATCCGCCACTATCAAGAGGCCAAATGAATGTATTTGGTGTAAGTCCGTCAAACGATTCACGTCGCTGATGATGTTGCTAATGTTGCTGCAAAAGATGTAGCCGGGGCTCCCTCCTCTTTCAGTAAACCATGTTTACCCTTAACTTGTAATCACAAGCAATTTCAAACAAATGGGGGCTACTTGGCGTGCAGCTGCAGCACATTCTTTCCACCAGAGCAGTGCGCCTGATATGCTCTCTGCAATGACAAGAACAACATACCGGGTTGCGTCACTTCTCGTTATATGGAGGAAGTCTTGCTGTATTTTTTTATGTCTATTTATAACCTAAACTTTATATATAGTTTGATGATATCGTTACAAGGGTGTGATACAATTACGTTGAACTTATACAAAAATGAGCTTTGTATTGCAAAAACCTCAAAGTACACCCATGAAATTTTCCTATGGAAATCAAGGTACCTATTTTGCAGAGGAGGCTGTAAGAATTGAAAACGTAGGAGATCAAATTTAAATTAGGGTTACAGCTGTCTTAAGACACACTGCGAAATACGGGCCCGAATTTGTTTATTACCTCTGTTTCTCCATTTAATTCATTTTTCAAGGAACATGAACGCGATAATGTGGTCGTAAATAGAATCAATGGATGCACAAAGCAACAAAGCATGTTTGAGAGTTGTAGGATATATGCCCAGAGCATAGTCATTTAAACTTTAGTAAATTCTTCACTATTATCGCACCACGAAATTGCGGCATCGACATTAGCATCCGATTCATCATTTGGCCTTGCCAACATGGAAACAACGCTCAATAAAATTTTCTCTACACTCTGCACAGGGCTCCATCCTTCTGTCGAAAGTTCCTAGCTCATCGGGTCATCGCCAGGAGCATGAAGAATTAATATACAAACACACCGTCAGCAAATATTTTGGGGTGAAACATTTCGCAAATAAGTTTTATCTTGGGCGGACTTAATGGGTAGTCTGGCGGAAAAAATAATTTAGCTGGAAACACTCCGCCTTCGAAACCAGTTCCTTCCGGGCCTGCAATTAGAGCTTCCCGCTCGAAAAAAGTATCTTCACTTATTGGTCCTGCCACAATTCCTTCAGGCGGATTTGATGTGAGCTATCTATATTCAGCCATCAGATGGCGTAAAGTCGACCCTGCCATTTCTATTCAAGAATTTCACGCGATAACATTGTTAACCTAAAAACGTGTACTTACGTCTGACAAACAATTTCGCAACCAGAAATTTCCTTGGCTTTTGTGACTTTTGTGAATACCATGCATCCCTCACTTTTGAGCTGCTTCCTTTTCAGCACTTTCACCCACAAAACTAATTACACCCGCGAAATTGCCAAAAGAAAATCACCGCTCTTGCGTGACGGCCACCACTCGCACACTCCACTGCCATGTGGCTGTCAATTCACCTTGACATCCCACGACAAAATTGACGTGGGATGTGTGCCCGTCACAACCAACGTGAAATGACAAGCCACCTAGCAGCAAGGTGTGTTAGTAGTGGTCGCCAGCGGCGTCGCATGATTCATTACAACTTGGCCACCCATATTTCGCGGCTGCAAACGGTTGTAAATGAGGGTGACGATTAGCCATGCACAGAGTCTAACTCATCTTTCACCTACCAATTTTTTTTCCTTTTTAAATACAGGTACTTTATCACCTTGTGATACTCGATTTTATGCACAGTTCTTAACGAATGTCACCTGTCAACTTTGGAAGGGTACCATATTTTTTGTTCTAATCGGAATGACTTTAAATTTTTATGGCATACATATGTAAAAGCCGTCCATTGGGTGGCAAGAGAACTTGAATGAACTAAGACTTTTTGCCAGTAAGGCCGGAAGCTTTTCGAATGACCTACGTACATGTTTAAAGGAAAATCCATTGTTACTCCATTTGCAAAGGTTGCCTTTTTGTTGCGATGTAACTAAAATCATTCACATCATGAGTCCTCGAAAATTTTATGTTGTACATCTTATCTAAGCATTTTAAGAAGATCAAATCAAAATTTAGTACCAAGACAGTGTATTAGTGTTGTTGTAATTAGAGAAATTTCAAATGGCTTTAATTCCCGTGAACATTATTCGATTTCCTTCAAACTTACAGAGCATTTTTTATATATTTTGTATACATAATTAAATGTCGGATCTCGTTGAGTTGAAGGGTATCCATACGATTTCGTTGGGAAAAATGTTAAATAGTATTATTCATAAATTTGATTAAACTTCTGCTTCTAATTTATGTTTTGTAGTTTTATTCGTAAAGATCTACCTCTATAATTTTTTCAGATTTTTCGGATAATAAATATCCAACCGTGTCATGTACTCCCCTCCCCCTGTACTCTATGAAGGTGGTAAGACTGCTTTGAGACCTGTTTTCGTAAAAGGTTTAATTTGACACCAAATTTTGCGGTTCCCGTTGTGGGTGGATCTTCCTTTTAAAACCGTTGAAAAATTTATTAACACCAAAACTTTACTTTATGATGCTTATTTTATTAGACTGTAGACCACTTTTCTGTAGACTTCGAAGCTTTACATTGCACACTACACTAGCATATTTGAGTCTTTATAGGGGTTTTACTTACATCTCAAACACTACGTTGCTCTAGTAAAATCGAATCCTATCATGTGTTCGAGTATTGCATGCCACATTTGAAATTCTGATAAACATCTGACAAATTCCAATTCCCAATGTATTCATACTTATGTTTTGTCTACGATACACAATTCCTTGTCGACGACGCGTACGTTAAGATACAAAGATACTAGACATGTTATACTCGTATACGTTTTTCCGCTTCCATGGATCTCAGAGAATGTGTCACTATTTCCTGGTCGAGTTTGATTATTAATGTAAATACGAATTGATCCTTGAATCAGTTCAACGATACGATAGCGATGCTACGGCGATGTGAAGACCGCACAGCCAACACTCAACGAAACCACCCCAAACATGATGTCGCGGAGTTGTACGGGAGCTAGCAAACACCCCGCAAAAGGAAATTTTCAAATTCTATTAAAGTTGCATTAACGTGACCCGAAAATTTGACGAGTTCGGGGTTGTATGGATGAGTTTGTTTGATTTTAACATGAATGAACTGTAACCAATCAGTAACAGATTAAGGGTTGAAGACACGAGTTATTTCCCTGTTCTAGTGTATGTTGAAGATCGCTTTAAACGAAGGAAGATGAATAAAAAATTTAATTTTTCAAAACACCTTGTGACTTCGAAAAATCAGTCTGGAAACATCTAAAACGATCGAATATCTGCATCAATTCCAACCACCGAACTAATCGATTTCTTCTTCTTTTCTTGTATATGTACATGTATCGCTAAGTCATTGAAAATGCCACATTTCACTCAAATATTCACAGCTTAGATAATCTGAACCCTTAGATCGGAAAATTCTTAATGTTTCGCCTAATAATTGATTTCTGGGTTTCTCCTCATACTCATACGCCAACATCTACCAGTCTAGCTAGAATGAAGTGACTGCGTCCTAGGACTCCGATTCAGATATGTGAGGTCGCAATTAACGAATCGAATATGACATTATCTGTATCTTGTCTCACACGCAACTTTGTATGCAGCCCCTCTATCAAGAGACTACATATGGTGTAATTTATTGGATTCACTGAAACAGAAATGCTGTGGCTGAAACAGATACCAGATGCAGAGTGGAGTTTGTATTTTCAATTTGAATCTCTGGTACAACATTTTAATGAATCCATAAGTGTTTTGGTGATAAAGGCTAGATCGAATTTCTTTAATGTGGTACTTGATGTTATTGGTTCATACGCGTATAAATGAAATCAATACCCATGTGCATAGTGTTTCACGATTTCATTAAAAATTTAAAAGGATGGTTAATCGTCAAAAATGTTTTGATTTGTTTGACGTTGCACAACTAGTTAATTGAAGAAGATGCTTATTCTTAATCCATTGGATATTACTTGATACAAATATTATTTATCTATGAATCTATCATGGAAGAGTACATATATTTTGACGCTTTCAGAATTTCACTTATTTTTCGTTCGTTCGAGATTTCCAGAAGGAAATATAAACCAACCTCATCGGTTTTAGACGTGAAGTCTGGGAACCATCAGGTCAACAAGTCCGCACACTCTTAGTCTACTTCGAGGTGGCTGCTGGCTGGCTAGCTAGTTCGGAGAGGAATTTTGTTCGCAGGTCTTCCGCGAGCAGACTAAGTCCAAAATACAAAAATCAGCCACCAGTTCAGATGCCCGCTTTAAAACTCGTCAAACAACTTCCGCTGGCGGATGCCGCAAACAAAAATGCATTTCCCTCACTCGTATTTACAAACTAATCTTAATTCATTCAACATCAAATGTACCTTTTCGCCTTTTGTTCACTTTCCCACACCAAAAACTTTTTCCACTTTCGTCTTCCGTCACCAAGAAACTAAACTCCCTTCCGTTGACGATGCATGCCGTTCGGAAAGCGCACATTTTGTGCCGTCGCCACAACAGCCAGTTGATGTTGCCAGCAACGACCAAATGCTCGCGCCATTCCATAGTAATGCAAAAACTACTATGAGTAGTTATGCGAAAACTACCGTTGAATGACGCAAACAATTGTTTGTTGTTATTTTTGCCGCATATTGGAAAGAAATTACTCCCGGCTTGAAATTCATTCATTACCAACTTTCGGGTGTTTGAATTTTTAACCTTTGATTGCTAATGATGAAAAATTCAGTCAGATGAGAATAAACTCCTAACCTGCGACACTTGCTGATCGCAACAAAGATTTTACGAAACTAGATAAATTGGGTAAGAATAACAAGGTTACTTTGTAATAATTGCCATGGCACGCAGAGGTTGAAGGTAATGAAAAAGCAGACCTTTTAGCGAGGAAAGGATCATCGGCAATTTTTGTTGGTCCTGAACCCTTGTAGTAATTTAAGGGATGTTCTATATTCATTCAGGATGGCAGCGACAGTCTGCTGCCTTGGCAAGCGGAGATATTAGTGCTCTCCGGAATTGGCCTTGTCTGAGGACGCGTGAATGCGCTGCCAGGCTAGCATTGCGGTGTCGTCATGTGGGTTCTTACCCCCAGCACAAAGGCCCACTATATAAAAAATTTCGTATTCACAAATTAGACGACAGAAGGACTCAGTTTGGACTCAGAGGTAGCGTAAAGAAGGGATAGACTACTAAAAAGCGACTGACGGAGCCTGATTAACGCGCGTGGGGTTTAATTCAGGTAATTCATATTAATATTAAAAAGTTGCGTATGAAGTTTTTCTCCACTTATTGCGTAGTTATTAGTATGAAATCACTTCTTTTCGTGAAAGTCCCTCCAATAGTTTGCCTGGGTTGGCTGCTCGATAACTACAGGACAGCTAATTTTCTCGCAATCCTAAGGAGACGTGCAATGCGCAAAAGGAGCTGAAGGATCCTCAGGTGGATAATCGATTGTGTTTGGAGCAGGAATAAGTAGCAAGGGCGAAAAAAAGGATTATCGGACAGACAAACTGACGTAAATACTTTCGATGCTATAGACTGGGAACCAAAGGTATGTGATTGAAACTAACTACGGACGGAAAAGAACGTATGTGGTTAAGCTATCGACACAAGTTTTTTGCATGGTATACACTCTTATTTGCCTTATGTACCCGGATTTTCAAGAAACGTCGATCCAACTTCACGTTATAATGGCCAGCTGCGTCACCTAGGCGGCGATTGCGACAATGGACCCTTTCTCTAAAGTTGGACGATCAGGATCCTAGATTATAATGCGCTTCATTTGCACGTCTGATTTGTTCATAGAGATCACCTAATCTTTCGTGGGGCTCCAGCGCAATGACGGGAGCATCCAAATATTTTAATTGCCCCAATAGCTTGTACAATTTGCTGTGGTAAATCATGTGCTGTCCGAAGGCGACAAAGTACGGCGAAACACGCGTGACGAAATGATATAATGACCGCAGGTGATGGCAAACCATCTGCGGTCCCAATTCTTCTGAGTTGGATGGACATAGGAACGGATCACAGCTGACAGAGTGCAATTCAAACGTTCTGATGCTGTTGATTGAGAAAAGTACGTAGGTGATTCAACAAGTACTTAGCCTCACCGCCCAATCACGCTTCTATCACAAAAGAGTTTAACCTTCGTGCAGTACATTCCTTTAGTAGCCTACTGTCAAAGTTTCAGTCAATTCCCTTCATTAGTTTTGTTGAATGTACTGCACGATGATAAAACTCCCTCAGGAGGAAAAATTCGTGAGAGAGTATCGGGCACGATGTTTTGTGTTCCTTTCTAGTATTTGATCGAAAACTTAAGCCCTTGCGATTTAAAAACACATCAGACCAGACGTTCGTGTAGATCCGTTTAGCTCATCAGCCATTGTAATGAAGCGTGGTCGGTGATGATTTTAAACGGGTAACCTTCTATGTACGCTTGGAATTTCTTGGCAGTCATCAGCGCTACCAGGCTTTCTTATTCAGATACGGTGTAGTTCCTCTGGGCCAAGCTCAGCTTACTGGACATAAAAACAATGGGAGCTTCTTCTCCTTCTTCGGTTAATTGTACCAGCACGGCTCCAACTCCATGTTGACTTGCGTCGCAATGAATGGAAGTCAGGGCTATGCAAGACTGGAGCAGATGTTGGAGCTTGCTTGAGCTCCTCAAATGCTTTTCAGCTGAGCTCAAATCAGATGAACTTACCTTTCTAGAGCATGTCCAACAGGGTGTTGAAACCATCGCGTAGTTCTAAACAAACCTTCGGTAACAACCGCACACTCCGAAGAAACGTTGTAGCGGCTTAACGGTAAGGGAAACTCATCAACCGCCCGAGTTTTGTCTGGATCTATTTTGATCGTACCAAGTCCGGTGATATGTCCTAGATATCGAACATCAGTCCTGACAAACTTGCTGTTCTGGACATTGATGATGAGTTTCTGTGATGGGTAGGAGGTTATTCAGGTGAGGTAGAATGACTTTGTCCGTCAGACGGGTTAGCATTTGCAGGTCATTACACAGGCTGAAAGGCATTGTAATGAACTGATATAGTGGTCATTGAGTGGAATTTGCCAGAAGGCATTCTTCAAGTCGAGACTCGTAATGTAGTTTGCTTTCAGCAGTCTTCTTATTATTCCATCGATGAGCAAAAGAGGATACGCGTCTTTAACAGTCATTACAAGATAAAGACAAACTTTACCTGATTTTACTACCAAGGTTACTGGGGAGGACCAAATACTTTGCAATTCCTCTATAATCTCCAACTCTAGCAACCTGTCCAACTTGGCATACACTAGCTTTTCCATAGTCCGCGAGATGGTGTAGTGTCTCTACTTCATTGGCTTGCTATTGCCCACGTCAATAGCATGTGGGACTAGAGTAGTGTGGCCAAGGCCTTGCGTAGCGTAAGATGGAAAAGCAAGGATGGATGCTTCTAAGCGTTCTCGCTGGTTAGGAGTTAATTCGTGTCTGTCAGACAAAGAAGTAAGTTCATGGACGTGGCTTGTCTTAAAGTGTGAACCCACAAATAAATCAAGCGCCAAACCAAATTGCAGGACGAAATTGTCGCCGAGATACACGTTCTGAGTCAGTGAGCGGATTATAAAATGTGATATCCTTAGTTTTACCTCTAAACATGACGGGTGTTATGAATCTACCTTTGATAGAATGTTTGGTGCCGTCAGCTGTGCTGCTGTCAGAGCACCAAGGTCTTACCACCGTTGGGTATTGATGGAGTACCTTTGAGCCGAGGCTCAAGGTAAGGCAGCTAATGCTTGCATCTGTGTCAATTAACGCCACAGTGATTTCACCCAACACTTTGATTGGTGCGTAAGGTCTGGTGTCATTCTCGGAAACCTCCGAGAAGTTGTGTACGTTCAAAATTTGGTGGCAGGTACGCACTCTCTTACGGAAGCTCCTTCAACGATGAGTGAACCATTTTATTTTGTGCAAGCGAGAGGTGACCTCTCCTGATGCAAAGATTTGCTCTCGAGCCACGCGGTACCCCTCCAGCCGAATGTGATTTGGCTTTAGTGCATGAACCAGAGACGGTCTGACTTCAGTTGTTTGCTCGTGTGGTGGCCGCTGCGAAATCATCTTTAGAGCAACCTCCGGTAAGAAGGAACCACCGCAGTCATCAGTTTCATGGCCGGTGTAGTGTTGTAATTTTTGGTATTCGCAGTAGGTGGGCAACCCACGATTGAGCTTTGAAATACCGCTGAAGTGCTCAGGTGCTCACTCGTCCTTTTTTTAAAATGGCGTAATCGGAACAATCCGGGAAGTAGGTATTTGGTTTACTGCATCTGTTGCACAAAACCGTGCACTCTAATCTACATGCAACAAACCGATGTCCGATTAGTCTGCAGTTCTTGTAGGTTGTGAGATTCCCTACCGTGGCTACTGCAAAATTGTCTGGCTCCCCGGTAGTGTCTTCAAGATTGGGAGTGATTGTTTCCTGCGGCACTTCCGAAATCTCGCGCCGTGGACCAGGTCTCGTCATCAGGTATGGTCGTTCCCGCAAGTCCTCTTCAACTCCTTCCTGTTTACTGATGGCAGGCAAAAAGGATGCCATGTCCTGAGGGTCCAAGTTCGCAACGTGGCGTTAAACTTCTGGCCATAAATTGCGCTTTAACACCTGCAACAATTGGGTTTGGGTCAAGGTTCTAAATTTGCTGAACCGTTCATCCGGTCGTTGCCATTCAGCTTGGATTTTATAAAGTATCCTCTCATCCTTATTAATGTTAGGATTCCCCATGCGTAATACTTCCTTCAACCGTGACCAACGCTGGGGTGGAGGAGTGGCATGCATGCGCTATTAGGTTTAGAGCGCTGCTCCACGCAACAACATCGGCAAGTAGCTGGCCACCGCCGTTTGGTTTTTTGCCAGCATGTCATCAATCAGTGATTCCACTCGAGCAATAAAGACCTTGACTGTGATGGAATGTGGTTCTCCACTAAAGTGGAAATTCCAGCCCAGTATGATACCGGGGATTTGAGTCGGCTTCAATCTACATGATATGTGTTGAGGTCCACGTTGCTCTGGAGGAGCCACCGGACATAATGTCGATGGTTGAACCTAGCTGAGTCTTGGCTGGTTTACCGAGGCAACGGGTTCATAGAAGAGTTTGATACGTTCCACTTGGGCTCGAGTCTCTAACCTACTGGGAAATCCCGAGAATTTGGGCGCAACTCCCACTGTGGAGGCGTTCGAGGACGTGCTTGCGAGGCAACCTCTGCACTACGCTCCATGGTGTCGATCTGGATAGTCAGTTTCTGCATCATGGCATACATTCCTTGTAAGGTCGTTGCATCCACTTATACGGTAGGCCACTATTCTCTAGAAGGTGGAATCACTCAGCTCCCCCTTAGTGCCCAAATCTGTCGAAAGTAGTGGTGATTGGTCCCCAATGACTTGGATCTTTTGTTACCGCCCCTTGCGCAGCAGATATCGTGTCGCTGACCACTGGAACAGTGGGTTGTATGGGCTGCCTGTAGAGTGGGCAGTCATTCCCGGTCTCTAGGTAACGTTGTAGGCAGCTCCAATGGAACCGATGTCCACACTCCACAGTCCACTCCAGCGTGCAATCATCCAAGCCACGCACAATGACGTTGGACCCGCACCTGACCGTAGGCGACGTTTACCCGGCATGCGTTTTGTTGATATTGTTTCTGAACATAACCTAAAAAATATATTTAATCCTAAATATAACAAAAAAAATTTTATCCTAAGTATACTGTGAGCGTCAAAAGAAAGTAAACACCAACTTTTCATCTTTAAATTGTTACATTACAAAGCTATAATTGACTTGCGATAAAAAGTAATATTAATGAGTTCGCTAGTAAACCATTTAGAATTTGATTATTATTAAACATGAAATCAAAACAAGTGGCAACATTGCACAGATCTCACCAAAGTGGAAATGCATCAGATTTTACGCATCAAAAAAAAGTAAACAGAGGTAACACTTACTTCGCTTCTTTTATATTTCGGGGAAGAACCTTAACTTTTGGTGACAAATTTGTGCTGATCGCGTGCTTTACTTCACCAAAAGTCGTTTTAAGTGCATTTGTTCTAATTAATATTAAAAATAAAGACGTAAAAGAAAATAGTCTCACCATAGGAAAGCAAATATGGCCTTATACTCGGAAAATTATAAAAGACTAAAAGAAAAGGGTAAATCCTTGCGTGAAATTGGTGAAATCGTGGGCCGAAACCAGTGCACAGTTAAAAAAATTATTGATAAATATGCCAAACATCATCTCGTTGAAGATTTACTGAGATCTGGACGCCCAAAGCGGCTTAGTGGTACTGAAGGTAGAGCTGTAGAAAGAGAAGTAAGGGCATATCCAGCCCCAAGTGCAGTTATATTGTCAGAAAACATAACGCAGGCATCAGGCAAACCAGTAAGTGCAAGTACAGTCAGGAGAGCACTTCATTAAAAATGGTCTACATGGAAGAATACCACGGAAAAAGCCATAGATACCCAAGGCGATTCAGATCAAGCGTATGGACTTCGCTAAAAAAAAACAAAAACGTGGCTCCATCCTTTTGGGAAAACGTATCCTGTACAGATGAGAGCAAATTCGAAATTTTCGGCGCGAAAAGGCCCGCAAAAATATGGCGTGCTAAGAATGTAGCCTTCAAAGAAAAGTGTGTTACCGACACTACTAAGCACGGTGGCGGTTCAGTTATGGTATGGGGGTGTATGGCGGCAACTGGTGTTGGTAATCTTGTTTTTATTGACTCCACAATGGGCAAAATGGATTATTTAGCCATTTTGAGGGACAATGTTGCCGCTAGCGTCAAAAAATTAGGCTTGTCTGGAAATTGGATCTTTCAACAGGACAACGATCCAGAGCATACGTCCAAAAGTGTGAAAGAGTGGCTACTGTACCGGACTCCGAAGACACTTGATCATCCACCGCAGTCCCCAGATCTTAACCCGATCGAGCATCTGTGGGAACACCTTGACAGAAAAGTGAGACAAAGGGTCATTTCAAGCAAAGCCGACTTTAAAAAAGTCCTAAGGAAGAATGGAGCCCAATCTCTCCCGATGTTACAAAAAAACTTGTCGCGTCGATGCTAGAAGACTAAATTATGTGCTGAAGTCCAAAAGAAAAAAACGAAATATTGAAAAATTGAAAAAAATCGACATTTTGTATTGAAGTTCTGTTATGTTTTGTTTGCTGTTTACTTTTTGTTTGACGCGTGAAGTTTGGTCTTGTTTTGATTAAAGTGAATGTATCTTTGTTGTGTATTACTTTTGTTTGATGTTTATGTTGTGTTCAGTTTTTATTAGATAATTCTTGAATTCCTTATACTTATTTTTGATTTTGTGTTAACTTCTTTGTTTTAATAAAATTCTTAATACAAGTATCTAAGGTGTTTACTTTCTTTTGACGCTCACTGTGTATATAGTACGTGTATAACTTAATAACCGGAATTCGACGCTAGGTGTCCCTAGTAACAAATATCGTGAAAGCTCGAACTTTATATATATGTTATTTTGAAGGTACATTGACAGCTATCAAAATCAGTCAACAAAACAGTTTTATCTTGTCTGCACCAATATTATTTTTCACGATGAATAACTTCGAAAATTGGAGAAAAAGACAGCATTTGCGGGAGGTTCCGTTGGGTCATTTTTTTGCAAAGAAAACTGCTGCGGAAAGTCATCGTTTGCTTGTAAAAGTTTAGGGCGACAATGCTTTAGCGAAAACACAGTGTTTTGAATGGTTTCAATGCTTCAAAAGTACCAATTTTGACATCAAAGACGAAGAACGCCCAGGACGGCCAAAAAAGTGTGAAGACAAAGAATTGGAGACGCTACTCGATGAGGATTCATGTCAAACGCAAGGCAAACTTGCCAAATCGTTGGAAGTGACTCAGCAAGTCATTTAGAAACGTTTGAAAGCTGCCGGATACATTCAGAAGCAAGGTAATTGGGTCCCCTATGAGTTGAAGCCGAGAGGCGTTGAACGGCGCTTCTGTATGTCTGAAATGCTGCTTGAACGCCATAAGAAGAAATCATTTTTACATCCGATCGTGACTGGGGCACCAAGGTTTTGCTGTGTATTTGGTGGGATCATAAGGGCCGTTATATTATGAGTTGTAGAAATCGGGCCAGACAATCCCAAGTGAAAAACGCCCGGAATATGCGACCAAACACGAGGCTATAATTTTTCATCATGACAACGCTCGGCTGCATGTTGCAAGACCCGTGAAAAACTATTTGGAAAATAGTGGACCCCTCACCGGAATACGCTTCACTTCAGAGCAAGGCTTCACTTCAGAGCAAGGCATCCGAAATTAGATAGATTCAAAAGTGGCGAGTTATAGTGAACCTCAGAAAAAAAATGTGTGCAGATCATGAAAATTTGGTCTTTCCATTCTTCTTTCCTCCGTCGCAGGCAGCGACACCAATGGTCAGCTCTTCCTACATGTAACAGGCACTACTCTCTACTTCGGAAATGGGCTCTTCTCCGCTTACGTAAACCAAGGAGAGTTTGTCGGCCTAGGTTTGATTCTGATCCGCAAGCAGCATGTGTCTAATTATGGATAGTCACGGACTAGCTAAGCGGCCAAGCTCATGAAATCAAGAGCCATGCATCGAAAGGCAATAAAGAATGGCTTAGTTTGGGGTGCAGATCAGAATCCGCTGTGAAATGACGTTACGTAACAACTTCCGAATACATAAAGGAGCTCTAATATAATTTGGCCTTACTAGTCATACAATGCTAATAAACCACAATTGTATAATTAAGTCCAAATGATGTTGATGTCCGGGGAAAACACAAAGTCTGGAAGTTTTTATGGATGCTGGGGCAGTAGGTACCTACCCGCCAATAACTTGTATACCTAGTAGCGTAACTTAGAGAGGATGGCCTGTCTCAGGCTCTTGACTGTTGATACAGCCGGGCTTATCCGAGTCCCACGTTGGGTGCCATTTTGTTGTGATTTGAGGGATATTCTTTGTCCATTCAGGACTGCAGTGATGGCCTGCTGTTTTGGCGAGTGAAAATATCAGTGTCCACCGGAATCGGCCTTATCTGAGAATGCGTGAATGCACTAGCAGGCCAGCATTGCGGAATTGTTGGGTGGGTTCTTTTCTCCAGCACAAGAGCCCACTACAAAAAAATTTCGCATTAACGAATTAGAAGATAGAACAACTCGCTTCGACAGGGTCGAGGCCAAGGTAGCCTACCATTACCGCGCGGGGCTTATTTTGGGTAAGTCATAATAGTATTAATAAGTTGCGTGTCAAATCGTTCTGCACTTATTGCGTTGTTATTATTATGAAATGGTTTAATTTCGTGAACGTCCCTCTAGCAGTTTGCCTAGACATGCTGCTTGATTACTATACCCTTCAGTGGGGTCAGGATGCACTTTATGGGAGACAGTAGAGTAGTTATCCAGGACTTAAAATATTGAAAGCGTTCCTTTGCGCCCAGGATGAGAAAGGATACAAATCGTGCATCAAAATAGGTAAGAATCACCCAAGAATATGGTTCCTTATGAGGCAATGTAAACTAGAAAGAAAACGGGTCTTAGGGAGAATAGTGAGTGCATGTTCTGCGCTGCTTGCAGATGAGATACCAGAACATCTTCTGACGTGCTGCGGAGCTCTGTTTTGGAGAAAGAGAAACAACCTGGGAACTTGCTGCCTAGCTGAGGAGCGACTTAAATACCTGGAGTCAATGAAGATTATCCACCTTCTGAGAGACGTTAGTTTATTCATGGAACTCTACACTACTTCAATGAGGATGGGGGCACAATAAGCCTTTCAAAGATTGAAGTGCAGGACAGCCATTTTACACAACCTACAGGCTGCCTTATCGATGTCAAGGGGGCAGGAGAAGGAGAAATGCATGAAATCTCCGCTAATCAATGATTTTAGCAATGTTGGAACAAAATGTTGGCCGATTAAAACGGGTTGGCAGTGGTTTTTCTTTGAAAACAAGAATATGTTTACTGTGCATGTCATTAAAGTTTGTCTTGAATTATGCCTGCATATCGCAGGTTAAGTACAAAACTCTTCTGATATGAGGGTAGTTCTGTCTACCCGACTTGTTTCATCCTTGCCAAACTTTCGATCCCCTTTATCTTATTTACTTGCTCATAAAATGGTAACTACATTCATCATATATCAAGTTTAAATCTTAAGATCTATATTCCAATATTATTTCATCTTGAAGACAAACTCCATCAACCCTTCTTTAAATCACGACTTCACAACAACTTTGTCATACTATCCTTATCATCAGTCATTTGTTCCTTAGCCAACAGCGAAATCTGCTAAGACTGCAAATCTGAACGATCAGAACTTATAATTTATCTTTGATTTTGTATCACGAAATAACAAGATATCATATGAACTAATTGACCGGAATCCACCCCCAAGTTACGTGTCATATCTAGACACACGCACCCCTCACCGCGCGCCGCATCAACCACCCTCTAAATGCGGGGTTAGATGAATCGTCGAATCGAACCAACATGCTACGGCTAATTAAACGCAAGAAGATTGCTATCGACTGGTACGAGTAGCAAAAATAAGAGGAGATAAGTCGACGCTCGAGAAAATTTATCCGGGGGTGTGTTAGACGATGCCTTGGCTGGATTTGTGATTCTGTGACGAAGCATTCTTGATTATCGAAACAGGATGAATGTTTTACTCAGGTTCATCAGCGAGTTTCACTTCTTTCTATTAGATATGTTCAGGCATACACATTCCATAAATCTATGGATGCTCCAGGAAGAGTTATCGAGGTAATTCAAATGATTTTTTAACAATTCCGTTAATCTCTAGGATTTTTTCGAAGGATATTTCAACACGATTTTCGCTGAGGAATGGATTTCATTGACTCTAAAGCCAATCAGAGAAAATTTGTTATTCTACAAAAACCCAATATCGACTCAGATTACATCCTGATGGCAATCCTATCCTACGCCCACATGTTAATAGCAACATAACACATCTATTTATGAATGCCGAAGGGTTCGTTGCTTGAACATAGGAAAAAGTACACACAGCATCCCCCTCTCATTTTAGAACATATTACTCTATGGTTGCGAGTCGTGTTGTCTATTATAGGCGCACGTTCTTCCTGATCCGTACAGGATTCATCTTACAGTGACGTAGCGTGTCTTCATCATTGTCTTGCCTTCGCTTGTCTCGCGATGTTACTGGTAGGGGTGGTGTTGTATGTGAGATTGTCGGATAAGAAA
Source organism: Odontomyia ornata (assembly GCA_963969285.1). Classification (NCBI taxonomy): domain Eukaryota; kingdom Metazoa; phylum Arthropoda; class Insecta; order Diptera; family Stratiomyidae; genus Odontomyia; species Odontomyia ornata. The sequence continues at coordinate 401,810,012 of OZ017739.1, read as the reverse complement.
GGAAAGCCGATTTCAAATGAGGCGACGAACGACTATCTAGCAGATCAACTAGGATAGCGATGTATGATGTCTGGCAGCGAACGAATGTTTGGCCCTTTTGTAGTCGTTAGTGGTTCCATGTTATCCTGGAGCTTCCTTTCCGTCCCTCCACCTCATTATGTCTGATTTGTTTCATGACAAATGTTTGGTGGAACAAAAGATGACTGACTGATTCAAGTCATGGGGAAAGGAAATGAATGCTGGAGTTTTTTCCTTGCATTTTTTTCGTTGATTAATTGAAGGCAGCATTGAAATGCGAGAAAAGTTTGGTAGCCTTTCTTGTTACTGCGAAAATGCATATGTACAGTTATGAGCGCGTTGGTAATTATTAATGAGCTGCTTATTACAGAGGGTGGATATACAAAAAATTAATGTATTTTTAATTTGAAACAAAAGTAATAATACAACACTTTTGGTTATTTTCCACACTATTTTCAAATACATATTTTTATTTAAATTCAATTTCACTCAAAGAATTTTCTCTGAACTTTTTTATAAATGCTAAAATGCAAATTTCATTTTTTATCGCTTATTCACATGAATTGGCACTTATTTCACCCCTGCCTTAGATTTCGATCAGATTCCAATACGACTGTCGAGTAGCGCGATTTCCAGTCAAAAATACAAGCACACCGTGACAAGATTTCCAAAGGGTCTCCAGGCATATTCAGGATAGATATGCTCAGCTGAAAGTCAAAGTCAAAAGCGCTTTATTTAATAACTATGAAAACTGAATGGCCCAAATGGCTGTCTCAATTTATACGTTATCAATAAAACATATTTCATGAAAAAAAACACTAGCAAATATAAATTAATTAAGATTATTACATATTTTTTGATTCAATTGGAAAAAGAAGAAAAAACCAACCAGCATTATTCAAAAATTACTTATATTACTAACACAACAATGAACTTATATCCTATACCTAATATGTTACACCCTAATTCTAAATAAGAAAAAAAAATTACCTTATATTGAAACCTATACCTAATTTATAATACAAATAAACAACAACACTAAGTAACGAGAAAAAGCACAAAAACAGAAAATAAACACGAATAATCTAGACATTGCCATTCAGCCACCAATACCTGGATTGCTCCATCTCAGCTCGACCAGCCTCAACGAATCTAGCAAATGAGTATCTCCATTGGAATTGTTGGTCTCGTGAACTCAGATTCGGAGGATATTTTATCTTCTTATCGGTGGCCCGTCTGTATATGTGATATATGATTGGGACGCCGTCAGAATCAAAAACATCGATTCATGTCCAAATACACGAATGCTTCTGGAGGAACGAAGTCAGTAGTGAGGCAAGTCACAATATACCCGTCTGTAGGGTGGAACGGCTGTGAAATCCAAGGGTTTTCACTCACAGTTACAGATCTTGCGATATGATTCCGAAAAAGTTTCAATATGAAGATATCGACTCTTGTCACTTGAGCGGTTTGATAAATTTTTCTATTCGATGTATAGTGCTTCCAATCCGTCTCAGGCTTTCTGTACAAACCAGTACATGCACGAAGACATTTCCTTTCGAAAACTCTTAATCTTTCCATTGTACTAGCACTCTGGTTGTACCAGATCTGGCATCCGTATGTCAAAACTGGCCTAACCAGGGTCTTGTAATAAATCACTTTGACTTTTTGATCAATGTATCTGGAATGAAAGAGTCGTCGAAGAGCCATGACTACTTTTGATGCTTTACTGAGCATGATTTTGACATGTTCAGTATAGTACAGATACTGATCGAGATGAACACCGAGGTATCGAACACAGGATTTATGTGGAACCCGTTCTGAACTACCCTCACCAGCCATAATGTGGAAATCCTTCCAATTTCGTTTCAGGTCTTGACTGGCCCCCTGCAGCGTTGTTCGAAACAAGATTGTTTCACACTTCTGCGCATTGATTTTCATTCGCCAATTGTCGGTGTAGAGCTGCACATCATTAAACATTTTTTGAAGGTTGTTCTAAACTATTGTAGCTTTTCGGTCTGCGGTATAGATGATCAGATCATCAGCAAACGCTACCAATGATCGCGTTGGTGAGACATTAAAATCAAAGCTGTTCAATAGCTTGCGAATGAATATTGAGAAAAGCAGGGGCGCAGTAACTGTTCCCTGCTGTATACCATTCAAGACCCTGAATTCGCGCATTGTTGTCAGATTTCCATCAGTTACAACAAATGATTTCCCGTATAACATATTACACATTATGGCGACAAGGTGTCTGAGGAACCTGTCCTGAAGGAGTTTAAAAATTGGTCCATCTAATCATACCGTATCAAAGGCTTTCTCCATATCAATGAGACATGCTCCAACACATTCTTTTTTGTTTAGTTTCCAACAGATGTCTGAGGTTACTTTCGTTATTGCATGTATGGCTGAATGCCTGTCACGAAAACCAAATTGGCGATTCGGCATCAACTCATATTTCTCAATGTGGGCGTTTAATGCTCTGTTGAGTATCACTTCAAACACCTTGCTGATGTTAGGCAGCAAGCCGATTGGGCGATAGCTTTTAGGGCTTGAAGATTCTTTTCCTTTCTTCAAGATCGGAAATACATTAGCCTTTTTCCACTCATTTGGGAAATATGAATTGTTCAACATGTTGTTGAACAATATGCAATAATTCCTAATAGCAACCTCAGGCAAATGTCGGAGAATATTTGGAATACCGTCAGTACCACATAATTTTTTGTTGTTTATTCTGCGAAATATGAAACACAAGTCTTCATAGCTGACAAAATAATCAATAAGATTCAAGCTCGGTATGAGGTCAGGTGTTAATGTTTCATCGAAATGAAGAATTGATTGGCCGTTCAGGCTTGATTTTAAGTTGGAAACTTTTGCTTCAACGACCTCCGAAAATATTTCATTCCTTCTCTCTGGGTTTGGCAGATGAACCAATTCAAAATGTGTTCCAATCAGGGCAAGTTTATGCAAACTATCACTTATAATCCTGTTTCCATTTCTTTCCGGAGTCGTACTATCAATTTCGATACCAGCCCTATCGAGAAGATTCATCTCATTACTAGTGACTTCAAGATTCGATACCTTCACTCGAGACTTCTTGCGGAATAAGCTATTCACTTTCGCAAAAATGCCATCTGGGTCCTGTGGGCTAATACCCCTCAGTTTTTCCGCCCATTGATTACTGACCTCACTCCTGAAGTATGAACGGATTAAGTTCCGGACATTCTTCAGGTGTAATTTCAACAAAGCCAACGAGGGATGGTTGTAGTCCAAAAATCGTCGATAAATATTGTTGACGCGTGTGAGAAGAAGGCTTTTCAATCTTTTCAACCTTGGGATGGTTGGTGTTTCATATCCTTCCATATTGTTTCGATGTTGAATCTTGGGAACTACTTTCTCAATCGTTTCCAACGTCAGCTTCTCTAACTTCGACAAAAATAGAGATCTATTTCATCGTCAGTTAGATTTCTGTTATTAGGAACCATTGAGCAAGCGTTGCCATCATCAGAAGGAGGACATTGCTTCTGGTACTCCCGATTAAACTTCTTTTGAAACTTTCCCCAGTCTGTTTTTTTGAAATTCAACCTATGGTTTTCATGTTGAAGTGGAATGAGGAAGAAATCATCCCTTTGATGATTGATTTCCATTACGATTGCGTTATGGTCGCTATCGTAAGGAAGCACCTGCAATTTCCGTTGAGGACTATTAAAGCTGAATTCAAGTCTTGCATCAGCAATGCAGAGGTCCAAATATGAATTTGTCCTAGGGTATGTTGGGAACTCCGACCCATATAGATTGCACCTGTATTCAATTTGGTTCTCTGTTATCCATGATTTCAGGAATACACCTCTTGGATTATTGGTGGCGTTCAGCCATGATGTATGCTTGGCGTTCAGGTCACCAGCAAAAATTATAATAATTATGCAGCCTGTTCAATTCAAGTATTTCAAACAAGGAATTGAGTTCCTCCTTGAACTTGAGAACATTTTGACCAGTTGCATAGGCAGAGATAACGAAGAGGTTATCCCCACCTGGCAGTGAAATTTTGATGACGGACACTTCAAGAAATTCAAAGTTTTTGGATTCGACTTTTTCAATATTTTGGAAACAATAGGGTCTTCTAACCAATATCCTGGTACCACCTCCCCGATCACCTATTACCCTATCGTTTCTTACGAATGCAAAATCTTTGAATTCCATGGAATGCCATGGATTGAGGTGGGTTTCAGTGAGAAGTATGATGTCAGGCTTTTGCTTAAAAATAAATTCAAGGAGATAATCACGTCGATGTATGGCAACGATAGAGTTGACGTTGATCGATATGAGGCGAAGCCTATCAATGGGAATATGACTGGATGACAAGTTATTATTAGGCATTTGAAAGACCTAAACGCTGAAAAGCAAAGTTAATTTTTGAATCTTGTTTGTCGATTCTCTCCGGTAAAGAATTAAGTTGCTGGTAAATTTTGAGAAGCAGCTCATTATTGCCACTTACATTATTTACATTATTTCCAGCATTTTCTGCTGGTCCTCTAGCGGCGAGTGCAAATGATACTCCGGGCTTGACGAAGTTGGAAGGTATGATATTACGGTGTACTTGTGTTTGCTTTGGAGCAAATTTAACTTTTGCATCTTGATATCGGGAGCATCCTCGATAAGATGCGGGGTGACCAAAAATATCGCAGTAAACGCAGTATAATTTTTCTTTAGGCTCCGTCTGAACTAATTTGCACTCACCGGGAGCATGAACGTCTTTGCATTTAACGCAACGATAGTGCATGGCACAATTGGCAGCCGAATGTCCAAATCTTTGACACCTGTAGCACTGGTTGACCTCACTTTTCTGGAGGCGTTCCCACCTCACCACGGGGAAGTTCAAGTACCTTATTTGCTGAAGGGCACTTGGACTGCTCTTATTTGCAGTTTTTACCAGGTAAAGTGGTAAATTCTTCCTTTCTATGGTCGACCTTCTTGTTGCAAAGGCTTTGACTGAAACAAAATCAATATCTGGTGCAGCCTCCTTGAGCACCTGAAGAAGATCGACCGTATCCTCTCCGCTGTCCAAACCCTTCAACAAGAAGGTCTGATTCTTTTCACTTTTTGGGGTATAGGTGAAGTGTGGAACCTCCCCAGAAATCAGCGCATCTTTGGCTGACTTAAAATCAACCAGTGATTTCGTCCTTATAGTTAATTTTTCGGCATTAACTCTTTTGATTTCGAAATTGGCCAGTTTATTTTCGGCTGCCAATAGCCGAACCATATCTTTCCCGGTCTGTCCGAACACGTTGATTGGCGGAACTTTTTCTGTCTTGTTGGAAGCTTTTTCAGAGGAACCAGCAGAAATGCGGGCTGGTTTTTTCTCCTTATTTTTGTTCTTTAAATATTGAATAAAATTAACGTCATTATCTTGATTAAAATTACCTCCGATGTTTTCTTCAGTTTCCATATCTTCGGTTAATCCCTCCAGCGCTGCAAAATAGTTTTGGCTCTCGTTGGTGCCACCAGCACTAAGAACTTCTTCTGGAATCGCTTGATTTGTACTTTGCTTCGGCTTTGTTACCTGTTGCCATTGATTTTGTGGCTGCGTCTTTTGAGGCTTCATCCCTTTCTTGAAAAGATCCTTGAGAGACTGTATCTCTTGCCTTAGTTCATCATTTTCTTTCTGCAATTTGGCCATTTGTTGATTGTCCGCTATTATTTGCAGCTTGCACCCTCCATCTGCGGAATTTTCTTCGTGATGTTTTCTTTTGGTGATTATTGCCAGTTTTGGATTCGTCGTTTCCCCAGGTTGCCCACACGGTGGGAAACCGTCGGGCTCCTCCATACCAGCGGCGAAGTTTTCTTTGGTAATTTGTTTTTCGTTACCAATAGAAGTAAAAATATTCGATAGAAATTTCCTGAGTCGATTACTTCGACAATATAAGATTTTTTCCGATAAAAATTAACTTCGGAGTAACGTTTTTAAAAAATTAATTTAATTTGTGAAAACTTTTGACAGGAGCGATTTAAAAGACGTCTCTACGCAAAGGCTACTACGATCCATGCTCAGCTGAGTATATGTATGTCTTTGCCAAGAATACATATGCTCCATTATGTTAAACTCAACACACCAAGCGTCGCTTATTAACGTGGTGTACCAAGTCGGGGCCCTTGGAGGACCCGCTTAATTTTTATTTATTTGGATTACTCAAGTTGGCTTATAAGGTTTTTGAAACTATATTTCAGAGATACAAGCAATATTAGTACTTGTTTACGGGATGACCCTTTAGTCAATCCGGGATAGTCAAATAAACTTTGATTTTGGTATCAACGGCGCATGTACCGCGATACTGCGATTATATAAGGTTTAATTTATTTCACTTTGATAATTACGGCATTTGTAACATGAAATTTGCCCTAAATGGTGATTGAATCGTATTTCATCACACAATCTTATTCCAGGGTCAGTATGTAATAATTTTAACTCGCACACGAACGTCGAGATTTTCCGAAAGAAATCTGGACCGACCTCTCATCGGTTCCAGACATGAACTCTGAGCCGTGCCAACGAATTGTACCCAATCGGTCAACCAGTCCGTGCACTCGTAATCCATTTCGTAGTGGCTGCTTGTTGGCCAGCTAGTTTGGAGAGGATTTCGATCGCAGGATTACACTCGATTACTTTAATTCGGCCTACATTACATGCTCGTTTTAAAGGTGTCTAAAATACAATCATATAGAAAAGAAACCTATCTCTACTTTATTCCGTATATAGCTTCACTTCAGTCAAACTGAATCTAATTCTGCGTTGCCAAAATTTCTTTCTCTTTTTCCCGACGCGGTACCGAAAAATACAAACTCTAGTACAAACTTCGAAATATCCTACTCTAATAAAAAAAACATCAAAACAACTATAGTACCGCGTACCGATCACGACGAGAAACCGGCCATCCGCAAATTGCAAGAACCCTACACTGTTGGCCGAATACTCATCGTTCACCGACATTTCCGCTGGAAAAGAAGGGTTTAGCTGGAAAGGAAAGACCTGATTAGCATAGCTATTCATTTTAATCATTCGCGATTCAGCCATACAAAGATCTGCCATATGCTTAATAAATGCTAATTTTAGCTGATCTAACGTATAATTTATTTCAAACGACTTATTTCTATTAAATTTTAACAACTCAATAATTGTAAAAAAATTTTTAATCCAACTGAAAACCCTTTTACTACATACTTTTCATTTATTTGTAATATCAAAGTTGATCTTACTATTTTGCTGAGAGAATAGATTTCATTCAAAAATTTATGTTTAGGCCACAATTTCGATTATTATAACTTTTCTGTAATTTTTCTTACTTCAAATCTACAATAAATGTTATTAAAGGTTTTTGTTATTTTTGGCAAAAGTTACTCTCGTTTTCTAAAGTCAGATAAACAGTAATCAACTTTTCAACCTTACTATAATATCTTTTCTTCCAACATTGTTTCAATTATTCGGTATAAATACCTTTAATGCTTCTTAAAATATTTTCTTTAAACGATGCTACTTATTTGTAATATTAGGTCATGTTAAGTATGATAATAAAAGGAATTTGAATATATTAAAAATACCGTAATCCGTGTGAGTTTGCTAACTCTACATGTTTCCAGTTGTGAAATTCTGCGTCGGCATCCAAGTATTGATGATGATCGAAATTTTACTTGCTCCATGATTTTAGATTCTGTTACGTTGCTCCCACGCTATGGTGTGCGATTTTTGGTTGTACGAGTACAGTCCGGCTGGTTGAACAAAAGCTTCTCCGATAGGGCTTGCAATAGGCTCCACAGATGCTTGTATCAGCACCAAAGCTAGGCAAAAGACTGACGCTGGACGCATGACTTAATTCAAAAGCCCACACAAAAGGCCTGCCCATCCTCGATCGTCTCTGACATTCCGGAAATTACTCGATGATTAAAGCTTACACTACTATAATTTCCAAGCAAAACTTCGGCAGCTTGAAGATTTCGGCTTCTCGCTGCAAAACGTAGACATGTTTTTCGTCCGCCTTCTTCTTGTTGGGGAGCCGCCGTTGATGGGATAACTGACGCTGGGTTCGAAAATATTAACCGTATTAACAATTTACTATAGAACTTACTTGCACGTTAGAAAGGGCTCGCTTGTCGCGGCAAACGCAGATGGTGTAGGTGGAGGCGCAGTCATCCGCAATCCGGGATAATGTCCAGGAGCACCCCATTCGATACGACTGTCACTGACACTCGCGTTGTTTGTTTTTCCTTTGTTAGGTTTTCGCTTTCCACGCTGAGCGTTTTGATATCTTCTTGAAGCGTACTATTATTTGCACTAAGTCCCAAAGATGCATTAAACGATGGATTCACTGCTAGCAACAAATAGCGTAATTTCTTCACTACGTCAAATACATTTTGTCAAATCATGGTTCAGTAGCAGCGAGTGGTTAAAAATTCGCTCACGAACCATCGACGTCAATAGCGTAGGATACATGGCTCTGCTGATCAGCGTCAGTGGTGTAGGGCTAATGTATTACAAGTATTCCGGCTCCATCTAGTTGCAGCTTGAAATTTTGGCCTCCGCATACCACTTGTAATCGCATCTGTTTGGTTAATCCAAAAATCCACTTATTTGTGTCACACAAATTCACAGAGGCGCGAAAACGGCGAGAAAACTCATTTGTCAAAGCCAATGGAAAATTCGTAAATTTTAAAAAAAAACAGTGAACTAAAGTACCGATTTCGTACACGCGATCTTCAAAATTAACAACTTTTTAAACGTGAACGTGTTTCGGAGTGAATTAAGTGCAAAAACAAAATCATATCACTTCAAACCTCAACTTTAGCGAGGGTTGCTAATTCCTTCGGCTCTCGCGGCCGGTTACGGATCCAGTACTCTCTATATCGATGATAATGGTTTACTTTTATTTATACTTGATTAGAGAGCAAATGATTCGTGAAGCCGTTAAAAGACCTGCTATGTTTGTTTTTTTCGCAGATGGTATTTTTATGAAACTATTCTTCTGAGTCTTGTCAATATATTCTCTTTGTGTGCATGGAAATGTAATTATATCGCTCTTTAAAGCTCGAAATCAGGCAAACATAGTTCTATTAATCATTTTTGGTGAGATGTGGTGTTTAATATCTTGCTCCTAGCAACTATCCTTGAACTATTCGTTTGGCATAGGAGATCTCATTTGCTGCGACTTGAAGAGGCAAAACAAAAATTGCGAGTTGAAAGACATCAGAAATGAAAGAAACAACGATCTTTCCTACACTTATCACGACGTTCACTTTGTCGTCGACAGATGTAACGAGGAGTTTCGAGTTGGATAATGTTTCGTGGTGTGCTGAGAAGAAGCACCACAGCTGAGTTATGGATGTGATTTATGCAGTCAGGCCGTTCGCGCCACTAGCTGGATATTTAACACTAAAATAATTTTCACAGATATTAACGAAAGATCCGACAAGAAAAGAAACTAACAAATCGGTAAAATAATGGCTCACAACCCGTCCGGCATGCAAGGTTTCGGATCTTGAGTGAACTTCCTCATGATTGGCGGTATCTTGTTTAATCCAGCTCATAAGCGCACGCTCTATATACTGGAACGCGAAGTTTGCAACGACGGCATCAATCCGGCTCAATTTGAATCTCAAATCGAGTTACGTTTACTTCTTGGTGTTCAACTCTAGCATGCACACACTACCAGTAACTGCACCAAGCGAATTCGGCAGCCACAGCAAGAAAGGCAATTATGTTTTCGCTAATTGGAGCGATATCCTTGCTAAATTCTAGGTTTACCTTGCACAAAACTGGAGTACAATGAATAATAATAACTTTGAAATTATTTTCTGGAATTATTTCGGAAAATTTATTAAGGAAATGCACAAAATAACACGTCCAGCAATCCACTCGTGACCTCAATGACTCCCGTTCTTCTTTCGAACCCCCGTTTGTTGCTCGTTGTCGCCTTACGGAACCGCTCCAAAAACCAGTCGGCCAGCCTTCCATCCATTTTGCTTCTCATTACCAAAGTGCAATCGTGGAAGAGCTCGATTGTAAAGAGGGTTACTGTATCCAGTTTTCAATTGCAAATTAAAAATACTGAGTATTATTTTAAATTTACAATTGAAATTTGGATCCGCAATATGTTGGTTTTCGAGCAGTTTGTTTAGGTGACTGCTTAATTATTACATTGGTATGGAGGAAACCTTCGATATGGTTTGTTTAGATGGACTAATTTCTCAACTCCTGCAGGACAGGTTCCCCAGATACCTTTTCACCATGATGTGCAATATGATATGTGGGAAATCATTTGTTGTTAGTGATGGAAATCTGATGACAATGCGCGAATTCAAGGTCTTGAATGGTTTACAGTAGGGAACAGTTACATCGGCTCTGCTTTTCTCAATATTTATTCGCAAGCTATTGAAAGGCTTTGATTTAAACGTCTCGCCAACGCAATCATTGGTAGCGTATGCTAATGATCTGGTCATTAAACCCCAGACTGAAGAGCTAAAATAGTTCAGAGCAATCTTCAAAAATGTTCAATGATATGTGACTCCAGACTGATAATTGGCAAATTAAATTCAATGAGCAGAAGTGCGAAACAATTTTGTTCCGGGCAACGCTGCAGGGTGTAAGCCAAGACATGAAATGTTATTGCAAGGATTTCCATATTATGGCTGGTGAGGGTAGTTCCACATAAATTCTGTGTTCGATACTTCGGTATTCATCTCGATCATTTAAGCTGACAGTTCCGGCTGAAGTTTCTATCCTATTTAGTCTCAATTTTTGGCCAAAGGGGACACTCGTTAAAGCATTCGATACAAGGCAACGTAAGCAGCGATTTTGTCCCAAAACAGCCTCAACAACCTTCAAGGATCTTTGAGGACTTATTACTCGTGTCTCAATTAACTTACGATTCTGTTATCTGTTGACCTGAAACGTGGTTGAACGAAAATATTTCAAATGCGGAAATATTACCTGATTATTTAGTCTACCGATGTGACCGTGACCTTAACATCACTAATAAATCTGATGGTGGGGGAGTCTTGGTTGCAGTCTGTTAAACCTTTAATAATTAACTTTGCGCTGACATCAAATTCGCTCGTGCTGTTGAGTGTGTAATTGTGAAACTCCCTCTTCCTCATAACACCTCATTATTAATTTCCTCTGTGTATATAATCTGTAACTCTCTCTTAGCTGTGTATGAAACCTTATTCGATGAACTCTCTGCTTATCTTCTTGCTCGTCATCCACATTCTTAAATTATAATTTGTGGGAACTTAAATCTACCGGCAGTGGAATGGGAGCCCTTAACAACACCTGGCATTCTTCAACAAATAATCCTTCTTTGTTACTTTCTTCCTGTCTTTCCCTTTGTTCTTTTTCACAGTTTAGTCATATCCGTAACCGTAATGGTCATCTTCTGCAGTGGCGTACCCAGGGGGGGGGGGGGGGAGGGGGGGTTGTCGGGATATATCCCCACCCGAAATTTTAAAAATAAGAGAAAAATATTTTGAGCAGGTTAATATATTGCTGCAAAATAAAAATTTATGTATCTTTCAATAAGATATAAAAATTTACAAAACTCAAACGTTCTATATCCTGTACTGCTCACCTCTTCTTGCACCATGTCATCCATGCGAATGCGGCAGCTATATTGATCTCAAGTGAACGTTGGCATTGCTCATTTGTTTGTAGTTCTGTACACATTTGATTAGTAACCGCGAGTTTCTCTTTTTGTGTAATAAATATGGAGAAGTGGCTTTTAACGGGTAGCTGCAAAGGTGCCAAAAGGGATTCTTTGATATCCCGTGATGCAGTAGAAACTTGAAGGCAGACTCTAGATGCTCATTTGGATCAACCATCAACAAGGCAAAAGACCTTTATTGGTAAGAACGATTTACTTCACGTTTAAGATGTTCATTTTATGTTTACCAAATGCTCTGGATTTAAAATTTATTCCTGTTTTGAGTGATTGTTACTGTATTCATAGGGTTTTGTACTAGTTAAAAAATTTCGATTGAAATTTCGACTGTTTATCCGCCTGTGTGTGTGTCATATCAGTTTTTCTCCGAAACCATAGCAGCTACGGACACCAAACTTTGTATGCTTATTAGAAGTTATGGGCTTAGAAATTTCCAGATATTAGAAAATTGTTCAAGTGGTTTAAGGGGGGTCCCCCATATCGAAGGGGAATCCCTCAAAATAAAATTTAACTGGAAAAGAGATTTCCCAAACTGGTCTTCAAGCAGTGCTACCAGCTTCATAGAATGCAGAGGGAGTGAAAATGTACGAAAACCGGCCGGTCTTCATCACGTCGGGTATAGTTAGGCTATTGGTAGAGAATATATACTAAATAGAACTTGCAATCGATCAACTGTTCGAATGAAGAGAGAGGGAAGAACTGATTAAAATATACGATGTGTTAGTGCCATTTCCGTACAAGTTCAATTTTTGATTTGCTTTGCATATACAATGCATACAAACTTTTTATCTGTTCTCCCCAATTTTCTCCTTACTCCATAAGTATTGCTAGAAATAAAATTTGTTCGAACTGCAAGTGCTGTCTAGTAGATATGCTCTGCTATTGGTACGGCAAGAACAGAGTAAATGTGCACTTTCAAATAGTACACAAAGTTAGGCGGGTCTATTAGCCACCTGGTGTTCGGGGTCGATGCATGTTTATCTTGATATAGAGGCCTAGGTGCTAGATGATCCTTAACTATATTTATTTATTTTCAGGATCAAGTCAAGATGCAGTTGCTAATAGCAGCTTCAAATTAAAAGCTGATAAAATTGGTTTTGTTGATGTCGGAACTTTTTTGAATAAGCCTATGACAGATATTGAAAAGTATCAATTGTTGACAAAGCCATGGATTCCAAATGATTTATATAGTTTTCCAAAAGGACATAGAAATTTGAAATTTCAAAAAAAAAAAATGGCTCAGTGAGGAAAATGTCGGCGCTTTCTGTTAGTTTTGTGTGATTTTTGCTAAAAACACTGAAGTAGGTAAGGAGCAACATGTGCGTTTGGGCGCCTTCGTAACTACACCTTTTATTCGCTAGAAAGATGCCAAAGACGAGTTTTGGTGTCATGAGCAAAGCAATTACCACAAAAATTCATGTGTGTCAGCTCAATATTTTTTAAATGTCTTTGAAGGAAAATGTGTCGACATAAGTTGTGAAATTGACAAAAGGAAGAAAACAAAAGTAATCGAAAACAGACAGAAAATATTACCTGTGATAAAAACTGTCATATTCTGTGGAAAGCAAGAAATAGCTCTGCGAGGACATGATGACAGTGGAAAAATTAATTTGAACGAATTTGAAACCAATCAAGGTTATTTCAGGGCCCTTTTAAAATTTGGGGTTGATTCAGGTGATTCTTCCTTAAGGTCACATTTAGAGAATTGCAATGCTAATTCTTCATACATCAGCCCGAAAGTTCATAATGAAATAATAGACACATGTGGTGAAATCATTCTTTCCAAAATTGTCCAAAAAATAAATGGTGCGAAATGTTTCTCCATACTTGCTGATGAAATCCCCGACATCAGTGGTATTGAACAATTTACACTATGCGCAAGGTACACGGTGAAGGAAGGAAACGGATTTACTTTGAAAGCAGATTTTTCAAAGTTTGTGCCAGTTCACGACACCACAGGAGCTGCGCTTGCCTCCAAACTATTAACTGAAGGACAAGGCTATGATGTGGCCGGGGCGATGAGTGGTCGACACAAAGGTTGCGCTGCTATAATAAAAGCTTCTCATCCTGAAGCTCTGTATGTGCATTGCTCTAGCCACGCACTTAACCTAGTCCTTAGTCATGCGTGTGATGTCCAAACCGTAAGAAATTGCATTGCCACAGTGAAAGAAATAATTAACTTCTTTAGGCTATCCCCAAAACGAAATGCAGTTTTGCAAGAGGAAATCTTGAAAGATAACCCAGGTTCAAAAAGAACACGTCTCTTAAAGTTTTGCGAGACTAGATGGTCCGAACATTTGAGCGCACTTATTTCTTTTAGAGAGCTTTGCTTTCCAATTCTTAGGGCACAAGATTTGATTCAAAGCGTAGATGATGATCCTCAAGTGTCAGGAAAAGCATTCACTCTATCGACGGCTTTGAGAAATGGAAAATTTTTAGTCTCTATTGTAGCCGTAAGTAGAGTGTTCTGTTTATGTTTTGGGCTTAGTAAATATTTACAAACAAAAGAATGTGATCTATCACAAGCTATGAGTTATGCCAATACCCTACATCAAGAGATTCAAGAAATGAGAAGCCAAGCTGAGAGTACGTTTCATGAGATTTTCCAAGAGGCTAAGTAAATTACTGGCGAGGTATGTTTTCTTACGTTCTTAAATATTTTGTAATTTGTCAAGACTTTTTTTCACTTGAAGGTAGGAGAAACAATCGAAGTGCCCAGAATTACCGCAAGACAAACTCAAAGAGTAAACTATGAGGCCAACAATCCGGAAGACTACTTCAGATGTAGTATTTACATTCCCTTCCTTGACTACTTTTTAAAAGAAATGTCAGATAGGTTTTTAAACCATAGAGATGTTTTGAAAAAGTTATCCGTACTGCTACCGGAAATACTTTTGAAGCCCGATTCAACAGAAATTGAGTCATGCTCGAAAGTTTTAGCAGAACAGTGGCCAACAATTATTACTGACCCTTCCCAATTTCAGGCTGAGCTGGTAATGTGGAAGAGAATGTGGAGTGAGAAAGCTCAATGTTATATTCCTAAAGACTTCTTATTATCTCTGGATAGCTGCAATGACACAATATTTCCAACTTTACATTTAATGTTGAAGGTAAAGCCCAGTAATTGATTAATTTTGAATTGAAAGTCACCATTATTGTATGCTTTTATGCTGCTATATATAGATGTATAGATACATAAATATATATATATATATATATATATATATATATATATATATATATATATATATATATATATACATATATACATATATACATATATACATATATACATATATACATATACAATAAACAAAACATATTTCCCCTTTTTTGAGGTCAGTGCAACATTACCCATCACAACAGCCACAGCAGAGCGATCTTTTTCAACCCTGCGTCGAATAAAGACATATCTTCGAAACTCTTCATCACAGAATCGTTTGAATGGACTTGCACATTTATCAATTCACAAAGACATAAATGTGTCTCCTGAAGAAGGTTTGAATGTTCTGTCAAGAAAACTAGAAAATTAGACTTTGTATTATAATTTCTTAAGCGAAATATTTTAAGTATTTTTTACCCATTAAAATCCAAGAACAAACTCTTATATAGTACTTTTTCGAGTATTAAATATTTCTGGAAATAACTAGTTGTTAAAAATATAATTTCATGATCAAGCCTTAATCAATTTAGATTTTACGAAAAACTGAGGTTAAGAGACAACCCCGGATAGCCTCAAAATACATTGATGACACTACATTTTTGAACATATTTTGGTACGATAGTAACCCATCTTTTGTTATGTTTAGAAAAGGGTTTCTATTCAAATATGATCAATGTTCCCCCCCCCCCGAAAAAAATTCCTGGGTACGCCACTGGTCTTCTGGACCTTGTCATGTCAAATTTTCAAACTAGGTGTCTATCAATAGCTCCAGTTTTACATCCTTATGTTCAACCTGATCTCCATCATCTACCTTTGTTTCTAGCACTAACCGTTGATATCAAAAAACCGCAGAGAATCACCTCAGTTTATCGTTTTAACTTCTTTAGAGCAAATTATGTGGCAATCAAAACCAATCTGGACTCGGTTAACTGGTGCACCTTCTTCACTCGCCTTGACTGCGATAGTGCTTTGAACTAATTTTACGGCTACCTTAATAATCTGATTGCTCTTTATACTCCACTCCAAGCTCCTCGCAAAGCGAAAATGAAGCCTTGGCTTACTCGAAGAGTTCTTAGTGCCTTAAAAGCCAAAGACATTGGGCATAGGCACTATAAATTGACAGGAAATGATGATGCTAAAAAGAATTTTTGTAGACTCTGCTCTTCGGCTAAAAAAGAGCTCAAAATGGCCATGAAAAACTATTTTAGCAGCTTAGAGAGTTCCCTCCTGACAAATAACGCTAAACACCTTTGGTCATATATCCGATCCTTTAAATCTTCCTCTTCCATCCCGCATGCTGTCAAATGGAACAGCACTGAACCTCCTCCCCCCAGGATATTTCTAACCTACCTGCCGAATATTTTTCCTCTACTTTTTCTCTTCTGTGTAGTATCTCCCCTATAAATTCAATTTAAACTTATCTAGCATCAAGTACATCCTATTCCACTGATCCTTCTGAGTTTGAATTCCTTATTAACTTGCTCGATCCGAATATTAGTCCTGATCCCGATGGATTGCCTAATATATTTGTAAAGTAACTTTGTTCCTCTTTGTGTTTTCCTCTATCCCTTACACTCAATCTCAGTCTTGGTACTGGCACTTTTCTAACGTACTGGAAAGATGCAAATATGTTCCTATCTATAAAAACGGCGACTCATCATCTGCCTCAAACTATCGTCCCATTTCACTCCTCTCCTGTTTCTCTAAGCTGCTGGAACGACTTGTACACTACAGGCTTCTTGAGTCATTGAGTTCATTTATCTCACCACAGCAAAATGGATTCTTGAAGGGTCGTTCAACTTCTTCGAACTTGGCTGAGTTCGAAGATTATAGTGCAAGAGCTTTAGATAAACAGCTTCAAGTTGATGCAATATTCGCGGACTTCTCCAAAGCTTTTGACTCCGTGAGCCATGTTCTCCTCTGTAAAAAGTTAGCTTTGATTGGCATATCCGGTTCCCTACATTCTTGGATTTCATCGTATCTATCCTCTCGTTCATGTCGTGTTAATCTCTATGGCACAATCTTCTTTCCATTCAATTCTACATCTGGCGTCCCTCAAGGGTTAATCCTTGGACCTCTTCTTTTCGTACTGTTTATCAGTGGTCTTCCCTCTGTAATTTCCTCTTCTTATCTCCTGTATGCTGATGATTTCAAGGTATTCGGGATAATTAGATCGCTTGAAGATTGTCAGCAACTCCAAATTGATCTTTTTAACCTCTATAACTGGTGTAATGTAAACTCCCTTCGCATCAATATTTCCAAATGTTTTAAAATGACTTTTGCTTTGAAAATTGTTCCTTTAACTTTCAATTACACCCTATGTGATGTTGTTCTCTCCTCTGCTGACTCATGTAAAGATCTTGGTGTAATATTTATATTATTAGCATAATTACCAAGGCATCAAAAGTTTCGGGTTTTTTATGTGCGGCATTTGCACAAGTTTGCAAATATTGCTACCGCTGTTCGCTTGTTCACATGTCTTGTCCGTCTGCTTCTTGAGTACTGTTCATTAGTGTGGTCTACTAGACATTTATATCTTGTGAACTTACTAGAAGCTGTTCAGCGTAAGTTTACCCGTATTGTGTTCTTCAAACTCAACTTAGTTTATGAGTCTTATGAGCGTCGTCTATTCATACTTCGTCTCCTTTCTCTGCCGTCCCGTAGAACCTTCTTAGATCAATGTTTCCTTTATAAGTTGTACCACTAACAAATTGCTTCCACTCTGAGCGAAGACTTGCACTACAGACTGTACGCGCGTCCAAGTCGGTCTAATAACATTCTCGAGGTTCCGTACGCCCGGACAAATTTATATTTGCACTAAATTATTCCGCGAATCATCAGAAAGCATAACAGCCTCGAGCTTGGTTCTCTATCCACGTCCTACTTTGTTTTTAAAAATAAACTAAAGACGTTACTTTTTGTGAATAGTGATTAATGTTTCCTTATCACTCAATTTTTGTTGTTGTTGTATTAATCTGTCTTACTCTAAACTATTAAAGTCAAAGTCAAAAGCGCTTTATTTAATACTAATCGTTATAAAATTTAAAAGAATATAAACATACAAAAACTTAATGGCCCAAATGGCTCTCTAAATTTATACGTTATCATTAATCACACATACTAAATGCAGCAATGATGAGCTGAAACTCAAAAAAAACTAAATGACGAAAAAACCACAAAACTGGAAATAAACACGATTAATTTAGACATTGTCATTCAGCCACTAATACCCGGATTGCGCCGTCTCAATTCGATCAGCTCCAACAAATCTAGCAAATGAGTATCTCCATTGGAATTTTCGGTCTCGTGAACTCAAATTCGGAGGATATTTTATCTTTTTATCGGTGGCCCGTCGATATATGTGATATATGACTGGGACGCCGTCAGAATCAAAAACGTATCGATTAGTGTCCAAATACACGAATGCTTCTGGAGGAATGAAGCCAGTAGCGAGGCAAGTCGCTATATACCCGTCTGTAGGGTGGAACGGCTGTGGAATCCAAGGGTTTACACTCACAGTCACAGATCTTGCGATATTATTCCGAAGAAGTTTCAATATGGAGATATCAACACTCGTCACTTCAGCAGTTTGATAAATTCTTCTATTCGATATATAATGTTTCCAATCCGTCTCAGGCTTTCTGTACAAACCAGTACATGCACGAAGACATTTCCTTTCGAAAACTCTTAATTTTTCCATAGCTTGTAGTGAATAAATAATTTCAAAGTCCGTGAAGGACCACAGCGATGGTCTGCTGCCTCGGCAGAGGAAGGTGACTATTGCTGCAGTCATTCACGGACTTTGAAATGATTTATTCACTACAAAATGGCGCCCAACATGGGGCCCGAAATGCCCGGCTGTATCATCAGTCGTTAGCACAAGACAGTCCATCGTCTCTAGGTATCCCTACCAGGTGTCCAAATTATTGGCGGGTAGGTAACTACTGAGGGCTTTTGCACTAACCGTGCCCCAGCAACTTAATAACTTCCGGACGTGTGTTGTCTTTGGACATCAATATCGTTTAGTCCTGCTTTTGATTTAAACTTTGGTGGTTTACCCCATTGTATGACTAGTAAGGCCAAATGATATTAGAGTCCCTATTTGTATTCGGAAGTTATTATTCCAACACCATATATGCGGAGGATTCTGATCTGCACCCCAAACCAAGTGGTGTCTGAGTGTCTTACACTACATGGATTTTGATTTCATGTGATTGGCTGAGTAGCTAATCCATGACTATCCATGACAAGACACGCGCTGCTTGTGGTTCAGAATTCAACCCTGGGCTGACAAGTTGTAACTTGAAAAACTTGCGGATGAGGGAGCACTTCCGAACCCTGATTCTCATTGTGCCGCAAGAGAGTAGTCCCTGTTACTCCGCAGGAGGAGTGTGCCATTGGTGTCCTAACTTGGGAAGAAGGAACGGAATGGAAAGACCGAATTTTCATTATATTTATCCAAAAGTTTTTTTTTTTTTGATAGATCACGTTAATAGTTCGCCACTGACGGCCACTTGAAATTTATATATTTGACATTATTTTTTTCATATTTTTCCATTATTTATATATATATTCATTCAGGTATTGTTTATCTTTAGATATTTATAGTTTAAGTTTTCTTTGAAAAAATAAATTTTGTTTAGCATGCCCACCAAACGCACGCCCGAGAGGAGGAAGCTGTGGTCTGATGCGGGACAGACGCTTCTGTGTGCCATTTGTCACGAGGACCTGGACGAGTCGGCAAGCCACACTCTGCCGTGCGGCCACCGGTTACACCAGCTGTGCTTAAGCTAGCTAAGGTAAACCTCGTCAACATGCCCGCTATGTTGTCAGCCTCTGGAGCCAACACCGAAAGTAGCCGAAAGGCCTCAGTCCTCCAGCGCAAGTGGAGCAATGCCCAAAGGCGGACCCCCTCCATCAACGACAATGGGTGCACGAGGTGAAGACAACAGAGCCGAAGCAGTGCCGCCTGCGGAAGGGCAGAGATCCACCGTGGCTGCAGAGGTGACCATCCTGTGAGATCTGATGGCACTTATGCAAGGCTTGACCACCCGTGTAGCCGCGCTGGAAAGCAAGAAGGAAGATCCAATACCACCTCGCCAAGAACGCCTTCGATGTGGGATTCGGACTTAAATCCCTGGGATTTTCCGGTAGACCCGCGGTGCGATCCCGAAAGAATCCGGTCCGGTGTGGCGATGAATCCGTTGGCTCCAGTGTACCGATCCCGGCTGAGCCAAGCACCGCCACCAACTCAGGCTCCAGTGGCTCATCCGGACCAACGCATCCTTCCACACGCTACATATCGGCTGAAGCCGACGCAGATTTCCAGCATCATTCAGGGCTGGAATCTGAATTTCAGTGGGGAACCCAACACTATAACTGTGGAGATTTTCATTGGTCAGGTGGAGTCGCTGATTGAGCAAATGTTGGCAGGTGACCACACGGCGCTGGCAGGATACTTGCCAATGTTGCTTAGGGGGGCAGCACTTGAGTCATATTGGCGGATACATTTGGCTCCACCATCAATACGCTGGTCCCGGCTGAAGGAGGTACTTCGCATGGAGTACCCTACGATTGATATGGATGAAAGGGTCCTGGACAAGATCCATGCCAGATGGCAGCGTCTGGACGAGCCCTTTCATCAATATCGAGCCGACATCCTTCGGCTGAACGACCAGTTGTCAGAGCCGATGTCTTCCACCCAACTGCTGCGGGTGCTAAAGCGCAACCTAAGGCCGGAGCTTCGTTGCCATATCGCCGACTCAGATCCACAGAGTATGGAGGCACTGCTGAGGAGTGTGAGCCACCTGGAGTGGTTTGAGAAAGACCTCCGGTAATGGCCCTACTTACTAGCTAGGACGGTTCCTCGGCGGGGAATCACGGAAGTGGCCCCAGATTACCACCACAAATCTGGAGGAAGATATGGATCGGGACCATCTTGCTATAGCAGCGTTGGGAAACCTCACGACCTACTGGAACTGCAATCAAACCGGACACCGGTTTATTGCGTGTCGAGCAGAGGGTAGGGTTTTCTGCTACGATTGCGGTAAGCCGGACACCTATCTTCCGGACTGCCCCGATTGTGCCGCGCAAAAAAAAACGGCCGAAAGAGTACTCGACCACCTCAGCGGTACTCGGAACCTCCGCAGTAGTTCCCCAGCCAGCTGCTCACCCCAACAACCCTGACGATAACCCACCAGCCATGACCACTATGACTGCGGATGTTCACTCTCTTCCGAAGGCCTCGCCAACGACAGTATTGAAGCGACCAACGCAGTCACTGCCTGAAGAACCTCGGTAGCCTCATCGCTGCAGTCCTTCACGGACTTTGAAATTACTTATTCACTACAAGTACTAGCACACTGGTTGTACCAGATCTGACATCCATATGTCAAAACTGGTCTAACCAGTGTCTTGTAACAGATAATTTTGACCTTTTGATCAATGTATTTGGAATGAAAGAGTTTTCGTAGAGCCATGAATACTTTCAGTGCCTTACTGAGCATGATTTTCACATGTTCAGTATAGTACAGATAATGATCGAGATGAACACCGAGGTATCGAACGCAGAATTTATGTAGAACTCGTTCTAAACTACCCTCGCCAGCCGTTATGTGGAGATCCTTCCAATTACGTTCCAGGTCTTGACTGACCCCCTGCAGCGTTGTTCGAAACAAGATTGTTTCACACTTCTGCGCATTGATTTCCATTCGCCAATTGTCAGTGTACAGCTGTACATCATTGAACATTTTTTGGAGATTTCTCTGAACTATTGAAGCCTTTCGGTCTGCCGTGTAGATGGTCAGATCATCAGCAAACGCTACCAAGGATCGCGTTGGCGAGACGTTAAAATCAAAACCGTTCAATAGCTTGCGAATGAAGATTGAGAAGAGCAGAGGCGCAGTAACTGTTCCCTGCTGTAGACCATTCAAGACCTTGAAGTCACGCACTGTTGTCAGATTTCCATCAGTTACAACAAACGATTTCCCGTATAACATATTACACATCATGGCGACAAGGTGTCTGGGGAACTTGTCCTGAAGGAGTTTAAAAACTAGTCCATCTAACCTCACCGTATCGAAGGCTTTCTCCATATCAATGAGACATGCTCCAACGCATTGTCTATCATTTAGTTTTCAACAGATGTCTGAGGTTACTTTCGTTATTGCATGTGTTGTCAAATGCCTGGCACGAAAACTAAATTGGCAATTCGGCATCAACTCATATACCTCAATGTGGGCGTTTAATCCTCTGTAGATTATCACTTCAAACACCTTGGTGATGTTCGGCAGCAAGCTGATTTTGGGCAATAGCTTTTGGGGCATGAAGATTCTATTCCTTTCTTCAAGATCAGAAAAACCTTAGCCTTTTTCCACTCATTTGGGAAATATGAATTGCTCAACATGTTGTTGAACAATATGCAATAATTCCTAATAGCAACCTCCGGCAAATGTCGGAGACCTACATTTGGAATACCATCAGTACCACATGATTTCTTGT
Organism: Odontomyia ornata; assembly: GCA_963969285.1. Lineage (NCBI taxonomy): Eukaryota > Metazoa > Arthropoda > Insecta > Diptera > Stratiomyidae > Odontomyia > Odontomyia ornata. The sequence continues at coordinate 401,787,629 of OZ017739.1, read as the reverse complement.
TGTTTATCTTGCGAAATATGAAACACAAGTCTTCATAGCTGACAAAATAATCAATAAGATTCAAGCTCGGTATGAGGTCAGATGTTAATGTTTCATTGAAATGAAGAATTGATTGGCTATTAAGGCTTGATTTGAAGTCGGAAACTTTTGCTTCAACGATCTCTGCCAATATTTCATTCCTTCTCTCAGGGTTTGGCAGATGAACCAGTCCAAAATGTGTTCCAATCAGGGCAAGTTTATGCAATCCTTCACAAATGATCCTGTTTCCATTTGTATCTGGAGTCGTACTATCAATTTCGATACCAGCCCTATCGAGAAGATTTATCTCATCACTAGTGAATTCAAGATTCGATACCTTCACTCGAGACTTCTTGCGGAATATGCTATTCACTTTCGCGAACACGCTGTCTGGGCCCTTTGAGTGTTTGCTTGACAAGGAACTCTAGGAGACAGTTACGTCAATGTAGACTCACAATGGAGTTGACTTTGATCGAGATGAGACAAATCATATCAGTGGGAATGTGGCTGGATGACAACTTATTTTGAGGCATTTGAAAGCCCTAAACGCTGAAAAATAATGTTAATTTTCGAATCTTGTTTATTGATTCTCTCCGGTAAGAAATTTAATTGCTGGTAAATTTTAAGGAGCAGCTCATTATTGCTACTTACATTATTTATTTTATTAACATTTTCTGCCGGTCCTCTCGCAGCAAGTGCAAATGACACCCCGGGCTTGACGAAGTTGGTAGGAATCACACTGTGGTGTGCTTGACTTTGTTTTGGAGTGAATTTTACCTTTGCATCTTGATACCGGGGGCATCCTCGATATGCTGCTGGATGACAAAAGACACCGCATTTCACACAATATAATTTTTCTTTTGGCTCCGCCTGAGCCGATTCGCACTCGCCGGGAGCATGGATATCTTTGCATTTAACACACCTATATTTCATGGCGTAATCGGCAGCCGAATGCCCGAATCTTTGACACCTGTAGCACTGGTTGACTTCACTTTTCTGGAGGCGTTCCCACCTCACCACGTGGAAGTTCAATTCCCGTATTTTTTAAAAGGTACTTGAACTGCTTTTGCTGGAAATCTGGACTAAGTAGTAAGACAAGTTTTTGCGCTCCACAATCGATCTCCTCGTTGCAAAGTTTTTAACGGAAATAAACTGTATTTCTGGTGCAACTTCTTAGAGCACCTGAAGGAGATCGGCTGTGTCCTCACCACAGTCCAGACCCTTCAATAAAAAAGTCTGGCTTCTTTCCTTTTGGAGGTGTATGTAAAATTCGGAACATCTCCAGAATTTAACGCATTTGAATTTGTTGCCTGGAAATCACCCAGCGACTTAGTCCTAATGGTCAATTTATCGGCATTGACTCTTTTTATCTCAAAATCTTTTAGCTTATTTTCGGCTGCCAAAAACCGAACCATATCTTTGCCCGTTTGCCAAAATACATTGATTTGTGGGACTTTTTCTTTCTTTTCATTAATCTTAACGGACGGACCAGCAGACAAAACTGTTGGTTTTTTCTCCCTATTTTTAATTTTAAGGTATTCTATGAACTCATTATCTAACTTAGAAGTTTTACCTGGATCCTCTTCAATACTCATCGTATCTTTAAGTCCAGCTAGCGCTGCATAGTAGTTCCTGCTATCGTTTGCTCCGCCTGCGCTGAGGATATCCTCTTGATCAACTTCTTGCTTTGGCTTCTTAGTTCTCTTATCTTCGGTTTTTGAATTTGCTTCTTGACCTTTCTTGGTTTCTTTAGCTTTGTTGAATGTTAACGTACCAAAAAGTGCTTCTAATGATTTGACTCGAAACTTGAGCTCTTCATTTTCTTTTTCAATTTTGTCGGCTTTTTCTTTATCTTTGATCAGCTGCTCAATTTCGATTACCGATAGAATTGTCGGTTTTTCTTCTTTACCGTCGTATCTTCTTTTGAATTTTTTTTTGCCCGTCATCGTTGGCGATGGACACAAACTTTCTAGTTGATGGCTGAAGCCATCGGGCTCCTCCATTTCGTTGCTTTTGCAGCGAGATTAGAGGGAATGTTCTCAGACCGGGACTTCCCTTGAACGTATTTCCGCTTTTGATATTTCTTCAGGTAATGAATTTCAGGTATTCGATAAATGCTCGAATAATTCGACGGTGATGGTTTTCAATTACAAAAAAATGTTTTCAACTGACTTTTGTGAAAAATCAATTAATTTTTAAAATTAATGACAGGAGCTAATTAAAAGCACATCTTCTTACTCTAAACTATATATTAAACTATATTTAATTGTCTAAGTCTATTTTGTAATTGGATTTTTGTTTGTTAAATGGATTTAAATAAATAAATATCAGTATCTGTACTATACTGAACAAATCAAAATCATGCTCAGTAAAGCACAAAAACTAGTCATGGCCCTACGAAGACTCTTTCATTCCAGTAACGTTGACCAAAAGGTAAAATTATCTGTAACAAGATCCTGGTTTGACCAGTTTTGACATATGGATGTCAGATCTGGTACAACCAGAGTGCTAGTACTATGGAAAAATGAGGAGTTTTCGAAAGAAAATGTCTTCGTGCATGTACTGGTTTGTGCAGAAAGCCTGAGATGGATTGCAAGCATAATATATTGTATAGAAGAATTCATCAAACTGCCAAAGTGACAAGAGTCGATATCTTTATATTGTAACATCTTCGGAACTGTAACTGTGAGTGAAAACCCTTGGATTTCACAGCCGTTCCACCCTACAGACGGGTATATTGCGACTTGCCTCGCTACTAGCTTCGTTCCTCCAGAAGCATCCATGTATTTGGACATGAATCGATATGTTCCTGATTCTAATGGCATCCTAAACATATATTGCATATATAGATGGGCCACAGATAAGAAGATCCGAATTTGAGTTCATGAGACCAACAATTCCAATGGAGATACTCATTTGCTAGATTTGTTGAGGCTGGTCGAGCTGAGACGGAGAAATCTAGGTATTGGCGGCCGAATGACAATTTCTAAATTATTCGTGTTTATTTTCAGTTTTTGTCCTTTTCGTTACTTAGTTTTTGAGTTTCAGCACATAATTGCTATACATAGTGTTGTTGTTTATTAGTGTTAAAAATTAATTGATTTGTGTTAAAAATTAATTAAGCAGCAAGTGCAATAAAATTTGAATGCCTTTAAACCCAAATATGGGCTCATTTTCCAATCTTTGGACCAAAGATTCTGTAATCTGTGTAGTATAGCTTCTAACCTTAACCACATAGTTCGTCTCTCTATAAATATGTACCAACACCTTCAATTTCCAATTTTTTCCTTGAATTACTCGTAATACTACTAAAAATCCATACTTTTGAACATTTTAGAACTATTCCTAACAATGAAACTGGAGCTATGTCCACATGTTTAACGACCAGACTTAAAATTTTACTCTATAATAGCTTCCACGAGCATCTAAAGATAGACGACACATCAATATTAACTTCAAATTTCCATGAAATCACAATTAAGAGTCTTATCTTCACGCCTGCAAAACCAAAACCTGAAAGAATCTTTTATTCAAATTTTACGATTGCGAGTCGAACTCAAGCGTTGGACAACGAATTTTCGATAAAACAAACAGCAAAATAATTACTAGCTAAGAAAAGCTTCTCATCTGATTTGTCCACAAATTGCTCTCGGCCATCCAACCCACAAACGGTATCAATGTCTTCAATCCGGATTAGATACACATGAGAAGAAGACAAGTATCTTATCGCATCGCATCATCTGTGGGTTGTAAACAAATGCTCAAAAGATACATAGCGCCGCCAGATTGGATTCCGCTTGAAAGTGAGCTTAGCGAGAAGATTAAAAGATACAAAGATACTCTGCTACCCGATAGTGGATTAGTCTGCACAAAGCTCGTACTCATTTCCGTTTCCCCGTCGAAGAGAGCGATTCGGGGCGATGAAGAGTAGTTAAGGCGCAAGGATTCTTATCCAACGCGAAAGAAACCCATGCGTGTGGGGAAACGGAAATTCGTATCAGCCATCCGCGAGTATCTGCGTCTGCATGCAAACCGACTATACGTGGAGTCGCGCATGTGATAACAGAATTTCCCTTGGCGCGAGGAAATTTGGGACAGGACTTGGTAGCGGAGAAGGACATTTCTCCTGGATGTGAGGTAAAAGGATAAGTGCGGCTAAGGTGTTTCTCTTCACGTAAGCGTGTCTCCGCCGTGAGGAGTCGTGACAACGGATTTTGTATAGTATCTCAAGAACGGGCTCCACTGAGCGTGGGTCCGCGCCTTGGGTTCCCCGTTCGTGTCCCGTACATGCATGGATTTTATCCGCTGCCGCAGTGCCGTGTGTCGTCGCTTGCAGGTTCAGCTTCAGTTCCTTTAACGGTTCGGAGGTGTTTAGGTCGCGTTGACGTCACTCGAAAGCGCGGCTTCGAAGATCGCGACATTACGACGAAGAAACGTTCGCACTTACGCTGCACAGATGGACCTGTGCCCGGGCTACGGTTGTTAACGCGGTCAAGTGCGCGACGGGCGCCACGCGCGCGTTTCTTATTCGCACGTAAGGTGTGTGGTGCAATCGAGTAGGAGCGCGGTGCAGTGACCTTGCATGCTTACTTGCACTTGTGGGGCACCCTCGAAAAATTGTTTGTGCGGAATATCCGCGCCCGATATGAATCGACTTCTGCCCTCAGTGGCACTCGAAATTAGACAGGATGTGTTTCCTTTTCGATTAAATACGGTCCTTTGAAATTTTCCCGTGGTTTCATGAACCGAAATTCTATTCTTTAAATTTCTTCTTTGCTCCATTACGCCTTTATCGCGTTCGCCTCCCACTGTCTTATCAGCTGAAAACCGCCCCCTGTTGATAGCTGACAAATTTCAGTGCGAAAAAATCACCGAAGAAATAGAGTTGGAATAAAGTTGTGCTAGGATTTTTTGTGAATTGTATCCGCCCTAATTGGTGGCGACCGAAAGCCAAGTGAATGTGAAAGGTAAATCGGGGTCTTGAAAACGAACGCGTCCTTCTATCCTTGCAAATAAATACTAGTGAAATCGTGGACCTCAAAGTGGTGTGTGATTGAGTGAAGTTTTTTGCGAATGAAACAGTGAGTTGTCCTTAATGTTTCATTTCTGTGACAAATTTCCGCAGTAAATTTCAACACCCTCATAACCCTGCAGAACCGATCCCAGAAGCAACAGTTCCTTCATGGATTTTGATTAAGGTAGGAAATGAACCAACATACCATCTCTCATCAATTTTCATGGGATTTGTTTTCTTTGAAGATATTTTCAAACATCACGAACCTCTTTCTGCCTCTCCTCACTCACTGAAACTCAAATCTTCCCGTTTACCAACAAATCCTTGGGAGAATTTCTTCGCACAAGCTCAAAAATTCCGACTCCCTTTAAATCTGCGAATTTATTTTGGTATTACCTTATTCATTATCGTCGTGGGTTATTTCAGTTGCGCTTTTCTGTTTACGAGCATTTGCCGACTTTGTTTTGTTTATTTGCCTTTTGGATGGATCAACGAGTGGGTGGGAGATTGGTCCTTGATTACTTACTCACTAGGGCAGCAAGAGGATATGGTAGCGCGGTGGCAATTAATTATTATCTTCGCCAGGAAATGGGTAAAACTTTTTTCCGGTGAAGTGAATGTTAAAGTTAGGCTTCGTTTTTTCCTTGTTTCTTTGTTACCAGGGGGAGGCTTACAAATGAATGAAATTTCGGTGAAATTTTATGATGTAGGTGTTGGTGATGTTAACGTTTTATGGTAGGGTAGTCTAATAAGAACTTTATGATAGGGATATAGAGGATTTGAAAGTAGATTTCTGGTGGGTCATCAGGTTGGTAATTTTATGTGGATAGAGATTTTTGACGTAGAAACTACCTTTTAAGGGATAGCTCGTATCAAAAAATAGCAAAAAAAAGAAAACCGACTTCGAAACGCACTAAAAAGGATGAGACAACATTTTTAGAATAAGAACGAAATAAAATTCTTAGTTCGTGCTGGTCGCTGTTCAAAACAGGAAAGCAGATTTTGCTCCGGTTGCATAAATTTGTTTCACCTTTTTTACTGCGTTTTGCAGTCGGTTTCCGTTATTTTGCTAAAATTTTTCATAACTAACGATTTTAAGGGACAAGCAACTATGATACTTTGAAATAATAGCCAGAGTTTGAGTTGTTTGAGTACCTGTTGCTGAAAACTTTTGCTTAAGAACCAATTAAGGATTTTCCAAATTCTCATGAATCTTTTGTTGAAAAGAAAAATTTTTTTTTAATACCTCCATTCCCTACAACTCTCTCCATCACTCTTTCTTTGTCGTACAACGCTCGTGCGATCTGCTTTTACATTACTTTGCTTTGTCCTTTGTGCCACCCAGACAATGTTTAATATAGGGTTTTCCAATAAGATGTTTTATTTTGAATAGATCTTGTGATTTAACATCTTGCGACTTGTTCCTTTGGGGCCGCGTGAAAGAGAAGGTCTACGCCAACAGCCCAGTGTCGATTCAAGACCTCAAAGATGGAATTCGTGAGACTATCGAGGACATACGTCAGCCAATTTGCGAATTGGTTATAGAAAATTTCATGAAAAGGATATGGTCCTGTGAGCGTGGTGGTCATTTGCCTGATGTTATTTTCGACTATTAACGGCATACCTTTTTCTTTATAATGGAATAAACATCCGATCATTTATATTAAAAAATGGAATTTTTCTTATAATATCAAAATAATACCTCTTATTGGAAACCCCTATATATCGGTATAAGGGGGCATACAAAATTATGTGGACAAATCCTTTTCATAAGCATCTAGTCCAAAATCATGATCAGCTCCCAAAGATAAAAAAAATTCAACATAATACGACGCATTCAAAAAAAAAAAAAAAAAAACTCTGAGTAACTGTCACTTCAGTATCTCGCCCATAGGGTCAAAAATTCCCTATGATATTGAGCTCATAAAAGCAGAACTTCAGGTCCACGCTTCAGTCAGTACTTATTAAATGCTCCCTTAGTCTTTTCTTAAATGCCGAAAGAGAGTTTACTTTCTTAACCATTTCCGAAAGATTGTTATATATACGCAGAGCGTTTTTCATTGAATCGTTCTTTGGATGATCCGTTCTGGCAAAAGGTATTACGAATTGATCTGCATTCCTCAGATTATATGGGTTGATCTGTGATACCTTAATTAATGGTGTTCATGCCGATCCATTAGTTTTTAAATTTTTGTAGATAAACTTAGCTTTCTCCGTCAAAATGATTTGACTAAATATTAATGATTTTGCTAATTGGTAAATCAAACTAGTTTGAATAAGCATTGGCATTTTCAGAATGGTTTTATACGCTTTGGTCACCAGCCTGGATATACTATTTAAATATGGCTTTGCTGATTGACTCCGAATAAGTACTCCATAATGTAATTTCGTCAGGACAAATGCATTTAGAACAAGTTTCTTCATGTGCATTGGAAAAACCTCATATCTTCTTAATAAGCCTGTCATTGGGGCTCATTGTCTCCTAAAGCTTTTTATGTGTGGCAACCTGGTCATATGCTGGTCTATGATAAGACCAAAATATTTCATTTCTAGCACTCTTTGCAAATTTTCGCCGTTAATATTTAGTTCGGTATCTATGTCTTCTTTGTTCTTTTGCTTAAAAACAATATGTTTTGTCTTTATAGTGTTCAATACTAGTTTGTTTTTGATTAACCACTGATGGGATTTTCCTAGATCCTCGTTGATAGTGTTCTCAATGGTAGTTTTGTCTCGTCCTAAATAAAGTAGAACTGTGTCATCAGCATACAATGTGTTTTATCCCGTCAGCCAACATGTATTTAGATTATTTGTGTATAGCAGGAACAAAGTTGGGCCAAGTATTGAGCCATGGGGAACTCCTGTTTTCGTAGGTGCTCGATCGCTCAGGTTATCGTTAATTAAAATTCTCTGAGTTCTTTCCTCCAAGTAACTCTTAAACAACTGCTTAGGACTACCCTGAATACCATACGATTCAAGTTTACAAAGCAAGAGGTCATGATCAACTGTGTCAAATGCTTTTTTCAATTCCACGAAAATTGCAATGACATAATCACCTCTGTCAAGTCCTAGATTGATGGAACGTGTAACAGAATGTAGGGCATCCAAAGTACTCTTGTTCTTTTGAAAACCAAACTGATGTTGACTTAAGATAGAGTTTTCAACTAAGAATGATATCAATCGATTGTTTTGTATTTTTTCAAATATCTTACCAAATCCCGTCAGCAGCGCAATCGGGCGATAGTTATTCACCACCTTTAAATGTAGGAACTATTTACGCAAGCTTTTTTTCTTCTGGAAATGGCCGATTCCTAAGATGCACGTTTATAAAATTTGCCATAAGCTCGGCTATGTCCTCCTTGATTACACCAATCTCATTCATCGTGATGAAATCGATGCCTGGCGTCGAATTTGTTTACAATCCATTGATTATAAACGATTTTCCAATAAGAGGTGTTATTTTGAATAGCCCGCTATTTCGGTGAATGTCACTTTTGAAGCTGTCATTTTTTGACATTTGACAAGTAAAAGCTACGTCAACAATACACGCTTAAATAACGAATCGAAATTATTGAAATTTACTATAAAAATGGTGAAAATTTGGCAGAGACAGCTCGTAAAACTCGTTCATTTTTGGGTCGTCGTGAAGCACCTCGTCGGACCGCAATACAGAAATTTGGTGAAAAAATTCGAGCTGTTGAGACAATTTAGTGATATGAAGAATCAAACCCGTGCACGTCACTCAAGAGCAGCCGAGAATATGGCTGCTGTAGCTGAAAGTGTTGAAGAAAACCCAGGTTTGTCCATTCCTCATCGTTCTTTGGAATAAGGCATTCCACAAACCTCATTGCACCGTATTTTGCATAAAGATTTGGATCTTAAGGTCTATAAAGTTCAGTTAACACAAGAACTCAAACCAGTCGATCATCAACAACGTTGTGTCTTTGCTGATTGAGTCCTTGAAATGCATGAAAATGATCCGGAATTCCATTGAAAAATCATCTTGGGTGATGAGTCCCATTTCCACCTCGGTGGCTTCGTCAACAAGCAAAATTGTCACATCTGGGGCTCGGAAAACCCAAGAATTATTGTTGAGAAGCCTCTCTATCCTCAACGTGTGACTGTATGGTGCGGCTTAGGTCCGACAGAGTCATTGGGCCTTACTTTTTCGAAAATGAGACTGGAGCAACAGTTACGGTGAATTAATTGCGCTATCGAGAGATGATTGATGATTTTTCATGGCCGGAATTGGATGGTATTGACCTGGACAACGTTCACTTTCAACAAAATGGCGCCACGTGCCATACAAGCAACGAAACCATTGGTCTTTTACGGGAAAAGTTTCCGAACCGTGTTATCTCTCAAAGAAGTGATCACAATTGGCCACCGAGATCTTGTGATTTAACACCTGACGACTTCTTCCTTTGGAATCACGTGAAAGAGAACGTCTATGCCAACAGCCCAGCTTTGATTTAAGACCGCAAAGGTGGAATTCCGGAGGCCATCGAGGACATAGGGCAGCCACTTTGCAATTTGGTTATGGAAAATTTCATGAAAAGGATATGGTCCTGTGAGCACGGTCGTGGTGGTTATTTGCCTTATGTTGTTTTTTTCTATTTACGGCATACCTTCTTTTTTATAATAAAATAAACATTTGATCATTTATATTAAAAAGTGGCATTATTCTTATAATATAAAAATAGTACCTCTTATTGGAAAACCCTTTATTTAAGACTTCCTCTTTATTTGTTTGATGAATGTGAAGGATGGAATTTATTGAGAAATTTTGTAGTATTTAAATCGCTTTCTGAACTGGCAACGATTTCTTTGGTGATTCTTCCACCAATTGTTGAAAAAAAGTTATTTAATGGGCTCGCCGCGTCACGTGGACACGATGTATTAGAGGGCCCATCAGGAGTCAGTCGAATGTTTTGTGATATACCCCGGGTTGAAGAGTTATACTTTACCTTATTTATTATTTTTCATATTTCATTGGAATTGTCAGCCGTTGTTTCTATTCTTCTTGAGAAATATGAGAATTTAGCCCCTTTCACCAGTCGTTTCGATTTTTTTTCGATTGCATGTATAGAAACTTGAAAGCTTGGTTTCCATTCTTCTTCCTGTAGTCCATGTATGCCTTCCTTTTTTTTAGTACTTACATCAATTACTTTTTTGGTTATCCAAGTCCGTTGTCAACACCTGATTGCCTCCGTTGCTTAATTAAAGAGCGGATGAAATGTTGAAAGACTATCAACTAATAACTATGAGTATGCTTCGCAAAAATAAACGGGAAATCCCTCCATCATTTTTGCCACATAGAAGTAAGCCACCACTTACTTCTCAGCTTAGTTACGATCGAGAAAAAATACTTGGATCTTTTGCACATAGGAAAAACAAATCTGTTACTTTTATTCACAATGCATTATAAGGTTGAAAAAAATCCAAACCGGAAATAATACACCACCATAACGCAACAAAAGAAGGAGTCGACTCTTTCGATAAAATGATGCATTCGTTCAGTTCAGCTAGAGCACCAGGCGATGGCCACTTCGATAATTTTATGGACTGCTCGATCAGGCTAACATAACTTCTATGGTGCTTTATGTTGACAATAGGATCCCGGTATCCGTATAAGCAAATTTTGGAGCAACTTTTGAAAAGAATTGGCATTGCAATTGGCAAAGCCTCATGTGCAACATCGTTGCAGTTCAAATTTGCTTCGAGAATGAGCGAGCATTTTGCGTGATATTCTAGGTATAAAGCAGAATGTTTCTGAAGGTTAACCCCCAGTGAAACCACAGAACCAGTCAACATGTGCACTCTGCCCAAGAAAACGGGACAAAAAAGTTAAAACTTTTTGCGTAAAGTGCCACCAGCCAGCATTCCCCGAACATCGTAAAGATGTAACAAATTTAAATTTTAACAACTATGAAGAAGAAAATATTTTTGCTTTTTAATTGTGTTCACTTGATATATTTTAGACTGATTCTGAATACTTTTTGATTAAGTGATTGTTTTATTTAAAACCAAAAGTGGTGGGGTGACCGCACACCCCTATTGTTATTAATGAGTAAAAAAAGCCTTGCCTTCCAAAGATTAATTACGAAAACCAAAGGCCTATTCAATAAAGCGGTATCAATGCCTAGTTTTTTCAGAGCGCTCCCAATTCTATTCGTTCTAGCATTGTAGGCCACCACCAGTCGTCTTCTTTTGAGTGTGATAGGAAAATATCACTTAAAAATGGGGACATAGGGTTTCCCATTAGAGCACCTCACGTTTGCATAAAAAACTCCTGCCTGAAAATAAAATGGCTCTCATTTATGCAAAGCCTTGCCAGTTTTTAATACATCCTTATTATCGCCTTTCAATCTTCACCTGTTTGTTGTGTGAGTAACCATTCCTCTAGTATGACGAGAGCTTCCTTAACCAGTATGCTAGGAAACAGCACTTTGACATCGAACGAGACAAGCCTGGTATCTTCTTCTAACGATACCCAAGGCAATACTTTTGGTATGAACTCGGCCGAATTTTTGACTAATCGTGTAGCGAACTTCTTCTCCATATTCTTGAGTTCCTTGACCAACCATTTAGCTATTTTCAGCTGAGACTATTTCTTGTATTTCATTCCCTAGTTTATGGATCTTAGGAAGGCCTTTTATTCTCGGCAACGATGGATTTGCCTTTCAATACTTTCTTTACCCGTTTTACCGAATCAGGTAGTGGATTTGATCGCAATTTGAAGTACGAGCACGTGTTGATTTTCTCATTCATCCTTTTGTCGTACTCATTCTGCATTTCCTTGATCCGCTTTTGCGTAGTACACTGGTTTATTCTTTAGCTCGTTTTAATTTCCTCCCGACTTCCTTGGCTTCTGCTGTTTTTCTTGATTGCGTCGGCTGTACTTGCCCTAATCGCTTCTTTTTCTTCCACAGTTAGTGCCCCCATATTTGATAGCCTATTGATACCCGCTTCGATGTCAATGATCTTCTACATTGGCTTTTGTGTTGGCCGAATATCTTAATCCCATATTGAGAAGTCTTAGGTGAGGTTGCGAGAATTCCTGCGAAAATTGGTTGATTACTAAATTATCAATAGTTTTTACCTGGTCTTTATATAAACAAGTCTCTTGTTCCCTCCACAATTTTTGTAATTTCTTATTCAATATGAGTTACTGTCGCTTATGTTTGCACTCTTCTGTGAGCTTCACTTTTGTCGAAAATAGCGGGAAGCTTTTGGGTATTGGTTAGCTAAACTTAGGGATGCATCAGACTACGACTATTTAGCCGCACTTCTGTCGCAAGTTACACATGGTCAAATGGAAGCCCGCACACTGCGATTTTCGACAATTTTGTCCAGGTCGGCGGTCGCAGGAATTCGCGATTTTTCTTAAAACCAGTTTAGTAGGTAGTTTTTGTGATACTCGTGCAGGCGCACATCATTTGGACATTTGACGCTGACGTGCACGGAAGTTTCTTGCATAGCACACAAATGAGTTAGCGCATGTGCTCCTGGCAAAGACATACCTTCAAATGAGCATATTAGTTCTGCGCATGCCTGAAGATCCTTTGCAAGTCTTGTCGCAGTGTGTTTGTATTTGCGTCTGAAAACCGCTGGTTACGGCAGAAAAATCGCAATGTGGCCGAACCCTTAAGTGCAGACTATATGCTTCACTGGTGTTCTTTTCCAATTTAGCATAAAGTCGTGAAATGCTTTCTTTCACTAGTCCCATTCGCAAATGGTTGACCATTGTAGATTTTTTGAAAGGAATTCCTGACCTAATTTTAACATTGTGGCTTTTTGGTGGGATTTTGATGATCCTACATGCTGCAATGGATTTTCTTCGATTAATGAACTTATTTACTTCTGCAGTGGGCTTAGGTGCCATTTCTAATATTTTCACTATATAAAATGCATTTCGAGTATACAGTTGTTTCATTTTCTACTTGGAAACTTCTTCAGTACTAATTTCTATATGCCTTAAAACCTATCTTTATATGTATATACAAAGGTTTTATTTTTGTTTATTTTTTCCCAAAGTTAATTATCCAGCCACATTTAAATTACGAAAACCAAAGGCCTATCAATGAAGGGATATTTACTTCATGAGTTCAAATAGCCACGTGTTTCCATTACCTGGGTCACAGTTCCAAAGTTCCTGACCCCTCGATTTATAGATTTCTCGGGACTCCGCCGTGTCCCACTTCCAGGTGTTCTTGATAGTGTTGATTACTGTGACGTGCTCCGCTGTTCGTGGTTTTCTCGTATCATATGCTCCACTACCTTCAATCTGATCCAATATTTATTTCTCCCTTTGAAAATATGATCTTGAAAAACATATATCATCAATCATTTGATCCCCCAACCTGCTTTTTTTGGAACTACATATATAGCCAGCAGCTGAAAATATTCTTTCTGCTCCTATACTTGTTTGTTTAATGGTTGATAAATAATTATGTAACAAAGACAGATATGTTACTTCCCTTTGATTCCATCGGTTTCAAATGTTGCCATTTCTTTTCTGAGAATTTGGTCAGAATCTTTCTCTTTCAATGTAATCTACATTATTTTGTACTAGTTGAATTTCTAATTCCTCCACTCACCTGCACTCACATCATCCAACTATTCAAAATTTTCCGCCTCATCAGTAATGACCCGTGATAGAATGTTTTTCATGTCTAGCGAGGCTATTTTTTGGCTTTATAATTATCGGATTGGGTGTTTTCAGCTCTTGTTCATATTTTTTAGAAGCGGCAAATATGTTAATGTTACTGAAATTTCATTGCGCCGTGCTTTGCAGTGCAGTTGTATGAAACCCGAAAAAACACTCAATTTATGATAAAAAACCATTGTTTTAGATATTTCGATGTTTGGAAAGGCGAAAAATATTAATCCCATTCACCAAAAACAAACATTTAGGAAAAAGTGCTTGACGGAGGCAAAATGATTAAATATGTTTCATATAACAAGCTCACTTGGATACAACCTTTGCATTTAAATTTTTATATCGCATTATCAATTTCGGTAATATCCCGTATTAGGAACCTACAGATATTCTCAGAGAGCTTCTTTTGACCGCCCCTACACTGGATGAAGTTTGTTTCAACATCCAAATACAAAAGAATAATAAAGCGCAGGGAACTTATGAGTTTCCGGTGGAGCTCATTAAATATGATGGAAGCGTTGCTCAGAACGCCATCCATAGAGTTATCCAGCACATTTGGCAACTAGAATAAATGCTGAGCGAGGCGAGCCAATAATTTACGTTCCTTATCCATGCTTGGATTTTGACATAAGAGGGCCGTTCAAAGTAATGATTTGCTTCTATAGTAGCTTGTCACCTTTTATGATAGGGAATATAATTGATTGGCTCCAATTGTTCGGCATATTTTCTTACCGAAATCCTTTATTGAGGCAATTTCACTTTTTAATTCCTTGTTAAAAGTCCCAGCAAATTTTAGGTTGCACCTCCGCTGTGTATCACTTGATTCCCCAAACAGTTGCTTTGAAACGAACAATACTTTCTTCAAAGTTTATTATTTCTTCATAAAATGACTGCAAATTATCTACGCCAAATATTAGAAACTCGTTATTTCTAGTAAAACTCCTTGAACAAAAAAGAGAGGCCGCGCAAATTCGTGGGCCTTTATTCACTCTGCATATCAGCTCTTTATTTTTGGGAATTTTCTGGTCACCCACCTTTTGAGATGGACTCCCTTTATATCAAGAAAAAGTTTCTCATTCCAATCATTTTCTATTAGTCTTTCACTTCAAAAGTGATTTCATTTAATTGTTCCACTGTGGCAAAACATGTGAAATCTACGATGGTCAGTTTGGTGTAGTAGTTGTCAAACCAACTAATGTCAGTTCATATTTTATTAATATACGTGTTTTGCTTACAATTTGATGATGAGTATTGGTGGAATGGTTTGTTCCAATTTTTTCTATTCTCAAGTATTTTTTTGTTGCTATTATTATGTAGTCCATATGGTACACTGGGTTCTGGCACACTCCGCTTGCGCAGCAGCTCCCAAATTCAAACCTGGGCAGCGGTATCGAGTTTGAGCTTCTGGTGCTGCTGCCGGACTATCAGCCCACCCAGCTGTGATGGGTACTGATTGAAAGTTAGGTAATAATCACATGGCTGAGCGTGATATTGACCATATCACCTCTAAATCCATTATGGTCACATAATGAGTTGACCTAACAAGAAATCTCAACGCCAAGGTTCGGATTTGGGCTGTTTTGCGATGGATTATTATTATACTTATTATTATTATTATGTTATGATGACGAAGTTGTTACAGTTGGTGAGTTAATGCATTTTTTGTTTTTTACATAGGAAGCATAAATTTCATTATTAACGAATTGATGATAAAATCGTTGCTGTGAGGAGGTGAAGCCAAGCCTGCTGAACGTTAAACTTAAAATTACAAGATGCAGATAACTTTCAATGCTTATCTAGGGATTAACTTATTTCTAACTCGCTCTCTTTTTGGTATTGTTTTCTTAACATTAGAGATGAACTTTTTAAAAGTTCCTATGTTTAAATATGAGGTGGTACAATATCCTACTTCAAATGAAATATAAAGAATATATGTACAACTAATTTCGGGCCTTTTTTGCTTAGAGAAAGTTGAGTATTCATTCTTCTTCTTTGTAGCACTACATCCCCTTTCGGGCCCTCGATTCCTACAAACAGGTTCTCCAAATGACTCAGGTCTTTGACCGTGGGTTCCAATTTTGTCATCCGAGCAGTGATTCTTCATCAGCCGAGTCAGATTAGCGTTAACCTGATTTCCACACTGGTCTCCGCCCTTTAGTTCTCCCAACAAAATACCTTCTTAAAGTATCCGTTGTTTGTCCATACGATTCACGTGGCTAGCTCATTGGAGTTTCCGCAGTCTTACAATCGTTGACCCCCAGCTCGTCAAATTTCATACAGCTCATGGTTGTATCAAATTCACCATTGGTCCCTGTCTTGCTTTGCTTCGATTATTCGCCCCCGGATCCGTTGCTCAGAGGCATTCAATATGTACGCCGATGCTTGGGTTAGGGTCCATATTTCAAACTCATAGAAAAATACAGGTCTTATCACATATTTGTACACTTGGAGCTTTATTTTTCTGTGTATGCAGCTGATCTTTAAGATCGTCAAAACTGAGAAAAATACTTCATTTAGAGTGAGTCAACTCGAGTTAGGCTTTTGCAACTAGAGTTGTGTTTCTAAGTCATCGCTCTGAACTCTGGGCAAATTTGTAGCATATGATTTGTGACCAAGACAGCTTAAGTTACGGTTAAATCGAGTCAACTCATACTAGGCTATTTCCAACTCGAGTTGTGTTCCTAAGTCATCGCTCTGCACTTTGGGTAAATTCGTTGCATATGATTTATGACCAAGACAGCTCGAGTTGCGGTTAAATCGAGTCAACCCGTGTTACGCTATTCCTAACTCGAGCTGTGTTACGTTATCGCTTAGGACTTTGGGAAAAAGTCGTTGCATATCATTTGTGCATTGTTTGATGCGCATTCAGAGTTTATTTGCGCGACTAATTTGCTGTCTAAATTCAAAACGCCCGAGAGCGGCAAATTGTTTTGTGTGGTTTGTTCTGAAATGTGTTTTCAAACAAAGTTTGAGACATTTTGTTCCGGTTAAACCGATAAGTGTCATTAAATTCCTTGCATATTGTAATCCGCGTGGTTGGACAATGCCGGGACCTTAAAAAATCTTCCCCGGTTAGGAAACTGTTTAACTTACCTTCAGAAGGAAGTGTAAAGTGCAAAATATGTTCAAATAGTTACGAATACTCTGGCAATACCAGTTCACTTATGATTATTATTATTAAAAAATGCATCCCAAGCAAATACTGTCAACTGGTAGAATCGGATAATAATAGTGCTACATCCATTAATAATCGACCCTCGAGCTTATCATGGTTGAGTGAAATCCAAAGAACCACCATCAGCAACCATGCCGATGTCATCTTCATCATCTGTAGATGGTGAGCCTGCTACAAAACGATTCAAGCAGACTCGTTTGGACTTACCGTGAAAAGTTTTGGAGAAATCTGGTGCTGCTGCGATGATTCAAATGATTGTGCATGATTATCAGCCTCTTCAAATACAGGTGTTATTTTGATATTAAAAGAAAATGCCATTTTTTAATATAAATGATCAAATGTTTATTTCATTATAAAGAGAACGGTTTGCCGTTGATAGTGGAAAATAACATCAGGCAAATGACCACCACGACCACGCTTACAGGACCATATCCTTCTCATGAAATTTTCCATAAACAAATCGCAAATTGGCTGCCTTAGGTCCTCGATAGCCTCACGAATTTCATCTTTGAGGTCTTGAATTGCCGCTGGGCTGTTGGCGTAGACCTTCTCTTTTACGTGGCCTCAAAGGTAGAAGTCGCAAGGTGTTAAATCACAAGATATCGGTGGCCAATTGTGACCACCTCTCCGAAAGATAACACGGTCCGGAAACTTTTCCCGTAAAAGATCAATGGTTTCGTTGCTTGTATGGCACGTAGTGCCGTTTTGTTGAAAGTAAACGTTGTCCAGATCAATACCATTAAATTTCGGCCACAAAAAATCATAAATCATCTCTCGATAGCGCAATTATTTCACCGTAACTGTTGCTCCAGTCTCATTTTTGAAAACCTAAGGTCCAATGACTCCGCTTGACCATAAACCGCACCAAACAGTCACATGTTGAGTATAGAGAGGCTTTTCAATAATAACTCTTGGGTTTTGGGAGCCCCAGATGCGACAATTTTGCTTGTTGACGAAACCACCAAAATGGAAATGGCCCTCATCACTCAAGATGATTTTTTGATTTAATTCCGGATCATTTTTATGCATTTTAAGGACCCAATCAGCAAAGACACGACGTTGTTGATGATCGACCGACTTGAATTCTTGTGTTAACTGAGCTTTATAAGCCTTAAGACGTAAATCTTTATGCGAAATTCGGTGTAATGACGTATACTAACACATTAAATCCTGGCTATGAACCACCTTCTAGAAAAAAATTAACTCTGATATTAGAAAAAAATTTAAAACTGAAACGGCAGCATATGAGAAAAAATTGCAGAAAATTGAACATATTGCTTTAACGTCAGGAATTTGGACGGCAGATGCTAATCCAAGTCTTATTAGTATGACCACCCATTTTATAGAAGAATCAAAACTAGAATTAGTGGTTATTTTACTTTCAGAAA
This sequence comes from Odontomyia ornata, assembly GCA_963969285.1. Lineage (NCBI taxonomy): Eukaryota > Metazoa > Arthropoda > Insecta > Diptera > Stratiomyidae > Odontomyia > Odontomyia ornata. The sequence continues at coordinate 401,769,375 of OZ017739.1, read as the reverse complement.
TACAAGGCAGTCACACAGCTGAAAATATAGCAAATGCTATTCTTCAAATATATGCCGACTGGGAGATAAACTCAGAAATAGTTACTATAGTAACGGATATTACTGCTTCAATGAAAAAATTAGTAAGCGAAGTTTTAAATGATCGCTTAAATCTGTGTTGCCCATACCATCAATCTTGCTGTGAGAGGTTAGTGGTTCCGGACATACCACATCTTATAATAGCCAGTTATTGCAAGTATTAAATAAATGTCGTGCGATCGTTTCACATTTCAAATACAGCACAAAATCTTCATATACATTGACCACCATGCAGATGCAAATGAATTTGGACATAATCAAACTAAAACATGACGTTCGCACACGCTGGAATAGAACATTTTATATGCTCAACCGCTTACTAAAGCTCAAGATTCCACTTTTTGCAACATTGCCAACACTAGAATCAGCACAATCGAGCTTGGATTCTCGAGCCTGGGCTTTCGCTGAAGATATAGTGATGCTCCTTAATCCATTTGAAAAAGTAACCACAATTTTATGCGGTGAAAAATATCCATCACTATCATCTGTTATACCCTCGTATTTGGTCTACAAAATACTATCAATACCAAAACCCCAATAACAGAAACGGGCAAATACTTGCAAAGAGCTTTTACTAACACGGTTGAAAAACGCGTCAAGGTTTATGAAATTAACAGAGTAGCAGCAAAAGTGACTTTTCGACGACCACGATTTAAAAACAGAGCGTTCAGTTTAGAGTCTAATGCTGACAATGCGCAAACGGGGGTACTAAATGAACTGCAAGACTGCTTATCAACGGAGACCTTCCTTGGTCAACCCTGTATGTCTGCTGCTTTGAGTACTGCTTCTTCTTCTACAGAAGATGAAATTTGGGGTGTTATCGACCGAAAGGTATCGGAAGCTGTCGGACAGTCAAAATCGACTACATTTTCTTCAGCAGCTGCGATAATAAAACTACGAGTATATATGTATGTATTGAGTTGCCGTACGTTGATAGAAAGCAAAATCCCTTTCAATTTCGGGCTGAGAAAAAAGCTCTATTTCCGTAGTTATTTAAAATGGCGCATAAATAATGCAGCTGTTGCAACACGGCGATCCCTTTAAAGGGATTTTGCTCCTCAGAAAGGTTCTTTGGAACCATCTTTGCGCACAACTTTTTCATCCCCAAATCTTCGGTTAAAATTTGTCTGACTGTTTTACGGTTCATACCCAGTTTTAAGGCCAACATTCGAACTGTTAAACACCGATATTGACGGATTAAGGCGCGCACATGCTGCGCATTCGCGTCAGTCCGCATCTCGACTGGTCCCCTCCTTAAACTCTTTATGCCATCAAAACACCTGGGCACAACTAAGAGCACCATCACCATGCACTTTTAAAATTTTGGTGTACGTTTCCGAAGCTTTTTCGCGACGCGTTGCTCTTGATTTCGTCTCTCCATTTTCGTGACGAGCACCACCAACACACGTCTACTCAACACGACACAGCAAGCGAACTAAACAAGCTAGAGCGATGGTAAATATATCAATGGAGAGGGGAAAGGAATTTCAAGTTCGCAGATTTCCCATAGGCGTGGCAATACTTGATTGTCACACCTCGTACTATCCATCTTACCCACTACCCCAACATCTATTCAACTTAAACCGACTTTCCAACCATGCAAGCAATAGAATTGTCCTATTATATCGGTTTGGCCAACTCCTTGAACTCGGTTAAGGTCAATTTCAATTTGGTTAATTGGATTTAGTATAAACCCGAGCTAACCCATCACTACATTCTTTCTATCTAGTTCGACTTAGTCAACTCGGTTTGAACTTGAGTTAGCTAAATTTTAACCCGAGTTAACGTAAACCCAAGCTCACCCATTACTACGGCCATCTGATTTTAAGTCAGTGCGTATCATAACTGGATGGACTTATAATCCGTTTCAAGAATTACTCTACACTAAATTCTGCAGAAATCCGTAACTTCATTTTGGTTAAAACCTCATCTGCTTCATTTTATGTCTCTCTTCGTTCTATGACAAATAAATTGAAGCCAGATCGAAACAAAATCAGATTAGTACCGGTGAACTTGTACAAATTATATTTTTAAGGTGTTGAGACATGCTCTTCATAAGAAGTGAAAAATCCTCAACTTCATTTTGGCTAAAGCCTCACATGCTTCAATTTTTGCCTCTCTTCGTTCTGTGATGAACACGAGTAAATTGATGCTAGATCAATACAAGATCAGATTTGTATCGGTGAAGTGGTTCAAATAATGTTTGTGAGGTGCTAGGATATGTTGTTCATGAGTGGTGGGATATTATATGTGCTTTATGTATGAGTTACTCATCATTATTTTCATGGTAGGAAATGCTACTCGTAGTCTTTGGGTTACAATAGTTTTTAAAATTTTAAATCAATATTCCTGAATTGTTGATGAGTTCTCCTCATATAATACAACTTAAAATTTTTCCTCCAAAATTTCTAAAACACATTTATATTTGTGTTTCAAAGCTCCGACATTCAAGTTTTTCACTCAATGCAATCACTGCAGTATTCGCTGATCCAGCTAATAAAAAAATTCATATTTCTATAATTTACCCCTAATGTCTCAATTGCTGACCGAACCTGCTATTAGACTTCAGCCGTGATGCCAGTTTTTCAGGTTGTAGGGAATCCTGATTTGACAGCTGGCTTTCCCTTCTGGTACAAGTCAGCAATTTTTTTGATCGTGTTCTCAGTTATTTCCGGATTGTGTTATGCAAAGTTTGATGATTTTTAATAATAAACAAGTTAGACAGAATTATGCTCCCGTCAGATACGTTTTGTTTTGTTTTTGCAGCACAGCCCCTTTCGGGCCTTTGCTTAGAGATAGTAAGTGTAACTCATTATCTTGATAAAATGCGATAGCACTCGAGAAAGTGATATTGTCAATACCACGTTTTGGTTATGTATCTGTCCAGCCAGCTGCAATACGTTCTGATCCTAACCAGCACATATCACTACTGAACGGGCTTATAGTACGTCTGAAGAATCACTCGGAACAAAATCTCGTTGGCACCAATGAGCTTGAAGAAGGTCGATTTACGGGGTAGGCACTCTAATCCCTACACCATGTGGACTACTTAGAAGGATTTTGTACCCAATTTATTATATGCAGGCAGCGATAGCAAATAATCTTAAGAATAATTTCAAAGCCATGTTTATTAAACACTTGGTGTCAGGGAAAACCTATTATTACTTCAATTCAAATTACCACCATTTTCAGCAATATCAGTAAGATTATTAATGTGATCCCTCTGTAAGTTTTGAGAAGATTCAATCAAAAATGTAGTATCTGGATCAATGCAAGGCCCATATGTATAATTGTAGGAAAACCTAATGTTGTTGGTGTTGTAATCGAAGAAAATTTGAACGGCTCTCCGATAGGAAATTCGAACGAATATATCCTTCTATTTCAATGAAATTTACCAAATGTATGGACTGTGCATAAAACTACTCAGGTTCAAAATTTCACTAAATTTAACGGTATCTACAGATTTTATTATAGAAAACGTAAAAGTTACAAATCAAACGGTATTAATAAAGTTAAGTAAACTCCGATTTCTAAGGTATATTTTTGTCAATGTTCTCATAAAAAACTTCAGCCATTATTTTTTTCAGATCACTGGTGCCCAATCGTGAATTCTCTCCGCTTGCACTACTTGAAACAAAAGGTGGATGTTTAAGACCTTTTGGAAAATTCCTCACCACGACCTTTTATTTGACATTCCAGATGACTTTCTTCGGTAAAAAACAAACTTTAAAAGCCTCTTTCCATATTCGGGAAGACCTCTCTTAAGAAGCCTTGAATTATTTTTTACATCCAAACTTTCAATACGCCATCGCTTTAAATCCAGGTATCATAGTTTCGCGAAAAAACTGCTAGGACAAAAGAACGGATGGATCGATGGACTGACAGGTGGCAGTTTCAATAGGATTTTGTAAGTTAGTACGAAAATCTTAAAAATGTTAACTTCGCACCTCTCTTGCTTATATCCATTCAATTGTATTGATTACGAACAAATTTGCGAATAATCTCTTACACGTTGACATTTATATTTAATTTCGTCCTGACTTCCCTGATTTATGTTTTGTTTTCTTGTATTTGTTGATTGCAGATTGCTGTCAAGCAGAAAAAAATACAGTAGATTCTTTTTGTAACGACGCTCAAAGAGCTGTTATATTTAAATCCTTATAAGCGGTTTCATTATACCCAAAATAGAGAAAGGCAAAGAGCTGGAAAACAATTTAAACCTAAAATTTTATTATAAAAACAAGAAAATACATAAATATTCGTATATGTATCACAAAATATAGTTTTGAAAAATTAAAAGTCATGTGCAACTACAAAATGTACATACGAGTATGCTTTGTAGTCCGTGCGGAGCAGTGGGTTAGGGCACACTCAACTTGCGCAGCAGCTTCCAAGTTCAAGCCTGGGTGGCGGCATCGAGTCTGCACTTGTGATGCTACTGTCGGACTATCAGCCCATCCAGCTGTCATGGGTACTTATTGAAAAATTAAGTAAAATTCACATTCCGTTACGGTCATGAAATGTGATACCCTAACAATTAATCTTAACACCATCGTTCGAATTTGGACTGTTGTGTGATGGAATATTACTATTACCATCACAAGTTTTCAAAAAGGCAGTAATTTTTTGTTTGTATAGATTTTTCGTAACGTAATTTTAAATTTTTCGTAGTGCCGTTGAAATTCTGGTAAGTTGAGTGCTTCAGTCAAGGTTCTAAACGTTCGAACTTGACCCAGTGAGTGTACTTTTTCAGACAGAGTCGGCGATTGGAATTGAATTTCCTCTTCAATGGCCGTTACATCAAGCCCCTCTTTGTGGTTTGAGTTCGCTATGACTTCGGCGATTTTGTCATAAGTTAAAATATTGTTGTCGCCAGTAACAACGTCGGTATCCAGATTTGTGAAATCGATGATTTGATCGTGTAATGCTCATATGGTCCTCAATTCTCCCAAATCCTCAAGTTCATCCGATTTTATAGATACCAGCGTGTCGAAAACAATTTTCGAAACTTTTTTCTGATACGTCATTCCAAGTACTCTTCAGCTTAAAATTGCACAGGAACGGATATTTTTTATTTTGTTCCAGTCTATTTATAATCTTCATCACAAGCTCTTTCCTAAATTTGGCTTTGGGAGTTCTGATTATTACCAAGTCCATCGGCTGTAGGACACTGATCACATTAGGAGGAAGAAAATGTAGCTCTATATTTTTCAAATTTTGTACAGCTGGATGCGATTGACAGTTATCTACTGTTAGTAAGATTTTTCAATTCAGTTTTCCAAGTTTTTTATCTCATTGTCTTCTAAATATCACTCGCCATCCACGCTTTCTTACTATTTTCGTAGCCAATTGCAAAAATGACATTCTTGAAGCACCGTGGTGGTTTGGTTATTGATATCAGTTTATCATATTGCCAGCTACAAGCACCGTAAACTTTTTTTTCGAGAGATTTCCTCCATGGCTTGTGTCAGATTTGAATCTAAGAGCTTTATCGAGCGTCAACATTTGAGTACACGCGTGGCCTACGATAGTAGACCAGGGTCACATTATAAGCTATATTTTTTAAGATACGCATGCTGAAACGCTGCGATTCCAGGAAAACCTCGTTCAATAAATTTGTAAATAAGCCAGTCACACGCGAAATGCCAGCACGCATACACATTTCTGCGATTTGTTGCCAAAGTTTCGGGCCTATTATAGTAGTCCGCGCGACTATTTACGTACTAAATTTAGGTGAGGATTTTTTTTTATTTTTATTATAGTTCATTACGTGTTTTTTATCATACATACTAAGTTATTGCAGTAAATATTGAAATGTATGTACGTATAAAGTTTTAAATTAGATATATGTTTAGAGTGGGTAACTTTTACATACTATCAACATGAATATGGAACAAGAGGAGGGGTGGTTGACAGATCAGAGGATAATGACGATGAAATTATTGAGAGTGAAAAACCTGAACCAAACTGGCAGGCTTTGGTTCGCGAAGCTGAAATCGAGCGAGGCTGACTTTACTTCAGGTGATGATATTCCACTCTCGGAATTGGCCGACGGAAGACAAAGTCAACTTTATAAATCAGCCAATTGTACCACGTGGGGTAGGGAAGCGCCTCTATCAACACGAACTCGTGTTCAAATAATTTGCGTTGGAGCACCAGGCCCAAGAAGTGAAGCTGCTCGCAATGCAAACGATCATGTGGAGTGTTTCAACCTTTTTTTCTCCCAAGATATTTTGAATATATTGGTAAGGTGTACAAATATCTATAACAAAAAATCAAAAGAAAATTATCAAAGACGCTAAGTCCACTGATCTGATTGAAATGAGAGTCTTCTTAGGTTTGGTGTACGTAATGGAAGTATCACAAGATAGACGGCGAAATTTGAAAGATTTTCGGGATAATTCCAAAAGAACTGGGTTATAAATTGTTTATACCTTAATGTCGATCAAAAGAATTAGATTTTAACTTCGTGTACTAAGATTTGTACACGAAGAACAACGCCCAAAATGTCGTCAAAATCGCACATATAAGGCAGATTGTTGAGCTGTTTGTTCACAATTGTCTGGAAAAGTAAACGCTAAGTAATTATTTGACGCTAGATGAACAGCTTGTTGACTTTCGAGGGCGTTGCAGCTTTACAATACCTAATAAGCCAGACAAATTCGTAATCAAGATTTTTATGGTTACCGACACCAAATACCGATATGTGTTCAACTTTGCGATAAATGTTGGAGCGCAACCTGGAGAACCATTTCAAAAATCAAATAAAGTAATCCACATTGTCCATAGAGTGCTAGAGCCGCTTGACAATTAAGGCCGGGGATTCAAAACATTTCAAAGCTGCTAAGACAAGATCCACAAAGAGCTCAATTTTTGGATTTCAAAAGAGTGCAAGTCTTGTTTCATACGTTCCTAAATCAAACAAAGCGGTCAACTTACTTTCTGCAATGCATTATGCTGTAACCATTGATCCCGACACTAACGAAGAACGCAAGCCCGAAATCGTCGCGTGTTATAACCGCACTAAGTGTGGTATGGACATTGTTGACAAAATGCGTAAGCAGTAAAGTGCTCTAAGGAACAACCGATGGCCTATTACAATCTTTTTTAAGCTAACGAACACTGCCGCGATCAATGCATTGGTAATCAACCAAATGAACGTAAATCCAGAAAAAATTGTAAGGTGTACCTTTTTACAAGAATTGTCCTTTTGATTCGCCGGACAACTGTGGAATCGCTTCCTCGACACTTGAAATCTAGAATCAAAATCCTTATAGGTACACTTCAACACATACAACACGATATCACACCTAAGATGGGACGGCTTGGTTGATACGCATTTTGCTCAAGAGCCCGAAATCGGTCGACGAAAAAATGGTGCAGGACTTACCACAGATAGATTTGCCCCTACCACCAGGCAGTAGAAAGCCTTGAATGTTACGGCGATAAAAAACAAGTCATACAGTTTCAGTAGAAATATATTTTTTTGTCATGAACGAAAGATTACTTCTAATTGTTCTTCTCTTTTAGATACATAAGAAAATTTTGTTTATCATACAATATATCTAAATTAAATAAATTCATAATTCCTACTATAATTTCATTCCTACATTGAATGAAAAATAACTGTCAGCGAATTAAAAATGGCGTACCGTAGTAGGCCACGCGTGCACTCTTGGAAAAATAGGGGCGCGTGTGCTGCAATGTTAAATGAAAAAGTAGCGCTGTCCGATTAGCTTTGTAAACTTAACCATCCTCAAAAATGTTAACGAATCGTAGGCCAAACGTTTGTCACGGAAACTCTTTGCACTTCTTTTATGCGGTCGTTAAAATACCGCCCGAGCTAAGGTTAAATCAAAAATGTTAAAACAAAAATATTAAAACAAAAATTTTAAAGTTAAAAATGCTAAAATAAAAATGTTAAAGCAAAAATAAACAAAAGCAAAAAAGAAAATCACCAATAGGGTTCAACGATTTGAACGCGAGGAAGAAGCAGGATTCGGACAAATTAGTCCCGATGCTGACGATTATGATTATGATAACTATTACGATGCTGACACATCCGTAACCAACGTTCTAGTTGAAACTACCCACACTCACAGACATCTTCACGGGTAATAAAAGCCAAACTATCTAGATAGGAATAGTAAGAAATTAACAGATTCAATACAAAACATATCAATCGGCCGAATTGAATGAATTTAAACCAGTACCAAATTCAAAGGATAGTGACTTATACAGTGCGAATTGAATCGGTTAGAAGAACTTCGAAGTTTATTCGTTGAAGAGGGAATTCCGTGAGAAAGGAATTAAACAACAAAACCGGAGAAAGAAATCAAAGCAAAACAACAAAGAGGAAGTGCGGGGGAGTTCTCCAGTTTCCGACCTTCTTACGTAACTATGCCTCCAAGCCGTCTCGATGCTATCTACCGCCGCTTGCTTATCACAAGTTCTTTAAAAAGGCTGGGGTAAACCTGAAAACCTTCGAAGACTCTTTGAATTCCGTAAAATTATCTCCAATTGTGAATTGTGCTACAACTTGGTCCCATGCGATTATCCTGTTGAAATAACTAAAGAGGAAAGGACATGAGAATGTACAATTGTAGAAGGGAAATTCATGACACCTTTGGAACTGTACTTGCCTGGTTTGGGTCCAAAAGCGGTGCAACCAGCTGAATTTTAAATGCTTCTGCCAAATAAATGGCGAGAACCGAATCATAAACCTGTTTGTTTGCATTTAGCTGGTACTGGGGATCATTATTATTGGAGAAGACGGAACTTTATTGCCAAGCCATTGTTACGGGAAGCCGACATAGGAGCAATAATATTGGAAAATCCATTCTATGGTGCAAGGAAGCCTGAAGATCAAGTGCGATCAAACTTACACAATGTGTCTAATATATGTGTAATGGGAGGATGCTTGGTTTTGGAGTGTTTAGTTCTTTTACACCGGTGCGAACGAAACGATTTAGGGTCCTTAGGAATTATAGGCTTATCAATGGGTGGACATATGGCCTCATTAGCAGCAACAAATCGGCCAAAATCATTAGTATTAGTGCCATGTTTATCGTGGACAACTGCAGCGGCTGTGTTCACAAAAAGTGTTATGAGTCAATCAATAAAGTACGATATCCTTGAATTAAAATTTTTTGCCGATTGACAATATCGCGACAGATTAGCGAAAATGGTAACAGTGATAGATGAAGCATTTATGGCTGATCAGCATTTCGTCAAAAATTATCCAAAGTCAATAAATAATCTGCAACAAGATCTCAGGGAAGCACAAACGTTGAATACTACTACACCCGCCGCAAATTTAGCCGCTACAAAGCCAAATATTATTAAGTTAGATAAGAACAATTCCCTACAACTATCAGAACCCTTACACAATAAGTTAATCTCTGCAAAAGGATATGGTCTCGCAAATTCCGAAGTGAATGAACTGGATGCAAAGATTCAGGAGAAAATACGAATTGAAATCCTGCGCAATGATTTTTTGCAAAATCCCACATAAATCAGCACTGAAACTCTACTCAAAGCCATTGCTTCATTAAATTCCACTGTACGACAAATTCCTGCCAATAGTGACGCGAAGACAGACAAAGCATCGGCACTAACAAAATTGATGCATTCGGTTCTACCGAAATCGCCGTCAGCTGTAGAAACAAGACAAGCGGAAAAAATAGACATTATCAAAACAAAGTGGTGGGAACGTGAAGCGTTACAGTTTATGCGTGGAATGATAAACGAATGTACACATTTGAAGAATTTCTCGGTGCTATTCGATACGTCACTGATCATCGCTACTTGAGCAAAGGATGATGCATATGTACCCCGAGAAGGATGCACGAGCATTCGTCACGAACAGACGTTGCGTGTGGACGTGTTTTTAATTCGCTCCTGTCAAGAATTTTTGTAAATTAAAATAATTTTCAAAAACGTCAATTAGAATGTAATTTTAGAAAGAAACTTATTACATCGTCGAACTATTCGAACAATTTATCGAGTATCTGGATTAAACCTGCGAGAAACTTTCAAAAAAGAAGAAAAGTTTTTTCACCGGGGGGATGGAGGAGCCCGACGGCTTCCCACCGCTGAGGGACCCAGAGCCAGGCATTACGAAAATTACTAATGATAAAGTCATCAAGCGAAAAAATGAAATAGACAACTGTGAGCATGGAAAGCGTATTACGCTTTCAAGCGAAGATTATGAAAAAGTAACCAGGGAAAATACAAGGGTTACGAAACAAAACGACGAGGCGAAATTCCGTATAAAGAGTTTGGAAGATATAGTCCGGACGTTGTCAAATGGGAGCAAACCAAAAGTGAAGCCACAGAATACGTCCGGCAAAGAAGAGCTGATATTAACTAAGAAGAATGAAAACAAGGAAATAACAACAACAAGCAAGACCAACAAGAAAGCAGTACCTCCACAGAAAACTCAAACATATAAAACAATATCGCAGGATACGAGCAAGCCATCAATCTATGATGCTGAAAATATCCTGAGCGCAGGAGGAGCGAACGACAGCGCCAATTATTATGCGGTGCTGCCTGCAATCAACGAAGAAATGCACATCGAAATGGAGAGCAACGATAACATAGTTAATATTGATAGCAGTAATAATTTCATTAAAAATTTAAAATTAAAAACTAAGCAAAAGGAGAAGACGCCAAGCGGTGTGTCTGCTGGTTCTCCTCATAAAATTAATAAGGTAAATGAGAAAGTTCCTCCAATTAACGTTTTTGGGCAGCGTGGAGGAGATATGGTTCGGTTATTGGCAGCCGAACATAAAATCGAAAACTTTGAAGTTAAGCGAGTGACCGCTGACAAGCTCTCGATCAAGACAAAGACACTGGCTGATTTCAAACTGGCGAAAGATGCTCTTAATAGTGTCAATGCTCCCCACTTCACATATACGCCAAAGGCGGAAAAAAATCAGACCTTCCTAATGAAGGGCTTGGACTGTGGGGAGAATACAGTTGATCTCCTTGAAATGTTGCAGGAAGCAGCACCAGCTATTAAGTTCATCTGTGTGAAAAATTTTGCTACAAGGAGATCAACTGAAGAAGGTAAAATATTACCATTTTATTTGGTCCAAATTTCCAACGACAGCAGTCCGAGTGCCCTCCAACAGGTAAGGTACTTAAACTTTAGAGTTGTGAGGTGGGAGCACCTCCAAAAAACTGAGGTCAATCAGTGTTACAGGTGTCAAAGGTTCGGTCATTCGGCTGCCAATTGTACAATGCACTATCGCTGTGTTAAGTGCAAAGATATTCACGCCCCCGGTGAATGCAAATTGGCTCAGATAGAGCCAAAAGCAAAATTGTATTGGGCTAATTGCGGTATATTTGGTCATCCAGCATCATATCGAGGATGCCCTCGGTATCAAGATGCAAGAGCTAAATTTTCCCCAAAGCGAACCATAGTAAATCACAATCTGTTACCTCCCAACTTCATCAAACCCGGGGTATCATTTGCACTTGCTGCCAGAGGACCAGCAGACAACAATGTAAATAAAATAAATAATGCAAGTGGCAATAATGAGCTTCTTCTTAAAATCTACCAGCAACTTGAATCGCTTTCAGATAGAATTAATAAACAAGACCAAAAAATCAATTTCGTTTTTCAACGTTTAGGCCAACATGCTCCAAAACAGTTTGTCATCCAGTCACATTCCCATGGATAGGATTCGTCTCATCTCGATCAACGTCAACTCCATTGTTGCTATGCATCGGCGTGATTATCTCCTTGAATTCATCGTTAAGCAAAAGCCTGACATCATGCTTCTCACCGAAACCCACATCAATTCACGGCACTCCATGACATTCAAGGATTTTGAATTCGTAAGAAACGATAGGGTAATAGTTAATGCGGGAGGTGGCACCGGGATATTGGTTCAAAGATCCTATTGTTTCCAAAGTATTGAAAAAGTCGAATTCAAAAGCTTTGAATCTCTTGAAGTGTCCGTTATCAAAATTTCACTGCCAGATGGGGATAACCTCTTCGTTATCTCTGCCTATGCAACTGGTGCAACTGTTCTCAGGCTCAAGGAGGAACTCAATTCCTTGTTTGAAATACTCGGATTGAACAGGCTTCATAATTATTATATTCTTGCTGGTGACCTGAACGTCAAGTATACATCATGGCTGAACGCCACCAATAATCCAAGAGGTGTTTTCCTGAAATCGTGGATAACAGAGAACCAGATTGAATACAGGTGCAATCTATATGGGTCGGAGTTCCAAACATACTCTAGGACAAATTCATATTTGGACCTCTGCATTGCCGACGCAAGACTCGAATTCAGCTTTAATAGTCCTCAACGGAAACTGCAGGTGCTTCCTTATGAAAGCGACCATAACGCAATCGTAATGGAAATCAATCATCAAAGGGATGATTTCTTCCTCATTTCAGTGCAACACGAAAGTCATCGGTTGAACTTCAAAAAAACAGACTGGGGAAAGTTTCAAAAGAAGTTTAATCGGGAGTACAAAGAGCAATGTCCCCCTTCTGATGATGGCAACTCTTGCTCAATGGTTCCTAATGACAGGAATCTAGTGAACGATGAAATAGATGTCTATTTGTCAAAGTTAGAGAAGCTGACGTTGGAAACGATTGAGAAAGTCGTTCCCAAGATAAAACATCGAAACAATATGGAAGGATATGAAACACCAACCATCGCAAAGTTGAAAAGATTGAAAAGCCTTCTTCTTACACGCGTCAACAATATTTATCGACGATTTGTGGACTACAACCATCCCTCGGTGGCTTTTTTGAAATTACATCTGAAGCACATCCGGAACTTAATCCGGTTATACTTCAGGAGTGAGGTCAGCAATCAATGGGCGGAAAAACTGAGGGGTATTAGCCCACAGGACCCAGATGGCGTGTTCGCGAGAGTGAATAGCATATTCCGCAAGAAGTCTCGAGTGAAGGTATCGAATCTTGAAGTCACTAGTGATGAGATAAATCTTCTCCATAGGGCTGGTATCGAAATTAATAGTACGACTCCGGATGGAAATGGAAACAGGATCATTTGTGATGGATTGGATAAACTTGCCCTGATTGGAACACATTTTGAATTGGTCCATCTGCCAAACCCTGAAAGAGGGAATGAAATAGTTTCAGAGATCGTTGAAGCATAAGTTTCCAACTTCAAATCAAGCCTGAATGGCCAATCAATTCTTCATTTCAATGAAACATTAACATCTGACCTCATACCGAGCTTGAATCTTATTGATTATTTTGTCAGCTATGAAGACTTGTGTTTCATATTTCGCAGGATAAACAACAAGAAATCATGTGGTACTGATGGTATTCCAAATGTAGTTCTCCGACATTTACCTGAGGTTGCTATTAGGAATTATTGCATATTGTTCAACAACATGTTTAGCAATTCATATTTTCCAAATCAGTGGGAAAAGGCTAAGGTATTACCTATCTTGAAGAAAGGAAAAGAATCTTCATGCCCGAAAAGCTATCGCCCCATCAGCTTGCTGCCTAACATCAGCAAGGTGTTTGAAGTGATACTCAACAAAGCATTAAACGCCCACATTGAGGAATATGAGTTGATGCCGAATTGCCAATTTGGCTTTCGTGCCAGGCATTTGACCACACATGCAATAACGAAAGTAACCTCAGACATCTGTTTGAAACTATATGATAGACAATGCGTTGGAGCATGTCTTATTGATATGGAGAAAGCCTTCGATACGGTGTGGTTAGATGGACTAGTTTTTAAACTCCTTCAGGACGAGATCCCCAGACACCTTGTTGCCATGATGTGCAATATGTTATACGGGAAATCGTTTGTTGTAACTGATGGATATCTGACAACAATGCGCGACTTCAAGGTCTTGAATGGTCTACAGTAGGGAACAGTTACTGCGCCTCTGCTCTTCTCAATCTTCATTCGCAAACTATTGAACAGCTTTGATTTTAACGTCTCGCCAACGCGATCATTGGTAGCGTTTGCTGATGATCTGATCATTTATACGGCAGACCGAAAAACTCCAAAAAATGTTCAATGATGTACAGCTCTACACCGACAATTGGCGAATGAAAATCAATGCACAAAAGTGTGAAACAATCTTGTTTCGGACAACGCTGCAAGGGGTCAGTCAAGACCCGAAACGCAATCGGAAAGATTTCCAAATCATGGCTGGTGAGGGTAGTTCAGAACGGGTTCCACATAAATCCATTGTTCGATACCTCGGTGTTTATCTCGATCAGTATCTGTACTATACTGAGCATGTGAAAATCATACTCAGTAAGGCACTTAAAATAGTTGCGGCCCTTCCACGACTCTTTCATTCCAAATACACTAATCAAAAGGTTAAAACTATCTGTTACAAGACACTGGTTAGACCATTTTTGACATATGGATGTCAGATCTGGTACAACCAGAGCGCTAGTACTATGGAAATATTAAGATTTTTCGAAAGGAAATGTCTTCGGGCATGTACTGGTTTGTACAGAAAGCCTGAGACGGATTGGAAACATTATATATCGAATAGAAGAATTTATCAAACTGCTCAAGTGACGAGGGTCGATATCTTCATATTGAAACTTTTTCAAGATCTGTGACTGTGAGTGAAAACCCTTGGATTTCACAGCCGTTCTACCCTACAAACGGGTATATAGCAACTTGCCTCGCTACTGGCTTCGTTCCTCCAGAAGCATCCGTGTATTTGGACATGAATCGATATGTTTTTGATTCTGACGGCGTCCCAGTCATATATCACATATATCGACGGGCCACCGAGAAGAAGATAAAATATCCTCCGAATCTGAGTTCACGAGACCAACAATTCCAACGGAGATACTCATTTGCTAGATTCGTTGAAGCTGATCGAATTGAGACGGCGAAATGCAGGTATTGGTGGCTCAATGACAATGTCTAAATTATTCGTGTTTATTTCCAGTTTTTGTGGTTTTTTTGTTATTTGGTTTTTTGAGTTTTAGCTCATTATTGCTACATTTAGTGTTGATGTTTATTAGTGTTAAAAATTAGGTATGGATTAGGTATATGTTATGTTTACTGTATTACGTTAGAGATAAGATTAAACGCTTTGGTTAGGAACATTGTTATAGAATTTTTTTTAGTATAAGATAAAGTTTTTGATTGCATTTTATTAGAATTAAGTTACAAAATATTAGGTGTAGGATCAAAGTTTCACTGTTGTGTTTAAATTATAAATAAGTTTAGGATAGGATCAAAGTTTCACTGTTGTGTTTAAATTATAAATAATTTTAGGATAGTGTTGGTTGGTTTTTTCTCCTTTTTCCAATTGAATTCTAAAAATATGTAATAATCTTAATTAATTGAATTTGCTATAGTTTTTTTGATGAAACGTGTTAATGATAACGTATAAATTTAGAGAGCCATTTGGGCCATTAAGTTTTTTATTGTTATTATTTGGAATTTGCTTTATATTCTCTTAAAATTTAAAACGATTAGTTTTAAATAAAGCGCTTTTGACTTTAACTTTGAAGGATGCACGAGCTTAGAAGATATTTGGCCCGGAGCAGAAGTTCGTTATTTGAACGCAGTTAATGTTAGCGCTCATGTCTTGCACCAGAGACTATTCAGATCATGCATTATCGAAGCTTTCGAACGTGCTAAATGGAAGCGCGAACTAGACATCAACGCCCGTGAATCCATCTCAAGCAGCTCACTCTCATACGACGATTTGCAACGCAGATATCAAGATCAAATTGAGTACTACATTTAAGATTGATTACCTTTAAGCTAAATCTGTCACTCTGACACTTACACCCGATGGGCGAATGTACTAGAGGAAGGGAAATTTTTGACTTCAATTGCCCGATGAACACCAGTTGGGGGAACCGAGCCGATGAAAAACCTGGAAACAAAGACGGGTCTCTTCTCTTTTCTGGCGGACAAGGATCGACAACGAAAGACCGAGTGTGACAAGCAACAAGAAATTTTTCCTAGAATTCATTGAGGGCAGAAATTTACGACAGCGACTGCGGAATAATTAGCGACCGAGATAAGTGAGATTTGCGATAGCAGATCATCAAGAAGCGCGCTGACAGAAGAACTTTGCCATTACTTCAGGGGAAATAGGTAGACGTAAGTTAAGTTTTGCATTTTGTTTAGCTAAAGTTTATTTTTAAAATTATTGCACATAATCATTAAATAAATAATTAAATAGTTAATCATATTTTTCGTCATTAAAATATATTGTTACGGAGGTAAATTGTACACTTGGCTCGGGTGTGTTCGGGAATATACAATAGTTTGAGCGTAATTTGTGATTTTTAGTGCGGCTGTGTTCAGGTTTTCGCTCGGTGCGAGTTACATCGGGTACTCTGAACCCGACAAAATTGTGCAGAGTGGTAGGGTGTGTTATTTCAAGCATTGTGAGGGATGTTCGGCGGCCGCGTTTCTCGCTTGGTGGCTATTTAGGATCAGGGAATAAGCGAGTGGCACCTCCTACGACCGTCTCCGATGGCAAGCCGGGTCTGAGGTCCTTAGCCGGGGGTACTCTTACGCAGAGGGTAACACGTTATGCAGCCAATTTTCTTTAACTGATCCTGAAACGCTCGTAGCTTCCGCTCTTGGTTTCCCGGAAACGATACAGTGGCGTTTATGAAAGTGTGTGATCTAGAAATGATAATAATTGAAGTCTGGATTATTAAAAAGCTCACCAAAATTGTTAGCTTTCTCTTGTAGGATTGGTCCGCTGACAGGGATGTTTCTGCTGGATCGAATCTTTATCTACTTCAAAAGCGCATTTTTATTATTCTTATGTTGGCTCCTTTTAATTTTTTACTCGTAGTTTCGCCATTGACAAATTTTTATTTTTTTAGAGCGCGAGATTTTCAGATAGTAGAGGCCGTTGACTGACTTATCTGAAGATCGCTGACACATCCAAAATTGAAGCTTTACCATCTTCTAAGTGCTCAATAACCGCAATTTTCTCAACAACTGAAAAATCGCGTTGCAAAACAGAACTGTTTCATTTTCATTCCAACATACTTGTAAGTGATCACAAAGTTAACGAAGAAGAGGAGGCCTTTAATTTCACAGTTCATTTAAACTGATGAGAAAAAAACAGACTGATTAAATTGAAGAAACGTAGTGGGGAAGGTGTAGCGGGAGGGCATGAGGCCTGAGAAACTTCAGGACATCACTATATGCTGAACGAAGCATACGAGTATATGGAATCGGTTTAAGCGGCATCTTTAAACCCGGTATAAGCGGCATTGTTAAACCCGGAATATTGATCAATGAATGGCATACGAAACCAAACTTCTGTTGTAGTTTCCATGGTTACGTCCGACCCATCATTATATCCGGTATCTTTATAAACTGTAACTACTGTATCAGAAAGCATACATTTTTTATTAGTAAAACGCGTGTCAAAAGAATTAATAGTGAAAAGAGAATAGTAGTAGTTTAATGAATATCCGATGGCTCCGAATAATCTTCCTGAAATTCACGGAAAATGACCAAAATAAACTTGGTCCACTAGCCACTACTTGTAGAGTATTTGACAGTACCTTTGCTGATGATTTATTCAAATGCAAAAGTTTTATTTCTTGACTATCAACTTCCTGGCAATTGTTTCCATCAATATCAAATGACTTCCACTTAACTAAGTAACATTTGCCAAAATCCCCTCAAGAAACGAAACTATAAATCATACCTACCTCAAATTTCACCAGCAATAGCCAGCAATGGTATGTTGTTGAACAACACTCAATAAATTCCAATATCGAATCCATATCTCAAATTTCACCGCTACCCATATCAATATGGCACGTTCCCAATACCCACCTGGTTGCCGATATCGATGATGATGATGATGATGCTGCTACCCACCTGCAAAATGACAAAACCCTCATTAGATGTTAGTCATCCCTTATTCGTCGGGAACAATAGTTTCTAATTACAGATAATTGATTTTCCTTTTCCCCCCAAAAGCTAATTTGACATAAATCAGATTTATTTATAAATCACCTGACGCTATCCTTGGTCTTAACTATGTTACACACGTCCATTCGGCTGTCGTTGGTTTATGTCCTCCACCGCCTCCTTCTCAGCAAGTGTATTGTGTGTAATATTCTGTTGTCTTTATTCGATTCGAAGAGACCATGCAGACCCTTTTCAGGTGTTTGTTTTGTGATGGTTTTCTTTCAGGTCTCCAGGTTTATTTTTCTGCTTCTTTGATAGGTATCGAAAATGTGTGGTATACTGGAGATTTGCTTTCAATGTGATTACCTGGAAGGGTACTGATATGGAATTTATAATGAACTTTGAAGGATGAGCCTCGAAGCTGATTGAAAGTTTTTGGTTACTGTTCAGACAAACTTACGGTTAGATAAGAGAGTGAGTATTTTTAAAGAGGATGATTTCTTAAAGGATAATGTAAAATAATTTTTCATATTTAATTTCAACGCAAACTTCAAGGATGAAGTTTTTCCTCGAAGCCATGATATGAGAGATGAAGTGTTAAAAGTTCACCTCAAATTAACGAAAACTTATTTTTCATTCACCAGTTATGGTATCAAAACTATATAAATCGAAACCAATTAACCAGAAAAACTTTTTCAAGGATTCAAGCATTACGCTTAGGTGCAGTATGAAGCAGGTGTTTCACATTTCATATCCTTCTATTTTTTTCGAGTCCGTTTTATGCAAAACCTGGCGCCAGCGTAAGCGCAAACCTAAGGACATGTACTTCGACAAATAATGATAATGAAAGGAACGAAGTTGATAAAATTTTCATATTACTTCCATCGATTGGTTTTTCTGTTTCCATGGTAGACAACGTTGCGATTGTTACTTGCCGGTTATTATGAAATCATTTTCTATTCTTTTGAATTTTTTATGTGAATCAATATTATTTTCTCTTCGTTTTGAGGTCGCCGATCAGCACGTGAAAAAAGATGAAGATTATTGGAAAGCCTTTTCGCTGATGGTTTATCAATATCCGATTTCCAATGAGAGTTTAATGCGAAAGTTGATAAGTTGTAAGCGACTTAAAGTAAAAGTTTTTTAGCTCTCGCGAAAGGACACAATTGGAAAAGAATTCAATTACAATGAGATACTGAAGCTTCAGTTATTCAGAGTTTTTTTTTTGAATGCGTCGTATTATATTGAATTTTTTTCATCTCTGAGAGCTGATCATGATTTTGGACTAGATGTTCATGGAAAGGATTAGTTCACATTATTTTGTGTGCCCCCTTAAGCCGATGTATTAAACATTGTCTGGGTGGCACAAAGGATGAAGCGACGTAATGTGAATGCAGATCGCACGAGCGTTGTGCGACGAAGAAAGAGTGATGGGGAGAGTGGTAGGCAATAGAGGTATTTAAAAATTTTTTTTTAACTTAATCGCTATTAGCCAGAAAGGGTAGAAAACCAAATCTTTATGCCTCCTCCCTTTTCTTTCTATCCTTGGGTGTTGTATAAATGAAAAAAAAATATTCATTATCATTTTTGACACAAAAGTTTACAACTTGTATTCAAGACTTAATTCAGTTCAGCTATTTCCAATAGCATGAGTTGTTGTATGTATAGGGTTTTCCAATAAGAGGTGTTATTTTGATATTAAAAGACAAATGCCATTTTATAATACAAATGATCGGATTTTATTTCATTTAAAGAGGAAGGTATACCGTTAATAGCGACAAATAACATCAGGCAAATGAGCACCACAACCACGCTTACAGGACCATATCCTTTTCATGAAATTTTCCATAACCAAATCGCAAAGTGGCTGCCCTATGTCCTCGATAGCCTCACGAATTAGATTTTTGAGGTCTTGAATCGACGATGGGCTGTTGGCGTGGATCTTCTCTTTCGCGTGGCCCCAAAAGAAAAAATCGCAAGGTGTTAAATCACAAGATCTCGGTGGCGGTCCGGAAATTTTCCCAGTAAAAGATCAATGGTTTCGTTGCTTGTGTGGCACGTAGCGACATCTTGTTGAAAGTAAACATTATCCAGATCAATACCATCCAATTCCGGCCATAAAAAAATCATTAATGATCGCTCGATAGCGCAATCCATTCACCGTAACTGTTGCTCCAGCCTCATTTTCGAAAAATTAACGTCCAATGACTCCACCGGACCATAAACCGCACCAAACAGTCACACGTTGAGGATAGAGAGGCTTTTCAACAATAACTCTTCGGTTTTCCGAGCCCCAGATGCGACAATTTTCCTTGTTGCGAAGCCACAGAGGTGGAAACGGGCCTCATCACTCAAGATGATTTTTCGATGGAATTCCGGGTCATTTTCGTGCATTTCAAGGACCCAATCAGCAAAGACACGACGTTGTTGATGATCGACTGGCTTTAGTTCTTGTGTTAACTGAACTTTGTAAGCCTTAAGACCCAAATCTTTATGCAAAATACGGTGTGATGACGTTTGTGGAATGCCTAATTCCAAAGAACGACGAGGAATGGACAAACCTGGGCTTTCTCCAACACTTTCCGCTACAGCAGCAATATTCTCAGCTGTTCTTGAGTGACGTGCACGGGGTTTATTCTTCATATCACTAAATTGTCCCAACAGCTCAAATTATTCCACAAATTTCTGTATTGCGGTCCGACAAGGTGCTTCACGACGACCCAAAAATGTTCGAGTTTTACGAACCGTCTCTGCCAAAGTTTCAGCATTTTTATAGTGAATTTTTATAATTTCAATGCGCTTTAAAGCATGTATCGTTCCATTTTTATTAAAAGCGTAGTTTTTACTTGTCAAATGTCAGAAAATGACAGCTTCAAAAGTGAGATCTACCGAAGTGCGGACTATTCAAAATAACACCTCTTATTGGAAAACCCTTTATAAAGGTTAATCGAATTTGTTTCTTTTTAGGGGTTTTGCACTAAACTACAAAACCTTATTGAAATCACGAACCGTGTCCGTCTTGTATATCCATCCGTCCATCTGCATGTCACAGCACTTTTGCTCCGAAACTATAGAAGCTACAGCTATGAAACTTTGTAAAAAGTTCAGAAGTGGTGACTTCTTGAAAGTTTTGGGGGGTATAAATCTTCAGAGAGTTTGTAGGGGGTCTCCCCATATAGGGAGGTAACCCTTCAAAAAAATGTTCCACCGTTGAAAAGGTCTTAATGAGATTTTTTTTTTGACACAAGTCTTAAGATTACCTTATCTGTACCGATGGGGATAGGGGAAAGTACGGAATTCACGCGCACCTTTGTTTCGTGAAATCTATAATTTACAAATTATACCGTTTTGGAAGCAAAAATTCTGGTCTTTAGCTTTTAATCTGTATCTATATTTTACTCTTTGGAAATGACAGAATTTGTCACTCCCTTTTGTTTACGATGAGGTAGCCGGCTACGACGATGAATGATGATGTCACTGTTGTTGATGATGTATGATGATGTCGTTGTTGTTGATGATGATGATGTTGTTGATGAGATTGATGATCATGGTGATGTTGTTGGTGATATCGATGATGATGCTGATGATGTTTTTGCTACTGATTTTGATGATAATGTTGACTACTACTACCAGTAGTGGCGTTTGCCTAGGTTCTCTCATGTACCGTGACGGACAAAAGTCTACGACAATTCCTTATATTGAGATACCGGTTAATTGGAAGCTCTAATTGAAAATCCATTGAAGTGCATTTTTTAGTAACGTAAATATATTTATAAAAAAATAAAGATAAAAACTTTTCATACCAGAATTAACCAGAAAGTCCTAAAAACATAAAAAATTGAATGGAGAAAAGTCTACGACAGTCAGTGTTGACTTAGTTATACACAAAAAATTTCCAACAAACCGTAACGGAATGTTATCAATGTTTATTTACTTGGTATTGTTATCATTCCATATATGTGCTGCTGCAATTCTGTCTCAGTTTTATCGCTAGTATCTAACTGTGAGGACCGCAAAATGACTTCGCGAAAAGAAATTTCTAGTGATATCCGAAATTTGGTCGTACTGTATAAAAAAGACTATAAATTGTGCTCGGAAATCACTCAAACTTAAACGAACTTCTGTGTATGCAATCATGAAAAACTTTTAAATCAGTGGTTCCATTGAAAATAAGCCGCGAACTGGCCGACCGAAAAAGTTGTTGCGCAGAGACATTAGTTTTATTCTAAAAGAAATGAACAGTAATCCAAAAATAAGTGCTCGAGATTTGGCGAAACAAGTGGTTACGGAAAGGAAAAAGGATGTCCATGGAAGAACCATCACGAGAGCATTACATATGAATGATTTGAAAATAGACTTCCTCGTAAAAAGCCATTAAAACCCGCCGAAAACCGACTTCTGCATCTACAGCTCGCCAAGGCCCATATTGACATAGACAATGATTTTTGGAATCGAGTCCTTTTCACAGATGAGTCCAAATTCAGCATTTTCGGAAGTGATGGTAGCAGTAAAGTATGGAGGAAAAAGAACACGGCTTTAGAGACCAACAATTTGATTCCTACTGTCTAGCACGGTGGAGGTAATGTAATGGTTTGGGGAGCCATCGCTGCATCTGGGGTTGGCAGATTGGCTTTTGTTGAAACTACGATGGACCGTTATGTTTATAAGAACCTGTTAGAACAATATTTGAAGCTATCAGTGGAGAATTTGGGTCTTGGAGAGAGATGGATTTTCCATCAAGACAATGATCCAAAACATTCAGCACTTTTCGTCAAGAACTGGTTGTTGTACTACGTTCCCAGGCAACTTAATACGCCTCCGCAAAGTCTAGATTTAAACCCAATAGAGCATGTATGGGAGCTTTTGGAACGGAAAATTCAAAAATGTCACATTAAAAATAAAAATTTGTTGAAGAAAGTGCTTGTTACAGAATGGGAGAAAATCACGTATGTAGAAGCTGCTAATTTAGTTGCCTCTATGCCCCGAAGACTGCAAGCAGTAATTGATGCGAGAGGGGGTTGAAGCAAATATTATGCCAGCAAAAAATTTTAAAATTTCCAATGCATTTAGTTGAAAAAATTTTGTGCAGAAGTCAGCTAGCACTGACTGTCGTAGACTTTTGTCCATTCATTTTTTTATGTTTTTACAAATTTTTCCTTAAGTTTTTTATGAAATGTTTTTGCCTTTGTTTTTTGATAAATATATTTACGTTACTGAAAAACGCACATCAATGGATTTTTGTTTAAAGCTTCCAATTAACCAGAATCTGAATATAAGGAGTTGTCGTAGACTTTTGTCCGCCACTGTATATTAATTCATGAGAAGCGAGAAGAGTCGCTCATGTAAATTTCACTTTTTGTCGAGGGAATTACTTGCGCCGCTGATATGTGGAATCGGCTGGCAGGCGAAGATTTCTCGTGAGATGAGGGTCTGTTTGCGCCGTGAAGCGTGCGCTGATGTTGGGATATTCTGAGTTGCCACAGACTCCCCAATGACCTTCGCATGCGTCAAGGGAGCGAAAACGTGACTCTCTGTATGGCTGGAGCGGTTGTTCCGGCAAAATCTGCGCCGGTTGAGCTGTTTCCGAGGGCAGCAGGGGTTGGTGTTGTAGGCGCCTGTCGAGGTGTTGAGTATGGCTGCTGTGTCGCTGGATGAGTATCCGATTACTCCAGGAAGGCTGGTTTGATTTGTTCGGTAGAGATGGTTTTGGTGATGCCATTTACGTCTATGACGTAGTGTCGGCGTTGATCCTTCTGACGACTCGATGAGCTCCGGAGTATGGTTGATCCAGCGGCTTCTTTACAGCATCGATGTAGCGAAACGCTTACTCACAATTGGCCAGGTTTTTGAAAACGAACGGTTGGTGAACCGAGTGTCTGGCTGATGGGACAGGATGAATCGGTTTGAAGAGGCGGCTTGAGTCGGTGACAAAATCTGGTAGGCCACCAATAGATGTGTTTTGAGGCGTGACAAACTAGCTCAGGATCCGAAGCAATGTGCCGAAAACCATTTCTGCAGGAGAGGCTTTCAGGTCCTCCTTGAATGCGGTTCGTAGATCCAACAAGATTGGTGGAAGTGCCTGTAACCATGGTGTCTCCGGAACGCATTTTAACGCTGCTTTGAGAGTGCAGTGCATCCGTTCGACCATGCCATTGGCTTGAGGGTGGTATGGAGTAGTGTAGATGTGGTTGGTGCCCAAGAGGTGGCCGAGCTGATTCAGGAGGTTGGCTTCAAACAGGCGTGCTTGGTCCGATGTGATCTCCAGTGGCGGGCCAAATATTGATATCCAGTGGTTGAATAGTGCCTTGGCGACGGTGCTGACTCTGACCATCATGTATAGTGGTCGATAATGGTGGGGCAGTTCTCGTAGCCTTCACACAGTGGCAGCTTGATCAAGTCGACATGGATGTGGTCGAAGCGTCCATCCGGCCTCTTGAAATTTCCTAACTTGGCGCTGTTGTGGCGGTGAACCTTCGACAGTTGACAAGGTACGCATTGCTTGGCCCACCGGGATACGTCTTTCCATAGACTTGGCCGTAAGTTTTTAAGCGCTATGTGTGTTGAGGTGGCGTATCCACTCGGATGCGTCAGTTGATGGACGAGGTCGAAAACCTAAGGGCGGAGCGCAACTGGCAGGTAAGGCTTAACGGTGCCTTAAACTCCACATAATACACTGAGTGGCCTTCCAAGACCAGCTGATGCAGTTTGAAACGGGGCCTCGCCAGGAGGTGGGGGTCTGTGTTCTGTGCTTCACTGATGACTTAGGCTGTGATTGTGGTGGGTATCGTGACCGTTTCTATACGTGAAAGTGCATCAGCGACGATATTGTCATCCCATGGTGTGTATTCCACTCGCGAATTGAATTGGGCAGTGAAGGCCAGTTGTCTGCGTTGGCGGGGTGAGGCTTTATCCAATCGTCGCGTCAGAGCAATTATAAGTGGCTGGTGGTTGGTATAGATGATAAAGTGTCTTCCTTGCAAGATGCGCGGAAAGAACTTGATGGCAGCAAAGATTGCAAGGATTTCGCGGTCGTAGGTTGAGTAGCGTTGCTCGGTGTCAGAGAGCTTCCTTGAGATGAAACCCGAGGGTATC
Organism: Odontomyia ornata; assembly: GCA_963969285.1. NCBI lineage: Eukaryota > Metazoa > Arthropoda > Insecta > Diptera > Stratiomyidae > Odontomyia > Odontomyia ornata. The sequence goes on along the minus strand of OZ017739.1, from coordinate 401,744,317 downwards.
CAAGTGCCATCACCCCGTTGTTGGTCCAAGGCTGCGCTAATCGTAGTGCTGGACGCATAAGCGTGGAGTGCCAATGGGTGCGAAGGCGAAAGAAAAGCTGACGTGGCTGCCTCGGCGATACCTTGCTTGCAGCGTTCAAAAACCGCTACAGCATCGGGTGTCCAGGTGAGTAGTGCTTTCTTTTTTGTACTACCTTTCAGCAGTTCCGATAGTGGTGCTTGGGGCTCTGCAGCGTGTGGCATGTAACGGCGATAAATTCAGGTTGAAATTCAGTTTCGCAGACGTGGTATCTAGCAAAGACGACCTCAGGCTAACCAACTTGGCATTTATCCCAGTTAGTTTGGAGATTTTTCGCTTACAACATAGAGAAAAGTTGCTCGAAGTGGTGATGGTTGTGGCTGGCCAAGAAAACTAGGATATCGTTCTGATATATCCGAACGAAGACCAACTTCCTCAGCAGATGGTTTAGAGTCCGCTGTATCGTTTGGGATGCGTCGCGTAGACTCAAAGGCATACCCAGAAATTCATACAGTCCAAAGCGCGTGATGACTGAAGTCTTACATACGTCTTCTGGAGCAACCGGAATTCGGTAGAACGCTCGCTGGAGGTCGATTACTGAGAAAACAGTGCCGCTCGCCTCCTGAATCAAGTCCTCGATGATGGACAGTGGGTAATAGTCTGGTCAAGTTTGAGTGTTGAGTTGCCGGCAATCCCCAGTAGCTTGGCAATGGCCACTGTCCTTGGGCACAATGTGCAAAGAACTGGCCCGATGAGGGTGGAATTATGAAATCGAACTTGGATTTGTCTGCGGTGATGCGTTCTCCCGTGAGGTGATGTGGTCTCGTGAAAACTGGTAGGCCATTGGTGACTATCTGTTGGTGAACGGGTAAGTTAGCAACCGCAGCTAATTTCCCAGATTGTGCGCGGGCGATTATCCCTTTTAATGCCCACTCGGCCAGTGGCGTGAATTTTGTTCAGGCTAAATTTCAATTCCCGTTAATTCAATTAGTTAATGTGGCTTTAACTTAATTTTAACTTAGTTGATTTGTAAATGTTAGAGCTTAATTCAATTCATACAATCTTGTAAATTTCGATAAACAATTACTTTTGCCACCTTATGTGACTCTAAAACGTTTCGAAGCTAAGTTGCAATTTCCTACCTGACGCGCACGATTCAGCAAAATATTGTTCAAGCATTTTATCAGCATGCATTGTAAATTAGATTCGGATCATTTTGCTGACGCGCAGGAGTCAGCAAAATGTATTGGGATCTTATCTTGTGAGTGTATCAGATATCATGTAATGTAGATCTCCATATTCTCTTCCGTATCGGACGCGAGCGTCGGCGGTTTTCAGGCGAGAGACGCTTGTGGACGTTCAAAAGTCCGCATTTCCTTGCGTGGAAACTGCTGATGCTTGTTTGCTTGATGCTGGAGGAGGTAGTCAGCATGCGGAAGTCCAGAGTGGTGGTTCGTTTAAGCGTAAAATACTCAGTGCAAAATCATAGGTAGAATAAACCATTTTGTGTCAGAACTTGATTCACATTTTTAAATTAATTTAAAATAAATTGAAACAGATCAAGATTAAATTTTTTAAGTGAATGTAAATATTTTGTGGATCCTAAATTCAGTGCTTCAAGTTTGATTGTACCAGCAAGAGAAGAGAGGCCAGGAAAAAAGAGCGCTGACGCAAACGATCCCTTTGTACCAACCTCTAATAGTGCTCTTCGCTTTAGTGACGGCGCTAATACTGTATATAGCTGGAGCTGGACCGAGGACATAGGCTGTGGAGAGGTTAATGAGATCGTTCAAGAGGCGCTGGTTGCGCAAATCGATGAGTAGACCATGGTGTTTTAGTGCATAAGCTCCTAGAATGGCTGTCTGGACATCTGCAGCTGCTGAGATGCAAAGGTTGTGATGGGTCTGCTATTGGCTGCCTGTAGCACGGGGCTCTGCTTACGAAGAGGCCTGGCGATGGAATGCCTCAGGATGATGGAGAGGGTGGAGCCAGAGTCTAACAAGAACCTGGTTTTCGTTGCGCGGTCGGACACATAAAGGCGTCTCCCGAAGGTGTTGCCGGTGGTGTCCGCTGAGTGAAACGCCGGCGAACTTAGTTTTCTAAGCGCCTAGTAGTGTGGTCTAAAGCTGGGAAGAAACAAGACTGCTTGCATCGCATCGCTAGGGCCCCGTGCTTGATGTAATAC